>OV656872.1:47713980-48913980 GCA_927399465.1 Sarcophaga caerulescens | reverse complement strand
TTGTTTCGTTGTTCTGTCTGTTTTTTTTGTTTTTTTTTTTTTTTTCTACCAAAAGTCTTCTTGTTAATGTTGATTGGTTTGTTTACAAGAAAAGATACTTTTTGCGCTTCTGTTTTTTTTTTCGTTTTTTTTTCACTACGCTTGACGCACAAACATACATACGTAGTTTATACGTACGTATGTATATACATATTTCACTCACTATGAGGCCTTTTTTTATTTCGATCCAAACAAATGTGGTCTGCTTACTCACCTATACCCTTGCATATGCCCGTATAATGAATAAAATGTAATTGACATGCTTGATTAGTATAGAGAAATAGTAAATGAGGAGAAAAACAAAACCAACAGAACGTAATGGGCACATATAGCAGAGATGATACCAACTCTTTATGTTTGGGTACTAAATGGAAGAGTAGAAATATGATTTCATGGATCTTCCTTAATTCACTCAATATCGGCACATTATAGGACCCAGATAAACTAGCCTTTCAGGGCGACTGCCAATATAAATTCAGTATCCATTATGATCCATTACGAGCTGCTGCAACTCTAAAGAAAATATCAAATCGGACCTCATCTGTTTCGTCTATTCAAAACGCTGCTTCAATTCTGATCTCTACTGTTAACAATTTCGACATACCTCCATTCATTTTGTTATCGAAATCAATCAGCTACTTCAAAATGCTTGTAAACAGCAGAATTAAACCCGTGACAAGCAGAATTGAGTACCATAAGAAAGAAGTGAATTTTGAATGCCTGAAATGTTATTTGAATGCCATTGGAAGAAGTTATTTGGTATAGAATCAATACTAGCTATGAATTTCGAACCATTTCGACAACCAGAAATATATAAAAGAGCATACGAGTATACATAAATCCATCCAGCCAAATCCACATTACGATGCATTGCACGAAAAACGTTCGAATTGAGCATGCGATACTTCATCGTCACAGCGCTTAGACTCATTTTGCATGGCTAGTTCGAAACTATTTAAAAAATTGTTGGACTACCATTTGTTTCGATCGTTGAAGAATGCTCTCATTGGAACACGCTCCATTTATTAATTTTTTGGTCTGAAATCAATATGACACTACAGTGTCCCTTAACGCACCTAAATAAAAATCTCGGGTTGTGCTTATTGAGAACCAGCAAAGAACCACCAAAAGTTCTTAACCACATAGCGATCCGATTTCTTTTCTCATGGTCTCTGCTCTTTCATTTGAGCTAATTTCTTGATTAATATATACGAGTCATGTGAAGTATGAACTCGCTGTAGTCTAGTATGCAGTGTGTTGGCTTAAGAGACGTGAGGCCAGACAGAAAAAATATTTCTTCGTTAACTTCCTCTCATCAGAATTCTGACAAAAAAAAAAAACTCTGATAGTAAATATGAAATTTTTTTCAAAAATCTGTCGTTCAGAGTCGACTTTAAGCTATAGGTCCCGCCACTCATGTATAAAATTAATAAACACAACATAAGTGGTGTTAGAAACTAGGTTGTAATCCTTGCTGAATGGTTTTAATGATGTATTCGTAAGTTTTTTAATTCGTAAGAATGTTACTTTGCCTCGGAGCTCAACAGATACAGATTCAATGTGGTTTAGAGTCCTCGCAGCCGTGAAAAGCTTACTGAGATCGATCCTATAGCCCTCGGGTTCGCTTAACAGCTAATAAAAATCATGTGAAAATCTCATTTGAAATGAGTGATATCGGCAATGGCCATAAGTACCTGGCATACAGCGAAGCTATCTCCGTACCAGTGTCTTCATTCAGTTTCGTGATAATTGATGTGCCTTGGATAAAAAGTCCCAACTCTTTCATGAGGTGCAATCCGAAGTATGAATACTCAAACCAGGGATAAACAAAACATAGCCTCTGGAACCATATAGTCAGTGATATTGTATTTGTAATATAATTTACTTTTTTTTTAATAATTTTTTGTATTTTCCATAAGGTACTTATTCTCACTATGAAAATAAACATGGTACTTTTTCTTAGTACTCAAAAATTGATACCAACACTGAAACGTGCATTCCTGGTGTACTCAACAATAAAACAAAAATGCACACACAGAATTGAATTGAACTGAACAAAATAAACGAATTGCCATACAAAAATAAAATAAAAAAGATACATTATCTCTCATTAAAAAACTGTCATGGCTTTGTTGTTGTCAAAAGGAATTTTAAATAAATTAAATAAAATGATACTGAGAGTTAACAAACGATAGAGAGAACGAGAGCGCGAGTAACAGATACATCAGGGATGTTAAATAGGGTTTTCAATTTTGTACCACCCTCCAAAAAAAATTGTACTTTTTGGACCTTCGCGGTACCATTTTTTTTTAAATTTATTAAAACATAAAAAAGTACATAAAAATTCAATTGTACATAAAAAACAAAACTTAACATTAACATACATTATATGTATGAATAAAATAAGGTACATAAAAGTCTTATGAAAATATGAGATCAAAATCAGGAACTTATTTGTTTAGTTAATAAACTATTTGGTATTTTTACATCATAGCAGCATGAATTTGTCGATCTTAACCAATCTTTTGTCTGTATGAGACTTGATAATGTTGGCACATGTAGTCTGTTTCTTTCCTTAGTTTTAATTATATTTTGAAAAGAAAAAACTCTTTCCACATTTGCAGACGAATGTGGAATGGATAAAATTCCAGCAACGACTCTAGAAATATCTGGAAACATATGGACATTCATCTCATTTTGTAAATTAGCTACTACCGACCAAAAACCACATATGTTTTCATTTTTTAACGACTTCAGTCGCTCGACATCAGCTAAAGCTCTAAATTGATTATTAATTGAATCAAAATTAGCAATTTCATTCGGAAACATTTTTACTAGAAGCGGTACAATACTACTTGTGTTACCAGAAATTACATTTTCAGGAGTAAATTTATGGAACCACATTAATACTTCGTTATTAAAGTTGACTTTAGTTCTTAAAACTTCGCAAAATTTGATATAAAATTGTTTGGCATTTTCTTTAATTTCTTTAACAATATCAATATTGATATTATTTGTAGAAATATATAAATCCACTTCTGTTCCGCAATAAATTTCTTCAATGGGCATGTGATTTTTGTAAAGGTCTACGATAGATATATCACAGTCATCCAAAACATTTTTTCTCATGAAATTACGTGCTATTTGACGGAATAAAAAAGTTAGCCTTTGTAAAAATACATGAATTCGCGCATCTTCTGATTGCATTTCTAAATTAACCATGTTAATAATTTTAAGTATATATTGCATAAATAAAAAATGCAATTTAAAAGAAGGATTTTTAAATCCTGATGAAAGAAACAATAATTTTTCGTTTCTGACATCCTCCTCAAAATTTTCTAAGGTAAAATAGTATTGTAGTGGCTCCCATTGTTCCACAATCCGGTCAACGACTTCTTGCCGAGAAAGCCATCTGGTTGTTGCATATTTAAATATTATGTGAATATCAGCCCCGAAATATTCTTGGAATTTAACAAAATCGACTCTTCGACTAGCACTGTTGCAAAAATAGTAGTTAATATCTCTTATAAATTTATCAATTTCGTTCGGAATTCCGAGTTTTGCGGCAGCCACAGAAGCTAAATTTAAAATGTGGCAAATACACCCATTTGAAAATAATTGAGGCACTAAATTTTTAAATTTAATTTGAACTCCATTTTGAGATCCCATCATGACCGCGCAATTGTCCGTTGTAATGCCAACCATATTTTGAATGGGAATATTTTTTTCACGTAGCGCTTTAATGGTGCTTTCATATATACCATTTGCAGTGGAGTCCTCTAGCTGCACCATTCCTAAAAATCTATCTCGGCATTGACCATCAAAAGTTCGAATAACTATAGCTAAGTTTTTAGAAATGCTGCAATCTGTACTTTCATCTATCACTAAGGAATAGTAATTATTTTGGCAAAATTTGGAAATTGAAGTGGTATTTTCAGGCCCAGTTAGATTTGTTACGATTTGCTGACCTTTTTGTCTATATATATTAAATTTTTTAGTAATTTGCGAGTCGTTTATACCATTTTTTATTATGTGGTTGAGGTGGTCCAATGTGGCAAACGGAATGTTATGCTCAGCTACAAATGCACTGAGAATTATTTCTAATTTTCTAGCCGACTCTGCTACAGGACATCTAGCGGCGATGGTCAAAAAATTATTAATTTTTGGGGTAGTTTTCGTGGCATTCATGTTTTTAACGTGGGCATCCCGTGAGGCGTGTCTTTTTATGTGTGCAACACCACCAATTATGGGAACTCTACAGAGAGTACATTTTTTGCCTTTTCCGTCTTTTTCTTTTTCTAGCCATGGAAATAATTTTGCCCATTCCTCACGAAATGGTACAACGTACGGTTTTGCCTGCTTGCTTGTTCTACAAAAAAATAAAATTAATTTTCAAATACCTTGATAATATATAATATCTTACCCAGCTTCATCGAAATCCATTTCTAAATATAATAATAAACTAGTTTTTTTAGTTTTAATTAAAAAATAAAAAGTAAAAATACAAAAATATTTTCACTTCAGAATTTGAATAAGCTCAGCAAAACAAACAAGTGTCAATATCAAGGTGTATTCATTACAAGTGGTGTCTATAGCACAGTTGAATATTTTTTTCTTCACAAAGGCGAAAACTGTCAAATTTACTAGTGTTTGTTGTTGCGAATACTACTACAAACGTAAATGCAAACAAAAAACAAAAGACAGACTTTTACAACTCTGGCCAACATAAACAAATTGCATGTGGTTTTTGTACATCATAAATGCAATGAAATAGACACAATAAAAAGAGGGGAAAAACATTTTTAAATTGTATCAAATGAGTCGCGGTAGTACCACGGTACTTTAGAAGGTCAAAATGTACCAAAAAAAGTACAATTGTACCAACTTTAACATCCCTGAGATACATTTTAAGAGTGAAAAAGTATTTTGGAAATGAGAGAATTCGTATTGTGAATATCTTTTGAATGAAAGAGAATAATGAGAATGTTTTGGTGGGAGAACAAGTAAACGACCTGCTTCTTATTGTATCTTTAAGATACATTTTTTCCATATAAAACATATCTGGTGAAATTTAACAAGGTGACCACAATTTTAAAATAAAAAAAAAACCAGAAGCATGAAAAAATTTAACATATTCCGGCAAGGTTGAACAAACTCTAAGTAGATAATTGAGAGTTTAGACAGAACTGAAACAGCTGTTTTCGTTTGGTCACCTTGTATATTTTCATTAGATTTTACTCTCTCTCTCTCTCTCTTTCTCTCTCCCTCTCTTGCTCATTGTCATAGCAAGCCACCATATTGGTATATACTCTCTTCATTCACTGTTTATCTGTATCTGAAAAATGCGAGTGTATTTTTTTTTTCTTATTTGGTAGTGAAAAAATACACAATAAATCTGTTGTAACAGCGCCCTCAATCGTTCGGCGGTCAGTTTGCGTATTAGCAAAGGAATGCTGAAGTGAGTTAATGCGCTTGTTATAATAATATTTTTTATGACTGTTTATTTGTATATCAATTTAAAGCTGTACATGGGCTCAAGACGTCAGCGAGTGAGAGAGAGAGGCATAACAGAAGGCGGTCCGGACCGGCTGGGGGCACAAGAGATTCATGACAAAACAAAAGAATCTTGTACTTATTTATCCGTCTACTGTATTCGTTTTTGTTAATGTTTTATTTTCATTCTTATATTTCAGTGTTTTATTTTATTTTTTTTTTTTTTTGTTTTAATAGTCTTTCGTTTAAATGCGAATGCCAATGCGAGTATTTCATACAACTGGCTCGTACATCGGTATTCAAAAACAAAACAAAAATTAAAAAAAAAAAAAAACTTTAATATTATGAATGTAGTTTTAGTTCAAAAAGCAAAAAAAAACAACACATTTTTTTTTTTTGCTTTCCATCTCACCTTTTTCTTATTTTTCGTTTACGTTTCGTTCAACAATATCCCCACAGCTTATTTTATATTCTTCGCGTGCTTTTTTTTAATGGAAAAAAATGTTTTATTTTGCAGGTGTTGATACATCATAATAATAAAATACCAAAAACTAAGAAGCGAAAATTATATGAAATATTCATCATAAAACAGTTTGAAATTCTTTCCTTTTTTTTTCTTTTTTTTACCATACCATTTTATTTATGTTCTTAAGTTCTTGGCTCTTGGCTTGGTTGATCTGAATCTTGCTACTGAAAATCTCCTGATAAATCATGTTACACCACCCATAGAACATCATTCAATTATTCACTGAGGGTTCCAGATCGTGCGTTTGTTCAGATGTAGAATCTCTTCATAACAGTCGAATTTTATATTGTCCCTTAAGCCAACTAATTTTTTTTTTTTTTTTTGGTGAAACCAGCACTTAGGGGATGGCCCCTACTCATGCAGTGCATTGTGCAGGTTTTAGGAAAATGGGTTATAGAAAGGTGGAAGAGAGGGAGTAGTGTTTTGTGGACATCTCAAGATGCGAACGGCAAGGAAACGAGTTGCTGCTAGGTGACTATAAAATGGCCAGTGCTATACCTTCACCATTAGACAGTCTACAGCAATCGTCCCCAAGAAGCCCGCACCCTTCAGTCCTAGCTTCTCACACTACTCATGTTGTGTGTGTTAATTTTATACACGAGTGGCGAGACCTACAGTTTAAAGTCGACTCCGAACGACAAATTTTATTGAGAAGCTTTTCATGGCAATTTTATTTACTCTCAGAGTTTTTGCCAGAAATCTGCTGAGAGGAAGTCGCCGAAGAAATATTTTCGTTTTGATGTCTGCCCTGGGATTCGAACTCGGGCCTTCAGTCTAATAAGCCAACACACTACCTACTAGACCACGGCGACTTCAATTATTGTAATATTAGGTTAGGTTGGGCTGGAGTGGTAGTTTTGATACCAAAGCACACTCCAGCACGAATAGCGACCCCTTGGTAAGCGCAGTCCATGTACTAACCGAATTCCACCAAATTCATCGAAGCAGTTGGTCAGCGTCGTGGGTGCACACTAAAGCACTACTCTCCTATGTTGGAAGCCAGCCTGAAAGTGTAATAAACGAAGCCATATCCTTGATATCAATGGATATTGTAATATTATTCAAAGTATTAACATGTATACACACTATATAGTGAAATCAAATTGGCAATTATACGACTAGAGAGTTTGTAGACCACATCGAATATCATATACGAACGCTGGATATATCGAGGAGTCAACGAGGCACTCAACAATTGTTGTGATTTGGGTTCTTGAACATAGAAACATTAATGATAACATTTTAGCTGAGGCTCTTGCAAAAGCTTGCACAACAGACAATTCGAATAAATGAATCACTTTCATGAAAACCACACAAATCTAGAGTGCAAATCCTCCTATGCAGAGAACCCCCTATGTTAATCTAAGCTCCCTTGGCTATAAGAATAGATAATTTGTTGATTATTATTAAATAATTTTGATTAAAGTATGTATACACTGGGTGGCATAAATCTGCATACATGAACGGAAATTAAAATATTCATCAGAAATTAATTCAAATTTTCTTTTATTTAAGATTATAGCTCACAAGTCTGCCTACATGAAATAGTATACATGTTTCAATAAGAATTAAATAATCCTGAAAGAATATTCTCTGCGGAACATAGACCACTATTATTAATTCGACATAGTCAAACGTGCATTATATAGAAAGGGAACAACATGATCAGTTTAGGTGTTTAGTAGGAATTTGAGAGAATTATCCAGTTAGAGCTGCTACACCCAGGCTAAATGATCAATTCTGGACTTTATTGCTCTAATACAATCGTTTAAATGAAGAAAATTAAAAAGAACGTTTACAATCGGCCCATAAAAATGGTATTGCGTTTTACTATGACAATGTCAGGTGTCAGTCAAAAAGTTTCTTTGATGAAAGTTGATGATGGAGTTTTGAAGCATCTTACTTATGTATACCAAGCTTTTGTAATGGTCACCTTCAGAGATTTTGTGTAGAATCCACAGACTAATCTTCAACGAACAGTCCGTGGAATGACACTTACCACTGTATTTAGTCTTAATGGATTTCGAAAAGGCTTCTAAATGCCTTGGCATATTCTGCAATTTGAAGTGCACTTGCCTGTAAGGGAACACCTAAGAAAATTCTTTGTTTAATGCAAACCCAAGTGGACATATCTGTACGGTAGCAGACTGAGCAGTCCACCAGCATTTAAGGCTGATTTCGGATAAGGATTGTTTTGTCTTCAATGTTATGCAGTATTGTGCTTGACTGCATTCGCAGCAAAAGTAATAATCTGTCCTCAAAACGGTAGACAAGACACAAAATCTGAAGCATCTGCATCAAAGCAATTACAGACAACAATGACATCCCTTAGAATTAATATAACATAAGCTATGCGTAATATTGCCTCTAACACAAACTAGTCACCAAATTACTTACTTACTTAGAGTTAATTTATCATTACAAGCTTTTAGGCAGAATTAGAACCTAGCTTCTCACACCACCCATGTTGTGTGTGTTAATTTTATCTATGAGTGGCGAGACCTACAGTTTAAAATTTACGACGAACGACAGATTTTTTTGCGAAACTTTTCATGGCAATTTCATTCCGACGCCTCCGTTCTATAACATTCTAAGTCGAAAAAGTGTATTTTGAGTTATGAGCTCTCAAAGTTTTCACGCTACATAAGACTATATGTGTATTCTAAGTAAATTTTTCCCTATAACTTCGGAACGGATCGGCGGATCTTAACCAAATTTTGACACTATTTAAGTTAGAGAACGTAGAATTTAAAGGTAGAAAGGTTAGAAGACGTGTACTTGTCAGTTAAGACAAGTACAGTACCCGGAGGTCGAAATTGACCCATTGTACAAAAAACTGCTACAATTTGTTGGAGATATCTCAGCCAGGGATTGAACCACGGTCTCATTTCTAATAAGCCAGCGCACTGTCTACTAGACTACGGCTACTACAATTGGCAATCAATATTTAGAGAACATAAACTTTGCAACCTGGAAAACATTTCTTTGCTAATTGGTACTCTAGTGCACCAGTGACAGTTTTTAAAGCTTTTACAAACCAACAACAAATTTTGAGAATAATTTTATAGTTCACGATATCTAATCACAGTCTCTGGGAAAGAGCAAAACAATAAAAAACCAAAGTTCACAGAAAATAATAGGAATAAAACGAACAGATATGGGAACCAGTAAGGAAGTTAAAGACTAGATTGACTAGACCACACTTGTAAACGGCAGATGAAGAATGAATCTACAGCATGCAACAAAAACGTAAATCAACTCAAGACATTAGCATTTTTATTTGGAAATAATTTGTAATGATTCTATTACCCTTAAAGGATTCAAAGAAAACTATTAAGCCTGATTTAATGATACAAAAATTGACCAACTAAATAGTTGCAGAAAATTGCACAAGTTTTGGGCTGTTAAACTACAGCATCAAAAGGGCATAAAACAAAGCAAACACAATAAAAAAATTCCAAAAAAGATTGTAAATTTACAATAAACGATATACATAAGTACAGATGAATTTCTGTTTTTGTTTCTAAAAACTTACATTGAATTTGCCATGAAATCATCAAACTTATCACTTAAACTCGATGATATTCTTATAAAAAAAAAAATAGTGTCCAAAAAAAATAAAGAATTCTTTGGCAATATGTCCCTGACCTACTATATATACACACATACCATACATACATATATACATACATACATATGTATTCATATATACATTAGTATGAGTGTGAATTTATATCTAAAGTCCAAACACGTACGTAAATACATACCTTAACAGAGCGTTACAAAATCGAAAAGAAAAATATTTCTTTCATGAATTTTACCATCAACAACAAATATTTTTGGCATGTCAGTCAGATTGTTAGTGATTGTTGCTCACACTCATTCAGTGAAAAAGACAAAAACAAAAAAAATTCCAATCAGATTAAAAACCCTCATACGAGTATAAACAAATTTGCCCCCTTAAGGGTAAAGTTTCATATAATATTTGATTATTTTTTTTTTTTCATATAAAATACCTGTACGGGTCCAATGAACAGAGTTGATAGTACGTACAAGACCAGCAGATGCTTTGGTAATCATCGCTGACGTATATACGGAGGTATTTAATGGAAATAAAACTAAATTATTTTTGTTACAAAATAAAAGCAACAATAAAAAAAAGAACGCTGTACGTAAGAAAAAAATTATCTTAAAAAAGCATAAGGAATGTGAAAGAAAAGAAGTAAGGTCGGCTTTTAAATACCTTCCTTGCAGCACAAAACGAATGGCAACATGCTACCCACACCACATACATATATACATACAAGAAACTACCTGAAATTTTGTAATTAAAGGTTTTGCTTTAACATCTTACTAACGATACAATTTAGACTCAGAAAAGGGTGTTATATTCATGGATATTATATTTGAATTTGCTTACACTGTAGACAAAAGAAAAGCCAATCTACAACAAACAAATGGGCTCTACGAAACAAAAGAGTACCGCATAAAAATATGACTTTTTCGGGAAATATTGCTACAGCGCATTTTGTGGAAGTCGTTGTAGTCTAGTAAAAAAATCTCTGAGAGTGAAATAAAATTACCATGAGAAGTTTCTTAAAAATCTAACGTGCGGAATTGTCTTTAAACTCTAGGTCCCGCCACTCATGTATAAAATTAACATACACATCATAAGTGCTGTGCGAAGCTAGGTTGTAATCCTGGATGAAGGGTTGTAATAATCAATTATGTGTGTATGCATTTGTATATGTATTTTGTTGTAGTAGCGATAAAACATTGGAACTCAAACCGCAGTAAGAATATGCTTTAACCAATGGAGATATATGTACAGTGTATACTTTAATAAACAAAAAGAAACTTTATTAAGAGTGTATAAGTATATTAATTCGAGAGCTGGTAGTGTAGTCTCAGCAGATTTCTGGCAAAAATTCTGTGAGCAAATAAAATTGCCATGAAAAAGTTTCTTAAAAATCTCTCGATCGAAGTCGACTTTAAACTGTAGGTCTCGCTACTCATATATAAAATTAACACACACAACACAAGTGATGTGAGAACCTAGGTCGTAATCCTAACTAAAGGATTGTAATGACCAATTATGTATGTATTGTGGTCTGGTGTTTAAATTTCTTCTACGAACCCAGGCATCATATTCGAAACAGGGGATAACAGGTGCCAATATTTTTTTGTATATCTGTTGAAACTGGACCGAAAAGACATACGACTTCGGATGTTCCAAATAAAGTAGATTATTCCATTGTCATTCGATTGCACCTTGCCATATACCAGTGGTTAGCTTGAACGACTTTGCCAATTAACTGTTGTGTGGATTAATTGAAGTCACCGTTGCCTAGTAGGTAGTGTGTTGGGTTATTAGACGTGAGGCCACTGTTCAAACCTCAGGTCAGACATCTTGAGCAAAACGCAATAAAAAGATAATATTTCGTAGGCGGCTTCCTCTCAGCAATCTTCTGGAAAAAACTCTAAAAGTAAATATATTTGCCATGAAAAGTTTCTCAAAAATCTGTTGTTGGATCTAGCCATATAGAAGTAACACACACAACATAAATGGTGTGAGAAGAAAGGTCGTAATTCTGACGGAAGGTTTGTAATATATGTATGTATGTTGGAAGCTACATATGTATGTATATTTAAAATGCCCACACACTATAGTTTTGCGTGACCATACCTTCTGCATTTCAATGTTTTCGTGTCGTTTAATCTCATTCCTGTATCAGTTGTTATACGGCTAAAAAGCAATGACTTATATGATGTAATTCTAGAATCAAAACGGTTTTTTTATTTTTAAATCTCACCACCAAATTGCAATCTGGCTTTAAGCTTCCTGTACTTCTAGCTTCCTTCTTTTAGGTATAAACTACTTGGTCCACCTATTGGAAAAAATTTACTTCTTTTTATTACCCTCTTGAATCAAATGTGTTTGTAGACCTATACATTCATATATACTTAAGACCGGCAAATGTTTCTAAATAAAGGAGGGTGTAACACCAGTACCTTAGTAGAAACATAATTTTTCTTTAAGAGGTACTTTATTATCTTAAAAAGTACTTTAAGGCCTGTATGGTTGGCACTGTTTTTTAGTTAAACATTTTATAAGAGAGAACCAAACAAAAACGTTTTTTTATATAGAAAAAAAGAGCAAAGACTGTAATAGAGAAAAGAGAGAAGAGAAAAAAAAACAAGATCTTTAGATAAATTCATTAGTTGAACAGAAACAATTTTTTTGTAGGCTTACTGGCTAAACCTCAACAGTTCATTTAGTAAACGGCTACACGACTCAACGTAATGGACGACGGATTAATGTGAAATAAAAAGAAAAAACGTGTAAAAAAATATTTTTTCAAAAGATACAAAATATTTCAAGAAAATAAAATATTGAAATACGAAATATATTCATTAAACAAAATACAAATTACATAGAAAAAATTCTAAATTATGTGGTAAATTAAACAGAAATTAAAAAAAAAATATATATTAACACGATTATTTTGTATGGAAAAGAAATACATATCTGTGAGTCTTAATGAAAATTTAATAACGTAGTGAGTGAATGAAGGAAAAAATTACAAAAAAAAATAAAAAAAATTTTTACATTTTTTATGGAATGGAATGCAGCAAAAGAGATAGCGAGCGTTGAACGCCGCCGTTTTTATTGTGTCTAAACCGCCATATAACAGAAAGAGAGGCAGATAGAAATTTTTTATTATACAAAATATCTCCTCACATTGATTAAGAGCAGCAGCACAACTAACACCGCACACCACAAAGTCGTCGCCCGTTGGATTTATTTTTTTCGTTTTTTTTTCATACATTTTATATGTAAAAATTTTCTATATAAAAATTTTCTATGAAAATAAAAAAATTTATTTTCTGTGTTGAGGAGATACACTCTACGTAATCAGTTTAGTGTTGTGTTCAAAAGAGAGGATTGCGTTCCATTAAAATAGAAAAATAATCCATTTTTAATAAAACATAGAATGGATTGATTTAAGTTAAGTGAATTTCTTAAAAAAAATGTTTTTGAAATTAATTACTTCGTAATAACAAGTGTTTGTTTGGTGATCTTATTAAGAAATATTTAAACAAAATACGAGTGTGAAAGAATGAATCTTTAAGTTGAAATTTTAATTAAAAAAAATGTTTAACTAGCCATTTTATAATACAAGGCAAAATAAAAGAAAAAAAAAGAAGCTGAAAATAAATAAAAAAATTAAAATTTTTAATACAAAAATAAAATAAAAGCCCGTTTTTAAAATTTTTAACAAAAAAATTATTTTAACCATCAATCTTTAAAAGGAGAAATTATTATAACCTTAATACACATACATACATACTGTACATATATGTACATACAAAGTAAAATAAAAAATAAATAAATATTTCAAAATTCAAATAACGTTTTGAGATAACAACAAAAAAAAATTGAAAAAGAAAAAAATTGCCAACACCAAAAACCAAACAAAATAAACAACAAGTGGAAAAAAATGTAAAGGTAAATAACAAACACACAACGGCAGTAACAACAGCAACAACAATTGTGTTAAAAAATATATTTTTTTTTTTTTTGACAACTTCTCAAAACACGTTTAAATAAAAACCAAAACAAAAACAACAAAAAAGAGGAAGAAGAAGCTTAGCATAAAGCAAAACAAAAAGAAAAGACAAAAATTATAAACAAATATTGTATGCAATACAAAAAAAGCGCTAAATAACCTTAACAGTTTGACAACATTAGCCTCACTCACTATCTTCCGATGGAATGCCAAATTCAAGCTGCCAATTGAACCTCTTTACGTGTGTTGTGCTGACAAAAAGTTTATGATTTTTTGTAATCATTTACTTACTTATTATTGCAACAATTAACAGCAATTGCTAAAGCAACAATAACGGAAAATATTGTTGTAAAGCATACAATCCGAAAATAAATCATAACGATCAACAGCAATTGTTTAATTCAAATTGAAATTATGCCAAAATTACAGCAACAACAACAGCAGCAGCAACAACAACAGCCACAAAATCTTTATCCAAATCATTATCAACAACAGCAACAATATCAACAGCAACAACATCACAATACCAACCACCACCATCAGCAACAGCATCAACAATTGCATCATCAAACCTCGTTAACAAATGTAAACTCCACACTGTCAATTAGTAATACCTCCTCTTCCTCAGCCTCCAACTCGAACACTACCCTGCAGCAACACATTTCACCGCATCCCTATCAACAGCCGCCCCAACATTATCACCACCACAACTATCAAAGCCACACGACCACCAGTCAACATCATCAATCACAGCAGCATTTGCATCATGGCGAATTTCCTTTGCCGGAAGGTTGGGATATTGCCAAGGATTTCGATGGCAAAATCTATTATATAGACCATAATACGAAAAAGACAACATGGCTAGATCCAAGAGACCAGTAAGTACCAACAGCTTTTTTCTAGAATTTATTTACTTTCGAAATTTCTAACAGAAAATAAAAATTATTACATAAAATTAAAAATTCACTAAAAATTCGGGTTAAGGGAAGCTATTGCTTTTTCTTTGGTTGAAAAAATTGAAAGAATTTCTAAACATAACTACGATTTAAGTTCTATGTTACTTGTGATTTTACTTTGGTTCCCGTATGACAAGCGATTGGTCAAAAATATTGTGTATGGTGGTTAGATATCAATTGTTTTACAGAAGCTTGGGTTCAATTAAAATTCCTTAAATTTTTATTAGAAACTCGGAAAATGTTGGCCTTGGATTTCAATTCAATTTTGGAACAATTCTATCGATATTTTAAAAATTTAAATTCGAATATCGAAAAACTTAATTTCGAAACCCAATAAATTTTAGATTCAAAATACGAAACATTTTGAAATCGAAAAGATTTAGTTCAAAGTTTGAGAACCGAAAACTCGATGACGTAATACGAAAAATTTTAATTCTAAATTAAGAAAAATTATAATTCGAAAAATGGAAATTTGAATTTGGAAAAAAAATCGATTTTTCGATATTCAAAAAATTTACAAATTTTAATATGTATACAACCAGTTTAACTGCCATCTCTGCAAAATAGGCGGAAGCGAAACGACATCAACATTTGAAATTAATTACTTATTTATAAAAAATAAAATCAATTTTAAATAAACACTTCAATGCAATGACATTCCGATGTGATTACAAGAAGCGATAATTACATATTTTACTCTGATTTCAAATGATTTTCCCATTTAATACAAATTTTTTCTTGATTTTTTGTTTTCCTTTTTTTTTTCAATTTTTAATGGAAATAAATTTTAATTAAAAAATTTCATTATTTTTTTCACAAAAATATTTTTGCAACATGCATGTCCAAAGCCACACAACCAACAACAGCCAAAATAGGCCTGACACATGAAAATAAAATTGAAAAATTGCAAGAAAAACAAAAATATTAAAATAACGTTGCGGAATTTTTTTCGCTACAGGCTAGCATAGCGACACACACACCAAAACACTAACACTTAGACAATATAATTGAAAACTAAATACAAACCATCAACAACAGCGTACAAAAATGTACACATACACACACTCACACACAGAAACAAAATATAAATATTTAAACAAATACTCAATAAACCAGGCAGGCGAAGTATAAAGCCAACAGCAAACACGAAATACTACAGCAAAAAAAAAAAGAACTGAAAATGGAAATAAAAAATAAATAAACAAACAAAAAACAAATAAAATAAAACAACTTTAAAGCGAAAACATTCCGATGTGATGATTAAGACTAAAATAGAGCTAAAATTAAACAACAAGAAAAAAAGATACTGAAAAACTCGAAAAAAACGAGAAAAAAATTAAAAACAACTTGCAAAAATAAAACACACACTCAAACTGTGCTTTTAACTCATAAACACATAAATTGACAATCAAACTAAAAAAAAACAAAACATAGAAAAAATAAAATTTTCAAACACATTTACAACTTTGGTAAAAAACCAAAAAAAAAAAAAAACAACAAAAAATTAAAGTGTAATGAGTGTAAAAGAAAATCATAAAAAAAGAACACAGCAATTACACTTCATGTAAAAAAATAAAAATAAAGTAGTTGTAGTTTTGTTGCTGAATGAGTTAATGTTAACTTTATACATATGTATGTATGCTTGTGTATGTGTGTAACTGTAACTGTGTGAATATACAAATGTATGTAAAGAGTAAAAAAAATACACCAAAAATTTTTGAAAGTAAACAAATTACAATTATTTTGGTTAAGTTTTCAAGCTGTTTAATGTTTAACTACCATGTGAAGGGATTATTATTGTTTTTTTGCTTTTAAATTATTACATTTATAAATAAATTAAAAAAAAAACAAATAATAAAAGTTAAAACATTCAAAATAGTTGTACTTTTCTTGTGGAAATATTAAACTAATTAAACCAATTGACTTCCATATATAGAAAGAGAGTAACAGTACTTTCATTTTCTCTTTAGTAATGCTTTAAAGTTTAAACCTATATAACCTCAAATTCACATTAATGTTTTCTAATACGTTTTTTTTTATTTGAATTGTTTATAAATATGCTTTAAGGAATTTAACTCCTATTGTTTGGCTATAAAATTAATTAATTTTAATTTATCAAAATTCAGTTATGGTTATTAATATTTTTAGGACGGCAAAAGCAAAAAGAAAATTATGTTTACTAAGCAAGTTGAATGTAGAGAATGCGAAAAATATTTGACTGAGATATACTTCAATAAAGAAAAAGAAACTTTATTAAGAGTGTATAAGTATATTAATTCGAGAGCTGGTAGTGTGGTCTCAGCAGATTTCTGGCAAAAATTCGGTGAGTAAATAAAATTGCCAAGAAAAAGTTTTTTAAAAATTTCTCGATCGAAGTCGACTTTAAACTGTAGATCTCGCTACTCATATATAAAATTAACACACACAACATATGTGATGTGAGAAACTAGGTCGTAATCCTGACTAAAGGATTGTAATGACCAATTATGTATGTATTGTGGTCTGGTGTTTAAATTTCTTCTACGAACCCAGGCATCAAATTCGAAACAGGGAATAACAGGTGCCAATATTTTTTTGTATATCTGTTGAAACTGGACCGAAAAGACATACGACTTCGGATGTTCCAAATAAAGTAGATTATTCCATTGTCATTCGATTGCACCTTGCCATATACCATCGGTTAGCTTGAACGACTTTGCCAATTAACTGTTGTGTGGATTAATTGAAGTCACCGTTGCCTAGTAGGTAGTGCGTTGGGTTATTAGACGTGAGGCTACTGTTCAAACCTCCGGACAGACATCTTGAACAAAATGCAATAAAACGATAATATTACGTAGGCGGCTTCCTCTCAGCAATCTTCTGGAAAAAACTCTAAAAGTAAATATATTTGCCATGAAAAGTTTCTCAAAAATCTGTTGTTGGATCTAGCCATATAGAAATAACACACACAACATAAATGGTGTGAGAAGATAGCTCGTAATTCTGACGGTTTGTAATATATGTATGTATGTACGTTGGAAGCTACATATGTATATTTAAAATGCCCACACATAGAACGAATTAAATTTAAGTGGTATTCTTGGCCTTTCCAATATTTATTGTAAGTATGAATTTATTTAATACAAATTCATTACAACTGTTTGAGCACAAAATGCTATTTAATCACAAGAGATTTTCAAGTAAATGCGATCATCGTAAATTATGAAAAATACGCAGAAACAGTAGACATCATAAATTTTAATTAAATTGAGGTGTTTTTCTGATTTAAAAGCCGGCTTTTTATAATACCTTATAAATTTCATAAAATAAATATTTTTTTTTCTTTTTTACAGAAAAAAAACTCATTTAACACAACCCAGCCAACAAATAAGTGAAAATAAATGAGCCTTTACAAATAAAATATGAAAAAACAAAAAAAAAAATATGAATACTAATGAAATAATTTATATATTTATAATAAAAATTGTTATTAAAAAGCAAAAACAGCCACAAAATTTAAATTATTTTGAAAAACAAAAACGTTTTTTTTCTGTGCTTTTTTTCGCTTTTTTATGTGAAAATTAACGTCAGCATTAGCCTCGTGCTGGTATGCGTTCGTTACGTTTTTCGTTGCTGTTTGTAAATGTGAAAATTATGAAAAATATTTAGCGAAAAAATTTTATATTTTTTCTGTTTTTTTGTGCTCTGTATTATGTATTTTTGTTGTGTTGTTATTGTAATATAAAATATACGTATTTATGGGTTAAACACAGGGTAATAAGAGATTTTTCTTGAAAGAAAAAAGAGAAAATTTTTGGTTTAACTTTTGTTTTCCTTTTTTTAAATATGTCCACTTAAATGTGGTACAATGTCGTACAATTAATTGTTAATAACAAGGGACATATAATCAAACTTAAAGAATGCACTTAAAGAAATACTTAATAGTTGGTCCAGAAAAATATGCAAAACTGAATGCATTAAGTTTGTCTTATAGTTTTGTATTAGAAAGTTTTGTTTCTGTTTGTTGCTATCATTCAATTGACAATTAAAGCTTTCATATAAATACATAAAAAAAATAATTGATGAAAGCAAAAAATTCCTTTGCATGCACTTACTTTTGCTTGCCAGTGTATATAAGGAGTGCGAACAAAGAAATTTGGTCATATGGTCATATGCTTTATAAAAACCAAACTAAATGGTGAAACCATTGCAATCTTTATTTAAACTAAAGAAAATGATCACAACATAAGTGGTGTAAGAAGCTTGGTTGTAATGCTGTATGAAGGGTTGTAACTAGAGTTTGGGAATTCTCGGACTTTTTCATTTCCCGGGAAACGGGAATGAAAAATTCCATCTTTTAAAATTCACAATACTAGTAAAATGCTTAAGATTTTAATTAAAATGTTATTATATTAACAAAAAAGAAAACAATACATCTAAATTCATACTGTATAAAGAGAAACAAACAGATTAATGATAACATTTTGAGATCAGATACTATTAAGAATTGATTAAAAATATTATTTAAAAATAAAAATATAAAAAATTTTCGAAGAACTAAGTTTTGAAAAAATGAGTTTTTATAATTATTAGTGCATTTAATAACTCATCAGACATTCTATTTCGTAAATTTGTTGAAAATTTACCAACTAACCCGTTAACAATGCAATAAAAAGTATGTCTAAATTTTTGGTTCTGTTTGTACTAGCTTCAAATAAAGCTCTCTTTTAAATAAGTTGTCTGTTTTTAATTTCAGTTTTCTTGTTTTTTCTTTAGCCCCATTAATGGCGTTTTCCAACTTTTCTTTAAAACATTGATATACTTGTGCAACGGAAATATCTTCATCACTTTCAGCCGATATTATTTCAGTACCTTGGAATAGGCGTTTGTACATTTGCTCTGCATAGGATTTTAACATTGTCTTTGTTATGTTAATATTATTTTGTTGTGAAGTGTTTAGATAATTTACTAATGACATCAACTTGTCATTATATCTTTCATTTACTTTACTTTTAATTGTGTGAACCATTTTTTCCGAAAGTATTGAATCAACAGATAATAACTGTTCATAAAGCGTATTCATAATAGCATCACCTATTATCAAATTGGTTTCACGCCTGCCTAATGCTTCCACTGCATCTTTTATGGGGTTCAAAACGTTTACCAATGTTTCCAAGTGTGGGACATAATCTTCAACAAACAATGATGATAAATGTAAATCTATTAAAGCCTTTTTATTGCATTTTTAATTTTTAGAAATGATTGCATTCCAACCATGCTGTTCCACCTAGTTCGTACATCTAGGATTTGATTATACTCTTTGAATTCTTCCTTTACATAATTTTGAAGAGTAGCATTTTTAAACAAGTCAAAAGAGTGGTCAGTGATTAGTCTGTAGACTTGCCTACAGACCAGCCTATTTACTAGTCTTCAGAATGATCTATTTACTAGCCTACAGACCTTTTTTTTCCAAAAAAGTGTACAAGAATACGTTAATTTAAAATTTCCCGTATTTCCCGGGAATATTTAAAAAATTTCCCGGGAATTCCCGTCAAAAATTTTCCGGGAAATACCGGAAACTCTAGTTGTAACGTCCAATTATATATGTAAGTATGTAAACTCCTCTAGCATTAAATAGATTTCTTTTTACTATCTTTCTTCTTTTTTATGGAACATAGGGCAGTTACAAAACTTATACACATATACATGCATATATGGTCATACAACTGTTTAGCCAAGATTACGACCAAGCTTCTCGCACCACGTTGTGTGTGTTAATTTTATATGTGAGTGGCAGACCCTACATTCTACAGCAGCCTACAAACGACAGATTTTTGGAAAACTTTTCGTGGCAATTTTATTTACTCTCAGAGATTTTGCCAGAAATCTACTAAGAGGAAGTCAACGAAGTAAAATATGATCGTTTTTCATTTTGCTAGAAATGTCTGACCTAGGGTTTAAGCTATGGCCTCACGTCTAACAAGCCAACACTCTACCTACTAAACTACGGTGACAACAAAACTTATCCTCCACTTATTACTTCTTCTGTCTACTCTTTTGTCGCAGATAGTTTCTTCAAATTTAGAGTTAAAATTCCATAAGTTCTTCATTCATTGTTAATAAATCTTTAAGAACAAGACGTTTTCATAAATTTCCCAAGAAATTCTTTTTATTAAATGTAAATTATTCTTCATTATATTCTAGTTTTTCTTTCTTTTTTTTTCCAACTTCTTCTAGTTACTTTTCCTTTATAAAACGGAAGGAAGTAATTATTTGATCGTTATCCATTGAAATTAAAAGAAAAAAAGGAAATCTATGGAAAATCTTTAAGAAAATTAAATGTGATACACATATGTACATATATTAACAAATACCATACATATGTAGATACAATGAACATACTATTGTAATTGAAGAAAATTAGCTGTTGGTATTTGTGTTTACGAGTGCATACATAGTTAAATAGCTCAGCATAATTAAGGCAATACACCAAAATATCGTGCATGCAACTACATATTCAGAGAAAGAGAGAGAGAGAGAGAGATAGATAGAAAGAGAAAGATATAATTGCATTTTAATTACAATAAAAATGAAGAAATTCCTAAGATTACTTACTTATTTCACAGCATATTCAACGATTTGATTAAAAGTTATTTCGAATGCTGAATAGATTGTTTTCTTTTCATGGGAATGTTGTTTATGCCATTCAAATTTCAAATGAAATTGTTGATGCTTTTCAACTGAAAAAGAATTTGTTTAACATCTGGTGATTTTCATTTTAAGAATTTTAAAAGAAAATCGAATTTTTTGTTTTTTTTTTTCTTTAAAGTAAGAATTCTTAGAAAAATTAATGTTAAATTAAGACATTTTTGTGCTTGTGCTGTTTATACTCGTATAAACACAGAATAAAGAAATTAAAAAGCAAAGTGCATTCCATACAGTGGAACAAAAAGGTGTAAACTACAGAAAGTTTGTAAAGACAACGCTACCGAGTCTAGAAAGTGACCATTAAAATGGAAAATTGAAACTTTACATAATTTTTATGATAAACAATAACCAAATATATCATGAATACATAGGAAATCTTTGAATCTAAAGAGTATTGGCCTCTGCCCGTGAAATGTTGTAAATTTCTTGCTCCTATAGCAGCCATAGTCATGGTAAGTTCTGAACAAGTAGCAGACTGTTACATTATTTACAGTAGCACCGCACTATCAAAGCAAAGTCGCAGCTAAATACTATCAAAATGAGCTTTTCACTCATCAGTTATAAAATAAGTCTTTTGACAACTGACATGTTATTAATGAATAACACACTCGCCTACAACTCAGATTGTATAAATATTAATACGGGGATAGGTAGGCAAGTTTAAGCAGTAGGTTTGATTACCAAAGCTCACTTGAGCATGAATAGTTGTTGATGCCACAGATAAGCGCAGTCCCTGTACTGACCGAATTCCAACAAACTCGAAAAACTTGCTCAGCGCATGGGCAGTTGGTCAGAGGAGAAACTCTTGATTTTTTGATCATGAAAATCTAATGTGTGGTACACTGCAGCTCGTATATTTTTCAAGACTGGAAAAAAACATACAAGAGCCTTCGGTTACTTAAGGTTAAGGGGCACTTAAGCCCCTTACTGAATAAATATATATGTACATATTCTGTCATTGCAACCCTTCAGTTAGAATTGAGACCTATCTTCTGACACCAATTATGTTGTGTGTGTGTTATTTTTATACGTGAGTGGCGGGGTCTTCAGTTAAGAGTCAACTCCGAACGACAGATTTTTTTGAGAAACTTTTCATGACAAATTTTTATTTACTCTCAGAGTTTTTTTGCGAGAAATCTACTGACAGAAAGTCGCCGAAGAAATATTTTTTTAGATAAAAATCAACTTCGAACTACAGATTTTTTTTTTCATGGCAAATTTTTATTTATTCTCAGGGTTTCGGTTTTGTTGGATATGTCTGACCTGGAGTTTGAACCGTGGTATCGTGTCTAATAAACCAACACACTACCTACTGGACTACGGTGACTTCAGATTGTATAAAAATTTTTCGTGAATTGTCCAATGTGACGTCCACTGCAGCTCACATATTTTTTAAAATGCAAGAGCCTTCGTTTCCTGGGACGAAACAATCACTTTTGTACTCCAACTGATACCCTCAGTAAATTCAATAAAACTCACATGGTCCATGCACAATGAGAAACTCCCTATAAATGACAGAGAATCAAGGATTCCATTGATTAGTTAGAGTACCAGTCGTGATTTACAGTTTTATTGATACTAACTCGAAATGAAATTAAAAACAAAACATGATACAATAAATGCTACATCTTGTAGTAGTCGCCGTAGTCTAGTAGGTATTGTGTTGGCGTCAGGCGTCAAAACGAAATATGAAAAAAAAATATTTCTTTCTGCCTCTCAGCAGATTTCTGGCAAAAACTCTGAAAGTAAATAAAGTTGCCATGAAGACCTTCTCAAAAATCTGTCGTTCGAAACGACTTTACTCTGTAGGTCCCGCCACTAATGTATAAAATTAACGCACACAACATAAGTGGTATGAGAAGCTAGGTCGAAATCCTGACTGAAGGGTTGTAATGACTAATTATATTATGTATGTTTATAATTTGTGACACTAAATAAAAAGGAAACTGCTTTGGATTGCCTCTAACAATAAAATATTTAGATTCTCCAATACTTTTTAATTCTTATTTGATTTAAATTATAAATGAACTGAAACTTGAACAAAACTTATTCTTCTTTAAGATTTCTTCCTTTGCCTTGCTTTGCTTTGCTGCACGTTGAAAACATACTGAAATAGTAAAAGCATATAAAAATTAAAAAAAAAAGAAATTCGAGAAGAAAATAGAAATAATAACAGATTGCATGAAGCGAGAAATACAAAAATAATAATAAAAATAAATGCATTTGTTGAATATCTGTAAATGAGATTGAAAAAGAATAGAAGCAAAAAGAGAACGAATAAATTCATGAAAAATATACAGAAAATGATAGTCAATAAAATATGTGGAGTACAAAAGTAAAATGAAAAGAAAAATGGCATTCATTGCAAGAACAACTTCTGTGTCTAACACCAAAAGATAGACAAGAGAGATACTGGCGTATATATTAACCTCTTGGAAAACAAACTATTTTCAAATATAAAGTATCCGCTGTGGTTTTCTACCATTTTAAGTTACATAAAGCTGTCACACAGCATTTAACCCATTCTCTTATTATTTCTTTGTATTGTTTTTGTTACATTAATGAAGTTCTTGACTAATAGTGTTGCCATCTCTCGTTGCCTAGGAACAATCAGTTCTATGCAAATATATTGATTTGTTGTATTGAGTGAAGTAGTGAGGAAATTTGCTTATTGACTCATATTCTTGAGCGGTCTGGGGAACGGTGTTGAAAACCATGACGAAAATTTATTAAGAACTGGATTACTTAAGGAAGACAAGCACTTTTGTCGTAACAGCATGCCATCTTTAATACATACTTACATACATATGTAGCTCGTCATTACATCCCTTCAGTCAGTATTACGACTTAATTTTTCACACCAACCTTGTTATAACGGGTGATTTTTTAGCTATTATCTTTTTGGCAACACTGGTTTACACAGCTCACGCACGTTTCGTGTTTTGTTTCACTGTGAAACATCTTCAGTTTGGTCTATAATTCAACCCTGAATCGTCTTACAAACGAATAACGATTGCAAATCATTGAATTTTATTATCAAAATGCGTGCTCTGTTAAGAAAGTTCATCGCGCGCTTCTTCCATTTTATGGTTAGTTTAATCGTGAGATGATATCCAACTTTTTTTTGCCCAAAATGCAAGAGCTTGACTTGCATGACATGTGGTTTCAACAAGACGGTGTCACATGCCACACAGCACGCGTAACAATGGACTTACGAGTATTAAAAGGCGAGTTCGGTGAACATTTTATTTCACGTTCGGGACCGGTCAATTGGCCGCCTAGATCGTGCGATTTAACGCCTTTAGACTATTTTTTGTGGGGCTATGTTAAAGCTCATGTCTATACAGACAAGCCCGCTTCAATTGACGCATTGGAAGACAACATTGAAGCATTTATTCATGAGATACCGGCAGAAATGTTGGAAAGAGTATGCCAAAATTGGACTAAGCGGATGGACCATTTGAGGCGCAGTCGCGGTCAACATTTGCATGAAATTAAATTAAATTATATGGACCGTACTATCGATTCAAATAAAGATTTCATGCATTTTTCTGAATTTTATGTGTTTTTTTTTTTTGAAAAATTTTCCTATAGCTCTTAAAAAATCACCCTTTATGTGTTAATTTTGACCATGACTGGTGGACTCGACTTTAAGCCGTGGTTCCAAGTTCCTCAATGCCTCAATGGGTTAATTTTGCTTACATTTACTATAATGGCGACTATTTTATGAGCTTCAGAATCATAAAA
Organism: Sarcophaga caerulescens; assembly: GCA_927399465.1. NCBI lineage: Eukaryota > Metazoa > Arthropoda > Insecta > Diptera > Sarcophagidae > Sarcophaga > Sarcophaga caerulescens. The sequence continues at coordinate 48,888,961 of OV656872.1, read as the reverse complement.
ACCAGTAAACACACATACACACAAGAAGCCATTTATGCTTATATTTCTAAGTACATGCATGTGTTTTAGAAAAATACTCACACTACTACTCTTTCTCCTTATACAGAAACAATACTTACACATACATATATACATTCTCTTAAATTTATAATCATGGAGAAAAAGCAAAAAACAAACAAAAAATTAAACCATAGGAACCAGAGCAACAGGTGCAATTTGTTACAAAAACTGCAATGAACGACAACATGTACGAGTATGTAGAATAGTTAGGAGATAGAAATAGTTAAAGAAAGACAACAACATAATAAATAAGAAGAAGAAAAAAAAACAATGCAAAGAAACAAAGCATAAAACAGGGTGCTTATTAAAATTCTTTAAGAATGTATTTAAATGAATGCGTTAACACTGCAGTATTAGAACATTGAAAGTATGAACTTTTCACACGTTAATTTACATGGAATTAAATGTACAACTTGAAAATGTGGGAAGAATGTACATCTGATCGTGTACACATGGTTTGTGTCCTTAATAACTTATACGACGGATTATCTTACTAGTTACATTAGAGGATATATGAAAACGTTTTGGTCTTTTGGCCTGAATTAGAATCGAATTCGAGCACATGGGTCGAAAACGCTTTTTTTCCAATATGTCACACACAAGTTTTGAAAAATCACTTTCCATTTGATTACTCTTCTGTGATTTCCCACAGATATTTTATTGAAACATATCCGTCTAAGCATTATATATTCACGACGCTGCCAAATCACTGCAGTCGTTGTATCTTAAGGCGTCTAAATTCATCTATATCAACCTAAAGCTCATATAAATATGATTTTATCAATGCATGCACCCACCGTAAACGCCCATATACTACTCAACATAATATCTTCCTTTTGAAAACATTAAGAAAATCTATATGGTACCTGCTAGTGCATGGTAACAGTACAGATATTATTTTCATATTCAACATTGAGATTTTGAAGAACCAGAACTGAAGGAATTACACCCCATTAGTGATAATATCAGATTATATTAGAACACGCTTGAATTTCAATTTTGATAAACATTCTGTGAAACGACTTTTATAGAAGCATCATTATAGTCTTGCACGCAATAAAAAGATTTTGAAATGGACAGCCAAATGTTAATATCAAATGAAAAATACATGTTAAGTAAATACTCGTAAAAGCTTTATTTTACATTTAAATGTTTTGTCAAATGACTTTTATAGAAACATTTTTAATAGTTTTGCACGCCATAAACAAATTTTGAAAGGGAGACCTTCGATGTGAGATGTTAATGTCAAATGTAAAATACATGTCGAGTAAGAAAAAGCTTTATTTTACATATAAACGTTTTGTCAAACGGCTTTTATAGAAACATTTTTAATAGTCCTGCACGCCATAAACAGATTTTTAAATAGAAAACTTCGATATCAGATGTAAATGTCAGATGTAAAATACATGTCGAGGAAGAAAAAGCTTTATAATACATCTTGGTTTTCATTGAAATTACAGAAGTTTTCTAGATCACCTGGGAAAAACAAAATGTCAGTATGTCTTCTCTTATTCGTATAAACGAACTGTTGGCCCTAGCATTGGAAAGTCATCGTAGCATATGCCATTAGATATGATGCCATAATATTCCATCATGATAACGCTCTATCATATGTTGCAAGACCAGTTAAAAAGCATGTTGAAAATAAAGTTCAGACATAGCCCCATTCGCCTAAGTTCTCTTTCACTTGCTGCAAATCTGAGTATTCTAAATTGATTCGATTCATTCTTTTGGCTCTAAATTCAAATGTTGTCTGAAAAACGAAAAATATCATGATGTCAACGATGGCCAATACTTTCAATAAATTTATGTTGTAGCAATGTTTGATAAAAAGTTTTCAAAATTTTGCTGAAAATATCTAATTCTGAAGCTACACTGTAATAAAAAAAATGTGTTTTAATGATAACACGAAAACTTAAGAATTCTGATTTATAGAAATTCGCATAAGTTTTTTTTTTTTGTATAATACAATATAATTTTTGCTTTATAATACATAATAATAATAAAAACACAAATCTTTAATCAGAAATATGTGAAAAAAAAAAATCAAAAATATTCGAAAATGTTGTGCAACTTTCGTGCCATACAATGTAAACCAAAAAGAAAAGTATTTTTTTACATTGATTGTACAAAAAGCGTTAAAATAAAATGCAGTGCAACGGCATTCTTTCTACTCAAAAAACGCAAAACAAAACAAAAAATTGTTTTTCTTTATATAAGACTATAAACACTTTATATACAGTACAGCATGTATAATATATTAAATAAAATTGCTCTGTACAATCATTTTACGTTGTATGAGAGTTTGTTGGGTTGGTTGTTTGTTCGTACCCCATCCCATGCATTTATAAACCATTGGAATGCCATGGATACATAAATGGTATGTTATTGCAACAACAGAAACAGCAACAACAAGACAAGCAACAGCAACAGCATGCAATGCAACAGTTTGCAACAAGTATTTCCATTTTATTATACGTATCAAATGAAAAAAAAGCAAAAAAAAACTAATAATTATTTATATACTGTATGTACGAGTGTGCACTGCTACTAGTATATGTATGTATGTACTTGCATACAAATGTATGTAGGCATGTACATATTACATGGGTATAGAAAAATATGTTTATGCCATCGCCAAGTAGTTAAAAAGAAAAAAATATTTTTTAAAGGAATAGTTTTATCTATATTAAGTGATATAAAATAGAATTTATACAGGGTGCATAAACAGAAACGTTGAAGGGAAGTTGAAAATGTACATCGTACTTGAGAATATTTTTTTTTTGAGTGGAGCTGGAGAAAAAAGAATAAAAGAAAATGAAGTCTGTTTATCTTTTGATGATTTTCGTGTAATCTGAACACATTACCTATTAGACTATGGCGACTACAATAAGATGCTTTTGGTTTTACCAAATGCCTAGAATTGCTTAGGTTGATGGACACGGCCAAATATCGCCAACTTGTGATATTCAGTTTTGATATCGGTTCGTTTGACAATTTTCTGCTCCACGAGTTGACAACTGATCCGCTCATCGCTAGTTAGGATTCGTTGGTATTCGAGCAGCATTTTTAACATATAAAATGATTTTAAATGATTCCGACGATTGTAAACATTTAGAAATTGCGGCTTGTGTGCACCAACTGATTTTGTGAGTTGTTCTTGAGATTAACCACAATCTTTATACAGTAACGTTTTTAATCAAATATCATTTTAAAACTTTTTTAATTGCATTCTTCTGAGACGCACCAACCAGTTCGCCCCATTTTCACAGTACGCTGCAGCGAGCCATTAAAGAGTGGTTTTGGTTTTTCTAAATCCGACAAGTAAAGCAAAATATTCCCCTAAGCCTAAAAAAGGACTTAAAGTTCTAGGATGAACATCCACTTGGAAAACGTTGGACTCAATGAACAAATGATCGGATTTCAGTCTCTAGGGCGTCAGTGTCTTTAAAATACACGATCAGCAAGTTTTCTTCTTCTTTTTAAGGTTTCAATAGTCAGAGTGATTTGAAAAGACTACTGGTTATTGGGCATTACAACTCTTCAGTCAGAATTACGACCTAGCTTTTCATACCACTTATGTTATGTTATGTTATGTGTTAATTTTTTTACATGAGTGGAGCAGACCTACAGTCTAAAGTCTGCTGAGGGCCAGTCGCCGAAGAAATATTTTTTCATATTTCGATTTCTTGGAGTTGTCTGTCTACAATAAATTCTATCAAAAAACTAAAATGGTTTGAAATTGAATTAAAAAAATATTTATTTTAATTTTTCTACACCAAACTGACTCATCATTAATTTTGTTTCTTTTTATAATTGAAGATAAGCCTCAAAGTTTACCTAAGAAATCACGAAAACAAAAAAAAAAATTTGTTTGTGACCTAAACATAAGATAAGATTCTAGTTTTATTACCAATAATATTCATAATGTCTTATTAGCGCTTTAAGGGTTAATTTTGTCTTATCCATATTACTGCTACATCATATCGTGTTGCAAGTGTTATTTTAATGTTTTTATTTATTATTTTTTTTTTTAATTTCTTGTATTCTTTTTTTTTTATTCACATTTTATGTTTGAATTTCCTTTCTTTAATGATAATATATTGTGTGTGAATTTTACAATCCCGTTCTTAATTTATAAACGCGTAATTATTGTATGCAATACAAGAAAATGGAAACAAATACGACTGAACTGCAATTTATCATGAGGAATGAAAACCTACAACAACAAAAAAGGCACAAATAATGCCATACATATGCACATACTATATTTTATAAGATATTGCACATATAGAACTCATAATGCAATGGAAAAATACAAAATAAATTAATTAAATGGGAGAAAATTGTAAAATAAAAAAAATCGTATGTATGCAATATTTACCCCCGATATCGATATGGGAAAATGTGTAAGTCTCAGGGAAAACTTAGTTTTTTTTTCCAGAATTTTGTGAACACTTCTATTAAAGCATGTGTAGCAGAATTATAGACAAAAATTATTTATGCTCAATTCAAATTATTTCGTTTACAATCTATGTAATTAAGGGCCATTATAGAGTTTAAGTAGACGTTATCCAGCTCAGCAGATTTCTGGCAAAAACTCTGAGAATAAAAAAAATTGCCATGAAAAAGTTTTTCAAAAATCTGTCGTTCGGAATCGACCTAAATCTGGATGTCCTGCTACTCATGTATAAAAATTAATACACCCAACACGAATGGTGTGAGAAGCTAGGTCGTAACCCTGACTGAAGGATTGTAATAACCAATTATGTATGTATACCGTTCAAGTATGGAAAGCAATTACCCACACTTGAAACACCAAAACTTCCCAAGTTATTCGTTATTAAACCTAACGATCATTAAATTTATAAAATTTTTAGGTCGATTTTCAGCTTAATACTTTAAATGCAAATCCCTGCAGCGGATTGCGAAGACTGGTTGGACAAAACTTGTCAGTTAGCTCCTCGCTGACAGGACTTGTCAATCACAACGAACCATACCATATCCTTTTCTATAGTTTGGGTGGACAGCCATTACCCAGAATTGGCTACTTGTGAGTAATTGATTGTCTCCTTTAGAGTGTTAAGTTTGAATTACCAAAAAGGTGGAGTGAGTAGTAATACTTTGTACAGGAATGGCCTTTGCACATAAAAATTTATTCGAGAGTCCATTGTACCAGTGTTTGCGAAAACGTTGGCTTTGTTCTTAACTCCAATATGACCGTATTTAGAAAGCGGCATTATGGTAAGCATTGAATATCTCATTACCTCTTCCAGAGACATCTGATATTCCTAGATAATTTAGGGATAATACCCATTCTCTAAGGATCTAGTGGCTGCTTTACTGTCACTTTATGAGCGTATACTTTTACATGATACTTCAGTCTGAACAGTACTACAATAATTGGGTAGTTGCCGTAGGCTGTAGGTAATGTGATCGGTTATTAGACGTGAGGCCATGATATCTTCAACATCGTCGGCGACTGCCACTCAACAGATTTCTAGCAAAACTCTGAGAGTAAATAAAAATCGACATTAAAAATTCCACAAAAATCTGTCGTTCGGAGTCGACTTTAAAATGTAGAGCCCGCCACTTATGGATAATATTAACACATACAAAATAAAGGGTGCGAGAAGCTAGGTTGTAATCCTGACTGAAGGGTTTTAAGGACCAATTATGTATGTATTTTAAGATACAGTCTAATATACATTTATGTAGAAGGATTCACATACAACTTTGTGGCATGATCTAAATCCTTTCGGGAATTCTCTGAGAGCTGTAAACTTTTATCATAGTACTCTTATCAAGTATACACCGGCATTTTCATTATTTTTGTAATGCAATAACAATTTATAGAATCCATTTATTTTATTCAATATTTTTTCCAAATTTATTTATTTTAAACATAAAAGTCCTGACATTACTATGGCATACAGTGTAATTTTTTCTCACTGCCATTAAAAATTCCAATCCTTCAAACAAACATTCTCTTAAATATTCTCAAGATATTTTTCATAATTTACAACTCAATTTTTCAGTGTCATATTTATAACAAAAGGTGCTTATTACTACGAGTATGATGGTTATTATTGTTGTTGCTGTTATAGCACAAGCCTTAAAACTCTCTAAATGGAAAGTAATTGCTATGGGGAGAAATAAAAACGACAACAGCAACATCACCAAATAATAACAAAAAAAAGGAGTAGTTATGCACAAACAAATATGTACTCGTAGAAGAGTATGAAAACTAAACAAAACTATTATCATAACTGTGTTTGTGTTCGTGTTTATGTTGGTATATTATGAGAGTGACCTGTATGTGTATGTGTTGGTAGAAATATAATTCAAATATCGATTTGTAATAATTCAGCTGTCATACTTAAAAACAGAAAATAAAACATAAAAAAACAAACTAAAGCAACAACATTATTATGTTAAAAGTTATTCGTTATTATCATTATTATTATTGTTGTTGTAGTTTAGGAATGTTTTGGTGTTTGTTGTTTTTTTGTAAACGTGAGTTAAAAATTAATTTTTATTTTTTGCTCATTTTTTTTCTACTTGAAACCATCATGGCCTCATACACATACAAGCACAAATGTAATGTACGTTAAGGAATTTTTATAATGAAAAAAAAAAATAAAACAAAATGTTGTTGTTGCTGTTGTTGTAAAGCAACTACTTGAAAAAGTTTAGGGGGGCTTTTATTTTGATTATTGTAATCATTTTACAAATATTTGAACAACAGAGTCTTTTAAGTTTGAGTTTCTTTTGTGTATAAACAATGGTTCAGATCACTATAAACACGAGGATGAATAAGGGATACTTTTAACAAGATCCTTGGTTTTTGAAAGAGTATACCGAACAATAACTGATTTTTATACAAGACATGTTCTCTTAAGGGGCATTTATATGATCATAAAAGTTTTACGACAAATAATTAAAAAACTGGAATAATATTGGGAAATATTGTGTAATGAGAGCGTACAATATTGAAAATGTTTTCAAAATTTTTCAGAAACCATCACATTTTATTGCATCAGTGATGCATTCACTAATCGTAAACTCTTATCGTGTAAATTGGCCTTTAGTAACAGTTTAGCTTTGTTTTTGTTGCTGTTTTTTATTGCCTTGAACGTTTGCCCTTTTTTTGGTAGGCTCGCAGTTCATTTACTTCTGTGCACATTTTTTTTTTTTTCGACTCTCGATAAGACCTTTTGGCTGACTATTTGGCATTTGCAGTGCGTTTATTTTGCTCGATTTTATTGCTTCTACTTCTTCATCTTCTTCGTGCTGTTGTGGTCTGTGATAAATTACTTTAAGGCGTACAGCACGCAGATATGCAACATTATTTTTTCGCAGAATTTTTATTCTTTTTGTTTTAATTTTATCTTTTTTTTATATTTTTGCAAAATAATGCAATGAAAATAAAAGAGGAAGAAGAAAAAGTTCTGCAGAGATCGAAAGAAATGACAATCCGATTGTGCAAGGACCGGAGTATGTATATGATAGAGGTGCTTCGGAAACAGACCAAACATAGAGCCTCTTTGAGTATGAAGGTTTCTTACAATGGTTGATAACAGTTTGGTAATCAATGCCTAATTCCCTAGTAATGTTCTTGCAACTTACGTATCAATTTTCCTTAATTTATTCCACGATTTCATTGAAATAATTAGTGATTAATCAACAAGAAAGAAGAACGCCTTTAATATAAAAATGATCAGATTGAAAACGAGCAGCTGTTTTTCTAGGTGCAACATTGCCTGCGACACATTCTAACCTTTTCGAAGCAAATAAGCATAAAATGATGCCATTCTCTCTAAATTTTACCCATTATTAAGCCTAGATATCTTCTAAAAGATAAATGATTTTAACAATGCCTTACTATAACACACCGAAGCTTTTAATTCTATCTTTTAAACAAGCTAAAGTTTTGCCTCGATATTACCAGAGACAGTAAATTTTAGAGCGATAACCGATTACCCACAATTTTTTATACAATATTATTGACTTTATTATTTTTCGTTTTAATAATGCATTTACATTTGATTTTGTTAATATGTTGCAACAACAACAACCATTTAACACTGGATATTTAAACAAAAACAAAAAATAATTACAAAAAATATGCCTTTCGATAGATATTTTGTTTTGCACCCATTATAAACATGAGTTTCTGGAAGCGAAGCAAAAAGAGCAGGAGGGGAGGTGTAAAATCAAAACAAAAAACTGCAGCACATTTTCGAGATTATATCGTTTGTTGTGGCTTGTTACTGTTTGTAAGTGATGTTTAATCCTTATATATTTTTTTTCACTCTTTGCTATGGCTAATATATTTGTGTACAGTGGGCCAAGAGTAAGAAAATTGGCGTTAAAAAATATAAGTAAACAAGAGAATGCTTGTGAAATGAAAATCTTGTGGAAAATTTGACAGATTGATTTTACTATTGGCCACCAACCAGTCATAATGCAATATATCCAGCCTTCATGGAAGCAATTAGCTCTCAATGCTGCTATCAAACCAAGCAAAATGCTGCAGCTTGTTCAAACGGTACTTAACTGAAAGATTCTTGTCGATAGGAGCACGTTTTGGCCTCTCTCTTATTGACGCACCTGCCTATAGAGATATACCTACGCATATCTATTCAGTCACAACTTTTTTTTTTAGATTTTTAGTAAGACCTTCAATATAAATTCGTTCCACTGTGCGGAAAAATAAGTTAAATAACCAAGAATTACCTTTAAACCCAAAACAAAAATATTTTTTTTTCTGGCATTTCTGCTTCACTTTGGTTTTCTTCAATAAATTTTCAGATAAAGAATGTAAAAACATTTACGTCACATACCGAAATATTTGAAGAAAAACAATTATTTTACAGTAGTTTGTAAACCAAACCAAAATTGTTGGTTGGGAAACCATATGTGAGGGAGAATGAGTATGCGTATACGTGTGTGTGTGTTTTTTTCAGTAGCACATTAATCCTCTTGCTTTTTCTTTTACTTTTCGGTTCTTTTCACAAACTGTTCTTATTTACGTTGGAGTTTTAGTTTTTCTTATTTGTGACTCTTTTCTTGCGCTCCACACCTCCCTCTTTTTTTTGTTGTTGTTTAAATTCAGAGCTTTGGGTGTTATGTGGCCTTAAATTTTTTTTCTGTATTTTTATGCTTTAAGCATAATTTCAATACGTTTGGTTTGGTTCAATGTTGCTATTGTTTTTGCCATATTTATGGCTACTTATACAAGTTCTATATGCTATCACGTACAGTGGGGTCAAATACAGAGAATAATTGTGACAAAATAATTCAAAATTTCATTTAAAGAATTTTTAGGATGAAATGTTTAAAGATGACGTTGATGTTTAATGATATCGTTTAATTCATACTTTGACTTTTTCCGGCTGCCATTACTTTGCCACTATCACTTCTGGGTTCTCACAGTTCCTTATGCACATCTACCTAACCACGAATGCAGAAATGGGCTTCAAAACTTAATCAAATTTTTTTTAAGAAAAGTTAGCATTAAAAGCCTGTTGATCTAAATCTCCGTCAGCGTATCAAGGGCATTGCAAATAACCAGCCTGTCTTAATTTGTATGTTTAAAAGTGGAAAACCAATTACAAAATACGCGCAAAATAAGCTGTAAGCCAAGCCTAATTGATGAAAACGTGGAACGATTAATTCCGATTATTCGTTACACTTCCTCTAACAAAAGCGATATTTTCGGCAATCCGTTAATTGGAAATCTACACAAGCCTGACTGCATCTGTAAAGCTTCCAGTCTTTTCAAATATCCTTAGAGTCTTGCCATTTGCTATAACAAAATACGCCCAAAATAAGCTGTAAGCCAAGCCTAATTGATAAGAACATGGAATCGATTAATTCCGATTATTCGGTACACTTCCTCTAAACAAAGTGATATTTTCGGCAATACGTTCATTGGAAATCTACACAAGCCTGACTGCATCTGTAAAGCTTGCAATCTTTTCAAATATCCTTAGAGTCTTGCCATTTGCTATAACTAAATACGCCCAAAATAAGCTGTAAGCCAAGCCTAATTGATAATAACATGGAATCGATTAATTCCGATTATTCGGTACACTTCCTCTAAACAAAGTGATATTTTCGGCAATACGTTCATTGCAAATCTACACAAGCCTGACTGGATCTGTAATGCTTCCAATCTCTTCAAATTTCTTTATGGTCTTGGCAAGTTCCTTAATAGCAGCTTGATTATAGCAAGCAAAGTGGTCATTTGAATCAGCACAATTTTTATTCAATCTTCAGTGATTAAGCGATCCATATTCTTAAATGGCAAAACTGTCGCTAATTAAATGACATTTCGGATGGAATTTATTTCAAAGCTGACAGTCTTGTCACACTGGCGGTTTTAAAACCGTTAAGTAGATAATGCGAAAGAAATGGAGTCTTAGTTTTGATTAAATTTGTAACCGAACTGTTCCCAGAACCTAATATTTAAACAAAATAAATCATTGTTATATAAGCAAACATTCGAATTCTTCTGATAATTTAAAAATTTTTGGTTATATTTTACGCTCAGTCACACTGTGCCTTATTTAAACAGAAAAAAAAAATTTATGCTCAGAAATATTTATATTTTTTCAAGATTCTTTTTTAATTTTTTTTTTTTTGTTTTTGTCTTATTTTATGTTTTTTAAGCCAAAGGCTTATGTTTAAAATATGCAGAGATTTTTATTTTTTGTTGCTGTTGTCGTTCTTCTACTTCATTTGATAATTTCAACAGATATTTTTAAACTTTAACATGAACATTAACGTTCTTTAATACGTTGAAATTGACGTTATTTAAAAAAAAACCAACGATATTTTGTGTGTATGTGTTTATTTCTTCTCAAAATTTATGACCAAATGTAGAAAATATGCGATAAGCCTGTTGTTTTTGTTTTTGTAGTTGTTGTTCTTTTTTTTTTTTTTGTTTTTTTTTGTATGTTTAATAATATGTTAGTCCAGTCGTTCTTATGGAATTTAGGTTGTGTTCCAAATCAATTTTCTTCAGCTTAAACTGCTCTCATGACGTTACTATACAAAAATTATACAATCAATGATAAATTTGTGTTTATGGGAGTTCGTTTCTGTTTTCCTAGACTTTCAAGACAAATTATTGAAATATTTTAAAACAATTTTTAAAGTGATTTAAAAGCCTAAATAACACAGTTCATAATACAATATTAATACGAAAAAAATTAGGCCAATAACAGCTCAGCTTAGATTAACTTAACTTCAGCTTCAGCTTATACAAGTTGAATTTAAATATTATTCTAACAGAGAAGGGTCGCGGTGAGTAGTCGCTAGCAGCTTTTGTTCTTTAGAATTAATAATCATAAAGAAATACCATTAATAAACAAACAAAATATTTTTTGTTTTCATAAACAATTTTCATGCTTCAATGAAATTAAAATGCCACATGTCGCATTCCAAACCAAAAGTCAGCAGTATTCAGTACGTCGACTGCAGACCAGAAGATATAACCGAGAACCAATTAACATATTTCTAAATTATATATTATATTATATGATAAAATAAAAAATATAAAATACACAACAACAGCAAGAAAAAACATTTAGAAATATACGTATGTACATGTATTAATAAGCAAATAAGAATTCAAGAAAAAGAACAAAAAATTTTAAAAATTAAAAAATATTTTGTTTTTAAATATTAAAAATCAAAAAAAATTAATAATAAAGGCTGGTTTTTTGCCGTACAATATAAAAACAAACATTCCTGACATGAGGCAATAGCATAAATTGACGAACAAACGAACAACGTTTGCAAATCATTGAATGTCATTCTCAAAATTCATGTTGTTTGAAAAATATTTTTCTATCGGTAGATTATCTTCAGCGACGAAGCAGATTTATGACTCAATGGGTACATAGTCACCGTAGTCTAGTAGATAGCATGTGGGCTTATTAGACGTGAGGTTACGGTTCAAACCCCAGGTCAGACAACTCCATCAAAACTATATTTGAACAATTATTTCTTTCGGCAACTTCCTCTCAGCAAATTTCTGCCAAAAACTTTGAGAGTAAAATAAGCTTGCCACTTTAAACAGTGGACCCTGCCACTCGTATATAATTTTAACACACACAATATAAATGTTATGAGATGTTATGTCGTAATCCTGACTGAAGGGTTGTAATGACCAATTATGTATGTATGTATGCGTACGTCAACAAACAGAATTACCCAATTTAAAGCTATTGAGAAGCTACTTGATTAGCAATTATTCTCTACTTTTGAACCATTATACTCTATTATTTGGAGATGCGTAAAGCTTCTCCTGTGCGGAGACGAACCAAGAACAATTTCTTGCCTAGCAGATAAAATTATAGCTGCCATTAATGAGACTTCAAAACTAAAAATCATAGAAATTTTTCGGTATATAGAGACCGAAAACTTCTCCATTCCATTTGGGAAAAACGCCCTGAATAAAACCAAACTAAAAATTTCCAAAAGATCCAAAAATTCATATCCAATGTCCAAAGCATCGTTAACACACATCTGCGAATAGTAACTTGGAGTATGCTGGCCTGACATCATGTATATTCATAGACGTACGAGCTAAAAGCTAATAACAAGCCAAATTCTTAGAAGCAAATAAAAAAAATTTGGGTTGTACATTATGAAACCAGCAAACAGCACTTTGAGAGAAATTTCAAGAATCTCGAAGGTTTGACCAAAAAATACGTGAAGCAGAATACGGTAAGAATAATAGAATAATGGGGCTGTTATATATCGTTGCCTAAAATCAGTGCCCTCCGAGTATTTATTATAGTGGTGGGAAAACTTGCTGATCTTAGATTCATACCTCTTTTCCAACTAGAAATTTATAAAATAGAAATAAAATCAGAACCATTCATTAGGCCGATTGTGCAACCAATTTAATTTCAAAGAGGAAGAAGCTTCAGCCATCAATCAATCAATTTTAGACAGTCCCTCAGCGATTGAATGATTTTATACGCTTTTTAAATGACTTACTTACTTACTTAATTGCTCATTACAATCCTTTACCCAGGATTACAACCTAGCTTTGCACACCACCTATGTTGTGTGGGTTAATTTTATCCATGAGAGGTTCATTTATCCATTGTTGTGCAAATCAACTCATTCATACCACTGTTCTATTTCGCATTGACAACAAAACAACAACAATTTAGCAAACATTTAGTCAAACAGGCAGAGTCAAGTAACAACGAAAACGGCAATACTGCAAAACAGCACAAGCGATATCTGTAACTCTTCGTATGAACGTATGTATCTATGTATGTATGAACCATATTAAACGATCGTATCAACAGGCAAACAAAAACAAACAAACAGCAAATAAACAAGAGAGCAACATATTTTTTGTTTTTGTTGTTGCTGTTGTTGTTTTTTTTATTTATTTTTCTTACAAACAGCTCGCGCGTAATTACATTTAACGATGTTTTTTGTTGCTGCTGCTATTATTAATACCATAATATATTGTTACTTTTGTTGTTGTTGTTATTGTTCTTGTAGTTATTTTTGCTGTTGTAACTTAAAACAACAGCAAAAACAAAAAAAAAATATTGTAGTTTACGTCGACAGCAAGTGTGGAATGTGGTTTTGACAAGTTCTTCTAAAAATTGTATAGAGAGCAACTTTGCTATTTCTGTTATGTGTGTGTGTCTATACATATGTATGTCTAAGTGTATGAGTATGTATAAAAGTTCATATGTATGTTTGTATGTATGACTGTAGTTTTCCTACATATTTTACATTTATCGTGTAAGTACGTAAAGAGTACGATCATACGATGTATGTACATATAAATTGTTGTTGTTGTTGTGCAGCAATTGCAAAGTAAAACAAAATAGCAAAAATGAAGAAAATTTCAAAAAAAAAAATAAAAATCTAAAGAAGAGAGGAAAAAAATATCATAATACTTGAAATGTTTTACGTTGCTACTTAAACTATGTATGCGTGTAGCTATAGATGTGTATGTCACGTATACATATGTACATACATGTATGTATGTATGTACAACATAAAAATGCGCACACAAACATTTTATTTTTTTGTTGTTGTTTTATTTTATTAAAACTTGAAAGATATTATAGAAGAGATATTATTTTAAAGCAAAAAGCCTGCTGCCATGTTGTATATTGTTATTGTAATAGTTGTTGTTTCTATTCAATTTTTATACATTTCATACGCCATATTTCCAAGATGAGTACTTCACACATACATATGCACGGACATGTAACACATACAATTCCAACATGTATGTACTGTATGGCTGTATGCAAGTTTAATGCATTATTTAAGGAGAGACGACCGTTCGTAATGAAAAAACAAAAACAAAATCAACAATAACATTTATAAATGCACTTACTTTTGCTTGTTGCATTTAAATTCTTTTATACGAGTATGTATATGCATGTGTATGTGTGTGCAAATACGCAAGAGTATGTAGTCATGGCGTACATGCATATTTGAGTTTAGATTCTAAACTTTAGAATGTGATGGCATGGAGCCAGAAATATTATTCTGTTTTCAGTTTTCTGTCTTCTCTCTTCTTAATTCTTCTATTTTTTAGTTGTACAATATTTCTCTTTTTTCCCTTCTTTTTCCTTTTCTTGTATCTCGCCAAGCATGTAATATTTTAACTGTCAATGCCTATGTGTAGGGTACACAAAATATTAAAGAGACTAATCAATTACATACACATGTACTCATACATATATGTACATTTGTATATGAGTGCATGTTGTATATGAACGTATGGTATATGCTTAAGTATTTGTATACTCTTGCTTACTGTGCATATTTTAACCCTCACATGTGGTAAAGAAAATGAAAAAAAAAATTGTCAGCTATTCCACGGTAAAATTTTAACGAATTTTAAGCAGTTTACAAATCAAAAATAGTCTCTGAAAGCCTTTCTGCTTAGTATGATTTGATAATAAAAAAGAGAAGGTACATACTAGCGTTCATTTGTTAAATATATTCTTCGATTGGTTAAACAGCTTTAACTCCAAGGAATGTTTGTCTTCGTACTATAGATTTATCTTTAAGCTTTGTAAGGGAAAAACTGAAACGAAACAACAAATTAGGATGTTGAATTAATATTTTAACGCCTCTTGTCTTTTAAATTATTATACTTCATTAAATATATGTATGTACGTCTGGTCAAATTGCCGAAATTTATACCAACAAAACATTATTTGAAGGAAGTTCTGTTTTACGTCTCCAATCGGAAATAAAATTGCAGCAAAAACACGTAGATTGCTCGTCCAAGTTAATCCTAAATATCATATGTTCCATTGTTTATAAAATGCAATGTTTGGTACATGCAAACATAATTGCTTATTACAATCCTTTAGTCAGGATTACAACCTAGCTTCTCACACCACTTACATATGTTGTGTGTGTCAATTTTATACATGAGTGGCAGTACCTAGAGTTTAAAGTCGACTCCGAAGGATAGATTTTGAAGAAACTTTTCATTGCAATTGTATTTACTCTCAGAGTTTTTGCCAGAAATCAGCTGAGAGGAAGCCGTTGGAGATGTCTGTCCTACCTACTAGACTAAGGCGACTAAAATGTTTACAATAATAAATCTAAATTCATAAATTCAGCATTTATGATTCGACTTCTTTGTGGAATTCAACGAGGCTCTCGGCTCATTGTTGTCATCTCCATGCAAACGTTTTTAAATTGCTGTTTAAGTGGCTTTTCAGTAATGCTAACAAATTTTCATTTTCCAACATTTTAGTTTGAAGAAGCACTGCAAATTCTGCTTTGTTTAACCTCGTGCTTTACTTCAGAATATTTGAAACAGGCTTGATTCGTTCTTGTTTTAAGAATAAGTAATTCTTTCAGCTCGATATTTATATCCTTACTTGGCCAAAAAGATAGAAAACACTTTACTAATCGCAATAATGTAGACCTAAGAGATCTATTCATTCCCTTCTAACCCAATAATGTAAAGTTTTCCATTTCAATTACATGAAATGAAGAATTTTCAAATATTATAAAACACAGTCTTTAAAACTGTTGCATGCTAGTTTTCCTAAAGACATCGAAAAACATTTTTAATTTGCCATGACACATCAGTTTTGTGTTGCATTTAAAAACAAAAAACCCCATCGTCAACATGATGAACATCAGCACAACGCGAAAACACTATTAAGATTTCAAAAAAAAAAAAAAAGCAAAAACAACAACAACAACAACAACATACACCTTAAGTCTATTTTTTCGTTTTTGGTCTTTTGCTATTTCTATTTCTTGTTCTAAATGCAACGTATACTTGCTATTGCCAGCCTGATGTTGCATTCATTTTTTTAGCTTTTCATTCTTTTGGTTTCTTTTTTCTTCCACCTTTTTAAGCCGGTTTCTATAATATGTTGTTGACGTTTGTTTTTTTGTTTTTCTAATAAAGTACTTTTTCATTGGTACTTTTTCAACGATTTTGGTATTTAATTGACTATTTCAATGTGTCTTTCTGTTTTTTTTTTCTGTTTTTGTTTTCTTATAGTATTTGAAGTTTCTTAGATGTCATCTATAGAATCTTGTCATTTAAAGTGGAGAGAAAAAAAAGCATATTTACAACAACAACAACAACAAGTATAAAAAGTATTCAGAAGCATTAGTACGATATTATTTGCGAAGAACAAAAAGTAAACAGAAGAATATATTGCATATCATGACGTTGCCATTTTATTTTATTGCTCGTGTATGTTCTTTTATTTGAATTTTTGTCCATACACTGGCTGTCGTTGTCGTTGTGGCAATTAATGTTGCAAGTAGTAGTAGTAGAAGTAGTAGTAGTAATAGTGTTAGTAGTATTATAGTATCATAATATGACAGTATAAAGATCAAGACAAAAGATTTTTATTTCTTTTCTTTTTTCAATACTTGTTGCTGGTGATTGGTTATTATTAAGACAAGAATTTTATTTTCCATAAAACCGAACGGTTAGAATGTAATGTTTTCCTTGAAGGCTCTATAAGAAAATACGAGTGCAGAAGATTGAAGATTGAATTTAACAGCATATTCGCATATCGCTAATGTGAACCAAGAATTCTCTATACACATCAGAGTAAAATACATATGTATTCGAAGACGCGCAATCAATTACCGGTAATTTTTCGAGATCAAGAACACATAGAGTTATGTGCAAGTAGCCTGCCTGCCCTAAAGTGAGAAGATTTTACAATGTAGACAACACATTACAACCAAAATTTTCTAAAAAGATTCCAATTGGTGTTACACGACTTCATATACATATGTACGACTTGAGATATGTTTTCATAATCTGGGTGTTTTTCAGCCAATATTCACCTTGAGCTAATTAATAATAGGGCCCCCGTAATCATTGCTATCGATTTTAGGATCTAATGAGACAAGTTCAATTATAAAATATTACCTTGGCGCTACAGATATCCTGCACTGACAGTTGCCATAATGGATCAGTTTTTAATCGCAACTAATAATTGAATGAAAAAAGTTATTTTTTCAGCAGATCGTAATATTTATATATGAAAACCTTTCTAGTCCTTCCAAATACAACATAAATACACACATACATACATAATTTCAGTTAGGATTACGACCTAGCTTCTTACACCATTTATGTTGTGTGTGTTATTTTAATATTTGAAAGTAGAAAGTTATCATGGCAATTTGATTGACTCTCAGAGTTTTTGCTAGAAATCTGCTGCAAATATTCCTAAGAAATATTTTAGCCTCATGTCTAATAAGCCAACACACTACCTACTAGACTACATCGACTTTCAAAGACAACGCCTTATGAATATTCAACTGATTGGCAGAAAAAATGTTCTCTTGCGAATTAAATTGTTATTTCAATTTCTTTCATCCATCTTACTCAGGTGATAAAGCTACGTCTTTTCATCATCTCTTGGCTTCAATAGATGTGCAACCTAATTTCATTGCTTTTGAATGAATCCAGTAATTGTTTTCGAAATGCCGTTTGAGTGACTGTTCAATCTGACAACAATATGCACAATGTTTCCCACTTTTGTCCTTTAAACTTCTTTGGTTGGCTGATTTTCAGGTCATAATAATGCCTATGAACTATACAAACCATCTCCTGCACTTCGAAATCAATAAAATAAACTTTTAAATTTTTTTAATTGAAAATATAAAGAATAAATGATTCTTTTCAAAGGAAAAATTCCTTCGTGTTCACATAATTTTGTTCAATGACTAGAACACTGTTTATACAATTCTCAAATTTTACAATATTGTCAATATAACGTGCTGAAAATTTCTTGGTAGCAAAAGCATTGTCAGAACAATATTGTCAGACGTCTAACAATCGTATTGCAACCTACGTTGCCAACTTCAGATCTTGTAAGCTCTATTTCTATTGCAAGTCTAGCGAAAATTTGTTTATGAACCATAAAAACACGTTATAAGGTATTAAAGACACAAACCACACACGTAAATGTGTAAAACATAAGTCATCTGTTATAAGGTATAAAAATGTATACAGAGATCAGCATGAAAAACTTTGTATACAATATTCCATGTCACTCTGTAAATTTAGAAAATATTGTTGTATATTAAAAATGCAATGCAAATTGTATTGTATACTTGTTCAGACATACATACATATGCAGGCTGGCATTCTTATGTACAGAAATAAGCATTATATTACTCATTCATTTACTGCAATTGATCTAAATTTGTTGCCACAATACAATGGAGCAACAAAAACAACAATGAAAATTTGCTATACAAAGAAACAACAACAATTTTTTTTCTCTTTATGCATACGTTGTTGTTGTATTTATTGCAACGATACAGTGGATTCATTTACAATATTTTATGGAGAAAAAAATTAATTAAAAATGATTTTTTTAAATTGGAAAAAAATTTTGTTTTCAACGAATATTTAAACAATGTGTACAGTGGCAGGCATATACTATCCTATTGACCAAAGCTGACTGCCTTCTACAGGTGGATCAATTGTCGATAGTATAGGTCCGTTTGGTCAAAGGGCACCAGTCCTATGTCAATCCCATCAAATGCACAGCAAAGACTGCAATTAATACACAATCATTTTCGTTTGATGTTGTTGGAAGTGACCTAATCAGTCATTTTGTTATGATCCAGAATCAATTCGCAAAATAATTTTGCATCACAAACTTTTTTTCAACTTGTGGGAGTCTCACACCTCGAAACAATGCTTCCATAATTCTTATTATTTTAAAGACATTATCAAACGATTGTCCGACACTAAGTTTATTTGGCAAAGTTAACGTCATAGCCTAATAGGTAGTGTGTTGACTTATTAGACGAAAGGCCACGGCGACTTACTCTCAGTAGATTTCTGGAAAAATTTCTGAAAGTAATTAAAATTGACATGAAAAGTTTCTCAAAAATCTGTAGTTTGGAGATGGCTTTAGACTTTAGGTCCCGCCGCTCATTATAAAATTAACACACACAACATAAATTGTTGTGAGAAGCTAGGTCGTAATCCTCACTGAAGGATTATAATGATAATAATATAATATTTAAGCCCTCGTCTTCTTATAATTTCTGTACTTTGCATCAGAAAGATTATTCTAGTTTATAGTGTTTGTTGGCCTGCAGTACTAGGTTTTAGGATGATAGGATTAACATCTAATTGCCTAGAAACAACGCCATCTTTAAAAGTATAGTGTAAGACCTATTTCTTCGCACAGTATGGCGCTATGATGTCAGATGTTGATACTTTCCTCTCTGGGAAGTCCAGATTCAGAACGATTCCTGGGTGAATTGTTTGGAGAAGGCTTAATAATTTTTAATTGGTTTCAAATTTGGTTTGAATCTGGATTGCTCGGATTTGTGCATTACACCATATCACCTTCGCTTATTATGGTAAAATTTTGAGGCTCAAAGCACTTAAAACTTTTTATTCCTACAACATGTACATATGTTCAGCCCAACTGCTAAATAATTGTAGGCATTAATTTATTGCATTCTGTTCAGCTTTAATATCGCATATAGTATGTACGTACATATGTATTTATCAACAATAATTTTCATCTTTTATATCGGACCATCGAGCAAACAGCAAACGGCAACAACAATAATAAGATCGGTCTTTAATAGTACACATGTTTGTATGTTGCACTCAAGTCAAGCTTAAAGCATTATAATTCGCTACTAAAGCCGAGTACGAGTTCTGTAAAATAATACTAAATAAATATGAATTTATAAAAAGATAAAAAAAAACTATAAAAGAAACACTACTCGTCAAGAAAGAAGCAAAAAAAAACAACAAAAACAAAAAAACCAACGCCAAGTAAATAAAAAAATTACAATTCGTTTACTCTGGTATGTGAAGGTCGCAACAGTTGTTTTGTTAATGACAGTCAGTATATGTACGTATGTACATATATACGTACGTACGTACCTATGTACATATAATGATGTGGATTGGATTGTATGTATGTTTTTTATTACTCGCTGGCACACTCACTCACTCACTCACTTACTTGTTGACTCGCCGTATGTACAATATTGTGATCTTTCATATGTGATCATAAACAATATACTGAAGCAATAGCAGCAACAACAACAACATCGATAGATTTAAGAATAATAACAATAATAATGATATAGACTGAATGACGGACATTTCTGACAGTATAACAAGAATATAATAAAGTTGTTAAAAAAAAGTTTTTATAGAAGAAAAAAACTTTTTTTTTTTGTAAGTTTAAAATGGATTTTTTATGTGGGGACATTAATTGAAGAATGTTTTTTTAGGAAGGTTTGGCTACAAAGAAATTTATTTTTTTTTCCATTCATTTTTTGAAAATGCCTAGTCGTGTACAATAATTATAATCCCTGGAAAAAAAATAAATTAAGAAAAAGCCTAAAAAAACTATTTAAAGTTCTAGTACGAGTAAATGAAATGCAAAGCTTAAAAATACTAGATTTACAACAGTTGACATATTTTTGTCAAATGGTTTGTGTCTTTAATAACTTCAAAGTCAATTTAAAATGTAATCATGTGACATGTGTGCCCAAAAAAGATTATTAAAGGATCTTGTAATTGGAATATAAAACTTAAAAATACTTAACTGGCATATTTTTGATACATGGTTTGTGTCTTTAATAAATTATAAGTCAATTTAAAAGGTAATCATGTGTCATGTGTGAAATAATGCAAAGAACAAACACTTAAGCTGCATTCATGTATGTATATGGTACGAACAAAATATTTGTCCGGAAAATATTTATCTGTAGTTTGGCAGTTATCTTCTTGAGAAAGAATAAATATTTTTTACAAACAACTCTCATATATCGTCCCGACAACTTGAAGGTTGATTGATTTGCCCATGTAATCATGTAAAATTTAAGTTTTCTTTAAAAGTGAAATGGTGGAATCATGGTGCAGAAAACTGTCAGTGAACATGGGTGAATCCAGCTTCAAAGTGCTTCTTCAGCTCCAATTCAGTAAAAGTGAAGTAAAATATTAAAAAAAAAAATTTTGATCTCTTACCTCAATACGAGAGACAAAAAATTGTTTATGAAGCCTGGTCAACTTAACAAATCAATGTTAAAATCTAGTATTCATAGCGCCAATGCAATTCTAGACTAGACTTTAAACCATAAGCTGTTAACATGACTGCAGTCGGTCAATTAAAAACTATTTACAGAGTAGTGTTTAGAAAGTTATGCTACGTTAGCCTTTAACTGAAAGTATGAAATTCAGGAAGTCACCGTAGTCTAGTAGGCAATGTGTTGGCTTATTAGAGGTACAGACATCAAAACGAGTAAATAAAATTGCCATGAAAAGAGTCTAAAAAATCGGTCGTTCGGAGTCGACTTTATACTATAGGTTCCACAACTCATGTATAAAATTAACACACACAGTATGAGAAACTAGGCCGTAATCTTGACTGAAGGGTTGTAATGACCAATTATGCATGTACATATGTATGTATGTATGTATGTTTGTAGTACTCGTATGGACATTTTTTGACTACAAAAGCGATAAAATAATAGAAGCCAGTTTTACAGTTTTCTTATGATTTTTTTTTTTTACTTTAAGTTGATTAATTCCGTTTTAAAAAAGTAATTAAGCTACAAGCACATGCATACATACAATGTATTGCATAAAGAAATTTGTCATTTTAATTTGATAAAAAAGAAAAATTGAAAAGTCTTTTTTACGCTATTGAAATAATTGACCTCTGCATGTAGATGTTTAGAGAAACGACAACTTGACAGACAACCTTACAACCTACAAAAAGAAATTAAACTGAAATGAAATGATATCTTAAGTATTTAAGCCAATTTAAAAAGAACATATTGTACAATTGAATACAATTAAATTGAATGCAATTAAATAAAAAATAAAAATAAATAAAAAAAAACAAAGAAACACTTAACAAAATACAGGCATTGTTGTCAAGTTAATTAAATTAGTTAAAGCCAAAATAAATCGTTTAATAATCCATACATCAATTAACAATAACAATAATAAAAAAATACATTCAATGGAAAATTATTGTACATTTGAAATTCCTTTCATATTTTGTTTATACAGTCATAGTTAAATATTCTTATCATTTGCCCCTTTAAAAACAGCTGAGAAATATTAACGTCACTTTTAAATATTTCAAGTGGTTAAAAAATATATTAACCAAATACAATACAATACAATACAATAAAAATCGAATAATAAAATAATAATCGTGTTGAAGATCACGTCAACATGTCTCGCAAAGTCTAGAATAATATTTATACGCTTTAGTGTTCTGAATTTAAATTGCATTTTTCAATTATTATTACAATTAATCATTGGAATGTTATTGTCTTCTTTGTATTATTACTCTTTTTTTTTTTTTGCTTTTCTTTGTAATTAATTAGGAATTTCTAGGAATTATAGATAATAGAGAAAAAAATTTACTTAATTATAGGGTGGAATATTTATTGCATTAATTGAAAATTTATTTCCTTTAGTATTATAATACAAAAAATTAGAAAAAAAATTATAATTTAATTAGTTTGACTTAACCTAAAAAAATATTGTTTTTAATAATTTTTCTTTTTTCAAAATTTCATTTCGTTTTAAATTTCGCCAGTTTTCAAAATCGAGAGCATAAACAATTCATTTGAAATGTTTATATTATTAATTTCAAAGAAGTGTTGAAAACTACGATATTTTCATGGAACACATGTGTGTTTATATGGCTTTCATAGGCATATACAGTGTGGATGGAAATAATAAGGACACAACAAAAATTTGAACTATTTTTGAAAAGTTTAATTTACCATTTACCATGAATGAAACAAAGTATGCATGATGTTTCAAAGGATTTTATACGAATTTATTAAATTCTTGGAACATAAAGCATGGAAGAAATAATAGAGACTTTTTAATTGAAAAACAAAGTGTGTTTTACAGAGATTACCTTATATATATTTATCAGTACTTTGTTTGGTTTTTTATAACATCTTGGCATTGACGCTACTTTAAATATTCAAAATTGAAACATAAGTATGTTTCATTCATTTCAGCTCACTTGCTTACTTTCAAGCTGAAGAGGAAATATTTAATTCGTGATATCTACTTAGAGATACTCGGTTGGCTTTAGGTTCGGCAGAAAGTTTAAGTGTTACCTTAATTTTGTCCCCGACAAAGGGAAACATATTGCTCTGTGGAATATCTAGATATTCTGCAGCTATGATTTCCCACTGAATCCCAACATCAAATGAACAAAACCGTGATTACGTATTATTTCCCAACAAAAATTATTCCTCGTTTCAGCCATTAAAACCCATTGTCGGGAAAACTTTATTAGTTTCCTGCTTCTTTGCTAAGAAAATATAATGTTAGAGCATTTAGTTTCGACAAGATGTTGCAAGTTCTTCCAGTAACTACCAAGCAAGTGCTGCCGAAGCCCAACAGCATATTTCTGGCAAAAACTCGGAGAGTAAATAAAATTTCCATAAAAAGCTCTCAAGCACTCATGCATAAAATTAACACACATAACATAAGTGCTGTGAGAAACTAGGTCGTAATCCTGACTAAAGGGTTTGTAAGGACCAATTATGTATGTTATGTACATATGTATATAAGTGTCGTCGAACAAACTACATTCATTTTTATACTTAGCAAGCTGAGGTAATTTTCGACGACTTTAAGCCACAAGTTCATTATGTCCTTACATTTTTGTGCGGCTTGAAACAGGAACATAAAATTAGTTTTTAAGTCTATTGGATGGCTTGATGGGATTATTCTTTGGTATCCTATACTATCAACTCATCCTATCCTCTTTTCTTCCAACACTTTCTGAATGTCTTCTTATTTTTGACAATGTTATTGAACAGAAGCTATTAATCCTATAATTTCCGCCAGCACTGTACATTCAAATGAAAACTTTTTTTTTTTAATACATACAATGAAATATTTTTTGAAGGAAAAGTTATATTAAGAATTTTCTTCGGAAAAATGTATACTTAAAGAAGAAGAATACATATGTATGTATATGCCTGCTTAGATATATGTATGCTGAACCCAACAACTGCTATTCAAACAAAATTCTCTCAGTGTTAACGTCAATTTTTTTTATTACCAGAATCTTCCATATAAAATTTTTATAATTTCTTATTTGCTTTTAAAACAAGTTACTGCCATAAAGTCGTTGTTCTTTTTGTGACAGGTCAGTTTAAACACTTTTAAGGCTTCAAACATTTCTAATGGTTATTGATTTTTATTACCCCATTGGTTTTATTTCATAGCACAGTAAATATAAAATAAAATAATAAAAAATTAAATACAATATTATAAGAAATAGGAAAACAGTTTTAGAATGGGGTTTTTTCAATAATTGCAAAGAGGATTAGTTAGGTTTTTTGAAGGAACAAAATTAAGACGGTAGCATGTATTCAAGTGAATATTTTTAGTATTTTAAATTTAGTAATTTTAATAAAATAGAAAATATTAAAAATCTTCAATAAAAGTAAAAATTTTACAGAAATTTGGGTTGTAAATTATGAACACACTTTAAGCAACAAAATGCCCTTTGTTTCATAGGCCTTTATGGATCGGAAATTCGGATACTTAGAAAGTTACAACTGATTTTATAATATTCAGTACTATTATCTCAATAAAGCTTACCGAAATTAATACAATTTTTGAAAGTTTTAAGTAGTGTAACCTGAGTGACAATAAGACTAAATGCTGGCCTAAATGGGATTTCTTAGTTTAAGTTAGTTCCACTACTTTACCTATCCTGAGTTACGCTTATCAAAACTTTAAATGTGATTTTCTAGAAACTTCTTTATTCTACATTGTTGACTTTCTTGTTCTAATTTATTTTACCTATTTTGGAACTTGGATTCTCCATTCATCGTCTCCATTCATTTCTTTATTGTATCAGAATGAGACAAGATTACAAGGAATTAGTTTAACAAGCCATGTTTCGGAGCAGTTTAATCCGACTAGTGTACTTTTTGTGGGAATACTTGTAAGGCCATGCAGGCATAAATAAACCACTATTCTAGTACTGGAAGACATCAAAAAAACTGCCATTAGTGAGATACTGACCGAAATGCTGTAAAAATTACTCCAAAACTAAACTAACGTATGGGTTTACACGAAATACATAATCTTTAAAAACGACTTCATATTTCAGCAGTTATAGAGCATAAATTTTGAGAGTAAATAAAAAATTGCCATGAAAAGTTTCTCAAAAAAAAATCTGTCCTTCGGAGTCGGTGTAGGTAGACTTTTTTCTTTGACTGTATACCTTGACAAAATAACAAAATTCAAACAATTAAAAAATCATCAGCTGTGTTAAAAGTATTTATTTTAGAAACACCACCCGTTACATTAAGAAATTATTTTGTAAATATTTCTGATTTTTTCTAATTACATTTATTTTAAATTCCTTAAGTTTAAATATTTAAAAAAAAATTGTAATTTGCGAAAAAAAAAACCGCACCTTTATTTACAATTTTTTTTTTTTTAATTTATGATTCTGTTTATATTGTTGTAAGAAAATAGCGAGTTTAATTTATGATAAATTAAACAAAAATATCTATTTTTATAACAGAGAGAGAACAAATTATAAAGCAATTATAAGCAGAATTCGTAATAAAAATATTTCATTTCTTATCTACGAACAAAAAAACAATACAGAAAAATATTTAGAATGAATGAACTGTAGAAGAAAGAAAAAAAAAACAAACCATGCTTTAAAATAAAAAAGAAAAATTAATAAAAAAAAAAGAAGAAAAATATATTTTCAAGCTTAACGAAGCGATAAATAATGCGATAAAAAAAGTTCGTTTCATTTTTTACGAAATTCAAAAGTAAAAAAACTGCTCAGGAATTTAAAATCGTAATCTTATCTAAAGAAACAAAAAGTAAAAATATTCTTTCTTTCAATTCTTCTTTTTTTTTGTTGTAAGAAAAATATTCACTTAAGCTAATTCTTTACAGTTTCAGCCAATGCAAGCATTTCCGTTTGGTTTTGTTTATGCATAGAATTGTGTTTTTTTTTTTCTACAGGTTTTAGTTGTAGTATTTAAAAGGAAATTAAAGTCAGACAGACGAACACATACTAGATATACAAATTTTCTAAGTCTTTAAAAAATATATTTTTTGTATTTTTTTTATTAGCTATTTACGAGTACTTCCTACGCTTTTTAAGTAAAATAAAGAAATCTGATGACCAAAGGTGGTGTAATCTGTTTTTAACAAAAAAAAAAAACAAAAAAAGCGGAAGTATGTGTGTTTTTACAGTTTTTTTTTTATTAATTTTGAATATTTTTGTTATAAAAAATTATTTAAAGTTTATCTTGAAATGCATTAACCGAATATTTTCGATATTATTGTTGCTTTGTTACGTTAAAGAGTCATTGAACTTTCGTTTATTTTTTTTTGTTATTAATACGATATTATGAAAAATATTTTAATATTATCACCTAATGGCTTTTAAGCTCTCTTTTTTTCTTTTCTTTCTTTTATTCTGTTTTGTTTTTCAATTTTCTCTGTAGAAAACATAGATAACAAGTTTAAAAGATTTTTTTATTAATTCCAAAAAATTCGTTTTTATGTTTGGTAACCAAATTTAAAAAAAAAATATTTTAAATATTCATGTCTATTTAGTTTACATAAAGCTAGTTTTTTCTATAATTTTTTTTTCTTCTACTCTTAAGTAGGTGTCAATTATCACAAAAGGCACACATTCTGAAATATTTTGGTATTGTAATCAAAAAAAAACATATCACCAAATATAAACATATTCAAAGACAATCAATATGGTTTTAATTTTTCATATAAAATCATTATGTATTGAAAAAAAACACGACATTTTTTGTTCCACAGTGTAGGTGTCAAATTGATGGTCAAAAACCATTAAAAATAAAATTTTTGGAAATTTATGCTGACAATCACAATTTTTATTTTTATATATTAAGTGGTTTGATTTTCATTGGAATTGTTTTTTTATAACACAAAAATAATAGTAAATTGAGCCGTTTAAAAAAGCTTAACTTTCGTCATCTTTTTTTGTTTTTTTTTTTTTTCTTTTCTACAAATGGATGCAGTCTGACCATATTTTAAATTCTTTTTTAAATGTAAAAATTTAAAAAAAGAATTTAAATTTCTTGAAACACAATAAACTAATTAAATATATAGCATCCTAAGGCATATGTACATACATATTGCATAATCTTCAGCATCTATAGTTTAAATTTGAAACATCGGCTACTTCGAATATAGCAATACTTATGGCATACCCAAAATTCAGTATAAGTATTATCTTCACTGAACGTCATGAATCGATTTACGCTTGAGCAACGTTGAGGTTTATTGCTTCTTCTTGGTGGGTACGTTAATAAGCAAAATTGCCATATCCGGGGCAATATCTCAGTAAATCCAAACGTAGTCTTACAGAAGCAAATGCATCCATTACAAGTGAGTGGCCCATATTTCTTTCAAAATGAGTACGACGCAACCATTACAGCCATTACACCTATCGCAACATGATAACCGAATTTTTTTATACCCGCTCTGCATGGTATTGATGTGAACTATGTTTGGTTTCAACAGGATGGTGCAACTTGCCACACATCTCATATTATCTCATCATCAATTTATTGCATCAAACATTTGATGGATGGAGATGTTAATTGAACGCCAAGACGCTGCGATTTGACACGGCTGGACTATTTTCTGTGGGGCGCCGTTAAAGGAAAGTATTATGCCGATACATAAGTGATCAAATTGCCGAGTTACGACCCCCATACACTAAAAAGTGCACGAAAATTGGTTCAATCAAATGAGATACTATTAAACCAGCCGCGGCAGCCATATCATTGAAATAACATTTCTAACCGGAACAATTGTACTTCACAACAAAAAAATAAATGTTTTGTTTAATTGCATTTTTAAAATTAAACTTTTAAATTTCCCACCCTTTACAATTTAAAATAAATATGATACTATTTCATAACGCATCAATTGTATGTTTTCATCTAAACAAATGATTGTATCAAAGTCCTATTCTCTACTATTTAGAGGGCACGACCGGCCGTTTGAAAAATCTTTAGAAAAACAAATTTGTTTATAAAAGATTTAGTTTTTTTTTTTTGTTTTATTTTGCAAAATTTCACGGTATGTATAATAAATAAAGTAGAAAATATGATGTTATAAATAAAAACATATTAAATACTATGTATGTATGTATGTATATATAATGTGCATGTACATATAAGCAGAAATATTTTTATACCTATTAAATCGACGTTTTGTATTTAATCTTTCAGTTTCTAATTGTTTTTTTTTTTTTCATACTACGCCTTCGCAAATAATAAAAGCATTTAAAAATTCATAAATTCTTTAATGTAGTATGTTAACAGACGTACGGCGGGTGGGTACATATGTACATACCAGCAGGTTTAAAATAAATTTAGAAGAAAAAAAGTAGATCTTGTTATTTATTTATCACATTGTTAAAACGAGAGATAGACAGACACACACAGAGACAGATAGACAGACAGATAGTCAAATATTTAAATATTAATAAGTTGTGAAAAGAATTTCAAAAGAAAAAAAATTCATTATAAAGAATTTATGAAATAAAAACAAAATAAATGTCCACCTGTGCTATTTGCTGACGTTAGATTCCAAGAATATATTATATGTTATACAACATTTTTATGTATGTATGTACATGTACGTGTACATATTTCTTTTTTCTTTTGTCGATCTTTGTGAAATATTCAAGAAAATTTACGAAATATTTAAAAATAAATAATTAAATTTATAGAGCATGTGTTGAACACGCTTGTTTTAATACAAAACAAAAAGAAATAATCTTTCTTAACATACAATACAGGGTGTTAAACACTAAGTACCATAGTATTTTTAAACACCATTAACTATGATTTTGGTTATCTTCATTCTGAAAATCGATAAAACTGAACCAAGGAAATTTTTTGTAAAAATATGTTTCTTGTTCTGAAATTAAGACTAAAATGTTCCAAAGCTAATTAATATTTAGAATAGAATATTAATTAATTATTGTTTACTTTTCAAGGTTGCTTATAACTTTGTGAGACCCAATTTGTTTTTTGTTTTTTTATCTGTATTTAATAATAAATATTTTCTTTGTGAACATGAGAACATATAAGGTATAGAAAATCGAAATGTATCATTTAATCTTTATATCGTTTTGTATAAGTGCTATAGGATCAAGATAAGTGCTTAAATGCTTGTCTCAGTATTATTTGCAAATGTCTAGAACCAGAACATATTTTACAAACATTCACATTTCATACAGAATAATCCTTCTTCAGTCAGGATTACGATCTAACTTGTCACAGCAGTTACGCTGTGTGTATTCATTTTACACATGAGTGCAAAATCCACTTAGTAGATTTCTAGCAAGAATTCTGAGAATAAATAAAGTTGCCATGAAAAAATTCGCAAAAATCTGACTTTCAGAATCGACTTTAAGGTGCCTCCCCACTCATGTATGGAATTGACAGACACAGCATAAGTGGTGTGAGAAGCTAGGTCGTAATCATGAACAATTATATATGTATGTATTACATGTTACGTATTACATCTCTTAAGAAAAAATGAAAACTCCTCAAAATAGCAACCAATACTAAAGGGTCCGCCAAATAACTTTTTTTTTTTTGAAAATGCTTTAAAAAAAATACGGAATATTTTCTAAAATTCCTTTTTTTATTTGAAAGTACAATCCTTCCGGTTAATAATGGAAAATAATTCCATTCAAATGGCTGCCTCGGCTGGTCATGCAGTAGTCTACACGATCGGTCCAATTTTTAAGCACATTATTGATTGTGTGCAGCTGTATTTCACCAATGGCTTCACGTCACCTTTAAAGCGTCAATTGTCTCTGGCTTGTCGGCGTAACACTTATCTTTGACGGCACCCCACAAATAATAGTCCAACGGTGTCAAATCGCAGCTCCGAGGTGGCCAAACGACATCAGCTCTGCGGCTAATAATGCGATCTTCAAAAACAGGGCGCAAAACATCGAGTGTAGCTTCGGCTGTGTGAAGCGAAAACGCATTGGATGGTCAATTGGCTTCAACTCCTGAACGAATTGGACTTCGTATGGCGTCATACCAAGGTCTTTATGCAAAATTCGTTTCAATGATGTCTCCGAAATGTTCAATTGTTGAGAACGACGGTGAATTGATGTGGACGGCGCTTCACGCACACTTTCTGCCACAGCAGCAATATTCTCGGGTGTACGCACTGTTTTTTGCTTTTCACGCTTTGGTTTATCGATGAGGATGCCAGTTTCTTTCACTTTTTTCACAAGATAACGAACATACGGAGCTGACGGTGCTTCTCTTCTTCCAAAATCCGTACGCAATTTTCGCACATATTCTGCAACATTACCATGATTTTAAAAGTAATGTCGCAATATTTTCCAGCGTTGTTCAAGCGTATACACAACCATATTCGTTCAGCGGAAGGATAAAACTAATTATCTGTCAAATCAGACATGAGCTAAGTGTTACCATTCACGAAATAAGCACTAGTTGAAAAAAAAAACGTTAGATGGCGGACCAGATATTATGCAATACATTTTCACAGAGGGCTTCGTTTTTATAAAACTATATATGACAGCCGGATCATGTGAGGACCAGGAAGAGTATATTAATCACTTGTTTAGTTGGAAAGATGTGATTAGTGAAACTGACACAAAGTAAATAAATAATAAGAAGATACGGCAGATGCTTTACAACACCTTAAAAAAACTAAAAAAAATTCCTACTGGCATACCCAGTTAACCGAATAGCTATTAAATCATAAAATAATGAAACTATTTTTAAATTCTAAAACCACTGTAGCTTCGGCATTAACATGTCTTTTGGCTTTATATTCGGGTGTGAACACAGCTAGAACTATGATGATCAATTTATTTGGTGAAAGACTCTCTAAATTTTTTGCAGTTTCTCGATTTATAATTCGACAATGATATCCAGTAAATAACATTCAAGTTTTTCCAATTTTTTTAATTTTTTTTTGCCTTATGTTCCTGATTTTGCAGCTAGTGAATACCATCTAAATCTGTCTATTGTGTGTGACTTTGTTAGTGTAAAATTCAGTAAACTTCTTACATATTTTTAGCATTAATAACATAAATTCCCAAGAGAGAGAAAGAGGCAGTGGCATAATTTTGTGAACTTTAATTTCTATTTACTACACCCTATCCATATAAAAGCAACAGTGTACCATTTAATTTAAACAATTCGACAACAATTCTGACGTTTGTCTACGCAACTTAAATAACCCTGACAAAAAAAGATGTCTATATATTAATATAAATACATATTTGCTTTTATTTTTCTTGAATTTTCAATAAAAAATTCTATAAAAAAAAATTTATTATACGTAGTCATAAGGTCTCAAATTGAAATATCGTCATTGAATAGTCTCAACTTTTTTTTTTTTTCAAAACGCTATCTATTCATAGGAATACTATTTTAAAGTATTTGTTTATGAATTTAAAACGAGCCAACAACAAATCATTAAAAAAACATGATTAATTATAAGCAATATATTTAAACATATTAACGATTTTGTTACTGTTTCAAAGGAATTCATGCGTTTTCTTTACAGAAAAGAAAAAAATATTCCCCCTCAACTTGAATTTGTCAGTTAAGGTGGACGACAGACGTGATATGAAACTTTTTTTGTTTTTAAATTTTATCAATAGCCCTACTTGTTAAACAAACCTACAAAAATGTTTGTATACATTTATTGAATTCATAACACATAAAAGCATATTTAATTCAATGATTTCTCTATAAAAAATAAAAATAAAAAATAAAATAACTTCCGAAAGTTTTTTAATTCTTTAAAAAACAGAAAAAAAGATACAAAAAACTTGTTATAAATAATCCATATTTCAGCTAATAGCTCGTGTTTACCATAAAAATAACAATTTTAAGTCTTTTTATTGAATAACAGAAAAAAAAATTAATTAAAATCACTGGCTGGCCACTTGAGTTGAATAAGCAAAAAAAAAAAGAAATATGTACAAAAGAATTTCATTTTTGATAAGCTTAAGCTTTAAGAACCAAAAGATTTTTGCCAGTCTGAAAACAATATCTCTTCATTTTTTTAATGGAATTCAAAGAAAAATGTTAACGAGCATTAATGCAAATATTTTGATTATTTTTTTTTTTAATGAAAAACAGACAAAAAATACAGACAATCAAAACCACAAAAACGAAAATCAAAATCAAAAAAAAACCAAATAAAATGAGTGGAGTGAGTGAGTGTATTTACCTTTGAAGGCAAAATTTCAAATCGCAAAAAAATCTTTTACGGCTAACCAAGCACACATGTGCTATGATTAGTAGAGGAAATGCCAGGAATTTTTATGAGAGTAACATTAATTTGAATTGTTAATCTTATCATTGTTTTGTTTGCAAAAAAAAAAAATGAAAAGAAAAGCAAACAAATATAAAATAAATACGAAAAAAAAAACAATTTTTAAAACGATATACACTACATGCGAATATACGATATGAGATAAATGGTGAAAAATACTGTTATCTCCAGCTTTTCAGGAATAAAAAAAATTCTTAATGTTTTGGTTTCCTTGTCAACAAATTCCTATTTTACATTCTTCAATACGCGTATGTAGATATAGTGTTGGAGAAAATAATACGAACACTTTGGTGTGTTCAACATTTTCTGAACATTTTTATTATTGGAAGAAATTTATTGATTACACATCGAAAAGAACTTCCTTTTCTCACAAGTTATAATAAAAATAGCGGGTTCGTAATCCAGACTGAATCGTTGTAATGGCCAATTATATATGTATGTATGTATATGTAGTAAAAAACTGTGGTGAAAGAAATAATAGGGACACATTAAAATATTACAATTTATTTTTTTTTTTATTATTAACGCTTATATACATACATACATACATAAGAAAATAAAATATGGCATTTTAACTTAAAGATTTTGAAATTACAGCATAAACCATTAGAAAAAACTGGTAATCCAGCTTTCTTTGTGTGGAAATAAATCAAATCTAAATAAATAAAGCTCAGAAGAAATAATAGAGAGATTTTATAATGTTATTTTTATTATTACTTGGCCCAAATTCCCTTCATTTTTATAACTACATACAGACATACATACATATTCACATATTTGGCCATTACACTCCTTTAGTCAGGATTACAATCTACACCTTTAATGACCAGTGTATATACATACCTTTTTTTGTGAATTACTTTTTATTTATAATTCTCACTTTCTCTTTTTCTATTATGTGTATTCACATGTAATGTCAGACAATCCCTCAGACAATCACAAACACCCAGATTCTTTGATGGAAATCGAACCCACGGCCACGGCACTTGATGTTTATTTAACGCTTAAGCTAGCACACTAAGCTTAGAATACTAAGCTAAGCTTAGAATACTTTGGCTAATTTTAAATTATTTTACTCATAAGAACTCACTAGAGATGTACAGATAGGGTTTTACAGTTACAGAGAAATTTTTGTAATCATTCTGCTGCATAAATTGCCATCTTATTGGCAGTTACTTAGCGACAAAAGGAAACCTAATGCTCTTTAGAATACATACGTACATAATCATTATCGGAAGCATTTTCCTGCTTTTGTTTTTTTTTTGTCTTTCACTTTTTTGTGCAGGGATGTAATCACTAAATTTCGTTTCATCAGGCCATAGCACATTGCGCCACTTATTACAATACAAGTTTTGCTTAGCAAACTCCTTTCTTATTCGTGCACATCCTTTGTTTAAAAAAAAATCGTCAATTTTCTCTATTATTTTCTGCAAATATCAAAGGGACTAATCATTCATTTGGTGGTATAAAATTTAACTCAAATGGTCTATAACTTAAAATGATACTTCTACTATTGTTTCTCAATATTATCTACTTTTTAATTATTGTCCCACAGACTAAACAGTGTTAAAGAATGTTTTTGAAAAAAAAAACAAATAAAATCAAAAATTCAATCGCACTTATTCATGAAGCGAAACTAGTTTGTATTTTCTTAAAAAATTCATTTAAAATTCATTTAAAAAAAAAATAAACAAAATTCCAAAAATATTTAAAACCCAGTACAGTCACATAACCATCACACAGAGTAAAGAGGGAAAATAACTAAAGAACCGGAAATAGCTTGTGTAAGCTTAATTCTTAGATAAAAAAAAAAAACAAAAACCATAAATTTGCATTTTACTTTAAGAAATTCCATCGTATATTTCAATATTTAAT
Organism: Sarcophaga caerulescens; assembly: GCA_927399465.1. Lineage (NCBI taxonomy): Eukaryota > Metazoa > Arthropoda > Insecta > Diptera > Sarcophagidae > Sarcophaga > Sarcophaga caerulescens. Next base: position 48,854,097 of record OV656872.1, on the reverse strand, counting down.
TTATCCCCCACTCCTATTTTCATTTTAGATACACAAAACCTCAATCATTTGAAGATTGTGTGGGAGATGAATTGCCTATGGGCTGGGAAGAGGCTTATGACCCCAATATAGGACGCTATTATATAAATCATATTGCCCAGACCACACAACTGGAAGATCCCCGCCAAGAATGGAAAAGTGTACAAGAGCAAATGTTAAGAGACTATTTGTCAGCGGCTCAAGATCAGCTCGAGAACAAACGTGAAATGTTCGATGTTAAACAGCAGCGCTTGTTAATAGCCCAAGAGGAATACAATCATCTGAATAAATTGGCGGCCAGTAGAAGTAGCTGTAAGTTTTTTTTATCACTTCCTAGCAATACAATCCTTATTTAATTCTTCCTTTTATATTCAGTATGTTCTTCTACCTCTTCTATGAGCCGTCATGATCCTGAACTTTTACGGGCCGACTTGAAATTGGCCAAAGAGCGTGTCTATCAATTGAAACAGGAACTGAAGCACATAACAAATGATATTTCCTACACACAACGCGGCATGAATACACTCTACTCGGTGGGTGAGAAAATCAATGCCCGACAAAATGGTTGCTATGACATAGCTGAGGTTCAAGCCATACGCGAAGAAATGCTTAAGGTTCACAAATCGTTGGTGTCAGGCGAAAAGGTACGCGAAGAACTAATACGCAGTTTAGTGCAAATCAAAAACGAACTTAGTCGCCAGCAAATCAATGAAGAAAACGCCGAACTATTGAATGCTTCTTCGCCGTTTGATCGGGTGTGTGTGGCTTCTCAAACGGATCTGTGTGGTCCGGGTGATAATTTGAATAGCGGTGCCAGATTTGCCGAAATGGCAAAAACAAAACTTCAATATACCGAATGGCGTAAACATATTAAACGTCTGCAACAGCAATTAGCTGATCATGTGGAGCGCATTGAACCTGGTCAATTGGAATCTGATAAAGATAGAATACTATTGATTCAAGAGAAAGAAAAGCTCTTAAACGAACTAAATAGTATTTCTTTAAAGTCGCGTTCGGCCGAAGAAGTTCATGTCATACAAGAGACCCGCAGAAAATTAGAAGAAGATCTTAATGAAGCCTACGAAGCCACCAATCAACAAATAAACAATCGTCTGCGCTTCCATGAGGAAAAGCAATTACTTGTAGATAAATTGCAAGAAGCTTTAAAGTCTACCAAAATGCTAGAAGAACGCTTAAAATCGTTTTCCTCTGAAAGTACCTTCTCCATTAGCAGTGGTTCCAGTTTGGGTTCTTTGTCGACAGCGAGCAGTAAAAGTGCTTTAAGTTTTACCGACATTTATATCGACCCATTTGCAGTGGACCCGCAAATAGATGTGGTCGATTTGCATCGTCGTTCACAAAGACTTTTCCAACATCCGCAACAATTGCAACAGCAAGCACAAATATTGCAACAGACATCGGTAGGTGATCTGATTTTAAGCCATCCTCCTCTGCAACAGCAGCAATCCTCTGAAATCTCTTTATCACCGCGTAGTAGTCTATCGATGGAAACACCGCCCGCGTCTCCAATGAAATATAATCCCGCCTCTGAACAAAATCCCTTAAGTGCTTCATCCTCCCAACATCTGCTCAAAGAGGAACCTACATATGCCAATACTGGTGCCGTTCTACAAACACTGTATCAACAGTCGAACACTGGTAATAGAGCTGGCGCTGCAAATCCTTATGATTTAGATTCAACGGTCTTGGATTGCATGATGTTAGAGGCTAAATTACAAAAATTAAATATGTCGGCACCCATCAATCTGGGGGCACCTCTATCGCCTATTTCAGAAAAACCCTCATTACTAGATTTGCCACAAGAAATGTTAAGTCGTTCTTCATCCACCTCCAATACGAGATCTGTATCGGCCGCTGTGAGTAACGAATCGGTAGCGGGAGATTCGGGAGTTTTTGAAGCTTCTAGAGCCCATTTGCCACGTAAAGAACTGGCGCAAGTGCAAATTGGTTTAAAATATTTGAAAAAAGAAGGCGTATTGGTAGTGTCGCTAGAAAGAGCAAATAATCTGTCAGCTCTGGTGACAACCTCTACGGAAAATTCGCAAGTGTAAGTGTATTACATGCAATTACAAAAATTTAATTCTTACATGATGTAATTGGAAATATTTTTTTTCTTATTTTAGATACCTCCGTGCTGCTTTATTACCTAATTCCCTGACATCGATACGCACAAAAGCCATGTCCGACTTTCAAAAGCCCGTCTTTAACGATACGTTTGCTGTACCCATTTCATTAAGTAAACTTTTAACGAAAAGTTTACATGTCACGGTGGTTAGCATGACCGGGCAAAAAGAAGAAATAATTGTAAGTAACGATATTTTTTCTTACTAAACGAATATAGAAATAATTTGTATTTTGTTTGTTAATTTTTAAAGGGCACTGTACAAATCAGCATGGCAGAATTTAATCCAGAAGATTCGACCTTGAAATGGTATAATGTTTTGAGTTCGAAATTTATGCCAACATTTGAGCCACTGGATATGCCATCAACTAGTGCTGCAGCAGCAGCTGCTGTTGCAAATGCGGGACATGCCAATACCAATCACACGCATATTGTGTGCAAAGAAGAATCTTCTGATGAGTCAACCATAACATCATCACAAACCTCAACGTTAACGCGTAATCAGGTGCCACCGTTTGAAATGCAAGCACAGATTGCTGAAGATCTAAGAGAGAACCTTGGTTTGGATGTGGATGATAATGAGGATGAAGATGAGGATGAAGACGATGAGGAGGAAGATGAGGAGGAAGAAGTTGACGATGCAGAACTGGAGGGAGTCATAGGCAGTGGTATGTCTAAGATCATACGAAGGAAAATCTAAAATTTTATTTGTTAATCATGGATTTCGTTTTTAGATTTCACCAAGAAAATGTTGGATGCCTATATGGACAATATGAAACAGGAATATGTTGACAAAGAGACCAATACAGAGTGTGCTATTCCTCCGGAAAAATCTCGATCACAACAGGGTCAACAGTCAAACGACGACCGGCCCGTCAAACGTTCACAAACCTTTACACCCTCAGCGGCTGTGGGTAAACCTCGTTATATTTGTCGTTTAAATCGTAGCGATTCGGATTCGGCAATGCATTTTGGCGTTACACCACATCCCTTCCATCGTGGAGCCATTGAACGACGTTCATTGCGTTTCCATACCAAAGCTCCCAAAACTGCCACAAGTAGGTTTCCAAAATAATAAATTCGAAGCATAATTTAAAGACTTGAATTAATTTCTTTTTTTTTGTTTGCAGAACTAAATCATACTCATATACCGCGTACCAGCTTGGATCTAGAGTTGGATTTGCAAGCACAACATAGCAAATTAGATTTTCTGAATGATCAAATTGCCAAATTGCAAAACTTGAAAGATGCGTGAGTATTGCTAAATGATAAAAAAAAAATTGAATAAATGATTTGATTCGATTCGATTCGGTTTGATTTCTTTTACAGTTTGGAGAAGGCTCGCGATGATAAGGATCCTTTAATCGCTGCCTGGGCTATTGAAAATGAAGAATTCCAACGTTTGGTAGAACGTGCCGATCCCACCAAATGTCCCGAAGAGAAGCAATTACAGAAACTATTAATGAAAACTACCAAAAAAATTTATAAACTACGCAAAACTAAAGTGCCTAAAGGATGTCCTGATTTAGTGTCCTTCAAGTGAGTTTTTGTGGAACACAATTTCCATTTAGTGCTTAACCATAACTATGTATTCTGTCTTCTTCATTTATTTGTGCAGAGAGAAAATATCATTCTTTACACGCAAAGGCTTGTCAGTGCCCGAACTGCCAACCGATTTTATGCTACCCGAAGCCGATCCTATCGAAGAGGAAGAAGAGGACTATGATGATGATGATGAAGATAATGCCGCCGAAACAGCAATTGCCATTAATACTGCGCTTGTAGCCAGTAGCATACGTAACAAGAATCTCAGTGAGAATCATAGCGGTGTCAGTGCCAACAGTCGACGACAACAAGCTACCCAGAATGCCACCAACAAATCGAAATTAAATAATTCTGTTACAACAACAACAACAACAGAACAAAACGAAGTTAAACAAAGTTTAGAAAACACCAAAGATAAGATCGCAAACCATAGTGTAAACGAAAATGTTGAAGACGATCAAAAGGAGCGTTTCGATTATGTTATCGATCGAACATATGGTGTGGAAGTTTAAAAAGTTCAATAACAGAATACTATTCTTTAATATATATTTTTTTTTTTTGTGTACAGAACTAGAAAATGTTTTTTTAAAAAAAGAAATTTTCTTGCTTTTCATTTGAAAATAGGAATTTTTTTTGAAATGCAATTTTTTAGAGAGAGATCAAGAAGATAGATAGTGTATAGATAACCTAAAAAATTATTATTTTTTTTAAATTAAATTAAATTAAATCAACAAAAAAAGCCAGAGATTATTATATAAGCTTAAAGCTACAAATTGTATAAAAAAAAGAAACAAACACATACACACACACAACTATAAATTATTTATAAATTATTAAGAATAATAACTTTTTTAAGAGGTTCTTTAAGAAAACTCAAATTCCTAATAAGAATATTATTATGATTGAAATTCTTTCAAACTGAAGAAACAAAAACAAATTGTGCCTTATTTTAATAATATTTAGTTATAAATAATATAAATTAAACAACAATATTATTATATATTCAAAGAAACACTTTTATATTTTTGCAAATTAGAATGTATTTTTAACAAAATTAAAAACAAAGTAACATAAACTAAAAAAAAACAATAAAAAAAAATTAAAAAAAAATACTTCCCAAACTGTGCATATTTTTTACTCAAAAAACTAAACATGAAACTAAACTAAATTATAAAAACAAAAATAAAAATAAAAACAAAAACTGTATTCCTAAGACTTTATAAAAAAACTCTATACGAATGTAATTTATTTAAAATTTAATTAATTATTTAGTAAAACAAAAAAAAAAAAAAAAAAAACAAATTAATTTAGCTTTAAGCAAACATTTTACTCTTTGTATATACGATATCTTTCCGCTTAATATCCCAAAAATCAAAACCATATTTTACAAAACTATAAAGAAAAAGAAATTTTTTATAAAATTTGTTAAAAATAAAAACATCATTTCGCTTGTAATTGCTTTTAAAACATACAAAATAAAATACATAGAATGAAAGGAATATTTAAAATATAAAGCTTGCGTTTTTGTTGAGCTTCCATTTATACTACATAATATATTAATTTATATGCGTCCTTTACAACAACCACCCCTCCTCCCCACCACAATTTTCATATATTTCGCTAAACCATTTTTTTTTATACCCGTTAAATATAATCATTTCAAAGTTAAAAAGTTTTCGTTTCTCTTTACATACAAACATATATATTATTTACTTTTTTTGTAAATTTGTTAATTTAGTTTTTAAAATAAAGAAAGCAAAGAGAAGAAAACAGAAGAACATGTAAAAATAGTAAATAAGTTTAAAAATTTTTTGTTAAATTTTTTTATTTTATTTTTTTTTTTTTTATATATTTAATTTTTTATTCTTAAGCAAAAATTATTTAACTTTTTTTTTTTTTGTCATAAAACACATACATGTGAGGACTTTCTGGTAATTTGAAAGAAATCTTCCTTTTTTGTTTCATAGAAAATGCATACAAATAAACAAATAAGAAAAAAAATTATGTTTTCTAATATTTAATAAAATTATCCCTCAATTAAACAAAAATCTACTCAAATTATATTTATAGTTTATATTTATATATAGTATATGAAAAAAAAACAAAATAATTATAATAATAATAATTATATAAATAAAATCCAATAAATATAAATTGTATATTGTATTTTGTGCAATAAACAAAAACATCTGTAAAAAAAATTTTAAATAAAATCTTTGTTTGAATTTAAATTTAAAACAGAAAAATTCTAAAATTTATATGTACATATGTGATTATTATGAGCATAGAGGTAAACGATAAACATACTAATACGATGTTTTAAAAACACTCGATACATCAAACGAATTCGATGTAACTTATCGATTCATTAAAACAATTCGATGTAACTTATCGATACAACGAAATAGTTCGTTGTTTTTTGTATTGATTCGATTCACCGAAGTTAACACCTTAATACAAATGCTTATATGTACATACATACATACATAATTGGCCATTACAACCCTTCAGTCAGGATTACGGCCCAACTTCTCACACCACTCCATGTTGTGTGTGTTAATGTTATATATGAGTGGCGGGACCTACAGTTTAAAATCGATTCCGAATTACAGATTTTTGCAAACTTTTCATGACAATTTTATTTTATTCTCAGAATTTTTGCCAGAAATCTGCTGAGAGGAAATCGCCGAAGAACCCGAACTTTACGTCTAATAATCCAACACACTACCTACTAGACTACGGCGACTTCAATGCTTATACAATGCTTATACGAATACGATATGCGATGCATAATCGACCCATGAATATAGTACAGAAAATATATTCTTGAAAACAGCTCAGGTGGATTTAGTTAAGAGATGGGCTTGTATAGGTACATATGCTCATGGCATTAAGAACTTTTCCAATAACGACGTTGCAAGCTTTTTTGGACTTAAGCCAATTGCATATAATTTTTTTTTTTTTTTTTTTATTTAAAAAATGCCTACTTAACCTAACGTTATCACACAATTTACAGAGTTTTAGTCTTAGTAACTTTTCATCTAAAAAATCTTACAATATTTATAAAAATAAAGTTTCCGAGAAAAGTCAAAATTTCAGAGGATATTTTATAGAAACCCCTGATATGACGTCACTTATTTATAATTTAATCTTTACCTATTCGTAGAGATTAGAAATGAGTGGATTGTCAGAGCAACTGCAAAGTAGTTTAAACCGTTCCGTTATCGAACAAATTTTATAACGAATTAGATTGATATTATTCTCCTCGTGGAGAGTTCTAGTGGAGAAATGCCAGGGCAAATTTAACATCATTTTTAGTAATTTATTCTGACAAACTTGTAATTTTTTCACGTGCGAATTTGCGCATACCCCCCAAACAGGACAGGCATACAAGAGTATTGATTGAAAAATTACTTTAGCCAATATTAGTTTATTGTCATGGCTCAAAAAAGATCTTCGCGCTATAATTGGATACAGCATAACCTTTGCCGTGTTAAATTTTTCAATTTGTTTCTTAATATGTAAATCAAATATCAGTTTACGGTCAAAGTATACACCAAGATACTTAACATTGTCACTCCAATGTACCAGAGTGCCATTCACCCTCAGCTGGTTCTGCGGGTAAAAACATAAATTTCGTCTACGACTGAAGAACACAGCAGAAGTCTTAGTTTCATTAATCTTGATCTTCCATGTATTAAAATATGAGACTATTACGTCCAAAGCACTTTGTAAATTATTAGCAATACTATGGCCAAACTTATGAGACGAATAAAGGCAAGTGTCATCTGCGTATGTTGCAATTTCCACCCCAGTCGTTTGTGGTATATCCGAACAATATAGGTTATAAAGAAGAGGGCCTAAGACTGAGCCTTGAGGAACACCAGATGGGATCTCAAATAGGTCAGAATATTTGTCATTAAGGCTAACGCAGTAATATCTAATCTTGAGAAACGATTCAATGATTCTCACCAAATATAGAGGAAAATTATATTGAATCATTTTGTACAATAACCCGTTATACCAAACGGAATCAAAAGCCTTTTCAATATCCAGCGTTACCAGGATTGTTGAGTAACCATTATTAAACCCATTTTTTATATGGTTGTAAATTCTCTTTATCTGGTGAGTGGTACTATGAAAAGGTCTAAAACCAAACTGAGTTAGTGGTAAGATACTATTGCGATCCATAAACTTAGATACTCTAGTCTTTATAACCTTCTCCAGGATTTTGCTGAGACTGCTAAGCAAGCTAATAGGACGGTAACTTTGAATCGAGTTAGGAACTTTATTGGTTTTTAAGATTGGAATCACCTTAGCCGTTTTCCAGGCTTGAGGGAAATATTGTAGTTTTAGGCAACAATTTATATACAGCAGAATTGGGTAAATTCTTTAGCATTGTGTTCTTAATAGTATCTAGGCCAGAAGCTTTTCTGGGTTTAAGTTCCTTAATAATCGCACAAATTTCATCCTCATGAACATATTCATTCGAATCCGTGCTAATATCAAGTAGAGAAAACCGCTCAATTACACTATCAACCATAGATATATGTGCTTCATTACTCATGTTGTCAGCGACACGATGATTATATGAAAAGTTAAGCGCAAGTTGATTAGCTTTATCCTCGTCCGTGTAATAAATGTAAGAATTTTCCATCAAGGGTGGAATAAACATTCTCTTTTTTCGAAGACATTCTGTTAGCTTCCAAAATGGTTTCGAAGCCTTATCCAAGTTCGAAATCTTGTCGTTCCATGTTCTATTCCTAAATTTAGAAACTTCAAGTTGAATTATCCTGTTATATGCCTTCATGTAATCTAAATCAGAAGAATTTCGAAATCTAAGCCAAAGCCGTCGGTAATAGTTTCTAGAAGTCATTAATTGTCTGATAAAATACGGTAATTCAATTTTATCCAATTCAATTGCCACCCTTGGCGTCGAAACAGTAGTCGCATTCATTATGATTCTGGTTAAATATTCAACACTAAGATCAATAGAACTCTTTTCTGTTACACTAAGCATATCACAAGGTAAGTGAGAAACAGATTCCTCTATCGATGACCTAAATAGCCTCCAATTTGTTTTCCTGTAGTCAAAAACTAATTCTCTACATTTAAGGAAACCAGCATTCAGCTTAAAAGACACAGGAAGGTGATCTGAGCCTAGAGCATTCATTGTCCTCGGATGGGTTATACAATGTGTTATGTTCGAAATAATCAAGTCAATTGTTGACGGCGTTCTATTTCTATTAGTAGGAATAAAAGTAGGTGAGCCTGAATGTAAAATTGTGTAAGGAAGAAGAGACACAGTGTCGAATAATAAATTACCCCAAACATTTGCTCTATTACAATTCCAATTTCGATGCCTACTGTTCAGATCACCAATTGCATATAATAGTGAGAATTAGAGTCGTGGAAACCATAATCAAATTTATTAATTTCATATGCTTAATAATTAATTAACAACAAAAACTTAAATAGTTATTCCTTTTAAAAAAATGTTTTGGTACGGAGTTGATATCAGACTTAAAATTTAAGTGGACACATAATTAAGTTATCTGAAAAAAATTATTGAAAATTTAATTGCTTTATTTTTCACCCAAACTATTTTAAACCTTTAATATCTTGTGGCTTAACATTTTTTTCGTATTATTTCAGTACATTTTTGTGGCATTGAGTTGATTAAATTGCGACACTGCTCAGGACTAATGTTATTCCATTCTGCCTGGATAAGCTGCCAAAGTGCTTCTTTGCTGCTAGTTTTTTGGCTGCAACTGCTCGTTTTAGGATCCCCCAAAGATTTTCAATAGGATTCAGATCGGGACTTTGAGCATATAAAGAACAATATAAATGCTTACCGAAATTACATTACAGTTAGGTAAGATCTGACTGCTTTTCGGATTTTAAAAACGGACGTACGTTTCGTGGACATTTGGCTAACCGGGGCTTAAGTGAAAAAGAACAATTTTCCATATTTTATGCCCTCTGTCTAGGAATAAGTTTAAATGTAAGAAAAAATCCTTTACATAATAATTTAAATTTAATTATTTGCATTCAGTTCCTAATTTTAGTTTTTTTAGAATTTTAAATAGAATGATACAATGGCAACACTACCTTACTCGTTCGTTGAGTGTACTTCCTACTATTCAGTGTTTCCCTAATCGACATTAATTACCAATAATCCAAACACAAACCACACCGTTGGTAATACAGTACATGATGGTAGCCAGACATGTCGGTGAATGTATCCGCTAAACGAGTTAAAAATTACTTATTCTAGACATACACCGTCCAATTCACAATATACAGTACATTGGTCTATGGTAATACAGTATCATTTCGAATAATGGCACTTTGGTGAGTTTGGATTTTATTCACCACATCGGATAAATTCACCACAATTTTTAAAAACTCACCACACTGTATACTCACCACAACAACAAAATTCACCACACTTCCAAAAAAAATTAAAACCTTCCTCCTCCGTCGGTCGATTTTGGATCCACCCAAACTCCAACAACAACGAAGAGAGCAAGCGTACCCGTACCTACCCCGCACACTCACAACAACACAAATTACACAACACAATTCCATTTTGCTCATTTCTCCTTCCTCTCGTTTCTCCCCTCTCACTCTCTCTCTCTTTCTTACACACAACAACACCAAACGCCATAAAAATTCCTATTAAAACAAACACGGGGCTTAACTTTTACTTATATAAACCGGAAACGGAAAAAGAATGTGCGAATTGTAGTAAAGAACGTTTATTTTTTTGAACGAACTAAAATGAATTTTTCATCAGTGTTGCCAGGAAGAAAAAATATTCTAAAAAACTCACTGATGGCCAGTGTTGTTGCAAAACTGAAATTTTGAAATGGTACTGAATTATAACTGAAAGTACTTTTCTGAAAAATTCAGCCGCTGTAATTAATTCACTTGTTGTTGCTTTCTTAATGAACGCATTTAACAGATAATTTGACGACACGTTAAATCTCAGTATTATAAAAATATAAATAAAAACTTACGTATAAAAATTATAATTTGATTTATTACAAACATATGGTAACTCCTACAGTTTGTTTTCTTTATGTGACAATTTGCCTATAAGAGATGTGGCAACATTCTGTTTGTGGCATTTTGAGTGACAATATACGTGGCTGTCGAAAAAAATAGTGTAAAACAGTCTAATAAGTTATAATTTTTGTAAAACTTAGTTTCTTAAATATTTAAAATCTAAAATAGGTAAAATGAAGGCTAATTTTGTAGCGACGATATTCACTTTAGGTCTAATGCAATTGTTGCACACTGCTCAAGCTTTTATTGTCAACGTAGATGCCCACAATGAGGAGTGTTTCTTCGAAAAGATTGAAGCAGGAACAAAATTCAGTAAGCCGAGAATACATATAAATTATTAGCATCCATAGAAGTTTAAAATCTTTTGTATTTTAGGTGTTACATTTGAAGTGATTGAAGGTGGCTTCCTAGATATCGACATCAAAGTGACTGGTCCCGATCAGGGCATTATGCATCAGAGTGAGAAAGAATCATCGAGCAGATTAACATTTGCTGCTGTCACTACAGGCGTTTATACTGTGTGCTTTGATAATCAAAAGAGCAGCATGACACCCAAATTGGTTATGTTCTCCATTGATGTTGGTGAGTCACCACATCGTGCCCCTGGCGCGCCTGGTGAGGAGGACATTGGCCATACCAAATTGGAGGATATGATTCGTGAATTGTCTGGCACCTTGACCAGTGTTAAGCATGAACAGGAATATATGCATGTAAGCTAAATAGCAAATTTGGATTAATAAAAGCATATCTTATGAGTTTGCATTGATTGATTTTACAGGTGCGCGACAAAATCCATCGTTCTATTAACGAGAGTACCAATTCTCGTGTTGTATTGTGGTCTACCTTTGAAGCTTTAGTCTTGGTATTGATGACCATTGGACAAGTATATTATTTGAAACGTTTCTTTGAAGTTAAACGCGTTGTATAAAAGCTACTGACTAATTTTAGGCGCTATCATGTTAAGTTTTGCATAATTCCATAGACATTTTGTCATACACATTTTGAGAATAATTTCCTTTAAAATGTTTATTTAAAAAATCGAAAAAATTTGCCACTAAGTAAACAATTTTATCATAATAATGGTTAATAGTTTCAATTTTTCATTGCGTCATGTAAAATAAGTTTTACTCCGAAAAACAACCCTTGTACTGACAACAAATAGATACTCAAAGATGAATTAAAGTTTGCTATGTTAACAGAATGGTCTTATTAACGAAACATTAAAAGTCAAAAAAGGTATTATATCGAAAAAAATAAATTCTAATGACAACGAAATAAATTTGTTCATTTGTTGCAGTAGAAATAAATCAAGATACAAAAAATATCAGGAAAACGTGAAAAATAAATTTGTTGAAAACTTTTCCAATTGCAAAGCTTTCTGCTTCCTTCGGCTTAAGAACATATTTTATTTGTAATATCAAAGGTAGGGTTTATTGAGGGTGATAATTTCGTTCACTTCGCGTCAAGAATGTAGCACAGGGTCCTTAAAGCCTTTTCGGAAACTTTGTGTAATATGGATATGAAGATCTTGAGAACATCGTATAAAGGCAACAGGGTGCACCTTGCTCTATTAAGCAGTCTATGGTTGACCATCCAATAAAATGCGTTACAAATGGCAAGAGTTTCCATCAGAATAGCAAATGTGGATCATCTACAAGAGAACACCTACATAGATATTGTCTTTAAAGGAACATAAAGTTTTGCTGATCGGACAGTATGGTACTTTTGAAGTTGACTGACAAATGCACGAACCGTGTATCAATCGGAGGTCACGCAAGTCATAAGTGGCTATAGCGTCCTAAATGAACCCCATTCTGTGGTTTCGGACACTGAGAGACAGCTATATGGACGACCCCGCTCAATTTAACATCTGACATCCTAAAGTGTTACCTGAAAAGGATTGTTCTCGGCCATACTAACCGTTGTCTTAATAGTGCTTATCAATTCTTCACTTTTAAGGAAAGGGAACTGAAATGAAAATGAAACGTAGTGTCGAAAGACACATTCGAGTACATAGCTTCCTTAAAACGAAGAAGCAACACTCCTTACTAATTACACTGCATATATCTTACCGAAAATGAAATACTACTCTCATATATGGTCCGGTGTGATGACTTTTATTTTAAGGCTTCTTAATAATCAAACTATATTGATTTGTTAGAGTATTGGCGCAATATAGCTTTCGATCTTTTATCGCTTAATTTAATGTTATTTGAAATGTCCATGACAATGGAATTGTTCCCGAAATTTTTTTAACTTGTATATGTCTGCCATATAGAGCACATATGTTCCATCGATTGGACAGTGGGTCACACAATGAATTAGAAAAAGAATTCTCTAGTCTCTCTCTTAGAAGTTTGTCCTGCCGCTTATAAACAAATAAAATAAAATCTAATATCCACAAACACTACTCTTTCCTGCATTGCATAAATAGGGCACGTTCCATGAGTGTTTGTTGTAAATAAAGATAAAAAATTATATTTCTATAGGAAGCACCAAAACAGATTTCCTCTTCGTTTCTAGTTTTGTTAATGACATGATAACTCACGTTATTAATTCCCTCAATATAAAGAAGATAGGTAAACTCGCACAACTTTCATTAAAATATGAATGTTTATAACTCAATAACTTTCAGAATTTATTAAAACAAAAAAAAAAAAAAAAAAATAATAAAACTAGATGACAAGACTAGAACACAGCAGAGATGTCACAACAACAAATCATAGAAACAAAACAAAATATTCTTTATTTTTTATCAAATGAATTTGAATTTATTTAAAAAAAAATTTTTATTTATTAAATTTTGTTTGGAATTCATGTAAGGCTCTAGTTTAATAATGGATTCTTAAGAAAGAGAAAAAAAACTTACTATAATGTAAATAAGATAATACGTTTATCGTCATATGAAATAAAAAAAAGGAAAACAAATCGCAATCGACTTTTTACGAGTTCAATACATGTACTTGCAAAAAGTTTAATACTTCTTTAAAACATAGTACATAGTAATTCTCAAAGCCCTAGGTACAAACTTAACCGGTATTTACATATGGTAGACTACTTTTACTTGTATAAAAGCCTTTGGTTTGAGCTGTAAAATATTTTAATGTACCTTTGAACTTTTTTAGTTTCATCTAACGATATATAAGAGTTGATATTTATAGAAAAATTATATTACTTTTAACAGTTTGTTACAAAATTAGAATTAATTTATAAAAAAGGAAAACTAAAAGAACAATTCAATTTAAAAAAAAAAAAAAGAGAAAAGAAAGTTATGTTCATGCAACATAGCTTTAAAAAAAGGATATTCGATGTTTCAAATTTAGTGAAACAGTCTTCTTGTTTTGAAAATTTTTGTTTTTCAGAGTATTATATCTAATAATGACAATGTACATACAGATGTATTTAAAATTAGTGATATGAACGTTAACATGGTTAAAAAAATGAATTTATAAAAAAAGTAAGAATGAATTAATAGCTTAAAGATAAAATAATTTGTCACACAACTCATCGGCAGGCGAACGGCGTATACTTTCACCCACTAGATAAGCCATTTTATGGGCATATTGACAACAGGCTGGTACGCGTATAGTACCAGGCCAATTATAATAAAGGAAGCACAGCTTATATGTTAATCTTTGTATAATGTCCGGGCTGTAGAGAGTATCGTCACGCAACACCACATAATGACTGGGACTAACTGTTCCTTGACGTACGTTTTGGGAGACCAAAAAGAAATCATAATAATTGGCACGCGTTATATTATTATCGACCACAGTGCCAGGTAGTGGATTATCTGCATTGCCATTGCTTAACATAAAATAACGAGTATTAATGCGTTTCTGCACCACGATAAAAGTGAGATTAATTGTATGATTAAGCATCCGTTTGCAAGCTGATTCAAACTGAGGTATTTCATAGGTTTCACACAATGCCAGTTGACCATCTCCTACACCATCGCGATAGATTATGACGCTATCAGGATATTTACCGTTTTCCTTTCGAAAAGCCAACAAAGCAGATATGAAACTGGAGCACAAGCCGTTTACAATCTCCTCACGTTTTGTTTGTATACAAGCCTTGCTGTACCATTTTGTATACGATGGATTAATGGAAGCCACAAAAGCTGCCACCGAATTGCCTTTTTGTGAAGGATCATGGTAGGAGTCAATGCCGCAAATCATGACATTCTTAAAAGGTATTTTCACGGACCACAGTGTTCCACCCAATTTGCAATTCATTTGTAAAAGTATCTTTTGCACTATCGAACGATTTTTGGTATCATTACACAATGTACGAGCATTGATTACCTGTGAAGGTACTGGAATTTCAGCGCAGCATATTTTTTTTATGGCCGCATATCGATCATCACGGGCTGTGGGAGAAATACACACAACAATTTGTGTATCTTTTGTTATGTTCTCCCGCAAAGCCCTTACATAACTGTCCACTCGATCATTTGGTAAGACAATCATTTTCGGTTTCTGGACCTGAATTCCAAATGCTCGAGTATTTCTATCGACATGGTCACAGAACGATAGAGCCACTTTGGAGTCGTTCCTGACATGAATTAATAACCAGTTGTGTATATGAACCACCTCAAGCAATTCGTTATTGCCGGCAAATTTCGAAAAATCAGCATTAGGTCCAGCCGAAAAGAACTTCTGATTGAAATAAATCTTTTCTTCCTCAAAGCGACGGCCATTGACAGTTTCATATGATTGTTTAAGAGACAAGCCCCAATCCTTCAAAATTTGCGTGGCTTCGGGACTATTGTATATGTTTTTGTAAAACTTTTCCAAAGCTTGTAACCGTTGATTAGGCGATATACGTGTAAAAGTGGCTATTTCACGCATTAACTTGAAATCAGAACGCATGTCATCTCGCAGTCCAGTCAGATGGCAAATTTCGGGTATCAAACAAAAGACTAAATCCTCCGACTCTTGAGAATTGGGCAGTTTTTGCTTTTTAATACTTATCAATAGCGGCTGATTTTTATCCTTTATGGCAATGTTGTAGCTTTTCAAATAGTAGTCACAGTAATTTACCGGACCATCCTTGGTGGGAAAAGTAGACATGGGATTTTTGTCAAAGCAGATATCGTCTATTCGATAAGTACGGTTATTATAACGTGTTATAATTACAGATCCCAAAAGGCACTTTTTGGCGGCTTCTTGAAAGGAACTAGTATTGCTCTTGTGTATATCGATTAGCATGTCAAGCACGGTTTTCTGACACAGCAAGCGATGCGATACATCACAACACAACATTAAACCACCCTCATATTCATCAACGGCCGTTACATAGCCAGGCCAAACTTCTAACTTTTGTTGTGGTATTATCTTCGGTGAAGTGGGATCAAATTGTTTACGATCAAAACGTACGTAATTTAGAGTCTTCATAACTCGATCAAATAACACGTTGTATAAATGAATACAACTCTTTAAGCTTTCCTTGCGTTTAAACATTATACGTATTTCTATATCGGAACCGTCAGCTTTATTTTGAGAAACAAAAGTCGTCAGCTTATCCTTTAACATTATGGGCAGATACAAAGTAACACCATCAAATGTTTTGGTGCCACCAAATTTATCGCGATGTTCATTTAAATATTTCATACGCAAGTTGGTGGAGTCGATATTAGGCAGAAAGCGAACTTCATAAACATACACACCTTTATTAGGATCCGATTCAAGGCGAATATAGTTACAGGCTAATCTGGCAGGAGCACCCTTCGTACCGTGTATATTTGTTACTGATTTAAAAAATTCTGATTTCTCCTCTTTACTTGCCTCTCGCACTGTTGGCTCTTCGGGCTTCTGAGCCTTTTCTTGTATTTCAACCTTAGCAGGTTTCTGATCTTCTGAGGAAGTGGTTGAGGGGGATTTTGAAGACAAAAGCTGGAATATACTGGCTCTACCACGACCCAAAGACGGAGTCGAAGACTGTGAATTATCATCTTCAAAAATTCTTGCACTACTGCGCGCACGTCCTGTTGATAATCCCGACAAGGTAGAGGTTAGGTCTTCTATGAGTTTTCCACGACCCAAGCGTCTGAGTTCACCACCAGAAACGGGACTACGCGATCCCAATCCACTATCTTTGGCAGAAATTTCTTCACTAGAATAGGACTCTCCGGAGGCCGTTTGCTCGAGGAAGAGATTTAAGAATTTACCACGTCCTTTTGACATTGCTTTCGTCGATGGTTTAAATACCGTTTACGGTTTCTTAGGAATTGTCAGGCCTGACTTGGAAACCACCTTGTGCTTTACGATTGTTTATCAATGGGAAACCATTTATAAAAACGAACTGTAAATATTGTCATAATTAAGACACAGTATTGCCATATCATATTTTATTAACGCAAAACAAAACGCCAAATTCTTTATAACGTTTATATTTCTCAATGTATCCAATTCACAATTTAGAGATCCATAATAGACTTTTAAAATTTTTAATTCTGAATTATTAAGTTTTCTATATATTGAAAGATATATTGTTTAATTGCAATTACGTCAAATTAAGTTGATATGACGTTTAAACAATTAACAATTAATTTTTAAAATAAAACTGAAATATACACACATACATACATAATTGTTCATTAGAACCCTTTAGTCAGGATTATGTTTTCTGGAACCAGTTTTGAAACATTCGTTTAAAATCATAATTGATTATCAACTTTATCTCAATTTTATATAAACTCCTCCCTTGAATTTTTGTTTTTTCTGGAAACTCAAGAATTTACATAGTTAACTTCGTAAAATACATAAACTATGTAAAATAGGCCTATGAATATGTATTCGTGAGGTAAAAATTGTAATAACACCATTTAAATTACATTTCTAATCTTTGAAATCTGGCACTCTTATTTAGTAATCAGAACGCCTTCATGTATTTTTAGTAACTCTGATTTCTATGTACCATGACGTTTATAAACGTAATTGTATTGAACAATTCGTGTGTGTAAGCGGGTTAAATCTTCAAGATTAATTGTTTTACTATTTGAGAAACTATGTTAATTTTGTGTATGAAGAATATGAAATAAAAATTTGCAAAATGATTAAAGAAAACAATTTGCATAATATATTGAGTATGATTTTTTAGTGAAAATTGTAAAGGTATAGAATAAATTTTAATTTATTTTTGCTTTGCACAAAATCGGTATAAAGAAAATATTTTGTGTGATTATGTGTGTTTGTGTATGTACATTAGTCAGTATAAATAAAACGGGAGTGTAAAAACAGAAGAGCACACAAAGGGAAAAAAAGAAAAAAAAAATAGAAACAAAACAAAAAATTTTTTGTTGTCTGTCGAGTAAAAGAGAAATGCTAAATATCGAATAAATAAAAAGCCGTTTAAACACGACAAAAATACCGCTATTATATTAAATTACTAAAACAATAATAACAAATAATAAATTAACAATGTTTTATTAACACCAAATCTAGTGTTTGGCCACTGTTATTAAGTAAGTCATTTTGAGATTTCTGTGGAAAATACATATAAAGCCGGCATTTTACTATTACAACGCCTGACGAAATCTTTATCCTGTGAATGCAATTTTCAACAGTCTTTCATCTATTTCCCCTAAAAATGCAGTTGCTCTGCATACATGCATTTACGAGCAGCACTTGCTCAATATGAACAATGTTTTCCTGCAGTTTTCGCAGGCACTCTCAATCTCCTTGGGTTCATTAGTCGAATCGTGCATTTCCAATTGTTAAGTCTTGATACCCGGTCGGCTGTTAAAAGTTGTGCAAAAGGTGTTTTTTTACTTAAATACTATTCTTGTGTGTGTTACTAAGATAGCTTTTTTTCGTTTGGCGGATTGATAGGTTTGCTTGCGTGGTTGCAACCAGTATTACTGGATTTGTATTTAAGACATATTTATTATTGCTTCAATTCAGCTGATTGCTGATTTGGCGCTGCGTTACGTTATCTCTTACCTTTTCTTAAAGTACATACCTACTACATGTTGTAATGTCTTGAAATTTTTTGTTGTTTTATTTTGCAAAACATTTGTAAATGACTTTTGAGTTGGGATATTGAATGGCAAGGTTAGCAAGGTTTTTTTAACGTTTCGGTTAAATAAAGCATCAGATCAATTGTCACTGCTGCTACGAAGAATTAATACCAGCGTTATGTATCGGGTCCGCCATCTAACGTTTGTTTTTTTTCAACTAGTGCTTATTGCGTGAATGGTAACAGTTATCTCATGTCTGATTTAACAGATAATTAGTTTTATCCTTTCGCTGAACGAATATGGTTGTGTCCAATGCGTTTTCGCTTCGCTAAGTGGGCCTGCGATCGACTTACAGAAGATGCCGATTTTGGCAAAAAAAAATTATCTTTTCAGATGAAGCTCATTTTGATCTTGGCGGGTATGTAAACAAGCAAAATTATCGCATTTGGGGCACAGAAAACCCGCACGCATACATTGAAAAGTCGACGCATGTAAAACGAGTCACTGTTTGGTGCGGATTTTGGTCTAGAGGCATAATTGATCCATTTTTCTTCGAAAATGAGCAAGGAGTGGCCGTTACAGTCAATGGCGATTGTTATCGGGTCATGTTGAACGAAAGGACGGCGCTACGTGCCACACAGCCGAAGCTACACTCGATGTTTTGCGCCCTGTTTTTGAAGATCGCATTATCAGCCGCAGAGCTGATGTCGTTTGGCCACCTCGGAGCTGCGATTTGACACCGTTGGACTATTATTTGTGGGGTGCCGTCAAAGATAAGTGTTACGCCGACAAGCCAGAGACAATTGAAGCTTTAAAGGACAATATTCGTGAAGCCATTGGTGAAATACAGCTGCACACAATCGATAATGTGCTTAAAAATTGGACCGATCGTATAGGCTACTGCATGGCCAGCCGAGGCAGCCATTTGAATGAAATTATTTTCCATTATTAACCGGAAGGATTGTACTTTCAAATAAAAAAAGAAATTTGAGAAAATAATCAGTAGTTTTTTTTAAAGCATTTTCAAAAAAAAAAAAGTTATTTGGCGGACCCTTATAATATTCTCTACATATTGGTCTAAATTTTCCAATATTTATATGAGTTAAATATGTTTCTTTATTGGAACAACTTGACCTGACAAAAAGATTTTTTCAGCGAAACCATCCGTTTGCTCATAAATAAATTACAATCCAGTGCGGATTAGATTAGATTTTGAATGCCATATGCGGCCATATTTAAGGTTCTCACACGTATTGGACCGAGCCAGCTATATATGTAGATTGTCTTCAATGAAGTTAATGCGTTGTCTTTATAACAGGCATTGTGACGAATATTTACAGTATGATAAAGATATTTGCAGTACACAATCTTTATTATTTAGTTATTAAATACTACGACGTCTTTATTGTCTGCATTTTGTATTGTTCCAGAGATAGATGCGTACAAAAGAACAAGACTACCATGTGATTGCAGTTACAAGGTAACTGCGCTGTCAATTCATAATGCCACGTAATAAGGTCCGTTATTAGATTCATGTCCGGCCAACTAAACTTGTGGGTTCTAATGTTGCAGTGAAACTGATTTCTGTCTTTACTTGCCTAAGTCGCCTTTAAACGTTCCACTGTTTCGAGCCATCGAAAATAGTTGTGTTTGTAATACATCCACTGTTCCTGGATGTGTTTAAATATAGAATTGACGAAAGATGATGTGATTAGTATATTTAGTATTGGTGTTTGGACGTTAGGTGATATGTAGCATCATCAGGAATGTTTAGAATGGTGGGAAACAAATACTTTGTATTTGTATTTGTAGATACAATAGGGTAGGACCAATGTGTAGGGTATCATTCAAGCTGTTGCCGCTCGAAGTTTTGCTTGATGCATTAAAAACAACTCGAACTTTTGTCGTAACACGATCGGGTTTAACAACAGCATGAGGGGGTAAATAGTAATGGGTGTTTGAAGAAGTGTTAGGGTTATACATTACGGGTCTCATATGACCCAATATATACAATAGACTACAATATATACTTGTAGCGCGTTATCGTATTCAATTTTCAGCTCGGGTTTGCGCAGTAAATTCTTCTCATTTCTTAAATATTGAGCCATCGCTATATGGCGAGAGTTTCCTAACTCAATTTGAGGGTTACGAAATGGAAGAGTTACTTGATAACGGCCATTGGGTATACGACGGGTAGTTGTCGTGTAAATTTTCTCACAAGTACAATCATCTTCAGATTGAATGGGTTCTTGCGGAATTTTTTTCAATTTCCCAAAATTTGGTCAAAAATCTTTCAAGCTTGACAGAACTATAGTAAGAGACTATTCTTTGGGTAGGGTGAGAATCTTGTACTGGTCCGGTTAAAATCCAACCAAACTCAGTTTCTTGAGCTATTAAAATTTAGGATCCGCTAATTGGATTCCGTCCAACTCTTTTATGAAAGTAGGGTTTAAGTTTCGGGTGAGAGTTTTGACTACAATTGCTTGAATATTGAGTGAAAATTCCTTATTTGTGTTAGAACCAAGATGTATATCACATATCTTGTTCGATCGTGCTGAAACAACCTCATTTAAACCTGAGATCTCAGCAACTATGGGTAAGGTTGGTAAGTGTAGTCTGCGCCTTAGCTTATCAGAAATGAATGAAAAATCTGGGTCAATAAGCGCTCTAGCAGGGAATTCTTCACCGTGTATTTTAATATTCAAAGCAGCTGTGCCTAATAGTTTAGCTCTGTCATCTAATTGGGTTTTGCTTGATTGGGTTTGGGTAGAGAAAGACTGTATTGCACTTGACGTAGAGGGTTTATCGTCATTTTGTGAGTTAGTGTTTGGGTTAGGTTTGTGTAATAGGGTGTTATGTCTGCCGCCACAGTATCTGCATGTAAATGTACTGCGACATTCTGATACTATATGGCTAATGGCCAGACAATTGTAACATATGGAATTCTTTCTTACGAATTCAATTCTTTCATTTACTCCCAGGGAATTAAATAATGAGCATTCCCACAGTGTGTGGTTATTGTTGCACAGTTTGCACAATGAACCATCGAGTTTTTCTTGGGTTTTCAGGTGATTGTGGGTATTTGGGTGGGTTTGGGTAGAAATCAAGGGTCTGCTCTGGAATTTGTTTGTGGATCGGGTATCCTTCCTATTGTTGTGTGTCACATTGTGGAACGTCTTTACTCTTCTGTCAATTCGACTGTTGATGTCCTGGAGGAATTTGGGTTTTGGGTGGGTGTTTGGGTTAGGGTTAGGGTAACTTTCCGGAACATCGTTGACAGAAGTGAGTTTCTTGAATGTATTTGTTAAAAATACATCCACATCTGTCCAGATAATGTATTCATTGATTTATCAGCCGAATCAATACGCAATAGCAATAGACTCGTGAACACGACCATCAACATTTTTTTCATTTGGTTTAGCTTTATTGCTATGAGCTAAGTCCCCAAACCTGAAACTGTCGGCAAAGGCTTGTTACAAATTTAGGTTATCGCCTAGTATGCGTAGTTAGTACACATTCTCGACTGGAGTCATTCGGAAAATAGCTTTTACTAAACCATCATCGTCACAGAGATACCTATAGTGTTGTTAATCCCATCAGTACATATATTCACAGAGGCAAGCAAGTCTCTTTACTCTGCCTATGTGTGGTTTTATTATATCGCGCTTTAGTGTGGACAAATTATGCAGAATAATTGAAACACTTTAAATCAGAATGTTTGAAAATTTTTAAAATGGCAGCAAAATTTGATGCAATCCTATTAAGGTATTTAATTTATCTATTTTACTGATTTTAAAAACATATACTTATAAAAACATAACATTTCTCCGGTCCATAAGGAACATAAAACAGTAAATTTTTTACAATAAGTTTTTTAACACGATCAATAATTGACAAAAAAAAAATTTCGAGAACTTTTAATGTTTGGACAAATAAAGCTAACTACAAATCATCTCCTGAACATGTAAATATTTCGGTCAAAGGATATTTTTTCTGTAGATGTTGTATTTATCACAACTTTATACGGAATGACTTGAATCGTAAAATTTGAAAATTACAAGTTCTATTGAGAATGTATTGATTTCTTAACCTTTCTTGTTAATCAATTTCTAATAAATCAATTAATTAAAACCTGTTGTGGTTTAAATAATTCGTTCAAACATGAAAAAAGCAGGAATATAAAACAAACAAATAATGGTGAAATGTTAAAATTTTTACAAATAATAGTTTACAAAACGTCATTATGTGCGCCCAATAGATTTAAATACCCATACCCACTAGAGAAACAGCAGTTTTGAACAATGAATTCATTATTTAAGAGGACTTTTCATTGTGCTCCATTAGGATTGGAAAATTTTTACTTAATACTTCAAGAATCTTAGTCATTATAGAAGTTCTTTTTGCGTATTGACAATATTTACTGAAATTTAATTAAAATTTTCACTTGTTGAGAGAAGAAAAACCCTTAAAAAATTTCAAACTTTATTATCTTCAAGTAGAAGAGTTGTTAGTTTGTTAAAAAAGAAATTATTATACGACTTTTAAATGGTTTTTATACAACTTTTACAAACTAAACTCCTAAACTTTGGCAATGCGTTGTTGATGGTATGTACATATTTGGAAAGGCAATAAATATTGCATAAGTAATTAAATTTTTAAATTTTCATAAAAAGTCAAAATTATATCAGCATACTTTGTCATCTTTTCATTAAAATTAATTTTATAAAATATGTCAAGGGACAAAACAAGTAATAAATAATATTTTGATGTGTGATTGGTAATAAAAACTAATTGAGAACAAAAATAAATAGAAATCTTATTCATCACATATTTTTTTTATTTTTTAACTATATTTTCAAAAATTTGAATGATTAATTTTTTTGTTTGTCATATTTTATGGAATCCGGTTAAAACGGATTTTCATTTACCATACTCGAAAATAATTTATTCAAAATTTTCGAGTTTTTTAATTGTTTTTAATTTTCTTCTTAAAATATCCATTGTTTGGTTTGCAGTAAGTCTTTTCAATCCTGACCGTTTTACTTGCTGTAAACAACTTTTTAAGATCAGTCCCAATATGCTTCACAAATTAATCGAGTTTGGTTCAATTCATCAGCGATTTGCAAATTAGAAATTTTCTTTCCATTCAGTCTTATTCAACTGGTTTAATTGAGCAGTCATTCTGTTCAACACCTCTTACTACTATTCTCAATCTAGTCGAGAATTGGGAATTGACAAATTCTTGGAACACGAAACCTATCAAAGAGGCCTTGGACACCTAAAGGAATCGAACACTCTTCAGCTTGGGTTCCGATCTCAAATAACAAATAATTGTCTTAGGTTGATAAAAAGAGCACATTCTGAATAAAGCGATGCGATTTGGTGCGCTTAGTTGAGTTAAATAAACAAATCAGTAAAAAGTTTCCAACCGAATGAAAAAGTCTAGATCTTCTAAAGAAATTATGGGTCAGATAGACACAGTAGATCCTATAAATCTCAGAGTCCATTGACTGAACATTCTGTGAGATATTTAAGAATAATAATAATACAGGGCGGTCAAACATGATTACGATGAAGCGTACAGAGCCTTTAACATCTATTTAACATCTATTTGTCTAAGCGTTTTTAACGCTTACAAAAGTATCAAAGAAGTTATTTTATTTTTTACGTCTTTATCCAACAATATTGTCGTCAACTGTAGATGCATGTTCTGGCGAAATATAATATTTTTCTGAATTAAGAGAGGAGTTTTTAAATAAATATCTCGATTTCAATTGACATTGTCGTAAGTAAACCAGAATTGGGAGGATTTGGTTAGATGATTCCAAAAGGTTTTTTTCTGTTAGTGTGTTAGAACTTGTTAATTTTCTTTATTTTATTGCCATTTCGATTTTAAGTGTTGGTTAATAATTTTTGTTTTATCAGGGCTTTATAAAGCGGTAAATTTCTAAAATTTTTTTAGTAGTTATAAGGGGTGATTTTTTAAGAGCTATAGGAAAATTTTTCAAAAAAAAAAAAAAACACATAAAATTCAGAAAAATGAATGAAATCTTTATTTGAATCGATAGTACGGTCCATATAATTTAATGTTTGAAGATTATTTCATGCAAATGTTGACCGCGACTGCGCCTCAAATGGTCTCTTTCCAACATTTCGGCCGGTATCTCACGAATAAATGCTTCAATGTTGTCTTCCAATGCGTCAATTGAAGCGGGCTTGTCTGTATAGATATGAGCTTTAACATAGCCCCACAAAAAATAGTCTAAAGGCGTTAAATCGCACGATCTAGGCGGCCAATTGATCGGTCCCGAACGTTAAATAAAATGTTCACCGAACTCGCCTCTCAATAAGTCCATTGTTACGCGTGCTGTGTGGCATGTGGCACCGTGTTGTTGAAACCACATGTCATGCAAGTCAAGCTCTTGCATTTTGGCCAAAAAAAGTTGGATATCATCTCACGGTAGCGCTCACCATCCACAGTTACGATTCGCAGCATCTTTGAAGAAGTACGGTCCAATGATGCCAAATTCAATGATTTGCAAGCGTTGTTCGTTTGTAAGACAATTCATGGTTAAATTATAGACCAAACTGAAGATGTTTGACAGTGAAAAAAAACACGAAACGTGCGTGAGCTGTTTAAACCAGTGTTGCCAAAAAGATAATAGCTAAAAAATCACCCTTTACAACTAGAGACTACTCGATGTTATAAAAGATTCTTCAACAAAAAAATTCAAGAAATAGGTGTTACAATTTCAGCTTCAGAATGGTTTGAATTTCAGGTTAAATTCAGTAATTCCCTAAACAGTGTTTTTGATTTGGTCTGTGTTTTTCGAATATACATATTTGTTTATACTTTTAACTGTAATATTTAAATCTGTCCGTTTTTTATATAAGTTTTACAAAAAGGTAACATTTAAGCCAAATATAGTTTGAGACTAAAACGTCATTAAGTTACATGATATGTACCAAATAAAAAGTGTATTACAATAATAGTTTCATCCGAAAATATATACAGAAAATAAATAGAAATAAAAAAACTGAATAAATACACTCACTAATAACAAATTATTATGCTAAAATGTATGCACTAAATTGCAATGACACTAAAATGAAAAGTTTCTCCATGAAATAATAAATTTTTAAAAAAGTTGCTCTCTTTTATTGTTTTCGAGAGAACAGAAAATGAGAGTTCGATACTTATCCCTTTTAAAAATTGTATTATGGTTGCCAACAGATATTTATTGTAAATTTCTAGTTTGTAAAATACACAGTTAAGTAAAACAATCTCTACATACAGTATAAGGTTTTTTCGGTTGATTTGCGTTGATGATAATATGGATCACTAGCAATATAAGAACATATTGAAATTGATAATGTATTTATTCACCTGGTATATTATTTGTATGTATTCTGTTAATTTCTTCCCAATTGCAATTTAAAGTAATCGTTGGAAATTTAACATACACATGAGTGTGGTAACTCTAGCCAGCCCCCTTTACAAAAGGTTGTGCGCAATGAGCTCCATAACTTAAAGTTTGTTTTTGTTTTTCTTATTTTGTTTACTATTCACAATCTCTTTGTTGTTCTCTCTCTCTCGCTCTCTGATAGAAAGTGAATAAAGTACTTATTATTTGTATGTATCTGAGCTTACAATTTTAAGGCGTTTTGTTGTTATAAACAAGTTTACTTACAGCTAAAGAGTACAGAAAAAAAAAAGAGAGTCGGTATTGCGATTTTTTGGTGTTGTGTGTGTTTTTTTCTCAAATATACAAAACAATCAGAAAGAGAATTAACGACGCCTCTGTTTGCATTTCGTAGAGCAACAGAACCAATAGAATATACTAATCAGAGAAAGAAACAACAAACATTGGCAGTCAGACAGACGTTTGGGTAATTGAACACAAAACTATATGGCTCCCACACAAACGATTAACGACTGCCAGCATTGAGCAAAATAAGGAACACCAAAGTGTGTCTGCAGCACAGCAGCACACACAGTAACGCGTCGGCCTAGGTGGCGAGTGCTATCGTCGTCGCATAATAGAAATTGTAGGTCGCATATGTATCCAATTTAATTTACGGAAATTGTTATTTAAAAAAATGTGTGTACCTATTCACTACTATTTTTTCTTTACTAAATTATTAAGTGTTATAAATGATAATGATTTGATAAAAGTATAAATAACAACAAATGATAAAAGTGTAGTTATTTAGATTAAAATAAAAAATAGGAAAGAAAAAAAAAACGTGAAAAGAAAAAAAACAAATTGAATTAAAATATGAAATTATTGAATTAAAATATGGTGGCATTAGTTGCCATTTTTCGTGGTTTTTTTTTCTTCTGCTGCTGCTAGCTTTAAAGATTTCATATTTATTTGTTTTATTTTTATTTATTAAAATGCAGTCAATATAACAGGAGAGTACAATTCGAGAGAGAGAGTTAAAAACAAAACAAAAAAAAAAAAGTAGGTAAAAGAGGCAACTCCAACGACAACATAAACTGAGTTGTTAAGGTATAAATAATACTTTAACCTTAAGGCAACATGCAAGTATTGTTTTGGGCATTACTTCTGCTATGGTTAACATTTCAAATTTCTTAATTTTAAAACTGTCGGAGTTTTTAAAATTTCAACGAAAGATATACATACACATCAAAACGGTGTTGTTGATTAATCAAAGGTCATGTAAATTATTAAAATTGACGCTCTAGTTAGGTTCATCAGATAAATTGATGAATTGGTATTGAAAGAATAAGGCTTCAATACATATATATGTATATGTAAATATGTATATATATATTTAAAGGTATAAATTTATGATAAATTTTTTAAGGGTGTAGAAATGTTAAATCTCTTCCCTTTTCTCTTTTGTTCTGTTTCTACTGTGACTCTGTTTAGATTTTTAATTTATTTAAAATTATAATTTCATCAGATCTTGTTATCATTCGGTGTTTACTAATGTAAAAGATAAATTCTCATTGAGGATATTGATACCACAATATTGTATTTATTTCAATTAAACTTTCTCCAAGATATAATAATAATAATTTGATTTTGAAATTTAGAAACAATTTGAACGACAAGGTGTACGCCATTCCAAAGCAACTTTAGCTTAGATTTTTATTATCAGCGACGCATTTTTCTCATTATTAGTCCTGCATCACTAACTGCCGATAACTTTTTTCTATTAACCCGTTTCTAAAACTAAAGTTCTTTTCAATCTTATTTATAGTAACATACATACATGTATGTATGCAAATTTGAGTACATATGATTTATATTTGTTTTGTTTTTATGATAAATATTTAAGAACTAAACTAAACTTTGTTAGAAAACCAAATCTATTTCTTATTTCTAATACATACTACATTGTCGTGTGATTTGCACTTGAAGTTTGCTTTGTTTTATTGTTTTTTGGGGAAATTTTCATTCAATTGTTTTGGGGCATTATGCAGTTGGCATCCTTGTTTACATATTACAACGAAAGAGCGTAGTGGTTGAGTATTTTTTGTATATTTTGCATACATACTATACTATGCTATTTTCATTCTCTTTGGTTCGTTCGTTGTTTGTTTGGGTTCGTCTATACTACACACGTTCATTCAATCGTTCGACTAACAGCCCACCTTAGTCAGTTATAGTGGCAGGCAGAAGCACAAACACAAGTAGTTGAAAACTTAGCGGCACGCCCTTGTATTTTTCAATGTACCGATGAATATTCAGTATTTTTTTTTTTCTTAAATTTTTGTTTATGTTTTTTTTTGCACATAAATAAATACGAAAAATAAAAAAACAATTAAAAAATACAAATAACAACAATAATAACAATAAATAAAAAAGTGTGTGCTAAAGAGTGTGCAAAAATGTTTTTTTTTTAATGAAAAAAGAAAATAAATAAAAAAGAGAAAAGAAAAACAAAGAAAAGTTAAATTATGAAAAATTTGTTTTTTTCATTCAATTTTTTTTATATTTTTAGGGTATTAAATCAAATTGGTTGGAAACAGTCTTCCAATTAAATTAAAAAAAGGAAGAAAGCAAATATTAAAAGAAAAAACCTAAAAATTAATAAAAAAAAAAAAACAACAAAATGTGTCACAGATCTTGAAATAAAAAAAAAAATATTACAACAACAATAAAATAAAAAAGATAAATAACAACAATGTCTAAAGCAACTTTGAAACAATCGTATTGTTTTTAATCACAAAAACAACAACATCAATATTGTGCTAAAAGAAGTATCATCATTTAGTTTATCTCTCATTCAACATACATACATAAGTTTGTGTTTTTGTTTTTATTGTTTTGTTAATACATTGTATTTGTTGCCTGTAAACAAACGACAACAATTTGTTGTTTTGGTAAAATACAACAATATCAACGGCAATAGCACTTATATCATCACTGTCTTCAGATTTCTGTGTGATTATTTTGGTTGCTTTACAACAACAAATATCCACTTGTTAAATTCGTGTGGTATTCTTAAGCTCCAGTTTTGCACCCAAACAGCCAGCCGCCCTATTTGAAAACCTCTCACATATTTGACACACTCACCTCTTCTCACCTCTTTTTCTTACCCTCTATTGTAAAACAGTAACAAAGCAAAGAAGAAAAACCGCACAAATGAAAATGGTTGATAAATCATCTAAATTGGATAAATTTAGCGCCAATATGAATGCCTCAACATCAACGGCTGGCGGCGGCGGTGGCGGTGGGAGTGGTGTTAGTGGTAGTGCTGGTGTTACTGGTGGTGCTACTGGTGGTGGCTTATCTAATGTAACTGGTCACTATTATCATGTCATGCAACAACAGCAGCAGCTGCAGCAGCAACAACAATTGCAGCAACAACAGCAGCAGCAGCAACAACAACATGGCAGTAGCAGCAGTAGTCATCATCAGAATGGACAGAAACCAGTGCCAATGAAATTATTTGCTGCATGGGAAGTAGATCGTACACCACCCAATTGTATACCAAGGTAAGTAGCCAGTTATTTCAATTGCATTCATAATTAGTAAACAAAACACTGTGAAAAATCTTTAAATTGCCCGAAATTCCATTCAATTAAAAACAAAACAATGCCCAAAATACTAAAGGGTTCTCCATTTCTCCATTCCAAAAATTAAGTTAAATAAAATACACATGAAGCTTTGATTTCGTAGAAATTTTTATTTCATGTAAATGATTGGACCATGGCTATTGATTGGCACATTGGTTGTAGCAGTCGATTCTTTTGAAGTAGTTTCTGACCACTTTTTTACACATTTCGGGCTACATTTTAGTGAATGTATTGATCGTCAAAACTGCTTCATAACATACATAATTGGTCATTACAACCCTTCAGTCAGGATTACGACCTAGTTTCTCACACCACTGATGTCGTGTGTGTTAATTTTATACGTGAGCGGCGTGACCTACAGTTTAAAGTTGATTCCGAACGACAGATTTTTAAGAAACTTTTCAAGGCAGTTTCATTTACTCTCAAAGTTTTTACCAGAAATCTGCTGAGAGGAAGTCAACGAAGAAATGTTTTTCTTATTTTCATTTTGATGTCTGACCTGGGGTTTGAACCCGGGCCTTACGTCTAATAAGCCAACACACTGCCTACTAGATTACCGCGACTTCAACCCTTCTACATAGTTGCACAAAAAACCTTGCGACGTCAAAATATCGTAATATTACGGCTACGTCTTGTTGAAGTCGCACACCGTCCCGTTCATAATCTTTATTTGCAGGCTATAAAAATCGATTTTCGTACGGCCATTGCAGGTTTTCCAAAGTCATTTTCGAAAAAGTACGGCTTTATGACACATCCAGACCATAAAGACCACCAAATAGTATTTTTTCCGAATGCAACGTCTTTTCCCCAACCATTTGTGGATTCTCCAAGACTCATATGCAATAGTTCTGCTTGTTGACGTGTGAAAGGACCTTCATCGCAGAAGAAAATGTTCTTCGAAAAATCAGCATTAATAGCGTACTGCTGTAGCAGTAGGTGGACTTTATAGGGATGTAGGTATAAACCGAATGCAGAAAACGCCGTAAGATAGCAACAATTGCTGACAACGGCTTGTCATCGACAAATTTTAATTATTTGTTTTGGTAACGCGTAACATTGCGACGATGCACAGACTTCAGCACAACGATTTCACTCTCCTCGAATTTCTACATAATCTTCCTGATTCCTTGCGATTATAACGCAACGTTCCAAAAGTGGTCACGTGTTTTTCAGTCGCTAAATGATCCATATTCGCAAATGGTAAACCTTTCACTACGTAATAGACACTTAAGGTGAAACATATTGAACAGCTGAAACCATTAATTGGATAACCCGATACATACTCGTACATGTGTTTTGTGTGAATTGCAACAACGCATATTATTTTGTATTTTGATTTTTTATTATTTTGTTTTTGTTTAATTGAAAAGCCATTAATTTTTTAATGTTTTGTTGATATTAAAATCTATTCGAATTTGTTTTTCGTTTCTCGTATACTTGTCATAAAAAGATCTTTTTGCCAAAATTTGTCAGAGTTTTTCAAAAATTACCCACGCAAAAAACGAATGATGGTATCAAGGCCAATCACAGACCAATATTTTAATATAATATGCGAAGTGAAAGAAATAAATTCCAATTTGAAAATGATTTTCTTCAGTATAAAGTGTAAAAATATTGTCAATTTATCAAGAAAAGTTTTCAGCTTCACGCGCTACGTGAGTTAGGTTTAGTGGCAAGGAACTTTTTACTAAATGTACCCTTATTTTTCTACAATGGTGGTAGCGCTGCCTAACCTTTTATGATGGTCATTGATGTTATTGTCCCTCCATGAGAGATTCCGAAATGAATTAATTGGAGAGAATTCTTAATTGGAGAGCCTCTTAATTTTCTGAACCTACAATAAAAATTTCTTCCTATAGTGCGACATTTAAATCTGAATTATTCAATACTACCAGCATCGTTATTTCTTTTTCAACTGGAATTTCTGATATGAGGACGAACTTGGTTATATTTTTGCTAAACAAAAGAGTGCCTGATTGGTTGGAATGTTAGCGCCTCCAGAATTTAATATCGTTCTGTATATAGGTCCCGCCACGAACAAACTTGTGGGGAAAGCTAAACACAATTGCGTTACCAACGATTCGCTTATTCTGTCCCATGGGACCTTGGAAAACCTTTATATACCTCGGCACTGTCATTTCAAAGAGAAAAGTCAAATTCATAGGAGAGCTGTAATAAGTTTCTTCCAACTCTGACACATGGAACGCAGTACAACGTTGTCTTCGCTGCCCATTGCGAATTTTTTAGCACATTAGTATTACCATTGACCTCCTATGAATTGCTCAATATCAAACTCCTTAGAAATCGACATATGAGAGTGGTCGTGGTCAAAGGCGCGTTGGATAAAGTCTGCAGATTAGAGAAGGTAACTGTACGGTAACTTTCATTGTTTCATCGATATAACCACGAAATGTGGGTCCAATAAAATTAGGGCAATTGCTTATGAAAATCGCTTATGTTGGCGTACTACTCGATTCATGCAGCACATCCGCTTGAAGTCGATTAGTCCTTAGACGGCACCAGTCGTTATAGAAATTTGCTCTTTAGTCGCAATATTTATATTTGCAACACTCTTCAGGGAGAGTTCTTTCCTATTACTCACTGTGATAACAAATTTATAATCAATGTCAGACACTATTTGGCAAATTTTGAAAAAAAAAAAAAAAAATTCAATATTTTAAAGGAATCGGGACATCTTTATAATATTTTTTTTTTCTAAATAATAGAACAGCAGAAACAACAGATCAGCTTATAGCCGCAATAAGCTATTGTTTAATAACCTTGAGTTTTTTTGAAGCCTTCGAATGCCTTCAATACTTGAGTTAACATTATAATTGAACAACTGTTTTTTGTTATTAATGCTGTAGTATCTTATTTTATTTTTTTAGCATGTCTGTTGGCACATAGTACACCCAGTCGTCTGTCATTTTAAAAAACGATCCAAGAATTTAAATTTCGTCATATTGTTGTTAATTGCTTTCAATCTTCAAAAATATTTTGTGTGTATTTCTTCAATAAATTCTGTTGTCCACAATTCTCTGACATGCATGAATCAATTTACTGTGAAATACTGGCTAGATGGAATGGAATGACGCATATCTGAGTTATTTTAACAAATAATATAAGTCTACCCTGCAATCTGTCTCGCCTCATTAAGAGCACACGTTTTATGCAGGTACACATGCTTACAAATTGAATTTTTTTTTAAATCATTTCAATATTTGTTTTTTACACCTTAAAAGGAAAAACAACACAACACATTATTTTTAGTTAAATAGAAGGAGAGACGTGTTTTTCATGGCGTATTTTGAAAATAGAATGCAAATTATTTAAGTTTTAAACAAATAAGCACCTTTATTTAAACTCAAATAGAAACAATTTGCAAAATTATAAATTTTTAGCAGTTTTAATTATTAATTCGCTGTGTTGTTTTTTATTCATCATCACCTAAAGATTATTTATGTTATAAAAAAATTATTTAAAATAATATGATTTCAGAATCGTGAAATAAATGTAATCATGAATACGTGTTATTATATTAACAACACAAACATGACCGCATTCTGAAAATAACTGCTAATGAATGAGTGTTTCAATACTTTTATTTTTAAATGTAGAATAGAAATGAGTTAAAATCAATAGGGCTTTCATAGCTCTATAAGTTCGGTAAAAAAGGGACTTTAACAAGGGCTTTAAATGAGCAAATACAAGTCGCCATAGTCTAGTAAGCAGTGTGTTGGCTTATTAGACGTGAGGCCACGATTCAAAACTAAAATATGAAAAAATATTTCTTCGGCGAAAAGTTTCTCAAAAACCTGTCGTTCGGAATCAACTCTAAGGTCTCTCCACTCATGTATAAAGTTAACACACACAACATAGGTTGTGTGAAAAGCTAGGTCGTAACCTTGACTAAAGGGTTGTAATGACCAATTATGTATGTATGTATGTATGTATGTACCTAATATTGGATGCTTGAATAAGTCCCGTAAAAAATTTTAATTTGAAAAAGGCTTTAATTGCGAAATATTGCTACATTGCGAATGAAGCTATTATTAATTCATTATTTCGTTTTGAAGGCCTTTACGGAATTTAAATTTATTCCACTAATATAACAACTGATGATCTGGAGGTGCATGGTACGGCCTATATAGTGAATGCATCAAAACTTCCCAGACAAACTCTCTCAGTTTTCGTTACACAGGATGGAATTCAACAAATTTTTTGTTGATTAATAATCAAGTAATATCTATTCCAACTTTTAGTGACTGCGATATTTTGAGAAACCTGAAAAGTTTAAAGATGTCTTTTCGTCCTGGTCCTGATGGGGTTCCAAGTTGTATTTTAAATCGATGTGCAGAATCATTCATCACACCATTAGTCATATTGTTTAATACCTCGATTAATTATGGTTATTTTCCTGTGTTTTGGAAGGACTCGTATATTATACCACTTTTTAAATCTGGCAATAAGTCTGATGTTACAAATTATAGGGGCATCGCAAAACTGAGTGCTATTCCAAAAATGTTCGAGAAACTGAATGCCGATTTTTTGGTTCATCATACTTCATCGTTATTATCACCTCATCAATATGGTTTCCGAAAGGGCTGCTCAACAACGACTAATGTGCTTCTGTTAACATCCATGGTAAATGCGGCCTTTTCTCAACAGAAGCAAACTGATGTAATTTTTACGGATTTTAGCAAAGCGTTCGATAAAGTGAATCACAAACTACTGTTAACTAAATTGGATTTAATGGGTGTAAATCATAGGAGTTTAAGATGGCTAGAGTCGTATTTAACTGGTAGAAAGCAGACCGTATGTGTGAACAATAGCTTATCTAAGTATATTTATTTGCTATCTGGTGTTCCTCAGGGCAGCCATCTTGGTCCACTTCTTTTTTCGCTGTTTATAAACGATCTTCCCAACATAATTAATTTTGCCAATATCTTGATGTATGTTGACGATGTAAAAGTTTTTCTCTCCTTTAATAATTTCATCGAGCATATGTATCTTCAAAATGATCTCAATAATTTCTTTTTGTGGTGCGAGTACAACATGGTGGAGCTGAATATTAAAAAATGTAAATGTATGCGGTTCTCAAGAAATAATTTTATCACGGTTAATTACTTGCTTGGAGGTCATCAATTGGAGAATGTTGACTCTTTTATTGATCTTGGGATCCTATTAGATACAAAATTAAACTTTAATGATCATATCACTTTGACTGTAAATAAGGCAAGAGGCACTCTTGGCTTCATAAAACGTTGGGCAAAAGAATTTTCTGATCCTTATATTACGAAACAGCTATATGTATCACTTGTCAGACCAATTTTGGAGTATGGATCCATTGTATGGGATCCTCACTATGATGTTTACAGTGAACACATCGAATCTGTGCAGAAACAATTTCTTCTCTTCTGTTTGCGTGGCCTTGGATGGAATTATTTAGATTTGCCTCCATACACTAGCAGACTGGCATTAATAAAACTGCCTACCTTTATTCTTGAAGAAACTGTTTGTAATTGTATTTATTTTTATTCGTACCTATTTTTGTTATTAGTCAGTAGGGAATTTGTCCATTGACTTAAATAAATAAATAAATAAAATAAAAATATTACAATTAAAGATTAATTTTTAAAGGGGAATTGAATTAAAACTAGACTGTAAACGATTGGTCCATTTTCCATGCTTCGATATTAAGAGAGGAATGGATCGTCAGTAGTATCTAGTCTGGTGTTCCAGAATTCGTATGCGAAGTTCAGCTCAATAGAAACCTACGAAAACTTATTGATTGATTTTTTCCACAAAAACATAATTGAAGTATCTTAGCATATCAACATTTGTGGTAGATTTTGATATGAAAGTGGAAATTGTTTTGGAGTGTTTTCTGTTGATCAATAATTCTGGTATTTTTAATGGTATTGCAAGCTTCACTCCCGTTAATTGTTGGCGGTAACAATCAGAATCAATTTTTTAACCAGGCTCCTGATGTACAGACAAACAGAATTATATTTGTTGGTGTCAATAATGGCTTTGCTACTGTTTGCGAAGCTTCACCATTCTACGTCTATAATATTTTTCGTATATTCACTTCAGGATTAGTTTGATTTTAAATAGCAAGACGTTTCTCCCAATATCATCCAAACGTCGAGCTTCTTTGTGTATGCAGTTGTTGCGTATCGCTGCATGAATATGAATGTTTAGTTCCTTAGTAACAGTGGCGCTGCTTATGTCATAGTTTTTCTGAATTTTAGCGATTGGTCGACCAAAGCAAGGAGCATTTTTAACGTCAAAATTATCAAATCGGAAACAAATAAGTAAATTATTTCATTGCAGTTTTTCCAGTTACACCCTCGTCTACTTTAGCAGCCTACGCATTATTAATAACTATTCTGTGTTATGGTCACTGTCAAATGTCATTTTAAGATTGGCTTCTTATAGAGTGAAGTTTAAAATGTCACTTTTTAAACATTATTGATTAGTTAATGAATATTTTATTCTTTAGCACATATATTATGGGTTGTACTGTCAATGAATTATTTCTTAAAACTGTGATAAAAAGAATTTCATATTAAATAAGATAATAATTTGTATTTTGTTTTTGTTTTAATTTTTGTATAATTTCATTTAAGTTCAATGGAAAGAAAAACAAACAATTTAACCGTAAATTTAAAACTTATAAATTTTGTTGTTAAATTTCCAGATAAAAATAAAAAAAAAATATAAAAAAGTCCAGAAGTGTGTTGCAAAGGTCAAGAATCTCTAAATACACATTTCATACCTCTGTTTATGATTACTTAACTTTGGATGTTGTTCTAAATTTATTCTCTTATTTTTGTTTTTTAAGTGCAAAACTTATTTTTTAAAATACGAACTTGAGTGAAAGCCACTAAAAACAATTTTTAAAACTTCTTGTATTTATTATTCATGCCCAAAAATTTTATTGTACTGTAACAGTAAGATCTTGTTGCTAAATTGTTATAATTAAATTATTTTCAGTTATAAAACCATAAATTTGAAGAAATAAACTTTTGTCATATGTATGCATATTTATGTGTCTTTTAAGAGTTGCGCTTGATTTGACGATTGTTTCATGGAAAATATGGTATTAATCAAGCAATTTTGTTTGTAACTTAAATAATTATTACTTGTATTTTAAATTCGAATTTTGTTTGTTTTGCTTCTAAAGGGAGGGCAGTATCTACAACTGCAATATTCAAAAGCTTCCGATAATAACTGTCCTGGCTCTAAAACTAGCCATTAACCTTAGATGCTACCTCTTCATTGCTGCCAAATCATTTACTTTTACTCACAGTTTACGATTGTTGTATTATCAAACATAGCTCACTTGCAGCTTAACGGACAAGTAAATAAGCCCAACTGTCGTTACTGGCGAAAATCGAAATGCAGTCCTGCGTGGTCAGTGATGTTAGGTAAAAGGAAATTTGCAGCTACAGTCAGTCTAAACAAGGACCTTTATTCCTGTAGTAATATCACAAACATACAATATAATAAAGTCTTGATGTAAAATCTACCCAATTTTTCCTGTGATCTTAAACCTCAAGTATATGTTGACTTTGACGCTTCTAAAATATGGCGTGGTATACTTGTTACATACGCTTAAAAGTGGTTCATACCGCGAAGATAGCGATTACACGATAATTGTACTTATGGTTTTCAAATTTAAGAAACTAAATGGCTTGTAGTCGCCGAAGTCTAGTAGTAGTGTGTTGGGTTTTTAGACGTGAGCACACAGTTCAAACCCCGTGTCAGATATCTCCAATAAAACAAAGT
Source organism: Sarcophaga caerulescens (assembly GCA_927399465.1). Classification (NCBI taxonomy): domain Eukaryota; kingdom Metazoa; phylum Arthropoda; class Insecta; order Diptera; family Sarcophagidae; genus Sarcophaga; species Sarcophaga caerulescens. Next base: position 48,816,510 of record OV656872.1, on the reverse strand, counting down.
GTGAACTAATATTTCTTCGGCGACTGTCTCTCAGCAAATCTTTGACAAGACTCTGAGAGTAAATAAAATTGCCATGACAAAGTTTCTCAAGAATTTGTCGTTCGGAGTCGACTTTCAACTGTTCGTTCCGCCACTCATGTATAAAATTAACACACAACATATGTAAGTGGTGTGCGAAGCTAGGTCGTAATCCTAACTGAAGGGTTGTTGTAATGACCTATTATGTATGTATGTAAATGGCTTTAGCGCCTTGTGAATAATCCATTTAGAAACAGCCTCAGCAGACATTTAAAGAAAATCAAGCAACGCCACATCTTGAGGAAGCGTAGAAACTTCTACGCAATGATGGATGTAATTGCTATCATTTTAAGATGTGCTGCAAAGAAAATAATAAGAAGAAGGGAAGATATTTTGTGAGAGTTCAATTTCTGCATCAATATCGGGTGTTCGAAAGTGTTCGCTTACAATAGATGGTTCTAAATTGTAATAGATCTGGCAATAAACATATATAACTGTATACAATAACGTTTTAAGAGTTTTAATAAATTAATCAATTTTAATGTAGTTTTTTTTTGAGATAATTACGAATATTAATTTATAAAATTAATGTTATTAGTATGTTGAAATCAAAAAATATACTTTTAATTCTAAAAGATTACAGTTTTAAATCAATAGCTATTGAAAGTCAACAGAAACTGACTTTAAGTGGTTGATATACATATGTATTATGTATCCGTGTGATATATGTTTATTGATAATTCTATTGTTACTGCGTTTTATTATTTTCCCATTTAAAATTTGTACTTATGTTAAGGGAAATATATACATATGTACATACATATGTCTATATATATATATATATATATATATATATATATATATATATATATATTTCTTTGTTGTTGTTGTTATATTTAAAGAAAACAACATTATTTTTGTTTTCTTAACTTATTCTATTCTATTAACATATTGATGCATTTGTGTTCTTCAACATATACAAGTTATTTATTATTTATACTGTATCTCTAAAATATTTCTTTTTACCAAAGCCAAAGAAAAGGCAGTCATTCATTCCTATGAACGTTTAAATATTTAAATATTATTGACTAAGATTTGTTAAATATTTAAATCGCAAATATCGTTGCTGGTGGTGGCAGGCCACTTGCCTTGTCATATCAAGTGAAAAAAAAAAAAAAAATATACAAAAATAATAACAAAAACAAAAAATTATAAGAAATAAAAATTGTATTCATCTTCATTACGAATAAATAATTTATATTCTTAATGTCTTTAATGTTTACAATAATTTATTTAATTTAAGTAATAAATTTATTAATTCTATATATAAGGTATAGTACATAAGACTTTATCATTTTTCTTGCAATATACTATCAATTCCCGGTGTACTTCGCGAACACCATATTAATGAACGAAACACAAAATGTCTTCCTATCTTCATATTAATTCTTTGCATAGTTTAAGTTTTATTAACTTGCAACAAGTCCTATGATGATAGGAATATCAGTTGTTGTTGTCTAGAACAAAGCTTTAACAATTGAATTTTTTTCCCTCACACTGGGCAACACAATGGAACTGCCACCGAGTGAATGGCGAGCTACCCGCTGACCTAAACCTTAACCCGGGTGTATGTATTCCTAAACCAGATATTTGCATGAACGTCTAAGAAATTTGAAATGAATTGTAACAGTTGCCTAACTTCATAGTAAAATGTCTTGTTTTTTTTTTTTTTTTTTAACAGTTTTAGGTAATTCTGGAAACTTGGTGGTATAATGAATCTAGCCCTAGCAATTTTTGAAATACATAATGGAAAGTTATTTTTTTTTTTCATTTAATTTGTATCCAATCCACGCTGCCGCTCTGCCAATTTTTTATTCAATAATATAGTTGGATATCATATCAAATCCGTTGTCTATTAAGTAGTGCCTTGGCTTATTTTATTTATATATTTGAAGAAAAACGAAAATATTTCTTCGGCGACTTTCTCTCAGTAATCTTCTGTCAAAAACTCTAAGAGTAAAAAAATTGTCATGAAAAGTTTTTCAAAAATCTATCGTTCGCAATCGTCTTTAGACTGTACCGTCCACCACTCATGTATAAAATTAACACACACAACATAAGTGGAGTGAGAAACTAGGTCGTAATCCGGATTGAATTGTTGTAATGTCCAATTAAGTAAGTGAGATGGATAATGAGCCCAAGATAGTTTGACGACTCTAGTTTTTGTAATTTTTAAAATAAATGACAACTATTTACTCTCACTTTCAATAATAAAAAATAGAGCCTGTTCTTCCTGCTAGAAAATCATATTTCGTGGTATTTTGACCCTTTCCTAGAAACCCTTGTAACTGTTTCAATCAGTTTTCACAAAATTCTTTTGTTAATAAAACTATAAATTTGGTTGCATAAAAACCTTCTAATCAAACTCCTGAAGACAGACTACTTATTCACTGTGTGTTTTTGTGTTCTTTTGAATTCTTTATTTATCAGAATTCCGTTCTGTTGACCAAAGTTGTCTGCTTGTGAGCATTTGTCTTAGTTTAGATATTTGAATCGATCACAGTTAAGGCTCGAATTAAGTAAGTGCCCGTAGAGGATCTGCTTACAGTAAATGATTCCCTGTTAGTTCATCTAAACAAACAGTGAAATCCTCTTCTCTGTCAAATTTTTTTTAGGCCATCGTTTATTCCGGGTTGAGCATTCTTTGGTTAATCAGTTAACAAGAACGTTGATTTTGTTGCAATTCATGATTTGTAAATAAAAGTTAAGATCATCAGATTTCTTTGGTGTTAATACTCTGTATGTATACTTGCATTCAGCAACATCAGCCTAAAACTGATCTGTGAGCAATTCAAACTTAAGCTTTCGAGCTCAACGAGATTGATTGTGTACTTTACATTTCGACAATTAACCTTTCAGTGTTTAGAGCATCTTTGATATAAAAATTTCTGGAACGGGATTATTTAAAGTTGTGCACGATTAACATGGTTCTGAGACACAACACGAGATGCAAACCACTGAATGAAAACATTCTTTTAATTTTTACTGAGTAGGTAGGTTGGCGTTGTGACGGAGTTATGACGGCATTGGGAATGCTGAACAAAACTTATTCACTGTAAGGGCGAATAAAATAACAATTCAAATTCCGAGAGAACAAACACATAAATTTTTACTAAAATTTAAGGGTCTATAAAAATATTATTCTGATAAAAATTAATTAAAATATCTGTCTGCTTACAGAAAAACTTAAGTTTTTTTTACGTAAAATGTGTATATTAAATTGTTGTGTGTTTTTCAGGGATTGTCGTGTTTAACCCTTGAAATCGCAGTGAAAGACTTATAAGTTTTTAAAAGTATTAATTTTAGTTTGAGGGAATTTTAATACAAATATCTAAGCTAACGATGGGCGATTTATTGCGAAAGTGCTGTTCAGAAGTGGTGATTACGACAAGAAAACCAAGGTCCGCCGACGTCCACATCAAACATTCGAAGATGATGATTTCGACAAGGAACTTAATCGACTGAAACCCTCAGGGCAGTCGGAGAAAGTACAGTCCCTGGAGACAATTTGATCCAGACGCTGTAAAATTTAATAAAGTCATCAACGATATGGGAGCGGAATCGGTAGAAAAATGCTGATGGAACGTAATTTTGTTGAGGGGCTGAATTCATTACAGAAATCAAAAGATTATATACACATATATTTTATATCTCAGATTCAAATAAATCTAGTTATTTCACTTCTTATCTATTGAATTTTCCTTGTTCTGAATGAGAAAAAAAGTAGAAAATAAAAATTTTGTTATTTCTTAGGCTGTCTCTATCAACCATTAACATTTCACATCGTTCTTTCGTTTGGAATTGTGTCCAAATAATAATGGTAGGATCTGCTTTCACATCACCATATCTTCTATTCGCCACTGTTGCAAAATAGACACCTTAGTTGTAAATTCAGTCTACGGTACCTGTAGGTACTCCCACAATTTTAATCTTTACACTCGATTTTAAACGTCACATTTTTTTTACTCGTTGCCTGTTTCCGAATGGGTTAAAAATTCAACTGCAGTTTTCGTCGTGTATGTGTGCATGTATGTCTGTCAGCTCAAATGTCGACATCTATAATTTTTATACGAAAAAGTTCAAGGTCTATTTTAGTTGCTTTTTTTTATTCTTGTGATTATTATTGGTGGCAATATTGTTATTATTCTCGTTGTTATTGTAGGTTTTTTTTTTCGTCTGACATATGATTTTATGAATAAAAATACCATACCACACATACTATATATTGGCAGTACACCTAAAAAAGTGTCACAACAATTTTGACAATAATAAATCTACACAAAGACCCACACTTGTGCTCACTTTCCTACACTCACGTTCAGGCTATGAATTTAGTTACCAAAAATAAAGCCTCCCCTATGCCAAAATTTATATAAAAAAACGAAAATCTATTGTATTGTTTAAAGACCATACAGAGAAGAATAAAAAACAAAATATCTAGTATATGCCATAATAGCAATATGATGCCACTTATTATCAAATGACTTGATAAATATTTACGGTGAATTGTACCTCGTTGTAACACTTTCTACTATTGAACGCTGTCTGAACATATTACGATAATGTGAACTCGTGTCGATGTCATAAACACCAATATTTGTCTGTATTCCGTTCCTCTTGCAGCTGATGTTGATATTTTAACTTGACAATATTTTTTGTTTGACTTTGTCTTGGGCCATTAAGATATGAATTGATCTGTCAACAAACAAATACAGCAGGAAACAAGTTACGAAGAATAATCGAGTGGGTAATTATTCTTGCAATGTGTGTTGAATTTAGTTCAGATAATTAACAATAATTGTCGATTCTTTAATTTCTTTACAAATATCTGTAACTTTAACCGTATATTATTGGAAACGGTCATAAAGACGGTTATATCATGCCAATATTAATCATAATGCGATACTACCGTTTATGTGGTCCCAAAGGAAATGGAACAAAAATAATATCGTTCACCAATTTCCAAGCATTGTTGTGCAATAGGAAATCAAACTATCTTGTAACTTTCAGCTGTTAAATCATTTGTTAAACAAAACAGTAATTTTATTTCTCTGAAAGTGAATGGCAAAAAGAATACCCCTGATCACCACAATTGTGTAAATATGTGGACTTGCTGCACGTATCCCACTATATATCCATGTTAAGATTTCAAAATAGGTTTCCTTACGGTCGGGCATTACTTGAGACCAGAGACATAGGTGTCGAAACTAATACTGGCGACGAAGCGAAAAGCTTTCTCATCGACAAATTAAAAAATACAAGTCATCGTTCGAAAAGTGCAAGTCATCGTTCTAAAACTGCAAGTCATTAACAAAAAAAAATGCAACCAACGTCAAAAACTGCAACTCATTGTCCATAAAAATGCAAAAAAATTAAAGTTATCGTCCAATAAAAAGCAAGCCATCTACCAAAAAATGCTAGTCATGGATCAACAAGCAAAAAAATGGATGTCATCGACCAAAAAATGCAAGTCATTGGTCAAAAAAATTTAAGTCATCGACAAAAAAAAAAGCAAGTCTTTGTCCAAAAAATGCAAGTGTCATTGACCAAAAAGTCCAAGTCATAGACCAAAAAATGTAAGTCATCGATCCAAAATACAAGTTATCGTCGTAAGAAATGGAAGCCATCCACAAAAAACCAAGTCTCCGACAAACTGCTCTTTTAATTTGCAGTAAACCATCCTAAGTCAATCAGTATTAATTTGGTTCTAGGAAAAGTTATTTTTTTTCCAAGCAACTAATACTAGTTCAGGGTGTAACATTTCCAATTTAAGTTTATTAACCAAACCTTTATACGTAAATAATTAAAATTTGCACAATTCTATTGTTATCAAAATGAAAACGTTATTAATTATATATGGGCTACAAATGTTCTCATTATTAATAATTTTTGATATTTGAAGACATTAATTATCACTAATGCAACACTCACCGTATGATAAAACGTTGATAAACGTTGTCTAGCCTAAAAATAGTTCGTCTATTTCATTTAATATTTAATAATAATGGCAAATAACTTTAATGATGAAAAACACACCCACATTTTCTATTTATCTTATATAAATAAAACTTCCCTTTCCCAAAAATTTTATTTATGGCCGCCGTTTGTGTAACAATTGTTACGTGATTTGGATGTCGTTGCCACAACACTGTGGTAAAATATTTTCTGGGAATAATATTTTATTAACACTAACATGATGATACTAACTTGCTGTTACAAATTATAGCAATAATTACATGTATCTTCAGCTTTAGAGAATAGATTAGCTGTCTTGAGGAATACAAAGATGATTTCGAAATTATCGGATCTGATGCATACAGCTATAGATAGCTTTTTGGATGCAAGCAAACATCTTAAATTTAACTGTAACATTTTTATCAAATAAGCTGGTAACAGCTGTAGATGGCGGAAGAAGTTTTAAACTTACTTTGTGTAACGTGACTACCTTATAAAACACAGGTCTAAACTATTAAGGCTCTACGGAGTTCTGTCTCAATTTTATGTGGTAGTCTCTTTCTGAGAACTAACGAATTTGGAGACAATTTAAAAGAGGTCTTATTATTTGACAAAACGCACATTTTAGTGATCAACCAATTGACGTATCCACTCCAGAACCGATTAAGAACAACCAATAAATGATATTTGATGATCGTCGGCTGTAGGGGTGTTAGTTGTCTGAAATGCTAGAATATTTGGGAAGCGTGTGGTCAACGAATTTATAACAGAAATAGGCGTTTTTCGACTTTTTGGGTCAATTAGTAATCATGGATGTACCAGAATTTTGAAATACTGTTTCTTGTTTATCTTCAACTTGTATTCAACAGTGTTGTAGTCGCCGTAGTCTATTAGGTAGTGTGTTAGCTTATTAAACGGGAGGCAGGGGTTCAAAATACAGGTCAGACATTTCCAACGAAACAAAATATGAAAAAATATTTTTTCGGCGTCTTACTCTCCTTTCCTTTCTGCCGAAAACTCTGAGAGTACATAAAATTGTCATGGAAAGTTTCTCAAAAAATCTGCCGTTCAGAATCAACTTTAAAATGTAGTTCCCGCCCACTCATATATAAAATTAACAACCACAACATCAGTGGTGTGAGAAGCTAGGTCGTAATCCTGACTAAAGCTTAGTAATGACCAATTATGTACATATGTATGTTGTACTCAACAGTCAAATTTGAATTCAATATTAAATTGAGGCAGGGTTTAGGTGATGAATTGATCACAATGGGCCCCAGGTGGCCAAAGTGCGTCCATCCGAATTTCTTGGGAGGATGGCCATCTCTACCTACCTAGGTGGTGAAATTAATCAAATAAAGAAAGAGAAAGTGGTTTTCAAGAAACATCCACTACTGCGATGATCAAATAAATTTCGAATTGCTTCAACACATGCCTTATTCGCTGAAAAAATTTAATGATCAATATTGAAGAGATAGGAGTTCTGACAGCAATTCTAGACATAATTTTTTTTCTTTCTAATGAATATCATTTACAAGCTTAAAAATAGTTGATATTCCAAAAAAAAAGTGGTGTTCTGAATTTGTCTTATTCATACTTTTTTATATTTGCCTTGGTTGGCTACATTTTGTTACATGCGCTGTTATTTATGCGTTTTAAGATAAAAAGCGATTGTTATTTGGCTAGAGCAACAGCACCCAGTTGTATTTATAATAATAAACTGACAGTGGCAGTGACAGTCAACCAGAAGTATACGACTGTAATTACTATAAATAATGTATTATCACGTGATAAGAGAGAAATGGAAAACCAAAATAAATAAGAAATTTAAAGTCATTGTGAGGGTGGCCTACACCATACGATGTATTAAGTGTTAAAGTATCTTTATTAATAAAAATAAAAATCTTTTCTTAGAACTACGTAAAACTGTAATCAGTCACAAACCTCATTGAATATATCAACATTCAATGCTCCCTGGTTTGTAACCAATAAACAAATTCTTAGGGACTTAAAAATTCCTTTTGTGATAAATAAAATAAATAGTTTTAGCGCTAGATACTTAAACAGACTTAGTAATCATTGTAATGTACTGGCAATCTCCTTGTTAGATGAATGGGACGAAATTAGAAGACTGAATAGGATACATTTGTTAGATCTTCAATTCAGAAAATAAATTAAATTAAATTTTATTTAAAAACTAATCCAGCCTTATAGTTTATTAATCTTAATGTAGTTTAATAACATATGTTATTTTTCTTTAAACTTATCGAATTTACTTAATGTTGTATAATAGATTGTAAACAAATGGAAATTATAAAAAAAAAAAAAATATATATATCAACATGTGATGATTTCTAGGGCAGACTGGGTTAATTAGGTATCGATTTGCATGAAATCTGATAATTTGTTCTTTAGTTTGAACATCTTAGTGGTTTGGAAGTCTTAGTTAAAATGAAAGACAATTATTTCATTGAGACAGTTTCTGACTTTAGAGATTTTTAAACGCATTTAATATGCTATATCAACAGGCGTTTCTATCGATAATTGTTCTTATGCTTGGTCTCGGCAATAATTTGCTTTTATTTTTTGTTTTATTTGGAATCTGTATGACAAATTCACGCTGTTTACGATTTGGTTTTTCAGTGCAAAAATTGCTCTTAACATAAGGTAATGCCGATAATTTAAGTAAAGTTTGTCATTTCACCATGAAAAACCCACAAACGCAAAATGCTTAAAAATCATTGAATTTTGTTATTAAAATTCGTATTGTGCGTTACAAAGTAATACTATGTTCAGACAGGCACTTTTATCAGACAGGCACTTTTTATCGCAATAAACGCTATTATTGAGCTTAATATTTCATATAAAATTTCAATTAATTATTGCGCAATAAATACGCAAATTGTTATAATATTGAGTAAAACTTAAAATACAGCACTGTCATAAGTACGTTCAGTGAGTGAGCTTATTACAATTTTCCGAGCACTTTCAATTGATATTTGACAACTCAAATGTCAACAACTCCAAAAAAAAAAAAAAAAAAAAACAATGTAAAAAAAAAATAAAAACAATGTTGTTGGAACAACCAGCTGTTTTGTTTACCGCTGTCAAATAAATATTGCGTATATTATGTGTTTGAACACTTAAAATATTGTACTCAAATAAACGAATATTGACTCAATAAAAGTGTGTGTCTGAACATAGTATTAGGTCGTGTGCATTGGTACTGATTTTTTTTCCCAAATCGACTTGGTTGACATGTAGTCAGTTTCTTGCGCAATTGATTCTTGTATTGGAGCAGCTCAAGATCATTCGATTTGACTTCTTACGACTATTAAATATTTTTTGGGGGCTTACGCAAAGGTTTTCATGTACTTGGACAAGTCAGCGGGAAACATTTCATGTAAACAATCTTTAAAAAGTCAACCCAAATAAATTTTTATATTTTCAACAACTAAACGTTTAAGAAATCACCAGGTAATATTACCAACTTCCTTGTAAGTAGCAGCAGTATTAATTTAATTTTGAATTTGGGTTTAAAAACAAAAATACCCATGTGACGCATACATACAATATTTTATTGTAGTTCTGCGAATAAGATCGAGTTTAACGTACAATAGTAGAATTGATTGTGGTTTCAAAGTGGTTCTAATGCTGACCCAAGTGGGATCTCTTGCGTTAAGGGGGACTGCCACCCCGCACAATATGAAGTGGTTACATATTAGGTATTAAGATTTTTTGAAGTTTTCGTCTGAATCGTATCTCGTATATCGAGCCATAACCGCAAAAATATCTCAATCGACAAACACGAAATTTTACAGGGGAAGGTTTTTATTATTTATTTCTTGTGCAAATTAAGTTAGAAAGTTAAACTTTTTTTTGTTATAAATTCATAACGGTATAGAGTGTGACCCTGAAATTTTTATAGATGATGCAAATGATGCCAATGAATTTATTTATTACAAAAAACGATATATGAAAAATATCTCAAGCGACAAAAACGAAATTTTACAGGGGAAGGTTTTTATTATTTATTTCCTGTGCAAATTATCTTATAAGGTTAACTTTTTTTTGTTATAAATTCATGACGGTACAGAGTGTGACCCTGAAATTTTTATAGATGATGCAAAGAGTTTATTTATTACAAAAAACGATATATGAAAAATATGTCGCTTGAGATATATTTGCGGTTATGGCTCGAATTCTTAGAATTCCACTTCGATGTTTCTCGCTCTTTTATAAGAAAATGATTTTTAATTATATGGTCTTCGTTTTACGAATTTATCTTTACTGCAGTGGTAAAAAGTGCTGTGCCAAATTGGATTGTCAAATTTTCCGCTGTGAAAGTCATCTGACAAAAAATAGTGCATGTTCTTATCTGATCTAACCTTCTTCTTCGGAGAGGCCAAATATGAAACGTATTGGCTGTTTCGGGAAACAAATACGACCCTTAAAAATACGGTGCATTGTGTTAGAACTCTGAGAATAGGTTCTGGAAAGGAAAACATACTTTTCGATAGACATACAGTATAACATGTTACTTATTAAATTGACAAGTCAGATGTGTTTATAGTCGATGTAAACAAATTTAAATGAAATGTGAACAAATATTACACCTCCTTCTCTTCTTCCTAGCCTCATAAATTACTCTTTCATTTCCAGTTTCATGATCTTAATAAATTTATATGTGGGGTAGGTTGTAATATCACACTTACTAATCTAACTTCTTTTCAGTTTTTTTTTTTTAATTTATTATTCTTACTTTTATTATTATTATTTCATAGAAAAATAACAATAAAAAAACATACACATTGAATAAATTAAACAAATATTTATACGTGTGAATAAAGAAAACATGCTTTCATGCTGAGTTTAATCGCATATGTACACATACAACATACATATGAATTTAATATTTTCTATAACAGCACACTATCGCATGCTTCTAGATAAATATTGAACTTTTCTCAATTGTTATTACTCGTTTTATTTTTATTTTATTTTTGGTTTTTTCAAAAGTAGATATCAAAACAATCTTGGCAAACATGAACCATATTTATTGAACTCGAGAACATATGTTGCCAAATAAATCGATTATTAAGAGTTTTATTTTTTCGCATTGGATTTTAAAGCTGAAAATATCATAGAAGGAAAGTTATGGAGGAAAGATGTAAGAAAATATGGGAGTAACTGGATGTAGGAGATTTTATTACCTTTTTTTCTGTGTGTTTTGTTGTCATTTTTCAGTTGAAGTTCAGTTATTATCTATATAAATTAGACTGAACTTATGAGCTTACTTACTTAATTAATTGGCCATTAACAACCTGATTAACGAATTTCAGCTTGCTTTAACACAACCTTCCAGGCGCCCCTGTTTTCTGTGCGCCTATGACAGTTGGTTACACCAATCGATGACAGGGTTTCCTCGATTTGGTCCTTCCAACGCAATCAAGGTCGTCCTCTTCGCCGATTTCCGCAGATCCCCCCATAAAATACCCCGCTCGCCGGAGCATCCTCCTCCATTCGAACGACATCGCCGAGACAGCACAGCCGCTAGATGTTAATACGCTGCGCACCGTCCATATCGTTAAGGAGCTCACACAGCTCATTGTTAGTTCGGATGCGGAAATCATCGTCAACTCGCACTGGACATAAGATCTTACGTAGGACTTTTCTCTCGAATATTCTCAAAGCTGCTGCATCAGTGCTTAATAGAGTACATGCCCCTGTGCCATAAAGGAGCACGGGAAGGATGAGTGTCTTGTAGAGTATTAGTTTTGTCATTCCGAAATCTTATATCAGTCAACAACGCCACAAACCATGTGAATTCTCTGATTTATAAGTTGTGCACCCCAATCAGATTGTTGACACCATGAATATCAAAAGTTGGGATGAAGAGTACAGTCCTAGAAAAAAATAGAAAATTAGACTTGCTTACTATTAGCTTACTTTCTAAACACATCTCGTACATATGTACATATACTTCTGGAGTATTAGGTGTAAAAGAAATGGGAAAAGCAATGCAAACAGAATGTTAATTGGCAAGTTTTATTTTTAGCCAGTATTACCATAATGACAAAAACTACTTTTTTTGTACTCGTACTAATGCTAAAAAAGAGTTATGTTTGTAACTACAACTACACTAAGGGCCATTATTACAACTTCCCGTTAAAGTTGGGGTTAGTTAAAGGTACCTTTAGCTAAAGTGAACGGCAAAGTTACCTTTAACTTATTTTCGTTATTACAACTTACAGATAAAATAAAATTAAAATATGGCAGTGCCGGAGCAAAGTCGATAAAACTGCTCAATTAAACAAGTTTTTTTTTTAACGCAGTGGCAACAGCGGACTTCGTTTTTTTGTTGTATATGCTCATTTTGTTTAAATTTGAAGCTGCCATATCGAAAATAGTATATGATATGGCAAGTTCAAACATAAAGTGACCTTTTAATGTTAAAGGTAGGATGATCTTCCCTTTAGCTTAACGATCACTTCTATCTTATTGGGTACTCATAATAATGAAAAACAATTTATCTGCCCGTTAAAATCCTCCCTTTAGTTAACGGCAAGTTGTAATAATGGCCCTAAGAATATGTATTTTCATTTCATTTTTAAGGTGGTTTTCTTTTTGTTATTTTTAGAAAAATAAAATTAAAACGTGGTTGTATAAGTGTGGTTTTGGTATTCTGTTTTTATTTTTAATATCACACTGTTACCAGACTATGTAAAAGCACATATGTACGTACGTATAGAAGTGTAGCAATGTCAGGTAACCACTGAATATCCGATTACAGTTTGGTAAATGAGTATTTTTTTGTCTACTTGTTATAACACTCAGGCGTACATACGTACGTACTATAAGTACAATGTATGAGAATAGCACATTTCGTACTGCTTTCTAACAAATTTAAATGGGCTGGTTGCTGTTTACTTCTTTATACAGCCGTCCTAATACAAATGTATTAAAAAAAAATTAAAAATTTTTTCTTTACCAGCTAAATTGTGTAGTAGGGGTAGTTGCCCCTTACTAGTTGTGCTATTTGATTTTTTTTTTCGTTTATTTTTTGTTTTCTTTCTTTGGCTTATTTTCTCTGTGTACTCTTTTTATTTTATTTTTTTTTTGTTTAAATTGCAATTTGTTGTACTCAAATTTTGTTCCGTGTTTGAACTTTTCGTTTGCTTGCGGATATGAATGAATGAGTGGGTACGACAATCTTTAACATATGTAAATATTCTCCTTAATTTGGTAAAAGGTATTTGGAAAGTACGGTTTGCTGAAATAAATTTATAACTTTTAAATAATATGCAACGAATTTTGCCAATAAATGCTTCAAATAAAATTTTTGGTGTAAACGGTTCTTTATGTTAATGGTTTTTATTCGATAATGATTAAAATATCTCAGCATTTTAGTATAAAAGAAGCAAAAAACCTTGGTAAAACATGATAAAAAATTGGAATGTGTATGACGAGCATGTCCTAGTCAAGAGCAGTGTTTAAGATTCAGTTAGCGAAATACAGACATTTTACTCTGGTCGGGTGTTCATTAATAAGGTTAAATTTCCTAAGCTTTCTACTTTGCGAAAACATTTAGTTTGTAAGTCACTGTGTTGTTAATGTAATTATAAAAATATTCGATGTGCGAAAAAACGTCTAAGAATAATGGAAAATCTGTTCTTGATTATTTAAAATTTCCAAAAGAGAAGTCATTTTTCACACGACCTAATATTTGTTATTTTATTAGCGTTAATGTCGTACTTAAAATACAAAAATTTAAGTTTTTAGAACACAATCTCAATAATAATGTTCCAAATATATATCAGACATTGAAATCAAACATGAAACACCATTTTTTCCGATTTGGTTGATATAATTTCGCCATTTTTGGGATAATCATTATTCTATCAGTTTTGAACTTCTGGATTTTCCAAATGAAAAATTAATAAAATTGCGTTTAAAAGACCTTAGGCCTACAGATATCTAAATAACTGATAGTCTGAGGGAGAAAAATCCAAGCAGACAAGTTTTCACGGTTTCTGCCGTTCATTAAATTCGATCTTCTATTTTCAAATGAGTAACAACGATCACGTACCGGTCTATTTTAATTTCATTCCATGATATCGGCCTATGTAGAGCTGCATATTTAATATCAAAACTAACGTAACGTAAATGAGCGCTAATGCCTACAGTGTATTCCTAACTTTTCTATAATATTGAAGTAAAGCAAAATATCAGCCCAGTGGTTCGAATTTGCAATCTTTCTTAAAAATAAAGCTCTTTTCACCGAATAATGTGGTTTTGATAATAACTTCTAACAAAATGCACCTGAAAATGTCTCTTTTCAAACATTCTATAATTTTATCTCTTGGAATTAATTTACTATTCGACTAATAACATTTTCGACTCATCTGCCGACAATTTGTAATCGGTCTCCTTCGCCTTAAAAGAAACGTTTCTTAAATATTTTTTAAAAATTTTAATTTGGAACAAATTGCTTATTAAACCTAGACTGCTTTAAGCTATGAAAACTGCATTCAGCATTAGTTAGGAAAAACACTGACATCTTGTACTACTAATGATAATTAACAATGTTGCTACTTTCTACATAATTGGCCATTAGTCAGGATTACGACCTAGCTTCTCACACCAGCCATGTTGTGTGCGTTAATTTTATCCATGAATGGCAAAACCTGCAGTTTAAAGTCGACTTCGACAGATTTTTGAGAAACTTTTCATGGCAAATTTTATTTACTCTCAGAGTTTTTGCAAGAAATCTGTAGAAAAAAATGTGTTTTCCGTTTTCGTTATGTTCGAGATTTCTGAAGGGGTTCAACTACGGCTTTACGTCTAATAAGCCAACACACTACCTACGAGACTTACGGTGCCTTCAATTTGTACTTTCTACACATTTTAATACGAGCAGACATAATGACTACGATTTCGCAGATGTCGCAAAACTAAGCAGTTTTTAATCCCGTAATCAATGTGTTTCCAGAGAAAAGAGATAAGGTCGTAATTAACGATACCCTGATTAAACTATTCAAATGTGGGTGTTCCCTATCACCACCACTTTTATATAATAATTCATACAGTTACGATTTCAAACAGTCATGTTACTTGCCAGTGACTCTCTTCTTATTCAAAATATAATCCATCCCATATCCATAAATTACTTTTCGTTGTTAAATCTTTTCGAATTTTTTTTTAATTCTTTTAGGTTTACTGTTATAAATTTAAATTTCAACAATCAATCTTGATGATTTTGAAAAGCTTAAATGTATCACGATTTTCTTTTTGCCAAAAAATTTTGTGTTCCAAACATGAACGAATACAGATAAAAACAAAAAACATTTAAAATGTATTTCTGTTGTTGATATTTTCAGAGCGTATTGTATTTTTGTTTTTTTATTGTTTTTGTATCTGTATTGATGTTTTTCACTTTCATTACCAAATGGCTCCCATACAAATTGTTGCCAATTATTATTGTTTTTTTTTTTTTGGTTTTCCTTCACTTTACTCTTCGTATGTTAAATTTTATGCTGAAATCTGAGGGTTTATGTCAGTTTGAAATCATTTTTACAATTTTACCAAGCGAGAAGCGTGCGTATGTGTCATCGTGGTGAAATAATTTTTTTTTTTATTTCTATAGAAACTGCTTTCTGTTTTTATATGCTCCATACACCGCAGATAGCAGAAAAAAAAACGCTTTCATTGAATTTGGCACAGTGTCATGTTATGGTACCACTTCTTCATGCTACACATGTAATACACACGTTCATACCATACATTCGCTTTTTCATGCATGCAATTCGATAAAAGCCAAAGTCTATGAAAGACAAGAAAAAGTAAAAACGTTTCAAATGTGTCAATTACTCAGATTAACCGTGAAATTATGATGTTGTCTCGGTTCGATGGTGCATTTTCCGTCTTTAGGTTTCATTCGTTATTCTGCGGTCTGCATTGGCAGACAAATTGACTGAAATCAACAATCCGTCATTGTAATTGGCTGCTGTTGTAGATGCATCGTACACACAACACTTATGTTCAATTTAAGTTGGTTGTCAATTATTTTTCTTTCGATGTGAAGGAAAAACTTCCAAAGAAATTGGAAAGACAGTTAATAGGACTAGCTGGTGGGATCCTTGTTATTATTATTGCAAGTTGAAAAAGAATTCATAGTTTTTGCATTACGATAATGAAACCACTCACACATCGTGAGTAACCCTTTATTTTTCACCGTAATGGAAACCATTCTGAGAATGGTTCAGTAATCTTGTCTTTTAGTAATCTGTATCTCACTTATAAAAGTACAATCAGATCAGATTTTAGGTAATGTTAGACGAATACGATTTTACACAAAAAACAAAAAAATTTTGTCTATAAAAATGTGATTAATTTCTAAAAAGAAATCATACAAAATACTCCACATTTTTTCATGGCTAAATAGCTGAAAATGTGATTACTTAATTGGTCATTATAACGCTTTAGTCAGTATTATGAGCTATCTTCTCACACCACCCATATTGTGTGTGTTAATTTTATTCACAGGTAGCGGGTCCTACAATTTAAAGTCTACGCCGAAAGACATTTTTTGAAGAAACTTTATTTTTACTCTCAAAGTTTGTGGCAGAAGTCTGCTGAGAGGAAGTAGCTTAAGAAATATTTTTCACACGTCATTTAGTTCGATATGTCTTAGCTGGGGATTGAACTACGGGCTAGCATCTAATTAACGACTACATCGACTACAAGTAGCTTAAAATGCCCAATTTTAGTTTAGTTGATTTACTTCCGGTAATATTGGAATAATTTTGATATCGCGCTCCGAAGAATTATTTGTCAGTAATGCAGACAATATAATGCAAGCTTGAGTAATCGATTGCGCAGGAACATTAAACATTGCACACAAAATCGTTTATAAACGCTTCTATAAAGCTACATAAAAAAGAATTTCGATGTACACAATATTTCGAATTTCTATACTCACATCTGCAAGCAAAAATAGTTACGCCCGAATCGTGGTAAAACGTTATAAATGGTACTAAGCAAGAAATGTTCAAACCATATACAAAAAAGTCTAATGGTGTCAAATCGCATGATCTTGGTGGCCAGTTGATATCGCCACGACGAGAAATTACGCGGCCAGGAAATGTCTCTTGCAATAGAGCCATATTCGCTCGAGTTGTGTGGCATCTGGCACCGTCTTGTTGAAACCACGTATTCTTCAACAGCAGGCAAAAAAAAAGTCGGTTATCATATGACCATAACGCTCCGAATTGACGGTGACAGTCGTTCCATCGTCGTTTTCGAAGAAGTAAGGTCCAATCACACCTTCGGACCAAAGAGCGCACCAAGCAGTGACTTTTTCTGCATGTAATAGCCTCTCTTCAATTACTTCAGGATTCTTAGAACCCCAAATACGACAATTTTGTTTATTAACATACCCACCGAGTGTGAAATGTGCTTCATCGCTGAAGAAAATTTTGTTCGAAAAATTGCCGATACGCACGATACGTGGCTGTGGCAGAATCACCATTTTTGTAGTAGGTTTTGATAATTTTTATGCGTTGTGTGATAGTTAAGAGATGCATTTTCGTCAATGTCAGACTTTCAACTGAAAAGAAAAAAATTGGTTTCACAACTTAGTTTGACAGATGTCGAATTCCATTTGAAACCACGAAATGGATAGCGGATTACAGGCGGTGGGCTTTAGCAATACACCGAGTAAATCTTGTTTGTTGGTAATGTTAACGTTGGGTATAGATTTGTGTTCTTTTTTGCTTATAAAAAAAAAAATTGATGAAGACTTTGAAAAATTGTTTTGGTTTTTCGTGTCATTATTATAATTATTTAGCCCAGTGTTCAAGAAAATTTTTTGTTTTATAGAAAGTATTTTATTTTTATAAGTCACCTTTTCAGCTTTGTCTGCTAAGCATGTGTTTTAGTTTGTATTGTCTCTTTCATTTTTTTTATTTTGTATTGTACTTTGATATATTTTAAGTTATATTATCTTAAGGTTGTCTCTAAATAAAACATATATTTGTTGACCTTATTCTGAAAATGCTACGAATTCGAGGGTCGTACCAGATGCTAAGATATCATATTTCAGTTTAAATGGAGCTTGTTTTGGAAATACTCGTAGACCACGCATTGAACATGTAAATGTTTTACAAAATATTTACGAACATTTCTTATCTGATGAACCCATTTTCATCTAAGTGTACATGATTCGTCACTTTTTCTCACAGATTGTTGAAAATCAGTTTGTTAGACTTTTTGTCGATAAATCGAAGAAGTGAATAATGTGGACTAAATGCTATAAAAAGTAAATAATTCTGAATCATTGTCTTTCTATTACAAAAATCTGCAGTGGATTCTCTAGTTATGTTTTAGTTTCTTTTTAACTCCCTTTATATTCTTATGATCTTTTTTACTTTTTTACTTTTGTTCTTCTTGATATTTTCTGATTGCATTGTTTCTTCAATTCTAAAATAAATCTGAACAAGATTTTATAAAATTTATGGCAAATATTTTATTTTTTACTACCATTTTCTTTTGTCAAGGGAACAAGGGGAAAGAAAATATTGTAATTTAAAAACAAGTTTCTTTGTTTTATTTTTCTTTTCTTCAGATTTTTATAGAAAAAAAAAAAAGCGTTTTAAAATAAAAGATTTAAGTCAATAAACAACTGAATGAGTGGGAAAATAGATATACACAAGGTCGTTAGTTTTGTTTTTATAAGGGAAATACTACTTTAGCAATTCCATAAAAAACATTGCAGGGGAGTTATAAATAACTTTAAACAGCCGGTTTTGTAACGTTCTTAGTTTATACTCACTTAAGTCTATACATTGTAAATTAAAAAGCTGCATAACGGACTGGCAGGCTGATTCATTATATACTGTACAGTCCAAAAGTGTGAAAAATTTTGTGTAATTTTTTTTTTTTTTTTTAATTTGTATAAATTTCATTTGTTTCGATAGTTAGCAGATATGTTTTTAACATTTTTCTTTCACTATCAAACCATATAGGAAGAGAGATTACAGAATGGTGATCAAAATTTTCAATTGTTTATCAATTTACTGACATTTTGAGCCTTTATAACCTTTGGTACCGCTTACAATTAACAATATCGAAGCAAACTATTCAACTGCAATGTCTTAAATTTACCAAAAGAAAGGTGTTGTATTCCATCATGAATTCCCATGAAAAATTTCTCAAAAATTTGTCGTTTGGAGTCGACTTTAAACTGTAGTTCCCGCGACTTATGTATACAAAATTAACACATACAACATAAGTGGTGTGAGAAACTAGGTCGTAATCTTGCCTGAAGATTTGTAATGATCAATTATGTACAGTCAAAGAAAAAGTCTACATACAACGGTGTGATATACAACCGTCCAATCAACCGTTTTGACCGGACCTTGCTCCTTCACACGATCATCTGTTTAGATTTGAACTGAATTCTATCAATGATGTCCATTTAAATTCTGTAGAGACTTGTAAAACCCAATTTGATAAAAAAAATCTACACTGATGGACTGCCATCATGCTAAAATGTTATGTGTCCTGTCTAGACTTATAGTGTGAGGGTTGTGGGTTCGATTCCAACTAGAAACTCTGATCTGTTACACAACATCGAGTATAATGACTAAGTTACTCAGTTTGTAATAATAACAACGTTGGTTAGGTTAGGCAAGCAGGTAGTTTGCCGTTCATAGGCAAGAAGACTCGGTGGCCATATGGCCCAGTGTGAGATAAGCCCCCATGTCATGATACGTTAGTGTTGGATTTGAATCACCCGAGCTCTGGATGGTAGCACATTCGCCATGTCCAGATCTTCAAACGTTCTGTCACCCAAAAACCGATGATGTCTGTCCTGAAGTGCAGGGCACTCTCATAAAAGGTATTGCCGTTTCCTCCACATCATGGCAGCTTCTGCTGTCCAGTGGTGTGGTTTGAAATTCGACAACCAGGTATGTTCAAACGTTCTGTCACCCCAAAGGCGATGACGTCTGCCCTGCCTGAAGTGTAGGGCACTCTCATAAAAGGTGTTGCACCGATTCTGCTTCCTACACATCATGACAGCTTCTGCAGTAATCTTGGCTGGCCAGACCGAGCTTGTCAGTTTAACTTCCAATAGCGCAGTGTCCCATTAGAATTCTTGTCTAACTCAAGTCGTTCCCTCGTTCTCCCGCCGTCCTGTGCTGTGGTTTGAAATTCGACAACTAGGTATGTTGGACCACCCACTGTTTGTCTGATCCTCAGACATATCCGATTCCGTCTGCGCTAGTTCGTCCGTCTTTTCGTTTCTCTCTATGCCACTGTGGCCCGGAACCCAGTAGAGACGGGGGTTGTGTTAACATATACAGTGTGGAAAATCCTAATTATAATGTAATAGTATTCTAATTAATAAGTAAATTGTGATTTGCTTTTAGTGACTTGCACTTAGATAGACAAAACTGTTCAAGCAAATTGTGTGTCTAAAATGGAACGAGAGAAACTACATTATGTGAAAAACATACTAAGACCACAAACTGCTATTAAAATTAACAAATTTCCACTACTTACTATAAAACTTGACATTTCGCCTTCTTTGAGTAATACAAAGACTGTTGAAATTAGCATATAAGAGTAATAGAAATAAGTATGTATGTATGTTTTCAAAATAGTAATAAGTATCTAACTCTAACGAAAATATATTTGCCCATCTTGCCTATGCTATTATATATGCCTTAAAATCTCTTGCCACTTAACTTGTTCGTCTTTAGTTCAAGGTTTAGTTTCTTTCTTCTCACATCGAAAGACTTACGCTGCTTGCAGGTACACTCATCCCAGTTAAGTACCCATTAAATTTTGTTTCATGGTTTTTTGTTGTTTTTTGTTCTGCGAACACAAATTAAATGAATAAAAATGTTTGTCTTTTAATGATTTATTATTTGCTGTGGTTGCAAATAAAATTTCTTCTTTACACTGTATACGCTGCCAGCAGCAGTACAGTATTTTGCCTGATAGTTCAGTTCATGTACAAATATTTGACTTTAGTATTATTTACATTAGGAAAATACAAAAAAAAAAAAATATTTTATGTGTGTTTTATTACCTATTCTTCCCCCTATAGTTCCAGTTTTTGTGGCATTGTGTCAAGTTGTAGCTAAACTAGCAGGCAAAATAAATTCCAGCATGTTTTATTATATTTTTTTTTTTTTTTGCAAATCGTTGTAGTCACATCATTAAATAAATGCTCGCTGCACAATATTTTTTTTTTCTTTCTTTCTGTTCCAACAACGAACACACTGCTGTTGTGCAATTCCAAATATTCCTATTTGGGGGAGGGAGACCATTCAAGTTTATTAAAATAATTTTTTAATCCAATCTACTAGCAGCAGTCATTAGCCACAGGAAGGAGGGTGATTTAACTGCCTCACTGACTTAATGCAAGTCATACGTATTGTATTACATTTATGTACAAAAATCATTTTTCATTTCTTTTTAAATAATGACTCATGCAGTTTTTGTTTTCATTTTTTTTTTAATTAAAAATAAATTTTTTTCCTGCAGTTCATATTTTGGAAAAAGAAGATGATCTGGCAAATAAATTTTGACTAAGAAAAAAAAAAAAAAGAATCAAAATTAATTTGATTAATGCGATATTTGCTTAAACCACGTTAAATATAATTAATACAACTGATATTCTCATAATTTTTAGAGTTTATCATTCACGGATGCTTTTTTATAAATCTAATTCAAGTTAATTGTATTTTAGAAAAGCAGTTTTACCATAAAAATCATTTGTGCGAAGATAACTTCGAATGTAATTAGTAAAGAAAAGAATCCAAAAAATTTGAAATTTTTATATCATTAATATGGTTGCCAAATCTGGCCTCATAGCACCTCATTCGATTGGACCAATTTTCGTGCACTTTTTCGAGTGTATGGGATCATAGCTCGGCAAAGTCATCACGAATGATGGCCTTCTAATGCTCAATTGTCTCTCGTTTTTCGGCATAACACATTTCTTTAACGAGAATATTCGAATATTCGAACTGTGCCAGACCGCAGCTACATAATTGGCGGCCAATTGACATCACCGTTTCGGGTAATTAAACGTTCATCAAACGTTTGACGCAATAAATCGATTGTGGCATGGGATGTGTGACAAGTGGCAGCATCCTGCTGAAACCAAACATCGTTCACATTAATACCATGAAGAGCGAGTACAAAAAATTGGTTATCATGGTGCGATAGGTCTTCATTGATCGTAATGGTTGCGCAGTTGAAAGAAATATGGGCCAATGATGCCTCCGCTCCACAAGCAGTCACTCGTAATCGATGCATTGGCTTCTGTAAGACAACGTGCGGGTTTTCAGAGCCCTAAATACGGCAATTTTACTTATTAACGTATCCACCAAGATGAAAATGAGTTTCATCCGAAAAGATGATTTGTTTGGTAAAATCGACATCGTCGTGCAGTTTATCTTTGATGCAATAAATACTAATTGATTCATTACGTTCAGTGGAGATAATGTACTGAATTTTTTGCCAGAATAGAATGACATAAGTATTGCCAGATTCGAAAAAACCAATACTTTCGAAAGCTCTAGATCAGGGGTTACCAAAAATTTTTTGGTTGTGTATTAGTGAGTAAAAGAGAGAAAATACATAAGTTGAGAGCTTACATTCATAGAAAAATGTTAGTAATATGCCCTATTTTGATTTTTATTTCATCAACATACATAAATTTATACATCTTTGACTTAATAATTAGTTAATGTTTTTTAGATATTTGCTTAATACTAATTTTGGTTCATAAATTTCCTCACCTGCTAATAACCAACCTTTTAATTTTTCCAAAATAATTGTCCATGAATACCAGAGATGTCTTGGGCTAATTTTAGATCATTCAAAAATAAATCTTATATGAATTCCAGGATATTGTTATGTCGTTGGAAATTGCATTGCATGTATGGAGCTTATAATCTCTGTCATGTTAAATTAAGTACTCTCTGGAGACTCAACTTTGTTAGCAACAGCAATATTGCTAGACTCTGGTACTCAAATGGCACCTGACATGTGCTCGGGTTTTCCCCTGAAGATGAATCCCTTAACGTCTCATTTTATCTATTCTGGAAATTGTATTCAGCCTCATATTGTCATTCAAATTAGAGAGCGATGAATTCACATCTTCTGCCGTACGTCGTACCATGCCTTGTTAGTCAATAGATTTGAAAACGAGAAGTAGATGAAATTTTGATGTGGAGCTCTGCCGCGTGTTGTGTCCAAAATTAATTCAAAAAAATTAAATTTTTTTCTCTTAAAATTTAAATTAATCGTTTCCCGTATATCGTGGGAATATTGTTTTTTATTAATTCTTTTTGAGATTGTTAATTTAGGTTTAAATTAGGTATTAATTGCTGGTTTAAATTCTATTAAAAATTAACTTCCACGTTTATAAACATACGTTAAAGCATTTTAAAACATGAGTCATTTTCTATCTACTTTTTCTTTTTAATGGTCTCTAGGATTTAGCAATAGCAACGCCGCCTTAACGTTTTTTAATAATGAATGTTGAAAGGAAATGATTTAAAGAAATTTGAAACCAAATTGCTTGAATAATATTTAAAAGAAGTGGTATGGTGTCCGGGCTATTTTGTCAGGCCAATGAACGTTAATTTGAACTTGTTAATTGTTTTAAAGTGATTGTTAAGGCGAATAGAGTCGGAGACGACTACTGGCCATAACCAACGTGACTGGTTTTTTTCTGTTTCCAGCAAAAACAAAGTGAAAAAAGTAATGAAATATTTAATTTACTTTAAGCCGACAAAACTTGACATCAAAATGATGGTATTTTAATGCTTTTTTTCAACGTCACCATGGTGAACGGAACACTCTTTCTTCATGAGTCATTTGTTAGTGCCTGGTGAAAAAACAAGTAAATTTAACAGAGTGATGAATACCTAAGTGCCATCGCTTTTTTAACCAGTCCAGTACATTTTTTTCCTTTTTTTTTCTTCAATTGTGCAAAACTTTTATTTAGTTTAAGTTGGCTTGGTTGGGCTTACCCTAGCTGTTGTTCTTTTCTTCATTTTACTTTTATCCCTTGTGTTGTAAATTGTTTGTTTTTTTTTCTTTCTCCTACTGTTGTTGGTACTTAAAGTTCTTCCTTTATTTATCGAATATTGTTTCCTTTGTTCAAGTTGTTTTCAAGTTTTGCTTTTTTAAGTGCTTTGATATCTTTTGTTGTCGTTTAAAGTAAACTCTCTTTGTTTTCCATAATGCCATTGATCACGGTTTTATTCCTTCCGCTGTGGGGCTAGGGACAGGGACAGTGGCAGTATGTAATGAATAATTTGCTTATGCTTTGTTTTTCTTTCATTAAAAAGGTATTTTATGTACTATTTACCTGTTCTTAATTGTAGTACTCCAGACACAATAGAAAACTTACAGATTAGAACACCTTCGAAATTATTGCTTAGAAATAATATTGCAAAAGTACCTACTCGTCGTACTTAATAATTAACAAGAATGCAAGAATGAAAATAACGAACAAAAATGTTTTTGCAGAAGAGATAATTAAATTGGTAAGAAAGTTAAAGTCGTCCAATTGTGTTATTACATGATGTCTTAAGCAATTAGCATTTTTTAATGACCGCTAAGAGTAGTAAAGGTTCGATTCTTTTCCAAACTGTTTTAGGAAAGTTTGTCGATGCCGAATTTCGTCAAAGTTTGTTGATCAAAACCAAGTTTTTTAACACAAATTAGAATTACGGTGTGGGTAAGCTTAGTATAATTTTATAAAAATTGGAATTAAAAGTTTGCTGCACAAGATTTATTGGTTTGTGAAGAATAGGAAAAAATAGGAAAGTGTTTACTAACTTTATAAAGAAGTGTAAATAATTAGATGTATATATACACACATAGATATATAATTGATCATTACAACCCTTCAGTCAGGATTACCACCTAGCTTCTCACACTACTAGTGTTGTGTAGTGTTAACTTTATTCATAAGTGACTCCGAATGACAGATTTTTGAGAAATTTTTCATATAAGCCAACATAGTACCTCATAGACTACAGCTACTCTTTCGATGTATACGTCATTTTTATTAAGAAATTAGCTTTACTGAATCAAAATATCGATTTTAGAACGACTTAGAAAACCTGTGTAGCACTCATGTACTACAAATGTCGACCCGATAAAATAAAAATTTTATTTTTACAAAATGCCATTGTGAATCGACTGTCAATAGTTTCTTTGCGTTGGTATCATATTAATACATACATACATAATTTGTCATTACAACCCTTCACTCAGGATTAAAACCTAGCATCTCACCCACCTCTGTTGGGTGTGTTAATTTTATACCTGAGTGGTGGATCCCAAAGTTTAAAGTTGATTTCGAACGACAGATTTTTGAGAAACTTTTCAATGCAATTTTATTTACTGCCAGAGTTTTTACCAGAAATCTGCTGAGAGGAAATCACCGAAGATATATTTTTTATATTTTCGTTTTGATGTCCGACCTGGGTTTTGAACCGAGGTCTCATGTCTAATAAGCTAACACACTGCCTACTAGACTACGGCGACTTTACAATAATCAGATCATATTAATTGTTGAACGCTGTACTACTATATGTCAGGCGTTATGTCATGTGAATTTTACAGAAGTAATGATTTAATTGTATTAAACGACATGTAAATCTTTTGTTACTATAATCTAATACATTTCTTAAGATAGTGGTTTTAGTTACGCATACTGCACTATTACGATTAAATTGTTAATATTTTGTAATCAAAACTATCTACAGAACATACGAATTTTAATAACGTTTATGTTTTTACTCGCTACTAAACGTTCTAATGATATTTGTGGAGGCAGGTAATTGTTAAACTAAATATTTTAATATTTTTGTTTTAAAGACATCATAAATGTTTTTCCTCTAATCTCCTTGTATGTTATTTGAAGCCACAGAAACCTAATTTAGAGTATAAAATCGAAATAAAATCTGTAGAAAAACTTTCACTTACAGCGATGCTGTTAATCATGTGAAAAAATCTCAATATAAAGAAAAAGAGAATATTTTTTTTTAATAATTCTTATTTACTTTATTTATATCAAACATAATTTTGCTTTTTGTATTATTCATTATTATTGTTCTTCGTACAATACACAAAACGATAAAGCAATAATTTTAATTAAATATAAAATAGCCATGAAAATTATATATATTTTTTTAAAAGGCCATTGAAATCCATTTACCCATAACAACGACTCGTATACCAACCATACACTGTGTATTCCAACGATATTTTTCTATTGTTAAAATGCAAAAAAAAAAAATAAAAAGAAAAAATAAAATACAGATTTCCCCTACAATAGCAATGAGAGATTAAATGAAATGAATAAATGCAAGAATGAATGAATACATAAATGTGGCATATTGAACGAAGAGAAACAAAAAAAAAAAAAAAAAAAAAAGAAACAAAATTTTAATAGTTCTCGTATTAAGAAATATGCCGTGCAATCCAATATCGTATTCTATCATATGATTAATTTGAAAAAAAAAAAAAAAAAAAAAAAAAAAAAAAATCGTTTTGAAAATACATGTTTTCTTTATTACAGAATTTTTAAGTTCTCTTCTTTTGTTTTAGCCTATCATTATACACTTCGATTAATAATAATCTTTAAAAGTGGCCCAATTTTCTGTTCCCTTTTATGTTAATGATTTATGGAGTGTGATCAGATAAAAAAATAAAACGAAAATCTTTTTAACTTTTCAACACTCATTATTTAAGACGATGCTAAGTTTATATTCATTTGTTTTATTTTTCGTTTTCTTTTGTATAATTTCAGGTAAGAACGCTGTACAGACAGTCATTTATTCACCACTTTATGTTTATTTCAACGTAAGTTATCATAACAACTTATTAATTATTCATGAATTTATTTATAAACAAAAACTTTATTTTTAAATAATTACTGGGCTATTTAGTTAGTATGAACATTTTAAATAAATTAAAAAAAATAATTTCAATAACACAGTTCAACAAAATAAGAACAAGAAATATAAAACTTACTTAACATATATATTATACATATTATTATGAGGAGTGCATATGAAAAAATTTTGGCATACTATTAAAGAACTAAACTTGTGAAAACTAAACTAAATGATAATTAAAATTGAATTTAAATTAAAGAAAGTGCTGTTTATTGAAGTCGCCGGAGTCTAGTAGGTAGTGTATTGGCTTATTAGAAGTGAGGCCACGGTTCAAATCCCAGCTCAAACAACTCCAACAAAACAAAATATGAATGTTTCTTCGGCGGCTTCCTCAGATTTCTCGTAAAAACTTTGAGAGTAAATAAATTTGCAATTAAAAGTTTTATCAAAAATCTGTCCTTCAGAGTCGACTTTAAACTGTAGCTCCCCTGCATAAAATTAACATACACAACATAACTGAGGAGCTATCTGTATATTGTTTATTGTTGTGGCCAGTATGATACATCTATGATTCCACAGTTTTATTATATTGTTGCTCAGTTTCAATACCATTGTGCTACGTGGTCCAAGATATGCTACAACCGGTAATACGTTTTTTTTTAAAGATTTCAAATTTAAACGACTTTCGTACAATCCGTAAAGTTCTGAACATTACAGATCAGAATTATTTTCTAAGGATGATCAATTCCTTTCGAATCCTCTAAACCCACTGCGTAACCTTGTTTCGTGCTTAAAAAGGCTCAGTAGTCTCTTCTTGAGGTTCGCGGCACTTTGAATATGATGATCAACCGACAATGATTCAATACAATTTTTTGGTGTTTTCTTAATCGTTTCTAGGTTGGAAACCTCAGTGGATTGGACTCTACCGTGTTCATATCCTTCCATAAAAACAATCACCTTGGATGGTGTTTTAACATATGTTTCATAAGATTGCCGCTGTTCAAAAGAGTAATTTTGCCATAGAGCTTCTCAAAAATCTTTCATTCGCAGTCGACTTTAAACTGAAGCTCCCCCCCCCCTCTTGTAAATAAGGCTAACACACATAACATAACTGTTGTGTCAGAAGCTAGGCCTTGACCCTGACTGAAAAGTTGTAATGACCAATTAAGTAAGAAATTTAATTGTGACCGTTAGGGAGTCACAATATAATGTGATAAATTTGAATTTGAAAATCCAAGACGCAATTCATAAATTTTAGCAGCGCCACATTTAGCCTTAACAGTGCTAAATTTCCTCTTAACAGAGCAAAATTTGCTCTTAACAGAGCACTGTTAACAATTTAACAGTATCCATCTGAACAAGGTCTCTTGTTTAGGAGCTAATTTTAGGGCATATACTAGGTCTATGAGTACCATATCATACTCAAAGGATTGTTCCAAGGCCTCTTAATACCATCAGCAATATAATCCAATATCAAGTGATATTGTAATGCGAAAATTGGCTTTGAAAATATCAATTTTTTAATTGAAAATTCTCTAGAAGATCAGTGGCCATTTGGGATTATATAAGAAATAGTACACCATACACACTATATGCAAATGGAGTCCAGAGGGTGTTCTTTCCAACCGTGGTAGTGGGATAAATGAACTAATTTTGTGAGTCGAGATTTTGAATTTCAAAAAAATTTTTGGCCAAAAGTTGTATGAAAATTCTCTAGAAGATCAATGGCCATTTGTAAACATATAAGAAATAGTACACCATATTTTATGTCAATAGTCTAATAATTACAAAGTAGTAGAATAATCCACTATTGCCACTGTTAAGCAGTTAACAGTTATCTGTTAATAGTGAAGTTTACCCTGTTAGAGACAAGAAGTGGCGATGCTAAAAGTGTGGGTTTGCGTCTTTGGTTTTTAAATTCGAATTTATCTTCACACACATCACAATACACTAGAGCCCCGACTTGCGTCGATCCGATATGCGTCGTTTCGATTTGCGTCGCTTTTTAAAAATTGACAAAACTCAGCTTGCGTTGTTGCAATTTCAACTTGCGTCGATTAAATTTAGCCGAATTTGAAGGAATGGAAGAGGATGACATTAATGAACTTTTACTGCCTCACGATGAGGAGCTGGATAATAATAATTTAATATCCATTAATATTCAGCATGCTTTAGAAGATGATGTTATGATAATTTATAATACATTAGAGGAAAAAAAAATAACAATCTCCAATATTTCGAAAGCTATGCGAAATACACACATGCATTGGATATATTTTCTGAAAACGATCCTGACGAAAATCGTAGCGAGGGCGTAGCAGCATCTGCTGACCAAGCCATTAGTTGTTACAAGGAAACATATCAGCAAAAAAATCTGTAAAAATTCAACAAAACTTTTTGTTAACAAACCTGTAAGACCACGTAATCAAATGGAGTGTTGTTGATTTGAATTTATTATCTGAAGAAAGCACTACATAAACTAAACAAAGCACAATTTCTTCTTAAAAATTTATTTTTTTATAAATGAATTTTATTGAGATTTGTTAAGTTTTTTTTGTTAATTTATATTTTTGCTATTTCTTTATAATAATTAGAGAAAACTTTACTGAACTTAATAAAATAATGAAAAATGTTTTCATAATTCTGTTTTATCCGAAATATTAAGTTTTTTTTTGCTTCATTTTGATGAATTTCAATGCATTTGTATAGCAAAATTTTATTCGATTTGCGTCGTTTCGATTTGCGTCGCAATTCTCCGGTCCCCATTAACGACGCAAGTCGGGGCTCTAGTGTATATTGTATTTGAAAAGGTCTTGGGAAGGGGAGAAGCGTAAGTAAATCTTGTAGACAGACTTCGGACTTATGAAGTAAAACTTTAATTTAATTCTGCCAGTCTACACGTGGTATATATCTCCGCGTGACAAATGTAGTCAAACGGAATTAAAATTAACGCCCTATGGACCAAGTTACTGATGGATTACAGCAGAAGATTGTAAATTTTATCACACTTTAATTTAACGGATATTCGCCGTTATTTGGCGGTGCAACAAATGAAATGAAATAGTTGGTAACGTTAAACAGTAAAGTTCTAAAGTTCTGATACGATTGCCGCTCTGTACAAATACCCAAAATTTATCTTCAACATCTTTGTTCAAGTAAATAAATGAAATCCAATAAAAATTTCATAATTATTGTATGAAAGATTTCCATGTAAATTTTACAAACTATAATCATTCAGTTGTGAAAATAAATACTCAAAAGTTATAACTTATAAAACAACTTTTTAGTTGAACCATCACCCACCCTAGCCCTTTACAGGATTTATTATAACGCCTACTTCGTACGTAGTTTTGTTTAGTTTTCATTCGAACGATTCCACAAAACTTAAGGGTTGCTTGGTAGAATGGCAATGGTAATGGGGGTGGGGTATTTTATGCCTTAAAGGATATCGATTAAACTTTTAAGTCATTTAAAACCAAAAAGAGAAATAATCGAGCAATTAAAAACTCTCTCTCTTTCATAAAACTTGAATAACGATTCATTTATAGTTTATGGTTTTCATACCAACACACAAACAACAACAATTCATTAATATTTGTAGCGCGCCCAAATATCAAACACATGCGATACTTCTGGATGAGTTTCTTTAATAATTCCTTTAAGTCATACATCATAAATATATCAAGAAATGTTGATGAAGTACCGAAACATCATCTGCCAAATAAGAAAGTTACAATAGACAGCATAAGTTTCGTAGGAAAAACAGGATTTCTTAACATTTAGTATTCTTATGCAAAGCAAATGTGGGTTGAGTTGGTGGTTTAGGGTTTTAAATTTGTTTAATGGCTTGGTTTGCCAAACCAACATAAGTTTTTTTTTATAATTTATGATACAAGTTATGGAGACAATTACACTCCATCTAGTTTGTCTGTGTATTAGTCTATACCATAATGTATAGAAAGTATTAATAAGGCTAGCCCCTTTTAAATTGTAAGCACTTTTTTGCAAGCGAAAGCTAACGTCACATCTCTGATGGTTCCGCTTAATAAAGAAAATATGTTTAGTCCCACGTCTTCAATTGCCATACGATAACAGAGAAGATATTTAGTAGCGTTTATTACTTCGTCGCCATTATACCTGCTGTAAAGCATTTTCTAGGGTTGCATGGTCCCGGAGATAAATTCCATATCGGCGCAAATTGTGTCTTTCGTTAGCCTATAGAGAGCCAGACTCGACCAGACACGCTAACTAGGTTTAAGATCACATAATTCCTTTGTAGTCGCCGTAGTCTAGTAGGTAGAGTGTTGGCTAATTTGTGACAGACATCTCCAAGAAAAACGAAATTTGAAAACATATTTCTTCGGCGACTGTCTCTCAGCAGATTTCTGTCAAGGGCAGCCAGAGCTGGTGCACTCCCTCCGGAATCCTCGTTAATCGATTTGGGTGCACCTCGGTTAAATTGGCCATTAAGCGGAAATTCTTTCGGGACGCCAACCTAAGCTGGTTGAAAGAGGAATCCTGTTCTGCTGCCAGACTCACTTGGCCCTAGACTTGATCGTAATATAATATCGATCACAGTGGCCATGCTTACAGGTCATTGCGTTATGGGAAGACATGCAGAAAGGCTGCAGCTCTCATCTAACGACTTCTGCCGAAGGAGAGGAAACTGTTATCTACGTTCTTTGTCAATGATCTCTTGAGGGGTGCAGATATAAGTTATTTGGGTCTCCATTCCTTGTCAGCTTAACGGATCATCCATTCTCTTAAGGATATAGCTTTGTTTATAAAACTTTCAGGCTTGTTTTCCAGCGCAGGGTGGTCGTGCTCTTAATGTGCAATCAAATCTATCGCTTCGACCTAACCTAACCTGAGAGTAATTAAAATTGCCATGAAAAAGTTTCTCAAGAATCTGTCGTTCGGAGTCAACTTTAAACTATTGGTCCCGGTACTCATGTATAAAATTAACACACATAATATATGTGGTGTGAGAAGTTAGGTTGTAATGACCAAAAGCTGTCAGATGTAAAATAGTGGTAGTGGTAGTTTTATACAAAATTACTCTAAAGCAGTTAAGATATTAAAATTTTGTGTGAGTCATTGTCGTTCTTCACCGAGAAGTTTACCAATGTTGAGAGGGTTGAAACGGTGGGTGGATGTCGCAATCGCAATCCATTTTATTTTTTTTATCCTAAATATAAATATATTCCCTACTATTAAATTTAAAATATCACTTATTTTGAAAAACTATAGTATGTACGCGGCCAAGTACAATAAATATGGAATATAAATGTTCAATAAAAGTCATTTAAAAACTATATTAAGTATTTAAAATATAATACATGTGTATGTACATAAATTGACGTAAATATTGTAACATATTAAGGCTATAAATGTTGTAAACGTGTATTTTTAGCCGACTGCTTTTTTATTTCAAAGTTACTCCACCTTTTGATTGTATGTATTTATATTAAAAACTTGTGACTCAGGGAAATATGTACGTCAAATAAAATCGAAATTTTGTAATGATTTTTTCTTACTTTTTTCATCAACATTTTATTTACGACGTTATATTGTCCAAAGGAAACAAGTGAGACATGCTTAAACGACAACCAAACCCAACCCTGTTTAAGCAATAATTCATTAAGTCATGTAATCCTTTACCATGATATTTTTAGACTATTTTGTAATTATTTTGTTTACAACATGTGTGTTTAAGACCAAACACAACAACTAAATCGTATTAAAAGTGAAATAGATGGGGTGGTTTATAAATGGATAAGTTAAATTAAAACTGCCGTAGTATAGTAGATAGTTTGTTGAATTATTAGACGTAAAGCCACGGTTCAAACCCCATGTCAGACAATTCGAACAAAACGAAATATGAACAAAGTATTTCTGCAGTTTTCTGGCAAAAACTCTGAGAGTAAATAAAATTCCCATGAAATGTTCATCAAAAAATCGCTCGTTCGGAATTGACTTTAAACTATAGGTCCCGCCACTCATGTACAAAATTAATACACACAACATAAGTGGTGAAAGAAGCTAGGTTGTAAATCTAACTAAAGGGTTGTAATGACCATTTATGTATGTAAATTAAATTGCAAACAGTCGCCAGAATATGGTTGTTTTTTTAATCGAAAAATAATTTCAATTTTCGCGGGTTATGAATTTTTTTTTATTGGAAATCAATTTTTGTTATGAACAAATACGTCCAACATAACAATAATGCCTACAACCTTAGACACAAACCTGTATTTTTAGCAGTGCCACTTTTTGTCAGAAATTTCATTCCAAAAAAATTTTTTTTGTTATTTCAGAGGGAATTTTCCCACATTCGACCATTATTTCAGATAATAGGGTTTTAAAGTAGACCCCTTGGACTATCATTTGTATATGTATAGTAGCATATGTGAGCACTTCCATATTTTTAAGTTCTCCCTTATAATGTATATCAATCTTTCAAATTGACTAAACACTCAACATAAGCTTGTTTGCTGAGTATCCAGACCGTTTGTGCAATTTCGAAGAAGAAATTGTTATGTCCTCGTATTTAACTTACTTTTTATCGCCCGTAGTTGACTTTCCTCTTATTTATGTCACTTTTCATTGCTAGCAGTGACCTAAGTGTAAAAGTGATAAATCAAATATTTTCGTTCTAATTAACGTGGCATTCAAACTTCGCGTTTCTTTAAGAAAGCAACCGCTTTTAAATGCTTTTGAACGTTGATGTAGTTGAATTTCAGTGTTTCCACTGACTTTTAGATACCAGAACGAGGTGCGAGTTTGAACTCAGAATTTCTGAAACAAAATGGAGCCGGACATTCGTGAATCCATTCTTCTAATATTCCCATCCTATAAAACCGAAAAATAATAAATAAGTTTATAACCTCACTTTTTCGAACACCCAATATGTTATTATTATTCTCTTATTGAAAGTGAATTATGTACTTTTAAAATAAATACAATAACTATTCTTGGTTAGTATTGCCTTACGTTGCCTTTGTTTACTTCTTTCTATTCTGTATTTCGATTTTCTTAACCTATCCATGTTATTACAATACTTAACTCATATTGTGTTGCAAAATATTTAAATGTTAAGTGTTCATATAAATGAACACACTTGTTATTGATGCTGCAATTAAAACACTTCTGTTTTGCAAAAGTCACCCGCTGTGCTTCAGGAGTGACACATGTTATTTAAAGATTTGTATCAAACTGGGCGTTTATGAAGATAAGTTGTTGATGTTGCATAAACTGCAGGATTCAATTAGTTTTCGTATTTTTAATAGATACAGAAAAGAAAGCTGTTGTAGTATAAGATATTAAAAGTTTCAATAAGAGGTTAAGTAATTTGTTTTAATAAGAAATACTTTTCTGTCACACTTCAAATCAACTATTTTTTAAGTGGTGGTGAAAAAAAGGTCATTTCGAGTAACTCCAGGTAAAAATAGTGGCGGTCAGATCTCTGTAAGACGGTTTAAAACCATGATTTTGATATGATTGACAACAAATCATCTACAATGAGATGATCTCCCAATCGCAAAGTATTAATGTTGATCTCAACATTTGGAACTTTAGCACTTTGTTTATAACTTTTTTCCCCGTACAGATCATGTATATCGAAATTATAGTAACTCGTTTTAAACTAAAGGTTCTTGGATTTAAGGTACATACTTATATATTCCCCTTATAATTGGAATCTGGG
Source organism: Sarcophaga caerulescens (assembly GCA_927399465.1). NCBI lineage: Eukaryota > Metazoa > Arthropoda > Insecta > Diptera > Sarcophagidae > Sarcophaga > Sarcophaga caerulescens. The sequence continues at coordinate 48,781,833 of OV656872.1, read as the reverse complement.
ATCAATACGAGATGGGTGTAAAAGAATTCCCTGAAAATGGCATGTTTTTAAAGACTTAATTGGTCATTACAATCTTTCCGTCAGGATTACGACCTAGTTTCTTACACCAGAAGAAATTAAGATGTTAATTTTCTCCATGAGTGGCAGAACATACAGTTCGACTCCGAATGACAGTCTTTTGAGAAAATTTTCATGTCAATTTTATTTACTCTCTAAGTTTTTGCCAGAAGACTGTCGCCAAAGAAATATTTCATATTTCGTTTTGTTTAAGATGTCTGGGTTGTGTTTAATAAATTTGTTTCAAATCGCCTGTAAATAGGAGAGTAAAACTCCAAGTTGTTATTAGCAATATATAAATTTAAGTTCCTGACATTAAATACATTTTTTTAAATATTTTATATGCAACGTAGTGTTGTCGCCTTGGTTCATTAACAACTCTACGAATTCATTATAATTATTTTGGTAAAATGTTCCTTATTCTATGAGTTAAACTGTCAATCATCCATGATTATGTTTATTGTATAATATTTTTGTTTTTTTTGGATATTCATTATAAATCAATTTACAATAAACCATTTAAAAGCTACAAAGCATTATCAACTAAAGCTATTGGCTTAATAAAATTATAATTAACATTGTCCTATTGTATTGCATAAATTTAAGCAAAAAAATATCCATAAATTCTAAATAACTATCATTGTTATTTAAATCGACCTTAAATAGACCATAACATAAAAATTTATTTCCATTTAATAACAAAGTTGTGTATTCCATGTCCCCAAAGGCATTTAACGCACTACAATCATTAAATATTGATAGAAATTATATATCGACAACAATAACAATAAATAACAATAGAATTTATAGAATTTTGCAATTAAAAATGTTTAATTCAGTGTGAATATATATTAAAAATGTATCATTTTAAATTGCAATTATTTTGCTGTCAATTAAAGTTGTGGCAAAATTGTTAGTGTAACAGGAAGTGCGTTGCAATTTTATTTAATGTAGGGTTTACATAAAAGTTTTAGGGTATACAAAAGATCTTTTGTGTCAAAATGTTTGTCGTTGGTCAACGTGTACTGTACGTGATAATAATAATGATAATAATAATGATAATAATAAATACATAGTAAAAAAAACTTGCTTTTGGGTAAAAAATTTTCTTCATTTGAATTAGTTTTTTAAAAAATAAATGTTTGACAATATGTACAAATTATGGTATTATTTGGATAGCCTAATACGTCTTTGGATGTAGAACTTCTGTGTTAAGGTTGGGTCCGTTTTATTAATAATGGTAATCGATCAAAACAATTAATCAATTAGTGCAATTAATCGCCTGTCAACTTTTAACGGATCTTCAAAACTTTCTCTTTTTCTATTGACGAAATCTCTTTCTCTCGATTACTACATTTAAATGGTCGACTTGTTATGAGTATATATTAAAATTGATTTTTTTCTGCCCTCCACATTATAGATGGCCGTCAATCCACTCTCCAGTGGTCTTATTAATTTGTTTAGAAAATTATTCGATTTAATTTTTTTTTTATATTCAACCAACACTCAGAGGATAATAGACTGTGGGAGAGAGGATAGAGCTTGTTGTGTTTATGGACGTTCGATTTGGCACTACGTTGCAAGTGATGAGAAAAATCATGGAATAAAAACAAAACATTTCTAGTCCCGTCGCTTTCCTATAGAATTTTCACTGTTACGCATGTTTTTGAAGAGTATTTTAAATTTTTTTTTATATTTTTTTTATATTTTTTTTTATATTTTTTTTAATATTTTTTTTTTATATTTTTTTATATATTATAATTTACTGTATCCTTATAAGATCATCTAATGACAAAACATCAACCAAATGTGTTTATAAACTGATGCCAATGCAATAGTAGTAGGATATATCCCATTGTATCATATTTCATCTGTTTCAAGATTTTTATTTACCTTATCTGGCGCAACGAAAAACTATATTTTAGAAGTTCATTAATAACATCGCTTATATTTAGCTAGCTGTCGTCTGTATCTATTTATGTTGTGAGTTCTTTATGAGGTGGTTTGTGAATATTTTAACTTTCTCGCTTATAGTTTTAGAACAACTACGATTCTCAGTGTTTTGGTCCCTTGCATGGGGGCCCCACTCGATGTGTCGCTATCATTTATTCAGATGCATAAATGATAAATAGTCGCTTGGCTCTTTTCAAGCTGATGTTGCATCTGTTTTGCTACTGTCTTTATAGTCGTTATTTCAGCCTAAATAATGTTTCAATAATCAGGCAGTTTATAGAACAATCCAAAATTCAAGTGATCCGAATAGTTTTAATGATTTTGCTCTGTCAGTTAATACTTAATGATGTTCTCTTTCAGGCGTAGACGTTTGTCATACTAGCATTCTTGCTTGTTTTGCCAACATTTTTTAAATATGGTTATTCTAAGATTACCCGTTATGCTATAAACACAATAAACACAACACAGCAAACACAGTAATCTCTCAAAAATAGAATACATGGGTGTATATGGAAATGAGTATTGTAGACAACGCGACAAAAAGCAAATTGTTGTTGCTTTGTTTGCTGCATTGCGTTTATTGTTTTTATAGCACTAAAAAATAGTTTTGATTTTATAAAACCTATCCACAAATTATTCAGTTGCAGCTTTAGGATTGTAGTGACTATTTTGTTATTGTTTTCCTAGCCTTTTCTCTCTCCGTTAAAAGCCGAAATGATGGCCGACTAATAGTATGCGATACTTCTATTGCAGTGTTCGATAGGCATCGTAGTACTTCCTTCAAAAAAGGTTCTCTTTCTTAAACTTTATAACAATATACATCAGTTTTTAAAATAATTTGTTCATCAAAAATTCTTTAAGTACATATATTAGAAATTTCATAAACTCAAAAAATATTGTGTGAATTTGCTTTAAATTGCTTTTTATTTTCTTAATAAATAAGTTTTACTCGAATTGTTGTGCTATTTAATTTCCTTTAACTGTTTCATTATTTTGATTTCGTTTTGTAATATGTTGCAATACCATTTACAATATTATATTTATAAAATACCATTAAATGAATATTACATTGTATTTACGCCAAGTTATAATGAAATAATGACGTACGTACATAGGTATATAGTAAAACAAAATATAAAAGAAAATATTTTAAATACACTCGCTAATACTAAATAAAATACTAATAATAATAGAAAAAAATTTACAGAATTTATGATGGTATTTCATTTTATATTATTTTTATTTTATTTTATTCTGAAAAGTGCTGTGATGATTAGTTTATCACATAATTTAAAATAATGTTCATCATGACTTTATATAAATTAATTTAATTGAATGGTTTCAGTGAATTTTGGTGGTTATAAAGTAATTTTTTATTTAAGAAAATATGAAATACTTTTTATAACAAAGTAAAGTTTAGTTTGTTTGTCAGCGAAAATAGTACTTGAAAAAAGTATTCTAAGGGCCATTATTACAACTTGCCGTTAAACTTGGGTTTAGTTAACGGTACCTTTAGCTAAAGATTTAGCAATTTGCCATATTGAAAATAATATATAAGGAGTGCGCACAAAAAAAACTGTACTTACACTTTTCGTTATAGAAATAAAACTAAGTGGCGGATTTTTTTCGTTTTATATTTCAATTAAAGTAAATAATATTGAGCATCCAACTTTTTGAGCCACTTGTCTTCCAGTCATGTTAGGGTGTTTTTTAAAAAATACGTATTATTTTACTTGCTTTGTTTTGGTCGGCAAATCCTTTTTTTCTTCCACTTCCACGCTTTCTCTCAATACTTAAAGACTCCTTATATTGTTTTATTCTTACCTTAGAAACTGTTTTTTGCGAGCCTAGCAATCGTTTTTTGTAAGCGGCGCGGTTTTTCATTGAAAATTTCAATTATTTTTTTACGACATTCTTGTTGGGTGCCCATTTTCAAAAAACTAATTTTGCTATTGCAATGAGATTTAGCACGTGGATTTTGAAACAGATGACTAACAAAAACACTGTAAGGGTATTAATTTTTTTCAATTATGATAAAAGTTGTAAGCTTAAAAGTAGGCCCATTTTTTTTTGTGCGCACTCCTTAATATGGCAAGTTCAAACATAAACTTAACTTTAAAAGTTACCGGTAGGATGATCCTCCTTTAGCATAACGCTCACTTCTACCCTATTGTCCCAAAACAATTTATCTGCCCGTTAAAATCCTCCCTTTAGTTAACGGCAAGTTGTAATAATGTCCCTAAGGGTTTTAATATTAAAATTTGCTTTTGCAGCCTGAAAAATCTTTGCGTTTATGGATGACTGTAATCTGGGACAATGTTTTTTTTTTTATCAATATTATTTTAGTGCTTTCTTTAAATTTAAAAATACTTCGCCGTAATATTTTATTAGCCGCTGCAACATTGCAGATAGACTTACGGTTGAGCTTCTTACACCATCCTTGTTGTGTATATTAATTGATTTCATGAGTGGCGTGAACTGCAGTTTAATGTCGTCTGGCTTTCATCAGAAAATTACAGAGTACTGTGTCGCCAAAATAGGTTTTTCAAAATTTTTTTTTTTTTGTAATGTTGTTTAAACTAAAAGGTTTTTGTAATCCTTCATGACTGCGGTTTACACTTTGTTTAAATGAGAATGCGACTGATGGTTATATTACGAAGCTGGACAGTTTCTGCAATGAACGTTGTAGCAAAGAAATTGAATATCGTTGGAAACAGTATATCGAGCTCAAAGAAAATAAGTAATTTTATTTCCCAAATTTATTGTGTATTTTTTCTCAATTCTATTATTTCTATTACATATTCTATTATAATTGCATTGAATATTGGGAAAAATATTCTGTTTTGCCATGTTATGTGGTGTGTCTTTATATAAATTGTTTGTAAGGGTCCTAATGATGCACATTCATGCTAAATATTCTAGCAGCCAAAGTAGGAACAGCAAATGTTATAATTACGTATACAAAATGAACTGAATGATATGCCACAATAATAACAACAGTGTAAATGTGTACAGTTGTTTACATCGAAATATGCTTAAAAGGAATTTGTTTCTGTTCTTATTTATCATTTTCTGATAACAAATGAAATTTTTCTTGCAACGTTTTTACAATATTTTCAATTAATTTGTTTGTGGCAACATGCACATCATGCACGTCAATAAATGGTTGTCATATTTTTTGTAAGAAAAAAAAAACAAAAGCAATTGCTTTGCAGAAAAATACATATGTGTAAAATGCTTAAGATTTTGTATTTTCTTGTCTGTCACATTAATTGAAAGGAATTTTATTTGGGTTTTTTGTGAATATTCGATATTTTATTTTAATTTATTTTATTTTAATTATTGTTGTTTGAATGATTGCATTGCTGATATTATACTTTATATACTGTGGTTGACATTTGGGCTAAATTTTTTTTAGATTTTATATAATTTTTGTTTCACAATCTTTATTTCAAATGGAACTTAACGTAGGTAAACTCGCAGGTTCTTCAAATTATAAACTCATTGAAAATCGAATTATTTTGAATCAAATTTATTTGAAATTTAATTTTTAATGGATGGTTTTTTTTTAATGGTTTACAACATTCAATAACATTCGTGTAACAGGTAGAAGCAATATCAGGATTCTTAATTCGCTCAATCTGATTAGAATTAATTTACTAATCCAGGTTCAAAAATTTAACAAAAGTGTTAGTTTTAGGATTTTGTAATACATATGGAATTAGCGCTGTTATTATTTACTCAATAATGTAGGCTTTGGAAAAACATGTCAATTAGTGCAAAAATTTCTGTTAGACTTCTTACAGCCCTTTTGTTTGGTTTTCAGCAATGTGCTATGTTTTTATTCTATATACATACATTGTACTCAGGTTATAACGTACCAAATATTAAACCGAGAATAAGAAAACTCAAAGAAAATTCTGATATGATACACATACATACATAATTGGTCATTACAGCCCTTTAGTCAGGATTATTGACCTAGTTTCTCACACCACTTATGTTGTGTGTGTTAATTTTATACATAAGTGGCGAGACCTACAGTTTAAAGTCGACTCCGAACGACAGATTTTTTGAGAAACTTTTCATGGCAATTTTATTTACTCTCGGAGTTTTTGCCAGAAATCTGCTGAGAGGAAATCGCCGAAGAAATACTTTTTGTATTTTGTTTTGATGTCTGGCCTGGGGCTCGAACCCTGGGTTTACGTCTAATATTCTAATATGCCAACACACTACCTGCTAGACTACGGCGACTTCTGATATGATGGCCTTAATATAATACAGAGTTATAGTCTTTTTGTTTTCTGCAGGTCCATCATGGGTTATTGCTACGAGGTAGTGAGGAATCGTAGAAATTCTATTCCCTCCTCAACCACAATTTCTAAAGAGATACATAATTGATATGATAACGTCGGCATATTTGAAGGAGCTACAACGTACACCGAAGAAATTACAGTTTTTTTTTTTTTTTTTTTTTTTTTTTTTTTTTTTTTTTTTCTCAAAATTGTTGTCTAAAGTGTTTCATGATAGAAGGAAATTACTTTGAAAAGGAAACTGATATCAGTTTTATTTTGCGCATTTATAATGAGTTTGCGAGGTTAAAGTTCAATCCAAATTCGAATCCGGAGGACGGTAATAAATGTGTAAATTAGTTATTAAAAATTAAGAGCTTCAGTCAATCTGTAAATATTCCATCGCTAGGAACCTAGCAACCTAAACTTCGCCATGAAATAGTTTTTCAGAAATCTGTCGTTCCGAGGCGACTTTTAAGTCCCTCCAGTCATGTATAAAATTTACATACACAACATAAGTGGTGCCAGAAGCTATGTCGTAATCATGACAGAAGCGTTGTAATAACCAATTATGTATGTATGTAACCCTACGATTTGCTACAAGTTGGTATGGATATTTCATTAAGCGCTCTCCATATTTGAACTTAAATAAAACAAAGTGTGCGTGAGATATCACCCCAATCTTTATACGTTTGAAAAACCTATTAATGCCATGTGGAATATAACATCGAATATAACATCAAACCTTCGACGCGGCTTTCCTGGAATGGAGCACATCCGAAATGTCCAATTTTACCAGACTCTGGCACGTAAGTTGTCAGTCTAATTTTCCCGTTGTCTAAGATATATGGGTCAATGAAGTCGTCAGCTGAAAATCCATACATTTCGATATGTTATCGTCTGTCAAAGTTCGAAAACCCTTGTTGGAAGACCCGACAGTACTTAAGTTAAATTAAGTCTTTATTGTATATTAAATTTAAATTTATTTTATGTCACTGGTTATTTATGTATTCTTAAAAGCTTTAAAATATTTGTTTCCTCGTTCCACGTTTTTTCTTCTTTTTTATTTCTATGCCAAAGATAGCATTTTTATAAATTCTTTAAAAATCGTTTGCTCTGTGTTAGTCCTAAGAATAAAATTCTTTTCCTTCATTCATGTATATCATGTTTTTAATATTTTATGAACTTCAATAGCAATTTAATATTATAATTCTTGTTTTGTTTTTTGCATGTCCTATACGTTTTGTAGTTTATTTCCATTTCCGTCACAGGGCCTCATTTGCCGCCAACGCTAAGCAAAACTACCAACTATTACCCCTTTTACCCATCTTTGAAGCTTTAGTTCAGTTACATTCTTGTATTTTGTTATTTTATTTATATTTTGTGTTGGGTTTGGGTACTTTTTTGCTTTAAAAAATAAAAATAAATACCCGTATAGAAAAAAAAAAAGAAAAAACATATAAATAATTGATTATTCTAAATGTGAACGAACGACATTAACCTCAAATGGTTTATGACAGGAAAATTTTAAAAGATTTTTTTAAATAAAATATAAATTTTTTACTCTTTTCTAAATAACATACACATAATTGTTGGTTTCAATGTGGTTTTTCTATTTAATTTATATGAAATGCGTAAAAGTATTTTAGGCAGAGCAGAGTGTGGTGACAAAACGTACAATTTAATGATGATTTATGCAAAATAGTATTTATTATCGTTAGCAGAGCATAAATTTAATATTTAATATCCTTTAAATTTTTGGAATTTAAATTCTTGTACTTTAAATTTTTTGATGAAGTTTTTCAACGAGATACGGACTTGAGATTCTTTGAAGCAGTGAAAAATACTTATGGGTTTGAAAAAATTTAAATGTCTTTTTCTACTCATAGGTGTTCTTATAATTTGGCACTAAAGTCTATAATTACTTACTTACTTAATTGGTCATTAACAACCCGATTAACGCAGTTCGGCCTGCCGCAACACATCCTTCCAACGGATACAAGGTCGTCCTCTTCGCCGACTTCCGCAGATCCCCGCATCAAATACCCGTCTCGCCGGAGCATCCTCCTCCATTCGAACGACATGGCCGAGCTAACGCAGCCGCTGGATATTAATACGCTGCACAACGTCTATGTTGTTAAGGAGTTCATACAGCTCACTGTTGGATTGGATGCGGAAATCATCGCCAACTCGCACTGGACCGAAGATCTTACGTAGGACTTTTCTCTCGAATACTCTCAAGGCTGCTACATCAGTTCTTAATAGCGTCCATGCCTCTGCGCCATAAAGAAGCACGGGTAGGATGAGCGTCTTGTAGAGTATTAGCTTTGTCGTACGAGAGAGGTCTTTGGGGGGAATGGAATGCATGTAAACAAGGTAAAGTATCTGATTGTGGTCAATGTGGCGACCACCAGGACGATCCTTGTCTTGCTGTATTCAAGTTGACACGCAGCCTCCTCGTGGCCCCTCCTGGATGGCATGCTAGCACCCGCTAGATGTAAACTAATGCGTCTAATCCCCTAGACGTTAAATTTGGGTTGTGCGTAGGGCCTTGAACCCACCTCGTAAAAATAGACAACAATTGACCTTAAAAAAATCCCCTCAAAAAAGTCTATAATTGTTCAATTTTATTGAACTGTATCCTTAAGGCCGGCTTTAATTCCTTTAAAACCTTATTCAAAAGTCCTTTCTTTGCCATGGATATTGTTATTATAGTTGCTACAAAACCTGCATATTCAGCTGTCTGGTTGGCATTTTCGCACTTTATCGGAGCAAACCTGTACATATATTTTTCCGTTATAAACCTGCAAGGTGTGCTCCAATTCCGTTCTTGTCAGTAACATAGGGCTGTCACCAAGTATCTGCCTTATATTCTTATTAGTTCGTTTCTTTGCTTTGTTCTGAGCTTGTTAATTAAGATTTTTTTTTTTTTTTAGCAAATCAGGCAATTGGTCTACTGAAGCAGTTCCTAGTATGATTGGAAGGTTGTCACTTTTTATTGCCTAGAAGTAACGTCTTCTGTGAAAATGTATTGGTTTATTGCATTGGATATAGTGGTGCGAAAAAGTTTCTCTTTCCGGGGTACTCTGGATGGTTTATTTGGGAGGGGACAAAGCAATTCTTCCTCTTAGCAAACAAAACTATTATATAGAGCTGAAGTATGGTTGATTGCACAACCATACGAAGATATGCTTGGGTTATACTTATGGACTAATTTGCGTTGGTGGAGAATATCAGCAACGCCGGAACTATGAACTACATATGGTACATACATATGTGCGTTGTAATTGACATTGCTAATGTAAAATGTATTAAAAAGCAGAGGCTGTGTTGACTAAGACTTGCCGTGCAGATGAATGAAGATACTCCAGCAAGAAAAGTTCTTAAAAGCCAATCTGGAGAAGAGTAATTCGAATTAAAGATCACTTTAAGGAGAACCTTTCATGCACAAAATTAGATAAGATCTATAGGCCCAAAGCCTTGGGAATTCTGTATGTATTGTGAGATAATGTTGTGAAGTTTAGAAAAGAAATCTCATATTTACACCGGTGACTGCTGTGACAACCTACCTTTTGGGTATTTTCTAAATCAAAAGTATATTTTATATTTTATATTTATTCACTCGGGTTTTATTGAAAATACAAAGGCAACTTCAATCCCTCAGTGCCGACAATAAACTAAACGAATGCTACCATATACATATATGTTGACAATATACTCCAAAGAATACTACTATATGTTGACAATATATTAAAAGAATACTACGATATGTTGACAATATACTAAAAGAATGCTACGACAATTTTCATAAATTATTTCTAAGTGTTCTTCGATACTGCTCTCCACAACTGCAAATATGTAAATTATGCTATAAACACAATAAATGCAACACAGCAAACGCAGTAATCTCCCAAAAACAGAGTACATGGGTGTATATGGAAATGAGTATTTTAAACACAGCGTGTCAATAACCAAAGATTCAGCTGCTTTGCTTTTAGGCTATTTTCTATTTTTTCATTATTTGCAGCAATGAGAGAATTAATGCTCACAGTGAGAGGATTTGTGCTGACAATGCGGGGTTTAATGCCGCTAATAAAATAACACGAATTAAATGCATAACGCGAAAAAACGTTTTAGGGGCACCATTGATATAGAATCAAAGAACTGTTTTTTTTTGTTATTTGTTTTACTTATGCTTTGCTACCGCTGTCTTTATTATAATTAATACGCCTGCGGCTTACCTTAGGCTACAATTGCAAAATGGTTGCGCTGCGTTGCGTTTATTGTGTTTATAGCATTATACCCTAATAATATATTAATCGATTCAAAATCTATAAAAAAAGAAAAAATATGCGTTTTAGTAAACAATAATATTTTAAAAATGTTTCTTACAAAAATTTTATAAATTTTTTTTCTTTTATTTGCAGGTACGTTTATTGTTCAAGTATAAATTTATAAGAGTAAGTAGTGTTTTATAAATATTACAATATAACTTTTTGTTTCAATTATATCAAACGAGACTTATAATTTAGCCCTCTCCCAGTACCGTATTTAAAAATACGCATTTAAATGAACGTTAATTGGGAAATAATTTCCTACCAATTTTTAGTGAAATTCAGGTTATTAATACTTTTACTACTAATCGTATATTTAATAAAAGTACACTAATTACTCTGATTACTATCAAACACTGTTAGTATTGGTTATGCCTACATTTAATACCTGATTAGATGTATTACTGAGTTCGTTCGTTAAATGGAAACAATGGGTAAGGGTGCGTACAGAGTGCGCGCTGAAAGCCGAGCCGAGATTGTCAGTGCGATAAAGATTGTCAATGCGATAAAACTGGTTACATACAAGTCAATACAAATAAGCTTGTGTATAACACAGTGAACGCCGACAAAAGCAGAGTTCAAAGCCGATGAGTGCGAGAAAACAGTTTCAAAGCGTTTTGCGCGCTTGTTTGCATTGTTTATGTTTACTTTTTAGTGTGCAGGCGTGTTTTTTAATGATATCAAATAAAAAAAAAATGGATATTGATCAAATAATTAGTGAAATTTTTTCCCGGCCTGCTTTGTGGGACCAAAAAAACAAATTGTATCACAATCGTGTTTGTGTGGAAAAACTGTGGACATCGGTTGCAGCAGAAATAAAAGTACCAAGTAAGTAATATTACATATTATTTAAGTTTATTGAGGCATAGATAGTTGCAAAAGTGATCTCTAATTAATCTACCATTCTTGATTGTTGAATTCTTTTTGCGGTTCTTTTGTGTTTTGCTTCTCAACTTCTTCTCTCAAGTTTTCATCCAAACCCTCTCGATCAATGATAATATTGTGCAGTAGGCAAATTGCCTTAATAATTACTTCAGCAAAGGAAGGATCGGTTTCTATCGGTTTCCATAAAATTCTAAATTTGGCATTTATAAGTCCAAAAGCGCATTCAATGCACTTTCTAGCCCTTGAAAGGCGCGCATTAAAATACTCGTGGTCTTCAGTACAGTCTTTTCTGCTATATGGCCGTAATAAACATTCCAAAAGGGGATAGGCTTCATCACCAAGAAAAACATATGGCACATTTTGGTTAGTATTTGGTAGAGTTGTGCTTCGCGGTACCTGTAGTTCCCCAGTTTTTAAAAGTTTATAAATTTGAGAAGAACTGAAAGTACCACCATCACTTTGCTTTCCATACCCTCCAACTTCGATCGCAATAAATTTGCAGTTGGCATCGGAAATACCTTGCAACACAATGGAAAAAAAATGTTTGTAATTATAAAACATTGAGCCAGAACTTGCTGGACACTTGATACGTATGTGCTTTCCATCAATAGCACCAATGCAATTTGGGAAGTTCCATAAATTCCAGTATTGCGCTGCAACTTCTTCCAAGTGTTCTTTAGTTGGCGGCGGCATATGGACAGGAAATAACTCCTCCCATAGCGTTTGAGTTGTTTCTTTGACAATTAGTCCAACAGTTGATTTGCCAAGTCTAAACGAAAAAGCCAGCGACGCAAACGATGCACCAGTAGCCAAATATCTAAATAAAAAGATTGTCCTTTGTTATAATTTTTGTAATATGAAAAATTTGTTTATTTTCTTTTTTCAGAGGAAGATTTAAAGAAAAAATGGAAATATTTGCGAGACCAATTCCGGACTGAACTGCGGAAGACTCCAACACCAAAGTCTGGTGATGCTGGTGACACTGCATCACAAATCACTTCAACTTGGCCATACTTCCAGTCTCTCCTTTTTTTAAAGGATCAGATGAAGTATAGAAATTTAAGTGGAAATTTAAAAGCAGGGAAATTTACGAATAGTCAGGTGGAGGAGTATGCAAATGAAGACATCCACACCACATCACAAGTTGAGGAAAGGGAGGAAATGTATGAAAGCTTCGAAATAAACCCTGAATCATGCCCAAAGAGGAAACGGACTGCAAACAGCAGTAGTGCAGAACTGTTAGAAATAGAAAAGAAAAAATTACTTTTGCTTGAAAAAAGAAATTCAGAAAAAAAAACTGTTTTGGACGAAGATGAGGCCTTTTTCTTAACATTACTGCCGCATATTCGGAAATTGGAGCCGGAAAAAAAATTTTTATGCAGGATGGAAATGCAAAATACACTGTACAAATATGTGTATGGCAAAGGCAACAGTTTGCCAGAACTGCACAATAAACGCTCACGCTATGAAATCATTTCCTCTCCAATTAGCACCTCCTCTGAGAACATGTACTCAATTGATTTGAGCACATCAGGACATTTTCAGTCCAGCACATTTGTGCCAATTGAAATCGAAAATGAACGAACAACTTCATCATTTACTTCCATACAAATTGGAAGTGAGCCATCATTGGACCAAAAGCAAACAGCAAAGGAGACGTCAATTTATTTTACTGACTCGATATATAAATAGTTTTTTATAAATATAACTTATTATATGAAATAAAATTAAACAAAGTATTAAAGGATTATTTTACCTCAGAGTCACTATCAATCTTTCGCAAGAAGTTACTGGCACCGTAATAAAATTTGTCCAGTTTTTGTTTAGTTTCGCACCTATCTTGTCCAGAATGTAGTCAAAGGTTTCAATTTTCATTCGGGTATATTGTTGAAATTTAGCTGGATATTTTCTTAAATCATTATATAAATGATGAAATTCACCAAATTCATTCCTTTTTAGTGTAATTGGATGTTTTCCAAATTCTTTTGTGTTAATAATTGCATTAATCACACTAGGAGAAGCAAAATACTCTTCATCAGAGGAATCCATTACAGTGTACAGCAATTTTATAAACACAAATGAACAACAAGACTAAATGATATAAAATCAAAACACATGCAATAAACAGAATTTCAGCGCTGATTTCTCGCATTCACTGTGTTATACCCAAATGTTCTTCTCGCATGAAAATAAGCGTCAATAAGCTCGGCTCGGCTCCGCTCGGCATCAGCGTCCACTCTGTTCGCACCCTAAGAAGACAAATAGAAACACTTTAATAGCATTTACGTACATTTTAGTTCAACTAATTTTAGTAATTAACATTTAAATGCTTAGTAATCTATACCTAGTTCCATTTTTTTTTTGCTTTCGAATTCCTTCCAATTGAATAAACAAAATATTTTCATACACGCATTTACTTACATACATACATATATATGTTCATACATATAGTATGCGAGTGACATTTGCAATGTTTTTTTTTTTTTTTTTTTTTTTTTTTTTTTTTACTAAAATCATGTTTAGTTTTATATTTTAGTATCGAAAATTTATTATACTCATTATTATTTTATTTTACTTTTGATTCAACAACTTATTGATCAACCCTCGTTCATTTTACCAGCTTATGCGTATTACTGTATATAGTATTACAAACATTTGCATAGTGTGAGGTCTAGTCTATATGGATTCTTGGTAAAACATTAAGAACACGAGCTAAAATAAAGTTCAAACAAATGAAAACGAATGAATGAATAAATATATGTGAGAATGAAGAAATAAATGATTAAACAGAAACAAGCGGAAATGGCAAATGACGACAAGTCTTTAACATAACAATATACCAAAGGAAATAGATACAGTTTGTCATACGTGTGGAAGGTGTAGTGGAAAGATATTCAATATTTTTACATACGTACAACATAATCGGTCACTACAACCCTTCAGTCAGGATTTCGACCTAGCTTCTCACACCACTTAGGTTGTGTGCGCTAATTTTATGCATGAGTGGCGGGACCTACAGTTTAAAATCGACTCCGAACTACAGATTTTTTGAGAAGCTCTTCATGGCAACTTTATTTACTCTCAAGAGTTTTTGCCAGAAATCTGCTGAGAGGCAGTCACCGAAGAAATATCAATTTGTGTGGCCTGAAGCAACCGCTTGTGATTCTAATACATATAAATGTAATAATGTTGTTAATCTACCTTAATTTTGCGTTGGCTTATCGCCGTGCAACCACTACATTTTCCTTTTAATGTTCTAAAGCGCCGTAAATTTTTGATATCGCGATTTCCGGAACTGAAAAGATAAAACGAAAATTAGACGCAATTAGCCGTTACTGCAAGAGGTGCCTAATATATGATATAAAATGTTTTAAATTTTCTCTACTGTTGTCGTTTTCAAAACCGAATCTTATTACTCTACCTGATTAACAGGCCCTTACACAGGGGAAATATGGTCTGCATAAATCATCTGCTAGAAAAATAATAGATTTCTTTTTACTACACCTTATATATTTCTACACATAAATTTGTTTAAATGAGTTTGTCTTGTATGTTATTTTGTTTTTCACAAATATTCGGAAAAAAAAAGCCTACAATTTTTTTTGCAACGCTGTTATCTTTGATGTCAAACAAGTGCTTATTTTGTTCTTTCTTAAAATTTAACTGAATAATCAACAATATAACGAAAATAATAACAACAACAACATATAAGAAAAGAAATCAATAATACAATGACCCATTCGTCCAAATAGCAAAGTGAAACCAATAACATGTCTTTAAAAAGAAGTCAGCATATATTCAGGGCAGCGGTTCTCAAATAACAATTGACGACTGTAGGCGGTAGAAATATATATGTATGTGTGTAACAATTTTAGACCGATTCAGTGTATTCTATATTTCATTTTCGATTTGTTCAAAAAAGTATTATTAAGCCTGTATGCGTCCCTTATGGACTCAATTGTTTTTACCGACTTATTGAAATTGTTATATCACAACCAGTTGGTCTTTAGCGTTAATTGGATTCAAATTCCAATCGCTCCGTTCATATAATATTAATTTTAATTCTATTTCTCACATCTAGTTCTGCAAGGTATTTCATTTTTATGTTCAGATCGATATTAAACACATTCTTTTTTTAATTGGTGGCCATTCTTAAATTTATTTTGAGGATACTTCGATATTTATGGGTTTTAAACTTTTCCGAAATATTTCTTCTGGAGTTCGCCATATAAATTCGATGTCTTGGTATCTGTTAAAAATCAGCCGTTTAACAGTATCGGCCGTTTAACAGCATCAGCCATTTAACAGCAGCCATATTCACACTCTCATATCAGCTTCCAATTTTTTCTTATTGAATTTCTATCAGGCACTTTTAAAACTTTAAATTTGTTAACATTTCTGACAAATGGCTCCGAGCATTCAAACTTTTGGTCTATTTTTCCTCAAGATGTTTTAGCAGGCATGTTAACTTTCACTAGATTCCGCTACAAAAGGTTTAACACGTTCACACCGGCGCTTTAATTCATGCTTGTCGCCTACTGCTGGCGGCTGCGCTGAATGCTTTTCGCTCTATCGGACTATCGGCAGCTATTTTGCAAATATACAACGGTATCGTGTAAAGTTTTGTGTTTTTCTTCGTGAATTCGTCTCATCCTCAATACATCTTTTGAATTTTTGCAGTGAAAATAGAACAGTTTTACTGAATTTGAGTTATTTTTATAGTACTGAATTATTATCTTTATGTTATTAATTACAATTGTTATTAAAAATAAATGCTTTTAAGAGAACGTGACTTTCAGGTATTTTTTTCGGCAGTCGAACTGTTAAAGATCTAAATATTTGGTATTACGTATCGTCTAGCATGATCAATTGCGTACCACCGGTGATATATGCCGCCCGATGAGACAGTCTAGTGTGGGCCACCGGTGGTACGCACCGCTCGATAAGGCACTCAAGTGCGGGTTACCGGCGGTACGCACCTGCGTGAACGTGATAAACTTCTTTAAGTTCTCTAGATTGTTTTACTACCCTCAACGTACAAACAGTTCCTCGTACTATCAATGCCTAAGTGAAAAGTCTGCCGTTTTCTTTTGCTTGTTAAATTTTTCCTGTAAAGAACACACTCTTTTAGGACTCTGCTTTTTAAAATTTACATTTTTCACCAAGTATAACAGGTTAATGGAAACGAAAATTATTTTGTTCCCATTATGCCTATATACATACACACGTACTTGTTTGCCAGCTAAAGTGCCTTGCAGTTACGTATGTGAATATTTGCAAAACTCTTGACTCAACCTCTTCCTTATAGCCAAGTTGACGTGGGAACAATTGTGGGCAGTCTTTCAGACGATTAGTAGACAAACATGCCTGTTATTAAGTTTTCCTATTCCTCGTATTTCAGCTCATTCTCACACTAAATAAACATAGCATAGCAGAAGGAGGAGGAAGTGCATTTTAAGCAACAACAGCAAACACAGCTACAATAAATACGAAAACGTTTCTCAGAATACGCCAAATAAACTTATAATGGGACTGAGTTTTTCCAGCTCCAAAACCACCAAATAATTGCGAAACGTTCTTGTGCATGTTTGACATGTAAATTTCGATTTTCTTTTTTTTAGAAATTAAATTCAAAAGTTTGGTTTATTTTTATATACAAAATATTGTATGGCTTTGGTACAATTCTTTACCGACTCCTATGAAAAGTGGTAGTCATATGGCAAGTGTTGAATACATTTTAATTTGTTTACGGGCTGTGCTAACGCATATTACGTACTGTATACTATAATTCTCTATAACTCTACATACGTTTCGTGCCGTTTAGGTTGCATTATAGAAAATTTCCGTTGGCGTTTCGGGTGGCGCCAATTGATAGTAGAAACCACCACCAACATTGTTTTAAGTTTTAAAAATTAAAATCATTATTTATTATTTATAAATAATTATTTATTCTCTATAATAGAGAATATTTCTATTCTAGTAAAAGTAATTTAATTTATTATCTTTTTGTATCGAATAAAGTAACTGGCTGCGCTACCTTGCCTAATCATCCATTAGACATGCTATTATAATATTTTGATTTATTTAACGATAATTGATGATTCTAAAAGTGAAAGCAAAATTATAATTCTATTGAATACTCCAAAAAATGTGGTGAAATAATTTATTAATACCAACTACAACATTAGTACCACGTGTTTTAGAACTCATTTTATTGTGAAAATGGTTTGAAACTATTTTTAGATTCATTGAATTAAAAATTCACTTGGGATAAAGAATATCAGTCTTTCGTTACGAAATTATTTTGTTTGTCCCTTTAGGGGTTACATTCTATAAAACTTTTCAATAAAACTAAAGTGAAATAGGCCTTGCCTAAATATAGCATCTTTTTAAATAAAAATATAAAGATCAGAATCAATCGTTTGAAGGCGTCTGTTGTAGGCGTTCTTAGTGAACACTTGGCCTCAAATACCATCAGAGGTAAAGCATTACCTCTCTCTGCATCAGTTCCTGAATTGTTTGTATAATATACGCTGCTTGTTAGGAAAATACATACATACAGACATAATTGCTCCTTACAACCCTTCGGTCAGGATTACGACCTAGCTTTTCACTCCACTTATATTGTGAGTGTTAATTTTATACCAGAGTGGCGCGACCTACAGTTCAAAGCCGATTCCGAACAGCAGATTTTTTAAGAAACTTTCTCATCACAATTTTATTTACGCTCAGAGTTTTTGCCAGAAATCTGCTGAGGAGCTATCGCCGAAGGAATATTTTTTATATTTCATTTTGTTGCAGATATCCGCTCTGGGGTTTGATCGTGTCTAATAAGCCAACACACTAACTACTAGACTATGGCGATTGTTAGCTAAATAATGTGTATTTATGTGTATAAAGTTTATAATTATACTTACCAGTGAAAAAATTTTACCAAAATAATTATAAGGTCTATACAAGCTCATTTAAAGACGCATCTGAGCTGATTCCTCCGGTTGAAAAGTTTATCAACCACTTAAACCACTTAACTATACTGTATTCCAAAACCAACTGTGATCTTTTCAGCATCCTCTTTTCAGAATTCCATTGCCTCTGAAAGAATGGTCCTCTACTAGTCGTGATTTAAACCTGTTGAACAAGTTTAGAGGACAGGTTTTGTTATCAAGAGATACCCCAACACTGGTTCTCTTCTTGATTCGTGGTATGGCCGATTTTCCAATTGTTACGGCCATGCGCCTGTTGATGATTAGGTGTGAAGGGCAAAGACATTTCAAATAAATAATGGCCTTTTGCATACAATATAAAAAAGTTGGTTCAAAAACATTTCATTTAATTTTGTAGCATAAAGTATGTGTATTTGTAGTATCTTTTAAGTATACATTCTTTGATAACAATTCGCCTTCAGATTTCCCTTGGCTCGGGTTCTTCCTATCTTCGTAATTTTACTGATTCTAAGTACTGATTATAAGCGTTTTTGTTAGAAAAAATAGTCGCAGATTTGAAATACGATTTTTTTGTAGAGTCAAGTAAAGTGTACCACGGTTATACGCTTTAATTTCGAGGTTAAAAGTATGAAAACATATTTGAATAACGCCAAGTTTGAAGAACATAAGGATGGTCAATCTTTATCCATCAATGCCGCGGTATTCGCTCTTTTAAATAATTTTTTTTTTCAATAGATCTGAGAATTGGAATTTGAATGGTGATTTTAGAAAAAAGCAAATACTAGTAATGGCATGTCCTTCTTACGATCTAAACTCTATCTAAGGCTCTGTTTGGAGAGCCTTCAAGGGATATAAGGTTTATTTCCAGCCTAAAGAAAGACAAGAAATCTGAAATAAAATTCTGCAACCCTGTTGTTCTATTTTTCTAGAAATTCAATGAGTTCGCAATACCAACAGGACATAAAAATTATTCGACCAAGTATCGAAATAATACACAAGCTGTACTGTAAGATTTGTCAGGATATTTATACGTATTTCAAAACAAATGTTTGCTTTGTTGTATTTATATAATGGTTTATTGAAATTTAAGTAAAGGTTTAATGTTGTTTTGGCGTGTCATTTAACTTTATCCACAAATGTAATGTATTTGTTTTAGAATAATTTGAAAATCGATTTTTTCTATGTTTAATCGATTTCTATGCCTTGCCATGGGCAAGTGGTGTTTATATATCGAATACGTATAATATTTATTCAAAATTCTCAATAACTACTGTACCCATTAGGTAAGGTGCGTTTGTTTGAATATTTATACAATATTTCATAATCTACAATATTGTTTTCATAGTAATTCCAAGTGATTCTATGGAATTATGTCAAGCAACCACCAACCTTAATAAAACAATTTGAAAATTTTACAGTTCTTATCTTAAATTTGTGCAAATGATACTCCCATATATACTTTTATTGCGTAAAACCAATTTTAAATCGTTGGCAATTATTTTATTTTTATTATTTATTTTTATGGATTTTTATTTCATATGCCGTCGTCTGTACGTACGATGACCCACGGTCCGGCCACCGGGCAATAAATAAATAGAAACATCACCTTTCTTTAACACAACTCTTGTCGAGACAGTACCTCCTATAACAAACAACTCAAAGTCATGTCGTAAATAATAAACAGGTAGAAGGAAAAACTTGTAAAAAGAAGTAAACGCCGAAACATTAATTTCATTAAGAAATATTGCTAAAATGCTGAAGTGTGCAAGTTTAGTTTCTTCAATGACTTCATTTTATTCTATTACCTTTGGCATAGTTTAGTTGCTATTTCTTTCCTTGTATGATTTATAGTAGCCAAACAAAACGTCAGCCTTAACTCATAAGGCTTATAGTATTTCTAGTCATTCTTGGCATTATTTATTTACGATATTATTACTCCTTCAGTTATAAATGGGGTTTAATTGTAGTTGGCGTTCTTTTGTTTTAAAGGAACACCCTGAATTCAGTTTAGTATTCATTATTATTCTTGTTTTTTATTATTTTTATTTAATGTTTATTTCTTTTTTTTTTTCTTTCTAAAGCACTCTGTTTAACAACAAATGATAAAATCAACACAGGGTTTTTTCGTCAATCCATGACTCATACACTCTTTACACCCAAAAAAATTTGTTCGTAATTGATTGTGTCATAAAGTTAAATTTTATCAAAATCAAAAGTCTTATTAAATGGATCGTTATGCAGGTGTCTGTCTATAGGTTTTAACTTTTATCAATTGAAGAAATTAAACGGTTTAGAATATTAAATTCTTGCAAGAGTGCCCTGGTAGTCTAGTGGGTAGTGCGTGAGGCTCGTGGGTTCAATTTCCACCAGAGACTTTGGTCTGTTACACTACACCAAGCATAGGTCGAAGTTCCTCAGCCCGTATATAATTAAATATAATTTGTAATTGTATTCTAATTAATAAATAAATTCTTGCAATAATGCCACAGATTTGATCCGAGCAAATAGATTTTGATGCGGTTAATGCAGGGTTTCCTTTTGACCGCTTTTGAGTCGATACAGAGTAGATACAAGACTAGTCTTACAAGTAAAGATATCATCACGTGGGATATTTTATTTAAGTATGGCTCTTAGGTAGGGTTGCCAGCCTGGCTGAACTTGGCTGGATTGTCCAGCTTTTTTGATGCTTATCCAGTTTCAAGCTAAAATTTAATTTGTCCAGCTAAATAGAAATTTTTGTAGTACACTGCAATAACTTGGGCAATAATTTTCATGTTATCTTTGTCAAATCATGTTAGCCAAGACTGATTGTACATTTGTTATACAACTAAGTTATGATTTCGCTCTTCTATCATCACTGACAACATGTCTCAACACTTGAACAGCTGATGTCATAATAAATATTATTGCGAGCGATAGTCAACTTCTTTACGTACAGCTTTTATATTTTTGTACATGAAAATAATAAAAATAATTTGCAGAAAATCTTGAAATGGATATTGATGAAGAAGCTGGTCCAACAAAAAGACGACTCACAACTTTCTGTGATAGATGGAAAGAGTTTGCAAAATATGCTAATTGGATAAGAAAAAAAGATAATTACATGGCAGAGTGTAAATTATGCCAAACAGACATTATAATCAAATATGAAGGCAGACGCTCGCTTGGTAAGCACAAAAAAACATAATAAAATGGAGATGTCGCAGAAGTTGTCTCAAACTATTTGGAATTTTGTAGTCCCAACAGAGATAAAAATTGTATTTTTTTATGTCCAGTTTTTTTTTTTTTGTTTTGTCCAGCTTTTTAAAACCCAATGTCCAGCTTTTTGCGAATCTGAATCTGGCAACCCTACTCTTAGGTCTTTCATTTGCCTCCATTGATGTCAAACCATGATCAGTAATGTCGAGAACTCATTAATTGCACTGAATAACAACACAACGCTAAAGATTTCATTTCCATCGTTATTCAATGTGAGTACGTACGTAATTAATCATTACAACCCTACAACCAGGATTACGATCTAGCTTCTCACACCACTTATCCTGTGTGTGTTAATTTTATAAATGAGTGGCAGAACTTCTGTAGTTTAAAGTCAATTCCGATCGAAGATTTTTGAGAAACTTTTTCGTGGCAATTGTATTTACTCTCAGAGTTTTTGCCAGAAATCTGCTGAGAGGAAGTGGCAAAAGAAATATTTTTTCATATTTCGTTTATATTGGAGATGTCTGACCTGGGGTTTGTTTGAATCGTGTCCTCACGTCTAATAAGCCAATACACTTCCTACCAGACTACGGCGACTTCAAGTAAGTGGTTACATTAAAAGGAAACGTGCTGTAGTATGTAGGTTAGTTTTAACTTCATTTTCGTTTCCTGTTACTGTTTAGTATGCACTTTCGTCTGAATCACAAATCAAAATAAAAATCATTAAAAAAAATCCCAGACATACAGTTTGCAAAAGATTGAGCGATATAATAAAATTACGAAATATTGAATAATTTAACGAATCTTCATGGCTAGATTTGACGATTATGCCCTTATGGGGTTAAAATAAAAATAGAATTTATACTTGAACTGAACGATTCAAAATGCAAAATTATGTTTGAAATTGTCGAAATCTGGCCAGAATTTTGTTAAAGGCTATTGAAAACTTCTCCAAATAATCGACAAACTTACACGCATGTGATACATACTATCTTCCAATATATTTTTAGTTGTTACTTTTACTTTTCTGTACTGACTTTTTTCTTTGACTGTATAAGTTTTAGGATTTCAAACCAATTGGTTTACTAAACATATTTGAACATTTCTAAGTATTTCATTCGCTATATTCCAGAAAACGGCGTTGCTCCATGTGCCAAAAGTTCTAGATTTTATGATAATGACGATTTGAAACACTGAAGCGATAGAGTCATGTTTCCGTTACGAAGTGTGGATTTCAAACTTTTTTCTTTCTCGATATTTGGAGAGATCAGTTAATTACGTTTATGACCTTTTCAGCACGCTTCTCGTATCTTCTTTCACACCGCCCTCTGTGAATATTATACCAGTTAAATATCATACTGGCTAAAATGACACCACGTGCGATATGATTTTCGTTCAATATGTAAGAGTGGTCCTATACTTTCAAAGAGAAACTTGAAATTGATTGACTTTATACAATAACTTATGATTTTTCTTGAGTGCGTTTAAAAAAACAAATTGAAATGTTACGGTAAATATTGCTTTAATTTTTCGTTGTCATAAGAAAACAGGCTTGACCCTTTGTGGTCGCCAGTTGTATTTAGACATGTATTGAATCATTCATTCACTCACTCATTCAACTTATTCTTCATACAATTGTGAAAACCTAGCAACAATACATTTTTACGATTTCCTAAAAATATAGTTTAAGCCATTCAATCACTCACCCAGTCAGTCTTCTATTCTTCATTCATTCGTTTTTTTTTATTTGTTAAGTGCGTGTGTGGCACATTCTATTTGTCTGGCAACAAGAAATCCAAATAAGAGAATGAAATCAAACTATGAAACCATAGTAAATCCCTTGACATAGACAAAAAAGAAATCCTTTTTAATAAATAATCCACAAACATAAATAGAAAAAAAAAGCGTAAAATACACAAAGAAATTAATGCGATTTTAATAACAAATCCCTAAAGGGTCAATATTATTTTTGTTTATTCTTCTCTTTCGCAATCCCAGCCACTCACTACTGTTCTATTCCATTCTATTGTTTCTATTCATTTGAATTTATTTATTTTTATGTTTGTTTTAGTTGTAAATATGTTTTGTATGACCATTTAAAGGTATGCCGCAACGTATTTTTTTATAGTTTATTGCAGAGTATATGGGACTGTTGTTATTTGCATTTCTCTACAAAAACAATATTTTTCACATTTATTAGTTGTTAGATTTTTATAACGTTCCTAACGTTCCGTTGAAAAGAGTGGATTTAATTTAAATAAACTACCCTGTTGGGGGTTTGATAATTTATTTTCGCTTAAAGAATATTTTCTTGTATACATTGGAGCTGGAGTAATTGAAGTGCCAGGGCAGTTAAAGACATAAGTGAATCACGTAATACAATAATTAGAAACAAATTCTTATTTATTTATTAATTAGAATACATTTATAAATTATGCTATCATTATTGCGAGCTGAGTAGTGCTCGCTCAGTGTAGTGTAACAGACCAGAGTCTCTAGTGTGAATCGAACCCACGACCCTCACGCTAATAGTCTATCACACTTTCCATTAGACTACTAGGACACCCAAATAGAAACGAATTCTATTTTATTAGGAAGTAAAAGATTGTTGAGTTGTAAACGGTCGTTTAAATTACAGTTGCCTGGGTTGAAAATTTAAATGACAGAGATTTGTTCTCGAACCAATCGTAGCACGCTAAGTTTCTTATTTACAAACCTTTCGGTGTAGAACACTTATAATTATAACTGAGTATATTTCCTATACTTCAGTCGGGAACACATATACATACATCCTATTTATCGACTTTGAGAAATTTTTTGATTTTATTCATAAACTGTTAGACGAGATCCACAGAACGCTATTTCAATAATGTTTAGTGCTATTACACTTTTAATACCTTGCATACCAATTCCCGACTAAGGGCCATTACTACAACTTGACGTTAAAGTTGGGTTTAGTTAAACGTGACTTTAAAGTTCTCTTTAAAGTTACCTTTGACTTCTTTTCGTTATTCCAACCGATAAAATAATGTTAACTTTTTCAAAAGTATGGCAGTGTCGGAGCAATGTCGATAACATTAAATCTCCTTTGTTTGCATAGACAACAAATTTCTCTTTGAATATTACACATGCGCTATATTAGAAATGCAATTGGCTTGGCGATCAATGCGTGCAAACGGAGTAGGCAACCTGTCTTTATTGTCGTTTAAATATTTTTGAAATTGAATTCGTTTAACCTTCTCAATAAACGTTGCATTCAAGGCAACGCTTTAAAGCACAAGACAGCTGAAGTCCAAGATTGGCTTTTCTGTATACAAAAAACATTTACCCACCAGCAGCTTTCTAAAAGACCAGTCTCAAATCAAATATAATCTTTGTGGGCTTACATGATATCTATAACAGCACAAGTGCATTTTCTTTCCCCAGGAATATACATAGGTATTCGTTACGTTTTGACGTTTATACATATGTATATCTCTATACTAAAGAAAAATGTTTTAATTTTTTAAGAAAAATAGAGATGTCAGGCTTTTACTTAAAATTGATAACAGTAAACTTGTCTCTATAAATTTTTTTTTACAAAAATTTACTTTGACTTTGTTGAATGTCTTTATAAAACAAAAACATTTAAAAACTGTGGGAAATACTGTAAGAACATTTTCATTAATAACATATTACCGTTGTTAAATCGTTTTTACCGGAAGTTCGGTGGTTAACTTGACTATGAAATGTAACTTGCTCAATTATTAATAGAATTTTGCATGTGTCACGCTTTTGGTTAAATGGCACATCAAACATTAAGATGCAAGTTAAATGCCAACAAAAAAATCAAAATTATTTTTGAGTCTAACAACGAATATAACGTGCAAAGTATCAAAGAATTTTCTGTTTTTAGTACAGTTTATTCGATTTTATTGTATTTATAGTAGAGACAGCCATGTAAAAATGTAAAATCTGTACTTAACATCGACAAAAGGAAAGTAACTTGTTTCACGCTGCTTTTCAGCAGAGTATATTAAATTATAATTTGTTTCTAATTATTGAAAAATGTATAAGGGTGGACCTGGAGTCAGCTTTTCTTTTTTTCTTCAAAAGGAAGTTAAACAAAATAATTTTCATCAACTGGAATTTAAATACTATTTTCAATACTATTTCATTTTTTCCCTTTTACTATTCCATTTTAGAATATTTTATGGGCAATACACTTAATGCATTTGTTGCCGTCCTGAATCTCTAAATCTGAGATTAAGTACAATTGTTTTAAAAGCTTTGCAAAGCTGAAAAACAAAATATTATTTTGCTTTCTATTTTGCATTAATTATCAACAGCTTTGAATTCATTTCACAAAACATTTTTTTCTTATTTCAACTGTATAAATGTATTGCGTTTCAGTTGGGCAACAGCAGTAGCAACACAATTGCTGTATAGAACAACTAATTCGATTGCATTCTCAACATAATTGTGAAATTATTTTATCTTCAACAACATCATTCGAATATTAATGAGAAATTTTCAAATAAAACAAAAAAAGCAAATGACAACATCTACTACGACAACAACAAGTTTTATACCTTAAGGCATAACACTCTCATCATTTGCATTTTGTTTTCTAAGATTTCAAAAACACAATAACAGGGTAACGATATATTAGATGGAATGTAGAGCAAAAATTACTGTTTTTGTTTTATTGAATACGTTTTAAATTTACTTTAAATTAAAATTTTGCATATTTGATCCTTTTGACGAGGAAGAATTATTTGAATATTCTGCTGACCCTCATTCTGCCTCATGTTTCTGAGCCTAAAGTAATCTTTTAACAGGACCTCAAAAATCGTTAAGATGTAGACTTCTTCAAATAATGCAGTGGCTAACAAAAGTCTAGACCTCGATCCAATGCAGAACTTATGGTTATTCGTAAACCGTAGGTCAGGACAATATTAAACAACTTCATTCAATCTTGGAGTGGAGTGGAAACAACAGTGATTAACAAAATGTATTAGAAAGTATTATGTGGTGTGTCTTTGCATCAAATTGAGTACACAAATTGTTTTATTTAGTCTTATTTTTACAATAAATTTAATAATTTGTGACTAGTTTTAAGTCAAATGATAATATGTAGGTAGGTTGGAGTGTTAGCTTTGATATCAAAGCTCACTTGAGCACGAATAGCGGCCCGTCGTGATGTCACAGGTAAGCGCAGTCTCCGTACAGACCGAAATCCACCAAACTCATCCAAGAAGTTGGCCAGCGCAGGGACTGCATACTAACGCGCGATTCGCCTATGCTGGAAACCATCTTGAAAGTTTAATAAACGAAACTATATTCCTGATACCAATGGAAGATAGCTCCGTTAAGCTGACAAGAAATGGGGAACCAAATAACTTAAACCCGCACTGCGCAAGAGATGGGCATTGACATTGGAACCCAATGATATTAAAAATAGAAAAAAAAAAAAAACTGTTAAACTTCTGTGGTTTATCGAAGAAAATCTTAGTTAAGTGATTTTAGTTACTCCCGGGTTTTTTTGGACTTCATTTCTTCGTTTAAATCAACAAAACATTATTTGTTGCCAGTCAAGTCATGAAATTTATTAGACGTGGGGCACCTGTTTTAAATCGTGATTCCTTTTACGCAATTTGTAGTACTTAACACACACTTTAATCGCTTGTAATGATACGTTTCAGAAAATATTACTGTCGTAACGTATATTACTTCTCTTTGATACATTGAAACAATTTCAATTTATCTTGTAGTTGACATTTAATGCCTTCACTTGTCTCTATCTAGCAGTTGCAATCTTTAATTCACTTTTTAAGTACTGTCCGATCAAACATTGGGATGAGTGTATTCGTCTTTAATATTGAGATTACCTGATTAAAATAAAACAGCTCCTAATTAAAAGACGAAACAGGGCACATGCAATATAAGTCGTTTTATGACGTATGTAATTGTTTTAAATACGCAAACATTTATCAGAGTCTATTTGTGAACGAAAATATTGTATTTCGAACCACGTTACATTGCTTATTCATTAACGATTATTTTTATGTTCAGTGATGTCTAGTGCTTTACAATAGCCCACCTCCTTTAAGAGTGCTGCGACTTAAGACTTTTGCATTTTTCTGCCTTAAATTTACTGTAGGATTCCTTACTCCGCTTATGTTCATTCCATTCCAGAATTTGTTCGGCATGTTGCGAAGTTCTTGCGTATTTTTTTAAGATATTTAACAGCGATAAGGTATTGCAAGCGAAGAGTCTGTGTAAAATGTCTAATTTTAATGTTTCCTTTTTTCCCCCATCTATTTTTCGAATACCCTGTTTTATACACTTCTCGTCCATTCTATGAGGAAATATGTTCAGTCATGTCAGTCATTCGATAATGCAATAGATTGGGAATACAAATAGAATTTTAAATATTTTGTGTTTCAATTCTTCGTTTTTCCAAAGGAATTCCATTTTGTTGTCATTATTTGCATTGTGAAATTTATGCAAATTAATTAAGAAATGTAGTGACAAATAAAATCAAATGGAAAAACAAATACAAACAGGATTAAGCCGTATTGCCTATCTGGTATTCAAAATTGAATTTTATGAAACCTTCATAGTAATTGAAAATTTTTTTTTCTTTTTCGATATTTTTTGAGCGATTTCTAAAGCTTTATAAACTAAGTATAAAAATTGTTGACTTAATTTGAAAATTACAATATTTGGTAGAATAAATTGAAAAATGGGATTAAAAACAAAGGGTATGAATGTTTTTTATTGTTATTATTTTCCCAGTCTATAACAGTTTGTTTGTTCAATTGTTGACAGTATATCTTCGATTTAAAGATTTGTCCAAATGGTACATAAAGCATGTGCTGTGATTCAACTCCAGTTCGGAGATGGAAACTCGTTCGGATTAACTCGGGCAAAACCCTTACTTTTGGTGTCCAGCCTTACTTACATAGTTCCAAACTGTTTTTTAATACTTTGACGAAATTGTACTTTGACGGTTTATCTTTTTTTTTATCGACCTTTTGGTTTCCAGATCCTGATCCAGGAACGAATTTGACAAAATTAAAATTCCAAGCAATTTGATCTTAGCTTAACGAGCCGTAACAGGACTGATCAGTTTTTCAACTGCCGAACTTGCGTTTATGCATTTATGGATTGTTGTTAATGACTGCGTCATGCACGCCAAATCAATATCTATATCGTATATGCTTCAAATTTTTTGTTTGTTTACTTAGAAGTTATTAATACCAACCGTAGAATTTAGTTTTGATATTTCAAATGGACTGAGGCAAGTACGTTTCCTCTGGCAAAAATATATTTCATCTTACTAGTGGCATGTTTCCTTCTACACAAAGTATGGACTCTTTCAGCAGGGATTTCCAAACTTTTGACATTTGATAACGTTTATTTTTATGAAGCTACATTTGTTAAATTAGTTGTCATTTATTCAGTCTATTTTGCCAAATCTCCATTGATGATAATAGACATCGTCGTCTGTTCTCTAAAAGGGTTCTGAACAAACAAAATTATCGAATTTAGGGTGATACCAATCCACATGAGAACCAACAGCGTTCTGGACACTAAAGACTTGTGGCTTCAACAGTACTGCTCTACATGCATAATCGGTGTATGTAAACAATCTAGAAATCTTTACCGGAAAAGGTAAAAACTACTAAAAACCATTTTCTCTGATTTCATTTAAAAATACATCCCGTATTATAGAAAATATACCAAAAAAATAAATCAAATCCAAGAAAAGACAACAAAGTCTATACAAAAATTTTGATAGTAACAGGTTAATAAACCAAATAGTCGGTTTTATTGTTTAATTACAATACAGATTACTCAAAAATTCCTTCTTTTCCTATCACTTTTCGAATATGCATTCTTTTAATTTTTAAAACCAAACTAAATTCAAGAAAAAAGTATATTCATATACTATTCCCAACGGAAATGCTTTGTTTAGAAGTAAAAGTTGGAAATAAATTCACCACAAATGGATTTAAATTATCGTGAATTTCTCACATAAATCCACTATAATAATACTATTTTCATACCTCATTTTATGAATACAATTTTAATGTTTTTCATAGATTTTAACAATATGTTGTTATTTGTGTTATTTATTAAAGTTATTTAATAATGAGCTTGTCAAACTTATTTGGATAGGTAGTAAATAATGATGTTTTTACACCTTGATCGTAAACTCAATATTTGTTTTCGTGGAAAACGAAATTGATTGTTGCGGTTTTAAGTGTGAAAATATGTTTAAATTTCTATTATACGTATAATTACTTAAAATATGCTAATATTTATGGAAATTATTGTTACTTTCTTTCGATGTTAAATACAAATAAAAAGCAATTATTTCATTATTCTTTTTAATGGACCAAAGCGAAGTTGATACTTTTTCCTGTCCTTAATAATACGTTTCTCTATGTTGTGCATAGTAAATGGTTATTATTAAAATTTTTAACAACACTCAAGTGCCCCAGACCTATACACGCCCACTACCGCACTACCGTTTGTAACTGTCATGCGCAAATGTTTACACTTCATGGTACGATTAGGTTTTCTTCAAACATATATAGCGCCATCGTTAGCTGTAGGAAAATTATGGAAATTTTTGTGTTCTTTAGGCTTACAAAGGGCGTTTTATGTGGAAATTTGGCATTTAAACTATCGAAAGCGTTCGAATATAAATATAATAACTAACAAAAATAAACTTCCTTTTTCATATGTTTGAAACGCACTCTAATAAATCAAATATGCATTGTTTAGATTAATAAAGCAGGTATGCCACCA
This sequence comes from Sarcophaga caerulescens, assembly GCA_927399465.1. Lineage (NCBI taxonomy): Eukaryota > Metazoa > Arthropoda > Insecta > Diptera > Sarcophagidae > Sarcophaga > Sarcophaga caerulescens. The sequence continues at coordinate 48,751,365 of OV656872.1, read as the reverse complement.
GTGTAGAACTTCCAAACTTTTTAAGCGAAAAACTGATCCAAATGAGTTTTACAATATTCTACTCAATTTAAATTTACACCATTAGTAGAGTTCTGCAGAGATCGAAACAAATAACAATCTAAAATTCCAACAACTGAACAATGTGGTGAATATAAAAAAATTACAAGTTCTCAGTTGCTGCCGAGTTATCAAAGATGAAACACAAGACCTTTTGCGTTAATCAATAATTCTGGTCGTTTTAATTAATTTGAAGTCGCTATAGTCCAATAAGTAGTGTGTTGGCTTATTAGACGTGAGGCCAGGTCAGACATCTACAATGAAACGAGATAATAAAAAATATTCCTTCGGCGTAATCCTCTCAAAAGATTTCTGGCAAAAATACAAAGTAAATAAAATTCCCATGAAATGCTTCTCAAAAATCTGTCGAGTCGACTTTAAACTGTAGGTCCCGCTACCCATGTGTAAAATTAAGACATACAACATAAGTGGTGTAAGAAGCAAGGTCGTAGTCCTGACTGGAGGGTTGTAATGATCTATTATGTATGTTAATGAAATTGTTTGTTTCAATCTCTCTTATATGTTGGCAGAAAAGTCAAGAATCAATCGTTTAACCAGGTTTTAGAAAATCATAATGCACAACACGCTTCTAATATTGCCCAATTCTGGATTTGTAGCCGTCTGCGAAACATCATCTTGCTTGGTTCATGATGTTTTTCGTTCATTATTGTCCCATTTTATTAATTTATTATTGCCTGCAATCATTCGCTTCAAAAGTAATTGAATTTCATTCCGTTTTAGCAGTGAATTGCAGATGAATATTCATTAAATTTTTCAATGTTAATGCATGAGACAATGGTCAGCTTCGTTGTTTATTCGGTTTTCTTCAAATGGTTTAAATCTGTTTGATCCAAATGTTTGCTTCCCTAGCAACTTGGATGCATTGGTCAGGCTACCAGATGATTCTTGATTCTTTTGTTTAATCAAATTTCGATATTTCAAAATATGTTGGTTTTCATTTGTAATATACTGTCACAAATGTATCTGTCACCATATATTGGAAGATGGATTAGTGGATAGTGATTACCCTGCATCTCACAAAAATTTCCATGGAAATATCTTGAGTATTTTTCTGCTGCATTAACCTTTTAAGGAGTAATACCAAGAGGTGACCCATTCCATTAAAAATGCCTTAGATTTAGTATTTAACACCATTTTTTAGATGGATTTAATCCACCTTTTTAGAGTGCGTGAGTAATATCAACTGTGTAGCTGTCGTAGATGAAAATGGAAAGTGTGGCCCATGTTGCTAGTTGCTGGTAGTTTTCAAGGCTAGATTGAAGCGCATACTCGTATAAACGCAAGGATTAATCTATTCTGTGACAGTTGTTTCACATTTCCACAAGCATGACCGCTTTGTGTTCTGTATACGTTTTGAAGGATTTATTTCTTGTTGAAATCCATTATTTGCTAAATCATTGTAAGATTAATAAAATTATCGCTGTGTTTGACCACCTTGAGATTATAGTATATACCCATCTAATTTCTTCTTCTTTTTAATTATATTTTAAAAATGTTCTATTGAATTATCATTTTCGTTTTGTAAAGAATATATGTTTATATAGCAGCTGTTAATTAATTTACGTTTTCCATACTATATATGTATGTACGTTCACTCAGTGAATAGTATAATTGAATGAATGTTCAGTTTTGTGTGCAATAAAATTATTTTTATTTTTTTTCTTTCAATAACACGTGAACAATACAATCTAAATATTTCATGAACTTAATTAAGAGTGTCATTAAAACAAAAAATAAATGTCAGAAATGTGGCACGTATGCGAACATGAGTTGTAAAACTATGGTGAGAATTACAATTAAAATACGTACAAATTAATTTATAATGCAATTTAAATATTGAAGTTCAGTAATTAACAGCTTAATGACAGATATCTAAATGAGTTTAATGGTTATTTGTTTGTTAATTGCACAGTACGATGTATTGTAATATATAGCACAAGTGAACAGTCAATTGCTGTCATAAATTGATAGGCAGTTATAAAGTTAAAAATAATTTATAAAATATTAAGTTGCCCGTTGATTAAATTACATGAAAATTTTATTTTGCATCTTTTTGAGGCAAATAAAAGTATTCTTAACTTAGGATTCTATGATTTTCTTTTTAAAGGTGTAGTGCTATATAAATAGTTTGGCTATGATTCAAACATCTCAGTTTCTGTATTTGAATTTGAAGATGATATGGTGTTTTCACAGTATAATAAATTAAAAGGTACCATTTCCCTTTAAAATTATCCACCCAGAAGCCTCCTGACCTCTCCAGAGAAGACAACATCAAATATTCTTCGAAAAGAGTAGAACTTAATAAGCTATTGTTCTTCCCACTGCACCTAATACATACATAAATATATAATTGGTCATTATAACCTTTCAGTTAGGATTACAACCTATCTTTTCACGTCATTTATATTGTGTGAGTTAATTTTATACATGAGCGGCTCAACCACAGTTTAAAGTTGATTCCGAACGACATAGTTTTGAGAAACCTTTCATGACAATTTTATTTATTCTCAGAATTTTAGTCAGAAATCTGCTGAGAAGAAGTTGCCGAAGCAATAGTTTTTTTTCATATATCGATTTGACCTGGGGTTTGAACCGTGACCAGACATTTAATAAGCCATATTATCGATAAATATCAAAATTTATTGTAGACCATTTTCTTCAAATTACACCAAATATTGAATGTTTGATTTTAGGATTATGTCAAGTTTTAAAGATTTTTTATTAGAAGTCGCAGACCTTTGACCATAATTTTGTTTGTTTGTTTAATATTCTTGCATTTGAACCAGTATTAAAAAGAATTCGATTTCGTTGCATTTTGCAGAGTTTAACTGCTAGGTTTTAAGATTTTTTTAGCCTTTTTTAAAATATGCTAAACTTGTCACGTTCTTCTTGTTCTTGTTTACTGTTATTCCGAACAGATTTCGTGCGAGTTCTGCTTCAATGTTTCAAACGTCAACAACTTTTTCAGTGACTTGGTAATCAGGACGAAATGCATGTATGCAACTAAAAAATTATTAACCACAATTATACAATTAAATATACAGCCTGTTACACATGAGAGTCGAATTAAACTGTCACCGAACGGTATTCAACCAGAAATGTTTAGCAATTGCGTGTTCCTTTTAATCGATTGGGTTAGTGTTGCCCGATATAAAAAAGAAAACGGATTATCTTTATATGATAGCAGACATTAAAATTGCATTTGTGTTTGTTTACCTTAAGATATTAAAATTTAGCATTTGTTTTATTTTGTTTAATTTAAAATTTATTTTTGCATCATCTATATTCATTCAAATTGTATTTTTTTTATTTAACATGTGCCATAAATGAGTTAAGTCCATTAACGTCTTTTGAAAATAAACTCTTCAGACTTCAGTCACTGGCAAACATATAATGAAAAGCAATTAATTTTTTTTTTTTAAATTACTTAAGCGATATGCTATACTTTACTTATGTATAAGCCCAACAATAATAAATATTATACACTCAGTATTGTATGAGGTATTGAAAGAAAAATAAACTTTTTTTTTATTTTTGTTGTGATATTATTTTACAATAATAAACAAATGGTTCATTGAACCATTGAACTGAGACTGCAATTATTTTTATAAATTTAAATTTTTATTTTCCTCTTTTTGCACCGACTTCTGCGTTTAAAAATTGAAGTGTGCGATTCACTGGAGTGTTGGTAATTTTTTATTCGATTATAAAAAAAAAACAAAAACAATAATAAATATTTATATATCATGACAAAGACTTGTCGTATTATATTCTTATTATAATATTTTTTTTTTTTTTTAAGAAACGTGCAAAATTTTTTATTTTCTTCTTTTTATAAATGTGTTGAGAACATAATGATAAAAATAAAACTTTAAAATAAGTTCAGTAGAGTATTACAAACACTGATGTTGTTCATCAAAGCTAATGTGTCAGTCTTATTAATAAACAACTTTTTTTTGTCAGGTAATATTTTATAAAGTATGGAGTGGTGGTTCATTATAAAGAACGTGAGTCATTTACATGAATTACGTAAGTTTAATTTCAAACGACGGAATTGGTAAGCGAAAATGATGAAACTTTAGTACTATATAAATCGTTAGAAAACTTGTACAAAGTCAGAATTCCGGAATTTAGTTTCTCAACATAATTTTCCCTTAGTTCGATACAGTTTCCCCCAGTAATTTTTATTAGCATCGATATCTGTTTAATGTAAAATCAAAATTGATATCAATCTTGTGGTCAATATGCAGCATATCTCTAGCTCACAAACCTTCAGTCGACGATTATTCAATAATTTGCGATAAATGCAATGTAGTAAAACTTTAATACAACTTTAGAAAATTATGGAACAATTAGTACAACTATACAAAGGTTAAAACTATGGTACATTAAAAATGTACGGGTTACAGTCTATGTTAACAAGTGTCTCCAAAACTTAATTACAATTTCGAACGGACATCGTGGTGCACTGGAAATTACGAAATGGGAAACAAAATAGTCGCCCTGACTAAGACTGATTTTGTTATAGATTGGTGTGAGTTCGCAAATCAGGAAGTCAAATACGGATTTTGTTTAAATAACAGCATTAGCTAGTCATGTCAATAGCAATCACTCATATTTGAACATTCTAAAGGGTGATTTTTTAGCTATTATCTTTTTGGCAACACTGGTTTAAACAGCTCACGCACGTTTCGTGTTTTGTTTCACTGTCAAACATCTTCAGTTTGGTCTATAATTTAACCATGAATCGTCTTACAAACGAACAACGCTTGCAAATCATTGAATTTGGCATCATTGGACCGTACTTCTTCAAAGACGCTGCGAATCGTAACGTAACTGTGAATGGTGAGCGCTACCGTGAGATGATATGCAACTTTTTTTTGCCCAAAATGCAAGAGCTTGACTTGCATGACATGTGGTTTCAACAAGACGGTGCCACATGCCACACAGCACGCGTAACAATGGACTTATTGAGAGGCGAGTTCGGTGAACATTTTATTTCACGTTCGGGACTGGTCAATTGGCCGCCTAGATCGTGCGATTTAACGCCTTTAGACTATTTTTTGTGGGGCGATGTTAAAGCTCATGTCTATACAGACAAGCCCGCTTCAATTGACGCATTAGAAGACATCATTGAAGCATTTATTCGTGAGATACCGGCCGAAATGTTGGAAAGAGTATACCAAAATTGGACTAAGCGGATGGACCATTTGAAGCGCAGTCGCGGTCAACATTTGCATGAAATAATCTTCAAATATTAAATTATATGGACCGTACTATCGATTCAAATAAAGATTTCATACATTTTTCTGAATTTTATGTGTTTTTTTTTGAAAAATTTTCCTATAGCTCTTAAAAAATTACCCCTTAGTTGGACACACTGAAACGCTTTAAATCCAATGAAACAAAGCTTCATAGTATAAAGTACATACGTAAATTGATATTTTCCAAACGTAACGATCGACCTCTTCTACAATTTTTCACATCAAGTTTTGAAAGATTGTTTTCACATCAAGTTTTGAAAGATTGTTTTCACCGTGATTCGCTGGACCATCTTTGTTATACGCATGATGGTACTAAGTCGCCGTTTGGTTTATGATAATTAAAAAAAATCCTTGCAATACTGAATAAATGCATGTAAATTACTTTTTGAGGATTGTGTTACATAAATGTTGCCAGTGACTAGGGTTTCAATGTGGTTGGCTTGGCCCTCTACACGAGAGACTTCACGTATAACCACAAAATATAGTCTAGAAGGTTACAATCACATGATCTTGGCTGCTAACAACTAAAACGTGATATTATTTACTCGCTTGCTATGCTTCATAGTATATCATGCAATGTGATATGTGACAGCGTTGTGTTGAAACCACATTCTTCCATTTTACCAAAAGAGTCGTTCATCGTTCAATTGACTGTAACGTTGTGATTTTCATCGTTCTTGAGGAATGACAATTGATTCATGCCGCCATCCCACAAATCACAACAAACTGTGTATCTTTCAGGGTGTACTGGCAATTCTTGCACTGCTTCTGGCTGCTTCACTTACATAAAATCTTTCAGATGCTCAAATAACGCAAGTTTACTGAAAACCTCAAAGTTTTTGAATAAATTAGGACGGGATTGTGCCAATGGGTTTCCGTCATATGAGGCTAGATTAGGTTCGATAAAACTTCGAACTTTGGAACGTAGAAGGGCTGTTTTAGGGGTTTGTTTTGTTTTTAATCTGGTTAAAGGTGATATCGATTCGGAGTTTTTGCTTTGTAACCTGAATTTCAGTATTCCAGCAAGATTTTCACGGCACTATCGTCCTCTTTCTTTAGATTTTTATAGAACGAACTATGGATGTAATTTTCATTTTCGTAGATTATGTAATGATTTTAACTTATATTATGATTTTATTGATTTTAATTGTAGTGTTTGTAATATAAAACGTAGCTTATATGCTGGCATTAATTTGTAGATTATTATATAAAAATGTATTCTCGTTCTTGTCTTAGGTAGTTCCGGTTTATTCTTACTTTATTCAGCTTGTGATTAAGTTCTGTAGCTGATTTATGTTCTCGTTGCCATTACTTTTCCCTTACCCGCTACAGTCCGGACTGTAGTGTGTACGTGTACCTACGTAATGGGGACGAGCCCTCCGTCCCTTGTTAAATTTGGCCACGAATTCTTTGATGTTGCCCGATAGAACAGAAATATTCTTTTGGGTACTTATTATACGGGTTGGGTAGTTGTAGTGTGTTGGCTTATTAGACGCAAAGCCATGGTTCAAGCCCCAGGTCAAAAATCTCTTAACAAAACAAAATATGAAAAAATACTTCTTCCTCTCAGCAGGTTTCCAGCAAGAATTCTGAGAGTTAATAAAATTGCTCTGAAAAAGTTTCTCATGATTCTGTCGTTTGGAGTCGACTTTAAACTGTAGGTCCCTCCACTAAAATAAAATAAAATTATATATAATATTAACACACACAACATAAGTAATGTGAGAAGCTACGTCGTAATACTGACTGGTGGATTGTAATGACCAATTATGTATGTATCTTATGATATAAGCTACTTGTTAATTGGAATAACGGAAAGATATCAAAAATTATGAAGCCTTGTAGAAACGGCACTGGTCACATCCAACATTCTGACATTGTGAGTGCGAGTATGTCATACACAGCTTTAAATTGGCCTAAAAAACTATATTTCTATCGTTGACTCTCATCATTTTTCTAAACAAATTTACAACATAGTAGTAACTTTGAAAATTATTTGTTTAAAACAATTCTTAAATTATCGTCAATTGCTAGGCAACGTTAAATTCCTATTACACTAGTCCTATATAAAGTTTAACAAAGTGCATCTTTACTAAACAGGGCATTATTTTCCCATTTCAATCGTGGGAAAATTGCATTTCTCTCAACAACAAAATTCTTTAAATAACACAGTGTTTCTTACTGTAGTTCCCAGCTCCTTTGCAGTGTAAAAGAAAACTACAAACTACCTTGTTGGCAATTGCTAAAGAATTTTAATTTTAAAATTGAAATTTCAAAAAAAAAAAAAAAAAAGATTGCAACAACACAGATTGAAAACTCATTATTAAACTAATAATGGATTAAATATTTAAACAGAACACAACAGAATACAACCGAACCGAACAGATACAAGATTTTCTATTTTAAATTGTATTCTCTTTAACAAGAACTCGTAAATACAATTTAATTGAACTGAACTCTGTTGGGTATCATCATCACTGCTGGTGAGTTAACAGATGCGAGAAGAAGAGAAATACTCTGAATGAAGTATCATGGAAATTTAGTGTGGTGCTGTATCTTCACTCAAATCGTATTAAGATTTCCGGTGAGAGAAATAGATGTAGCAAATGTAGCTAGAGGAGCAACAACCTTATATATGATACCGAAACAACAATGAACAAACGTGCAACCAATAGACACATCAACTGAGTAGTTCACCATACATTTAAGGAACGCAGGAAAGGAGAATGCAAGGCAACAATTTGTAAGAAAAGAAGTAAAACTATTCCATTGAAGTGTTTGATTAAATTTATGGGCAAAGAAAAAACGGGGAAAAAAGTAAATGCAACACCGGATGACACACCCGGAGTTGCAATTGTATGATGGCAACAAAGTATATGAACGCAAAAGGAGAAATATAATGAATGGAAGCTATTGAAGAGGATAGAATATAAAAGCCACAAGACGGGATAGAAAATTGAATTTGTAATTTACAGAGAGAGGAAGAGAGTAGAGCAGAAAGAAAATTTAATTTCTGAAATTGAGAAGAAGAAAAAAGACATGCAAATAAAAACGATTATTTCATTGAAATTATTTTAATTATCAGAGTAGTGTTTCAAAGTTGACTTTGGCAATACATGATAATCGAGGTAAAACAATCAATTTTCAATGGACACGTTTTACCAATTTGCGTAAAATTTGTCTTCAGGTTGGACTCTACATTAGTTTTTTAAAGACATGTGATTGTTCTGAATTTTATTAAAAATATTAATGAAGCTTCTTGCTTTTTTAGTACATACATACATATATACATATTAAAGGTCTGCACAAATGTATTCGACTTCAAAAAGTACATAAGATCTAGCATACACGCACACTTATCCGAAGTATCCGAAGAAGAAAAGTACTTTTTTTTGAGAACAACAAAATTATCGAATAACTTTTTGTTGTTATTTGACTGCGTTCGCTTCATACAAATACATGTTCAACTTTCTTTCTTACTCGAAAATACCGGCACAAAACATGTCGAGTACAATGAGTACCACCAAACTTCACGTAGTACTACAAATACCAATGAGTACTGCAAATACCACAAAGAAGTTTGGCAAAGAAAAAATCTACAACCAACAATTTTTTTATTTTAATTGTTTTTAGTTCATTGAAAATAAAGACTTTTTTAAATCAAAAATCAAAAAAAAATATTTTCCAAAAAAATTTGACTATTTTTGATTTCTATTTTTTATTTCAATGATTAACAAATTAATGCCTAACAAGTCGTGTATAAGTTTGTTCAAACACATAAGCATTTATATATAAAAAAAAAAAACATCGGTTATGTGGTGTTTTATGCTGCGAGTATTTGAAGTACCACATGAAGTGAACATAATTTTAGGAGTACTTGTTTTTGCGGATATATTTTTCAATGAGTACTCTTTTTACGGAACATAAGCAGCTTCGGATAAATTCTTATTCTTCTCTTCACTGCTTGCGCTGTTAGAGAGAGAGTAAGTACTCTATTTATCCGACAACGAGTTGCACATATGAAGCAAAAAATTATTCGTTGCAGACCTTTAATACATATATAGTTGGTCATACTAACCTTTCTCGTCAGGACCTAGCTTCTTTCACATTTTATATTGTGTGTGTTAATTTCGTACATGAGTGGCGGAACCTCCAGTTTAAAATCGACTCCGAACGATTTTTAAGAAACTTTTCATTGACGTTTTTTTCTCAGAGTTTTTGCCAGAAATTTGCTGAGGTGCCTCTATTCTAAATGCCTATTTGATTCAGCTTTCCCAAGCAGTTCTATACTTACTTTGAATAAATCAACGTCTTAGATGCTAAGTGTTTGTATGGCGACCTGATTATCAAATGGTATTGTTGTGTCCCGTACTCTGTACCAACTTTCCAAGTTGAATTGAGCAAATCTCGTACATTTTCTTCTACTTGGAAACCTGAACATATTCGCTCCTTTTCTAATATCAGTCTTTGAGCACTTCGTATGCCATAGAATGCTTACTTTATTAAGAGTCTATATATCTTTTAAGTTATCCCATTCAATTTTATTACTTAGACTCGTTACAAAACATTTACCAGAATTATAGAGGCAACTGATTCTGTCTAGGGAACAGTTAAATGAACAAAGAAGCAGAGTGCCGCACAATATACAATACATTTATGTGAATCTAGTGTTCGACCTGCCTCCCATTGTCCATTGTTCTATTTCCATTGTTCTAGTTTTCATAACCAAACGCAAAAAAGTTGACTACTATAGCGTCGCCATAGGACAGGTTATCATTTTCCATATTATGCTGTATTTATTTCCGCTGTTCGGGTATTTATAACCTCCGTCATCCATCCGGATGTCAAAAGCTGTTCAATGCTCAGTCCTGTCTATGATAAGGGATTTTTTTAAATGCGCCCAATATATCACAAAAGAGGTAAACTTATTATAGAGGCAGTAAAACAAATGTGATCGCAATTGAGATAGGGTAGTCGAAATCTACCACAACCAACCATTTCGCAACCAATCTGGAGGCGGTATTTCGTACATAATTTCAAAGCCCAAATATATAATGAAATAAAATTTTCATCGAAATTATGGCTTTATGTGTGTTTTAATTCACTTTACCTTAATTTCATAAATTTCTAACGGGTTTAATTGTATGAAATACTTTAACAAAATTAAATTACGAATTCTCTCAGTTGCATTCGGTATCCCTAAAGCAATACATGACATTGTTCTCACCGAAATTACTCTTTGTTTGTGATATACCCCCTGAAAATTAATCATTGGACTTTATTTAAGTTTGGGGGAGATAGAACAGAATAAAATCATCAACTATTTTAAATACCATGTTGTATTATATATTTAATATGAAATACTTTTGCTGATGCTTTCGTTTCATATGAAATATGAAGAATGAAAAAGGCACGAAACACTTAACATTCCAATTATGACATAATAAATGTATTATTATTCATTGTAATTGGGCGTCTTTTATACTGTATTACCGTTTTGTTGCTGTAATATGATAATAATGATGGTGCTCGGTGGTGATGATGAGGATGATGATGTGTTTAGTAGTGAAAATAAGAAATTAAATTTTCATATACCATGAACACCACAGCAGCGGTATCAGCGCCAGTCGGCAATAATACTCACCACTCAACACAACTACATTTCATTGTATTGAATTTTGTAATGAAATTCTTTCCATTGTAAAAATTTTTTATGCATTAATAACTACAATACGAACAACATTTGCTGTAAAGAATTATAATAATTGCTGTACTGAACTTGTAATAGGAATTAGTAGTTAGTGGGAGACGATAGAAATTCGAATATTAATTGGTTTATTGTTGTATGGAAAATAATACAGTTTATGAGATCATATACACGATTTTTTTTTTTATTATCATAATAAAATTACAAATTACGAGATAAATATGAGACGAGAAGTGTTTGAAGAGAAACAAGTTGTTTATTATAGCGGCAGTATACCTACAATAGGTTCCTTCGTTTAGACAAAATATTTCAAAACCATGCAAATGGAATTAATAAGCATCGCGATCACGCATTGACCAACTGCAGTGTAACAAATTGGAATATTTAACGAATTACAAATATTTCTGACAAAATATTATAAAATATTCTGACAATTCCAATACAAGTTGCGCAACATCAGTGCAGATGCTGAGTCTAACAGATGATAGAATGAAAATTGAGAGTTCGATACTTAAAACCAAGTACAAGACCTTTAGTCACTCAGCTCGCAATAGTTCGTTTACAATGCTCTAGGCGGATCTAGATCTGGGGCGATATGGGAATATGCGAATATGAGAAATTGTCAGGACATATTTTATAATGAAATTAATTTAGATATTTGCCAATAGTGAATATAATTCAACTTATTTTCATACATGTCCGTTCGTTTTGCATGAACGGAAATGTAAACTTGTTAGTTTCTATAAATGGGGTAAGTTTGCTTATCAGAATCTTTAATACCTTGTGACCCTGCTAAAAACAAACTTACGCAACCTTAAACAACATCATTCCGAAGTTAATAAATGTTGGTATACATATTGCTTTTGTCCTGCGAAAGAGGAACTTTTTTGAAAATTTTCGACAAAAATTAAATCGATAATGACATATCCAAATACAGATTCTGACAAAACGAATTAGAATTTCTTTATAATAAGATAAGATCTTTATATCCTCATAAAATTTCTTTTAAAATATTCCTTTACTTTACTATTAAATACAAGGATGTACTGCCATTTCCACCATAAAATTGTTTGGAAATTAAGAGGAAATTAAAATTCATCAAATTGAAATAATATTGTTGTTAAATATAAGATTTATACGTGATGTCTGTTTGATATTTTTTTATAATTTATTTCCTTTCTTGTGTTCTTGCAGATTATGCTCTTTGACCATAACACGTCTTACCATATTGACTCCACTACCAGGTGACTTGACATCTTTATCGTTGGCGGTTAAAATGCAAAGTTCCAAACGTACGTTGCGCTCGCATGAAATACCAATAAATGGTGCCAATTTACTGCAACAGGGTACGACATCAAATACAACAACATCACTGAGTAGTAGTGCCGGGGGTGGTACTAATACTGGCAATAATGCTTTAACCATCATGCAACAAAATAATTCACCAAATGTCAACGACAGAATGATGAATTCAAGTGGTGGCCAATCAAGTGTGGGTGGCACGGGTAATACACAACATACTTCATCTGTATTGGGTACACCTGGTAATATTGGTAATTCTGGTATTGGTACTTCTGGTATGATGATATCGGGCGGTGGTGTACCATTGGCCGAAACCGAATTGGATTTGAATTTTAGTTTACAATATCCACATTTCATAAAACGTGATGGTAATAGGTGCGTATAAATGTTGATTTCTTTTTGTATCTTTTTTAATACACGTTTTATGTCATTACATACATACATATTGCCATATAACATGTTATTAATAATACGTTTAATAAGCAAACGTAATTACAAAGTGTGTTACATTCAGTTTCCCTTTTAAAAATTTCCTGCGTACATACGCTTGCAAAAATATTAAGTATAAATTATAGTGCAACGAGGGTTGCAACAAATCATTAGTTTGGTATTGTCTCTTAATTGCAACTGTAGAGTTAGTTGTTATTTTAGCTGGTGTTTATCGAATTTAAATCAAATGCATTAAGATGTTGTCTGATAAGCACTAATTAATAAATTTTATCGCGATAATTAAAATCGATCATTTCAGGTCTGATGAATCGCCAGTTTGCCATTATTCTCCGCGGTTTTGGTCTTCACTACCATATGCAATAGGTTTGAATTCAGCAGAGCCTTTAGCGCCCCCGGAGGGATAGGTTCTTATTGCCTTGGTTTAATCAATGCACACCAATCGCTGTATAAAGGATCATAATAAAGCTGTTGTACTCGCCGTAGTCCAGTAGATAGTGTGTTGACTTATTAGACGTCTGATTCGGCTCAATCCCCATGTCAGAAATCACGAACAAAACGAAATATGAAAAAAATATTTCTTCAGTGTCTTCCTCTCAGCAGATTTCTGGCAAAAACTCTGAGAGTAAAAAATTGCCATGAAAAGTTTCTTAAAAAAATCTCTTGTTCGGACACGACTTCTAACTGAAAGTCCCGCCACTTATAGATATAATTAAGACTCACAACATAAGGGGTGTGAGAAGCTAGGTCGTAATCCTGACTGAAGGGTTGTAATGACCATTTATGTATGCATGCTTATAAAATCGTCAGAACATTTCCGGTCTGATGAATCGCTTGTAATCCATTATTCACCATGGATTTGGTTGCCACTACCATATGTAACGAATTTTTTATTTCAACCGAGTCTTTAGCGGCACTGTAAGACAGGTTTTTATTGCCTTAACGCACGCCAATCGCAGTGTAAAGGATCATTTTAAAGCTGTTGACACTATTCAGTTGCACTTGTTTTAAACGTTGCGTTCATATATTTATTTTATTCTGTGTAAAATCGCAAGAATAATACGATCAAAGCTTGACTGGATTACTGATAAAATATTTTCTTTTTTGCCTTGTTGGTGAAACAACCCACGTCATTGCATACATTTTTTTCATAATGTCTGCCATAGCCAGTACGACGCATAACAACTACATGAAAGCGATTACAAACAAATATGAATGAAAATAACAGCATAAAACTTAATTAGCATTTCTTGGGGTTTTCAACCCATTGCCATCGCTGTTGTTCTTAATGTTGTTAAGCATTATAGTCACCTGAGATTTTTAAACGTTATTGTCAATCATATATAGCCAATTAACCATCATTTTATAATGTTGTAAATTCCAAATAAAAATACATACATATGTACATTTGCCTCTGTTAACTTTATGACTCGCCCGTCCGACTGTTCCTTTATTCCTGCATTATGCTCAGTTAAGACAGCAGACTATTTTAAATTCTTTTCCTCTTCTGTTTCTACTTCTATTACTCCTTTTCCTTTTAGTTGGTAATTTGATTATGTTTCAGGCAACAAAAAGAGCGACTAAAACTAATTATAAAACTTCTACGTTTTGCAGTGCTTTACAACAGTTAGAGTATATGTGAGAACGGGTGGACTGAATGGTTTGAATTTTAACTGGGATGATTTTTTATCTTTTCCCCTTATTTGTAAACAGATTGTAAATGAAACTTCGTTGGTGCTGAATGATTAAAATGGCCTTGGGTTGAGCTTTTTTGATAAACAATTTTTTTTTTATATTTTTGATAATTGGTTGATTAAGAAAACTTGTTTGAAGAAGAACTTTTTAAATAGTATAGAAGATATAAACAAAGAACGATGTGAAGGGCAGTTAATTTAATTAAATTGAGAACATTTTTTTATACATTTATTTTCGTTTTTGCGTAAGAACTTTTTAGAAAAATATGCTCTTGGAAGGGCAATTTAGCAGTATGCACAAACAAATTTTGATATTTGTTTTTCTTTGTGAAAACTGAAATGACGAGTAAAATTTTCTCAATCTTTATTACAATTACAAAACAAGTTCTTCATTTCCCCTTAAGTCCGTTTGACCGATTTTTATCGAGTAAAAAATGCATGTCTGATGTTAACTACTATTTTTTGGGTTTTTTTTTTCTACAAGGAAAGAAAAATAAAAGTGGAATTAAAATCGAAATAATATGGCATATTTGTAGAAGAAGTAAAAGAAATAACTTGTCAAACTAACTAAGTCAAACCTTTTGAATCTAAAGCAAGACAACAAACATGTAAAAACTATTTCCTGATTTAATACAATCGTGTTAAAAAATTCAAACTGTTTTTACCAATTATTATTACTTTTTCTATTCCATTTTGCTTAAAGATCTAGAGGTTACAGAACACATTTTCTTGTTTTCCTTTAATTAATCGAGTTCATCGAGTAAAGCAAGAATGAGATTCTACGCGTTTGAAATCCAAGAGCGATAGCGGACCCAAGCTGGTGGAATCTGAAGGGTTACAGGTCCGACGATCGCAGAAGACCTGTATATACACAATTGATTTCTTTAAAGCGAGTCATCTGCCAATACTTTCAATAATTTTATATATGATTCTTTTTTCAACACGTCCCAAATGCAACGCCAAAAAATAATATATTTTTTTTTACAATTTGGAAAGCACAAGGCAGGCGGCTCTTACACTTTTTGCTATTATCGTGCACGTTCAGGAATATTTTTTATACGCTCTCGGAGCCTGAAGAACGCTGAAAGACGTGTGCCGAAATTTTTTTTTTTTTAGTTTTTTTTTTATGTCAAGATGTCAGAGCTTTCGTTCCGTAAGCCAATATATTTTTCATTACATTGCGTAGACGATTTTACATATGTTTTGAATATTTTAAGTTGGGTTTGATTCGATATTTGCGAGCTACTATAGGTTAGCGGACAAGTACACTCGATGGTCATGTGGTCCATTCTGTTACCCAGTGTCATGATCCGTTAGTGGTGGGTTTGTACGACCCCAAGTTCCAAATGAAACTGGCCAGTTCCCTTAGTGGTACGCGTGCCATCATGCTCAGATCTACAAAACCGATGACGTCTGTCCTGAAAAGGGCACTCGTATAAAATGTGTTGCTCCGATCTTCCAAATTTAAAAAAGTTGAAGCGCACTCTAACGTCTCCTCCTCAGACATTTCCGATCCCTTCCGTGCCAGTTCGCTTGCCTTTTCGTTTACCTCTAAGCCTCAGTGGCTAGGAACCCAGTAGAGGCGGGTGTTGTATCGACGTATATATAGATATTCTAGTTCTGCTTGTGTTTTGGCATATTTTGTGAGTTGATGTGTAATTCCTGTTCTTTCTGAACAGGCCTGGCCATGATGACATTTAATAAGTTGGTGAACAATGAGGGCATAGACAGACGTACTTCTTGCTTTACTTCATAGTTCATAGCTCTGATAATACGAATTATTTTCTGGGATGTGCTTCTTGCATTGTCTTAATTATATTAATCATGTGGTAACAGTAATGTTTTACTTAAAAAACCATCAAAGCTTTTCCTGTCTTAGCTTATAATCATCATTATTTATTAAATTAATGAGAATGCTTTGATAATCAAATTTTATACTCCACGTACATGATTGTCATTTCATGATTCTTAAAATTTGTTTCTGAATGTTATTTTATGTTTGTTTTTTATTTATTTTTCTTTTTTGGTTGAAAATCTCAATGTTTAATCAAAAAATACAAAAAAAAAAATTCTGCGCAATATTTGTGGTAAATTTTCATAAAACAACTACAAATGATGTATGTATGTATGTGTGTATATAAAAATAATTTAAAATATAAAATTTATAATAAAAAAAAAACTGAAACTATAGTACGCGTTATGGTTACAATTTGCCTTTTTTCTCCTTTCACCATAATCCTCCTAGACTGGTCATCTTATTGCAAAGACGCAAAAAATACAAATCACGCACCATTTTGGGGTATAAAACTTTAGCCGAAGGCTTTATACGCATGGATGCGGTGCTACAGAAATCTATGGATATGACTGTGGAATTGACAGCATCCGGCAAAAATGGTCGTCCCGGAACAACTGTTGCTTGTCTACGTGCTGAACGTGTCTCATCCATACCAGTTGATCATGACAATAAAAATAACAATAGTGTCCTATTGGCAGGTATGTTAATAATAAAACTTTTATCTTCCTTTTTTCAATTTTATAAAAATGTATATTAATATTAAAAGTCCTCCTGGTAAAAGAACACATTGATAAATATCTCTTACATACTTTAATAGTGCATTGTTTTTATTTTCTTTAATTAAAAAATGTAAACTTGATTTCTATTTGCTGCAACAAGTCATATTTAAACTCTCATCATATTTCTCTGCGCGTGTGTTTGAAAAAGGAAATAAAAAAATAAAATTCTTGTGAATTCATCTGAAAAAGTTTTAGAATTTGTTGATAAAATAAACGGAAATTAATTAAAACTTCATACGTCAACTCTATTTTAAAAGGTTAATTTTATTTTAACTTTTCTTAAAGCGTTAGTGGAATTCTGTTATAATTCGTTCGAAATTACATTTTTTAATTTTTTATATTTTAAAAATAAAAATCAATTCTGCTTAACCAAATATGATAAGGCACTAGTTTCTGATAAAGCAGACTAATTTATATCTCAAATTAGGGTGAGTAAGTAATATTAAAACAAAGCATTGATGAATTACTTCAAAATATATTGTTATTTTATTCTGCCCTAACGAAATATGCATCGTTTTGATCGATAGACGGTTATCATGGTGCGATAAGTTTCTCCATTGACCGTTTCACCGTCCTCTTTTCCAAAGGAATATGGGTCAATGATGCCTCTGCTCCACAAGCCGCACCAAATAGTCAATCAAAATGGGTACATTGCCATCTGTAAGTCTACGTGTGCTTTTTGTGAGCCTCAAATATGGCTATTTTGCTTATTAAAGTACCCACCAATGAGCTTCATCCGACAAGATGATGATTTTTTTTTTTTTTTTTTTTTTTTTTTTTTTTTTTTTTTTTTTTTTTTTTTTTTTTTTTTTTTTTTTTTAAATCGACATCATCGTGCAGTTTCTCGTTAACCCATCTAGCAAAGTGAATGGTCATGCAGCTTTAACTCTTGAACCAATTGAACTTTGTAAGGCGTCATACCGAGATCTGTTTGCAAAATTCGACGTAAACTGGTGCGTGAAGTGTTCAATTCTTGAGAACAATGACCAGTTGATGTTGATGGATCTTCACGCACACTCTGATCCACAGCTTCGATATTTTCGGGTGTACGAATTGTACGAGCACGCTCAAGTCTTGATGCATCAACAATGAATCCAGTTTCACGAACTTTAGCAATAAACTTGCATATACCGGGCACTGTTGGTCCTTCTCTGCGACCAAATTTTGTTTGTTTTGGAAATAAATTCCTACGTTGCTCACGCTTTAATAGATCTATTCAATATAACCGATGGTTCAAATTTAAACCGATAGATGACCCACCCGATACATGTTTTATGCAAGGGCTTATAACAAATTCATTATCGAGTTAAAACAAATTTATTATTCTTTTTTTTTTTAATTAAAAAATCAAAGATTAAACAATTCCATAAATAAATAAATAAAAAACATGGTTTTTCTCAATCAATTGCTACTATCGTATGAAATCGTTCTTTTGAAATACTATTCCTTTTATCAAAATTGTTTTACAATATGGATTATACAAAAGTCACCACTTTGGTTGCCAAACGATATGATTCTGTCACTTATCACACCAACCGATGTCGTTCAAAATACTGAAAACTTTTTCAACCGTAAGTAAAACTTTTACTAAAAAAAATACCTTTCAACGACAATTCCACTAATACCGCATTTGAATGTCCCTGCCCGCAATGCGCTAATGCATTCGACTCTTTCTAAACAACTCGTTCAGAATAGATTTGCTAACCAAAAGAACTTTATTGAATAAAAGTTGACAACTTTTTGAAGAAATTCTTGTGAAAAACAAAATAACAAAGCAACGGATGAACGAAATAAAAACCAAAAAACTATAGAAATTGTAGCGATTACTTTGTGTTGAATGTGTGTATATGATGCATGAATTTTCAGTATTCAGTAGATTTGCGGTTATTGAAAAAGTTACAAAGGCACGCACACACATAAGAATCGAACCGCAACTACAATAATAGAGAAAAACTAAATTTGAACAGAAATATTTTTTTCTAGGCGAATAAAGCGCTTAGTGATGTGAAAGAAAAAGTGGAAATATTCGATGCCATCATGCAAAAGTATGGAAAGTGGTGTGATTTATTTCTGAAGCATAGTAAAAAATTGTTTGAAATTATTTACGAAATTCTTTTGTGGTTTGAATTACAAAAACCAGTTGAGTTTTTTTTAAAAAATTGTATAATGTAGTTTGACAATAGCGAATGAATCAGTTTAGGTTTCATTCTTAGATGTCACCTTAAAGCATTTATCACTTTTGATTAAATTTTAGCATAATTTTAACCTTGTATATGGTGTGTTTAAACTATCGATAGATGGCTTTAAATTGAAATACCTCTGGTAATATTAATTCCATCGGCTAAAACTGTATCTTGCTTGAAAGACGCCATTTTCAGATTCAATTTCTTAGAAGACATTATTAAAATCACAATATTTTGTGAAAAGGTATCTTTTTTATATACATACCTTATTGGTCATGATCAGGCGTTAGCCTAGCTACTTACGTCATCCAATTTGTGCGTGGTAATTTTATGCATGAGTGGCGGAAGCTACAGTTTAACGTCGTATCCGAACGACAGAGCTTTTGCCAGAAGACTGGTATAAGACGCTTGCTAGAAGATTGTTCAAGAAATGAGAGCTAAGACTTGACTCACGAGCTGTCGTCTAGCAAGCCAACACACTGGACTACGGTGAACAGTGGAGAATCCTTCGCATTCATATTCGTCATATTCTTTTTTTCTATTACAAAAAAGATAAAAATGCATCGTAGACTGCTAATAAAATTTTCGAAGTTTATGGAGGCAATGATTTAAATTGAAAAAAAAAAAAAAAAAAAAAAAAACCTGCTGATATATCGATGTCACCTTTACCCTGGTTGACCAATCATTAAAAAAGGCTAGGCATTCAGCCTAGGCTAAGCTATTATTGTAATTAAAATTTATTTGCCATTGCTCAACATACGAGGAGCAACTATACAATCAATAAGATATATTCGTTTAGAATTGTAAGTAATAATATTGAGGTTATTGTCATACGCATTTATCAGCCCTTACTAAGCCAACAATGGGCTTATCTTCCTTAAGTGCTTCCTTCTTTTACGACATAATGATGGGTATACGTAATCGGTACCTTCTTTTTCTCATCTCTGTAACTCGTGCAAATGTTAGTGGATATTTTTTTTAAACAACCAATGGCATATCGCATGAGTACCAAGAATGAAAATCCAGTAACGAAATATCCAAATTTTTTTTTTGGAGATTTTCGTGATAGTAGTCTTTTTTTAAGACAAGTCAACGTAGTCTAGTATTTAGTGCGTTGACTTATTAGATTACTCTCTCAAAGTAAATCAAAATAAGAATCAACGTTTCTCAAAAATCTGTCGTTCGGAGTCGACTTTAAACTGTAGGTCCTGTACATGTATAAAATTAACACACACTACATAAGTGGCGTAAGAAGCAAGGTCGTAATCCTAACTGAAGGGTTGCAGTGACCAATTATTATCAGGTATGTGATGAAAAACGATTTCGATCAAAAAACGCTATAAAATCGGAAATAGTTGTGATGGCACCGCTTATTTCTGTTTCGTTTTGGTTTTGTTCTTAAACCGAATTCGATTTCATTTTTCATTTTGTTCTATAAAAATTTCAAAAAATAAGAATGTAATAGAAAACGAAATTTTAGTTTGATTTTCGTTTTTAAATCGAGCAACCATTTGTATACGAATTGCTAAAATTTATCTGTTTTAATAATACAAAAATAGTTTGATTAAAATATAGAAGCGAAAATGTAATTATTTATTTATATTTCTCATTTATTTACTATATAAAATTATTTAAAAATAGGCTTTCTGCAATTGCATCCCGGTTTCTGCTTGCCCCAGTATTTGTTGGATTACTTAAGTCAAGTTCGATTTCACTAGGATCAGGTTCTTCAAGTGGAGTAGCCGTAGTATCGAAATTGTGGTCTAATTTGTAAAAGTTACACATATTGTGAAGTGCGCAGCATATATTTATTATTTTAACCATTTTCTGCGGTTTATACCATAAAGCGCCAGACAAGCAACGGAATCTGCTTTAGAGAACACCGATTGTTCTTTCAATAAGATTTCTAGCTGATGCATGGGTTTTATTAAATATATGTTGAGCTGATCCCGTACTTGGACCATGGACCATGACCTCCATTTTAAAAATTCTTACTATAAACGTCTCGTGCTAAACTGAGATTCCAATCATGACTAGATCCGGGTTTGATGCATCCCTTAACCTTTTTCGTTCAATATTTTCAAAACGATTAGAATTGCTGATTATAAAAATTGAGGTTGATAAAACAAATGCCTTTGTTACGCTTTACAAATTAAAAAATAATTTTATTTTTACTAAAAAGTTTGTTATTTTACATGAGACGGTTTAGAGTAAAACAAAAAATGGAAACTAAAACCATTCGGATTTCATCACATCTTATAACAAAACGTTCGTTTTCCAAATTCGATTTTACTTGAAAACGAATCGATTTTCATCACATACCTGTATGTATTCTTTTTTTGAGAGGTGAGTTTAGTGAAGAATGTCGCCAATAGACAGTGTTTTTTTTTTTATATTTCAAAACAAAACAAAAAAAAACATTCAAGCGTTACCAACATCCATAAAATTTTCCATCTACTTCTGGGAATTGTGTTGAGCTTGTAAGGGAATGCTTTGGCATAGAAATCAAATGACTTTTGAAACAGAGAAATTTTCCAAATTCCATCACTATGTCGTTAAGACAATAATACTATTCATAATGATCTATGAAGTGTTAAAATTGTTCTTAGAACTTTTCCATGACTGTTTAATAAGTATGTGAGGAAATTCTAAAAAACACACTAACATAGCAACTGCATAAGCCTTTTCACGGACTACTTGCAAAGAGTGATCCATAAAATTCACCGAAAAAAAAAAACAATCAACAAGAGAATTTCTATTTTTAGAAAGTTCACAAAACTACACATAGATATACATATGTATGCACATGAATTTTTGACAGTTAAGAAAAGAAAATAAAAAATATTAGGCGTAAATGGTAAAAAATTCTTAAGATAACTTTCAACTGCATATGCAGCATCATTTGTATCATATTAAACACGAATATTTACATCATTTTTTCTTTCTCTCTCAAATACTTTTTAAAAGCAGGCACTAGTTTCTGTACTTCAGTAGATCAATTCCCTTTAAATTTTTTTTTTTTGTCCAGTAATTTTTGGTCGAGTGAAGAGAGTCTCATGCTTTAGGAATCTAGGATGGAAAAAAAGAAAATAATTTCTGAATGAAAAAGAAAATTAATGTGAATGAAAACATCTGTTTTCAGTTTCGTTCGTTCTTTCTCCACAAGGCATATTTCTTGTCTGCTCGTCGCGCAAGTGTTCAAACTCTGTGAATATTGCGGACGTGTTTTTAAACGTTTTAGAATGAGCGTTTGTGCAGCGTTTACAGTATTCCCTCGATTTACGTCGTAGAATGTTCCGGAAAAAGGCGACGTAAATCGAATTCCAAATAACTCATACTATCAGATGCATTTATTTATATACATTTTACAAAAAAAAACTAAAATAATTAAATTTTTATTCTGTATAACTAAGTACATACATAAATATAGATGGATTTTCGATGTGTTATAAAAATTTATTTCATATGTTGTTCACAAAAAGTTTAATAAAAAATAATCCATTAACACTTAAATACTATTTAAAAAAGGAACATATATTTTAGAAGTGTTTTCAATAGAAGAAGACGCAGTCGCTTTTGTACTTGCGCGGATTTCTACTCAACTTTTTAGGATGTATCTTATTGTTATGGGTGGAAGACCCATTATATTAGCTATAACAAACGCTTTTTCGACACTATCATGACGCCTTAAGATGTCCAATTTGGTTTTTAACGAAATTACATTTCGTTTTCTTCTTAAAACATCACGTTTTATTTTTTGAACTCATATTTAATGTACTTAAATATTTATTTTATTCAAATAGTTACACACAAATATTGAATTTTTTTAAAGAGGGAATTCCCCTGATTTTGTTTATAAACAACAGACGCAACGTAAATCGAATGACGACGCAAATCGAAGTTGAAGGGAAAAAAATTTTTGACGACGTTAATCTAAACAACGTAAATCGAGACGACGTAAATCGAGGGAATACTGTAGTTAGTTTTTAAAAATAGAGGAAAAATTATTTTTAGTTTACTAGTCGACTTTTTGGTTGTATTTCTTTGTTTTTTTGTTATTTGAAAACATTGTTTAATAAAGAGAATCGTTTTAAAAATGTATTAGTTCTTAAATTAGATTTGTTTTTTTGGTTTATTATTACGCGTTTGACGTCAAAGGCCTCAATTTTGTTGCTTGTATGAACAAAGAAATACGTAAAATAGAGAAAACTAATATTAAGAGGCTAATTTGGAATGAGTGTTCATTAGAAAGAAATTGGTGGAAATTAAATTTGTACATTGTAATTAATTAATTTGCTGAGGAGGTTGAAGTGTGTAGTGATTAAAGTGCTTGACTACATATCAAAACAATTTAAGTTCGAATCCTTCTGAAAGGTAGAGAATTTTTATCAGGGGCTGCCTCCACATATTTAGCTACGAAGTCTGTGTTTCTGACCCCATCAGGTGGAACAACATCAATGACGAATATCATAGCGAAGTTAGCATCGTCATCTCTTTTGAAAGACAGTATTATCAGTAAGAATAGTTTTTGACCACTGCATGCAATACAATAACACAATAAATTTTCGCATAGGGCCTTGTTTCTAGGCGAGAACAGTGGTAACCCTATAATTCGAGAACTTGCTACCAATACAATCAATCACTTGCTTAGTTGGCAAATTTTTTTTATTGATTAGGAAGTCGCCCTAGTCCAGTAGGTAGTGTGTTGGCTTATTAGACGTGAAGCCACTGTTCAAACCCCATCCCAGACATTTCCAATAAAACGAAATATGACGAGTTCCTCTCAGTAGACTTATGGAAAAAAACTCGAAGAGTGAATAAAATTGTCATGAAAAGTTTCTAAAAAATCTGTCGTTTAGAGCCGATTCTCCTGCCGCTCATGTATTAAATTAGCATAAATTTGTGAATTGTGAATTAAAGTGATTAAGGCGATTAATTATAAGCTCCGTGAATTTGCGAAAAATAAAATATTTATTGACTAAGAAATAGAAAAAGGACTATTTGCAGCAATAGATAAATAATTTCGAAATACGGGGAAATAATAATAATAATAAAAACATTTAATTTAAATAACATAAGTGGTTGGAGAAGCTAGGCCGTAATCCCGACTGATGGGATGTAATGACCAATTATGTGAGTATGTATGTATTAGTGAGCAAATTTTCTGATCACTGCATCCATTACAATAACATAATAAATACTAGAATAAATTTTCGTACAAGGCTTTGTTTCTGGACATCAACGGTGGCAGCCCTATAATTTTAGGACCTGTTACCACTATGTCTGGTAGTGGCTTAGTAGGAATGTACTTTGTAGTCATAATAAATCCTTGGTGAGCATAGAAAGATGTGATCAAATATTCAACACTTTTTAGCCAACATTTTACAGATCAAAGTTTTTTCTAGCACCTTTAACTACTAACTTTTATTTTTGATGCTGTCCTGAATGCCCATTTCAATCGAAGTTTATTTAATTATTGGAAATATGTAGTCGCCGTAGTCAAGTAGGTAGTCTATTGGGTTATTAGACGTAAGGCCACGGTTCAAACCCCAGGTCAGATGTCTTCAACAAAACAAAATATTAAAAAAATATTTCTTTCGTCGATCTCTGGCAAAAACTCTGAGAGAAAATAAAATTGCCATGAAAAGGATCTCAAAAACATGTCATTCGGAGACGACTTTAAACTGTAGCTCCTGGCACTTATGTATAAAATTAACACACACCACGTAAGTGTTGCGAGAAGCTAGGTCGTAACCCTTACTGAAGGATTGTAATGACCAATTATGTATTGGAAATGTGGCATGATCGAGGGATTTACTTCCTATAATTATCAAGTCCTTTAATAATTTAAATAAAACCCAATCAATTTATTAAAGTTGTTGTATAAAAACTATCAACACTAAAATCTTTAACATGTTATTAAAATCAAACATTATTTAACCGCCCATTAAACATATAACATAAAATTGTTTTTCTTTAATTACTCTCAATAAATGTTAACTTAATTCTATAATTTATATTATTGTCACATGTTGCGTCAGACGCTTATAAAAAAATGTGAAAAAATAATTACTTTTCCTTAAATACTACGCTCTGCACATGGCGAAGGAAATTGTAAAAATCTCGTTTAGTTTTATTTTTTTCGCTGATGAATCATTGCTAATAAGCCAAACACTTCCTATTTTGTTACCGAAATTATGGTCAGCCACACAAACATGGCTATTTTATACAGTCTGCCAGACAGAGATCGATATGACCACCAGCTACTCAACAACAAGATTTTAATGACTCACATCGTAATTATGAAAATTATCTAAAATGAATCCAAACACCACTGTGTGACTACTGCTTAACCTACTCAAGATTTGCCACAAGATAATTATCACAAATGGACACAATTATCACTCTTCAGTCTCTTTTACATATAATTTGTTTTTTATCTTCATTAAAAATATGTGTATGTTTGTTTATAAGAAAAAAAGACAAAAAAAAAATGAGCGTGAAAAATCTTATGCACGCGAATGAATAAATTTTTGAATTTAAATGCTTTCAAACAACAGCGCGCTAATTTTACACTTGATTATAATATCCTATTCCAACTCATTCTTAAATATGCGCTATGCGCGTGTGAAAAAAAAATTGTATCACGAAAGTAATAAGGGATGAGATGGTGCCAACGTCAGAGACAGAATTAAATTTTATAATTTTTTTTTTAAACAATTAAATTTATTTAATGTTTAAATAAGGCAAAATTTGTATTGTAAAGTAGTTGTGATTACTTATTGAAGTTTTGACGTAATTTTAAAACCATTTGAGGACAAACTTAATTAAGAGAGTAATAAAATTATAATTATACAGAGTAATAATTATTATTAATTATACAGAGTAATAAAATAGGAAAAAATAAATAAAACAGACTATTTATTAAAAACATAGATCTTCTATTAAAAATTTACACACCAATGAATTAATCACCCTTATTCTGGTTGTCGTCGTCGTCGTCGTCGCCGTCGTCGTCGTTACCAAAAATGATATCGATAAAATCAGAGTCGACATAACACAATATCGACGGCGTATTGACTCACAGAATACGAAATGTGTGTTCGACAGTCATCTATAACTGTCAATAACGACAAACAGAATACCAATTTTAAACTGTCGACGCAAGACGACGTCGACGACGACAACCAGAATAAGGGTGAATTTTTTCATAACAAATGATTTTCTAGAGTGAAAAATGTTATGATAAAAAAAAAAAAAAAACTACAAAAACAGACGTTGTCCACATTAAGCTTATTAAGCACCTTTTAATCAAGGTTCCTAAAGGTATTGTAAGATTTTTTTGATTATTGCTGTTCATATTTTATTTCAATTGTAATACGCATATTTAGTGTACTGAAAATTATTAGATGCACTATATCGTTATACGTAGAATTTCTTAACTCCCATAGATAATGTACATATTTATATTATAAATACAAAGTATATTTTTATTATACTAACAACAATTTGTATTGATTATAAAAAAACAAAACAAACTAAGGAATATTTTGTTGTCCCTTATTTTGTCACTAGAGCCGATGTCTTCAGCATTTTAAGACAAAGATACCATAAGGTCCTTTGTTAGAGTTGTATACAGTTTTTGGTTTGCGATCTCATCTTTAGTTACTTATCTTAAGAGGTATATTGGGCTCCGTAAAAAAACATGTTTTAGCTCTCATTATTTCATAGGCATTCAACGTACAGAATGTTCTCAGAAGTTCACATCGTTACCAGGCTTGCGGCCTAGCTTCTATGTGTTTATTTTATACAAGAGTATCGAGAACTACAGTTAAACATTGCAACCCGAAAGACAGTTTTGAGAATCCTTTTCATAGCAATTAGTTTACTTACTTTGGGCTTTTCTTAAAAGAAAACTGAGAGAGATCCTTGGAAAGAAATATTTTTTATTTCAATAAGTCTGAACTGATATTTAAACTTACAGCTTGCGTGTAAAAAGTCGTTTGGCTTCCAGAACATAGCACACATTTGAAATCGATATTACTAAAACCGTATCTACAAAACAGTTAGCTATGCTTTAATCAATAGCAGGTGCTATTCCTGCCCCAAATTGTACCAAAAGGCCCACAACTAAAGTTAGTTCATTTAAAAAGCGTAGTTTTTCAGCTAACGAAATATGTATGTATGGTTGTAATTGATACGAAATCCTTTTGCCACCAATCGCAACCGAGCTCTGTTATAAGAATGTAAACTTATACCTCCCTTAGTAAAGAAACTGAATTTTTATTAATTTTCTTTGCTTTATGCTGTGGAGAACCATTAGGCTGCCTGCCATATCTCTCCCAACTTCTTATAAATTTACTTTGCTTCAGTTTTGTTACCACGTTTTTCATAACAACAAAATGAATTTCTTGTAAATAACTATTTCAAGTCTAAAGTCCTTTTCTGGCTATTTCCAATTATCAAAAATATTATTATTATTATTATTATTTAAATTAATAGAAATATAAATAATAAAACGATTATTTGGTTAACATTTTTATATGTATTTCGTTTAAAGTTTAAGAAATTAATGCCATATCCTACTATAAAAATATTTTTCAATTTCTATTTTTAAATCTAAACGGAAAGAACCTCAAAAACAATCACCTTTAATAAATACGACATGTTAATGACATCTTGACAACGCCTTCAACAACAGGCAACAACCTGTGCAAAGTCATCAAAAAGTGTTTCAAGGCGTTATACAGAAGTACATGAAAAAATAATAAAAACAAACACAACACTTAAATGTGCTTGATATTGTATATTGTTGTAGTTTTTGCAGAACTTATATTATTATATTATATCTGATATAGCAAATGGTGAAGACGAAGTTATGATACCCTTTACTACAAAATATTAAATTGTTGATTTGCTTTATTGCTGATGAATACCATAGCTAGCATTGTATTGAAATCATTCCAAGTCACATGCGTTAGTATAAACTAAGTGAATTGAACCTCCAAATTGGCAGACAAGCACAATGATCTTAAAACAATTGTTCTATGAACCGAATCTTAGTAAAACTAATATTCAAGGGCTGCTGTTTCTGTTTTGGCATTTAAGAATGCTATTCCTTTTGTATCTATTATGGTCATTATAATCTCAAAAACTAATCTCTTTCCCTTCTTTATCGGTTATATAACCCTATGGTGTTTAGCTTGCATAAGAATAGTGTACGATTTTTTTTCTAATTTCTCACAACAAGTTCTGAAAAATAGTATTCAACCTGATCCTTCCCTCGGGTACAAATTTGAATGAGCATATCGCAGTGGTATCTTCAGTAGAACGCACGCAAGACAGGTTCAAGCTAACTTTGATGCATCCAATAACGTCGATGTCACCGTAGAGCTCATACAATACATAATTTCTTTATAGACATCAAAGCATATAATTTACGAAGAATTTTTCTCTTGCAGACTTCAAACACAGCTTCATATAACTGCAAAAATACCCATGGCTCTGTGCCTTATGACAACACCGATTGTATCAAAGTCTTGTGTAGTTTGATTTTGGTTAACTGGTCGTTAACTGATGTCATATGTACATTTTATGTATTTATTTTTAAAATAGTTGTCATCGCACAGTTTACCGCTGTTATTTTTGTACACTTTCCTGTAATATTGTATTCTCTGGTCCACCATGAGTTAAGCCTTAAAAATTTCACTCCACTTTCTAAGTTCCTCGTTAATTAAGTTCCCAGATCAGTGTGCTAGATTATCTTGCCAGATGATTATCTTGTGAATGAATCACCCTTATTCTGGTTATCGTCGTCGACGTCGTCTTGCGTCGACAGTTTAAAATTGGTATTCTGTTTGTCGTTATTGACAGTTATAGATGACTGTCGGACACACATTTGGTATTCTGTGAGTCAATACGCCGTCGATATTGTGTTGCGTCGACTCTGATTTTGTCGATTCTGATTTTATCGACATCATTTTCGGTAACGACGACGACGGCGATGACGACGACAACCAGAATAAGGGTGATTATCTTGCTTCTTGATTTGTGATAAATGTTGATGAATACCTATGAGTTTGGCGTGATTATATTCGACACTAGACAGAGAAGACTTTACAGATGAGTTGAATTTTTGGATCTTAGTTGGTCTGGATATTTGTGAGTTCTTCCAAACTAATACTATCGCCTAATTTCAGCTCTCGTTTTGTTGAATCTTCTGTTTTACGTCAGTTTTTGCATCACCATTTATTGTCACTATACCGGGTATAGCTGATGTATGCGACTTGTCTCAAGTCTAATCTAGCTTTATGCAAATGCTGGTTATTTTCGTGCCTTTGTTTTCTTTTTTTTGTTTTTATTTGTACTACAAGGCCGTCATTCCGTACTAAACTTTCCGATTTCCTGATGCAATAATTTCTTCGAAATGTTCTCTACATCTTCGTACCTTTGCATTATTGTTTGTTTGGAGTGCACCACTGCGATCAGCGATCTCTTGACTCTTGGTTCACTTTCGATTAGTCATTAGTCAGATTAGTTCTCAACATTAATTTACAAAATAAAGTTAAAATTAAAATTTTTTCGAATCAACTTCGTTAAACTTTTCATTGTGGTTAACATTCCTGCTGTGATTGTGTAGGGTAACGCAAAAACAAACAACAATTCTTTATAGATAAACGGAATCAATACCCAACAAAGCAACAACTAATAATCGCACTCATACGATATCTTTCATGTTCAAATCTTTTGTTAAATGGAAATATATTTGTTGTAGAAACTCTAGCATACTTATACATCTCAAATGTGTATATTTTTAATGATATTTCTGTGCAAATTTCGTTTTATATACGCTTTTTCCTGTCGGAAGTTGTTTTTCAAAAGTTTTTGTAACAAATAGCCCTAGAGACCATAAGTTGGAAATGCTGTAAATCTTAGTAGCCAAATTGTTTTAAAATTTTAAAAAAGCAATCAAGCGACTCATTGACATTAATCGTATTTAAGCGGCATTTGGAAAGAAAAATAACTGAAGGAGTCCATCTGAACGAAATCACCATCAGACAGGTACACAGAAAATTTCTTTATAAATTGGAATGCATTTTCCAATACGTATAAGCGGCCTATGATGCCTTTTTCCAAGAGAGCTCTACAAATCCCATTCGATTGTTCTTTGATTAAATTCTTATCTGTTGTTGCTGACATACATAAGACTACTTCGTATAAGATTTGAATAATTAAGAGAATGACAAAGTAGCATTCGATACTTTAAAATTCTAATACAGGTAGGCCTCGTTGAACACGGGGGTTACGTTCCATGAAAATACCGTGTTAAGCAAAATCGTGTTAAGCGATACAAGAAACCAATACAAAAAGAGGGGTTACGTTCCATGGTTTTCAAAAAAGCAAATTTTATTAATTTTAATTTTTTTTTAATAATATATACATACATGTTAATCCATATCTACGCATAAAACAAAAATATTACATTCAATTAACTTAATAATTCTCGAAATATTAAAAAAAAATATTTCACGACAGTAATATTAAAAAAAAAATAAAAATACATAACCATAAAATTTAATCTTCATCACTGGATAGATCTATCCGACGTGGACGCTTTTGTAGTGATTCAATGTTGTTACTTTTTTCTTTAAAAAATTCTGTTATCTTTTTCTGATCATTAGAAAGATTTTTGTAAACCGCGCACAACCGAGGCTTTTTTTAAAGGTACCTTTAGCTAAAGGGAACTGTAAAGTTACCTTTAACTGATTTTCGTTATTACAACTTACAGATAAAATAAAATAAAATTAAAATATGGCAGTGCCGGAGCAAAGTCGATAAAACTGCTCAATTAAGTCGATTTTTTTGGCTTGTCAGAGGCAATTCGCTAAAATTTTTCGATTTACTTACCTATTAAAGTTCCGGTGAAAGCATTATAACGTCGAAAAATATCCACAATTTATGGAAAATTTGATCTTCACGCACCCAACTCAAACTGTTGACTGATATGAACACCTTTTATGAAATGCTTCACATCCTATCTGATGCCTGTCTAAAGTCAAAAACAATAGAAACATTTTTACAAAAAAAAAAAAAAAAAAAAAAAAAATAAATAAATAAATAAAACACTATTGTAAAGAAAACTTGAACTAACAAGACCCTGTTAAAAAAAAAAAACAATGAATGAAAAGATGGTTTGAATATGACAGAGAAAAGTGTCCTCTACGATTGTGTGTACGTTAACGTCAACAAGAATGTCAAAAACGTCAACGTAAACGTTGATATTGCCGCTTGTAAAGAATGATGCTAACAAAAGAGGGCCTCTGCCTGTTTAAGTCTTTTCTTGACACAATTTACGCATTTTGTCATTAAACACTTGACGAAGCTAGAATCTGATGACAATGACTATAGAAGCAACAACAACAATAACAACCTCATGAATGATTATAATTGACTATTCGTGTGCTATATACATCTCGTAAGTGATGTATGATTGGTAACTATAGCATAAGAGTCCATAGCATATAGTATTTTTTTATATTTACTTGGAAATCAATTTTTTCCTTTTGCATTCTGAAGTAGTGCTCCTCTTGAAAACTGTTCAATAATTTGACAATAAGAAACATAAAAACAAAGAAATATTTTACGGGTAAACGTAAGAAATTTAAATTTAATTCTTTCTAGTGATTTTAAATGAAAAACGAGAGTTTAAAACTGTATGTCCATAAGTGAACAAAAGTTCCTTTCTTTTGAGTATTGCAGCTTGAAATTCTTAAGCGAATTGAGGTTAAAGGTCTTGTCAATGTCCAAGAAACCCAACAAAATAGCCGGTAGCCCTTTCAACCTTTTTCACAAATCCAGCCAACAGTTTTTTTTAGCACAATGCACTAATCATGTTGAGATAAAATACGCAAACTAAAGTCTGGAATCGCAAATTATGTTCGTTACCATTTTTCTGGACAATATGTACGTCTTTGCACACAGATTTTTTTTTTTTGAGAAACTTTGGCAATTTTTATTTACTCTCAGAGTTTTTACCAGAAATCTGCTGAAAGGAAGTCGCAGACCTAGGGTTTGAACAGTGGCCTCATGTCTAATAAGCCAACACACTACCTACTAGACTACGGCGACTTCAATGTCTTTGCTAATCTTTTGTCGGTTTGTAATACAATTCCATGCTCTTAAAAAAAAAATTCAGTAAAATTGTTTTGAATTTTCTTATACCACAGGGCCGAAATTTGGTTTGCAAATATGAATATTGACTAATTATTACTGACTAATTCCAGGAAGCAGACAAAAACAGATCCAAAACTGACACTTTATTTTGACACCTTAGTCAGATAATATTTAAATTTTCTTGTTCTTATCTACCCACGTGAACAACATGATCACAATGCTGTGTTAGGTGACCCAGTAATCAGTGAAAAATTTATACAATTCGTGCAAATTCACTCATGAGTCATCTTAATAATTTTGGTCTAAAACAACATTAATAATAATAATAAAATCAACACGCTACTTCCGAAATTATTTACCGGAACAATGATAATATTGCGTTTTTTTTTCTCATTTTCTAAACAAATATCATCAGCATCAATAGCAGCAGCAGCATCAGTAACAGCAGCTAAAAATAAACAATACCGACTAATACTCCAATACGATTAGTCATGCATTTATCTCGTAATTATACTTCTCTTTATGTTTGCTTATCTCTTTTTATTTTTACACTGTTGGAAAATGAGATTTTCCAAGAATTTCCAATAACAACAAAAAAAAACAAGAAAATGTTTATTATTGAAAACATTTTCATGTGTTTTTCCCGTGACTTACTCAATAGAAATTTTCTTAAATCCATTATTTATTTTATCTTTTACTTCTCGTATATGATACCATCACACATGATACATGATGTACTTTATTGCTATGCTTTTTTATAATAAAATTGTATGTATTTTTATATAAAAATATTTGTACATATTTACATATATATATATATACATATATGTATGTATGCCTAAAGATCGGTTCATGTATGTACAAATAAATGTGTTTTTTAATATTTTTCTTAAATTTTCTTATTATTTGTTTATAATTTCTTTTTTTAGAAAGTATAGTATTCATCTTTATATAAGTGTAAAAGATAACAGGGTAACTTATAATAGTTCATACAAAAATATGTTTAATTAGGAAATATTTGCAGTCATAAATTTTAGTTTGGGCCTGTTTGTAAATGCATCACTGCGCTGCATAATATGATTATTTTGCGCACCACACTGCTAATCACATGTTGCTGATGTTTCTTTTTGCTGATTTATTTGTTTGCGTTTACGAACGAACAAACACTGCAGAAATGGAAAAATTATTAATAAATATGATTTTTGAACTGGACGATAAAACAAATGACAAAATGTTGTTAAATGCACAAAAAAAAAGAGACATTTAAGGAAGAAAAAAAAAGAAACTTATTGTTAAAACTCTCATTCTCTCTCTCACTCATTCAATGCATCAACCATTTTTATGATTAGTGTTTTGTGTTTATTTGCGCATAATATGATTTAATGTTGCATTTACGAACATTTGACAGCTGCAGTCCTGCCAAGGTTTGCATTTATGAACATGATGCGCATAATAATGCAGCTCAGTGATACATTTACGAACAGGCCCTTTTTATTTTATCTTCATTAATACGTTTCTCTTCACGTTTATAATAATTGGGCCAAAACTTCCTGGTATAGTCTTGAGTCCTTTCCGCTATACATAACATAATTGGTCATTACAACCCTTTAGTTAGGATTACGTCTTAGCTTCTCGCACCACTTATGTTGCGTGTGTTAATTTTATACATGAGTGACCGAACCTACAGTTGAAAGTCGTCTCCGAAGGACAGATTTTTGAGAGACTTCATGTCAATTTTATTAATTCGCCGATTTTTTGCCAGAAATCTGCTGGGAGCCAATCGCCGAAGGAATATTTTTTCATATTTATTTTTGTTGCAGATGTCTGATCTGGGGTTTGAACCCTGGCCTTACATCCAATAAGCCAACACACTACCTACTAGACAACGGCGACTATTTCTGCTATACAGTCTTTAGAAACTTAACCTCCTATGTGTCTCTTCAGTTTTGCGAATAAGAAACAGTCATACATTACTAAACCCACTTGTATCGGGTAACTGGACTATTGTAAAGCTTACTTGAGGTTTGTATATTAAATCATTGCAAATTTTCCTTTGTCCATGGGTCTCTTCAAGTTAGGGAATAGGAAGATTTTACATAAGGATATAAGTCAATTGAATTGGGTTTCCACAATTTCATGTGAATTGGAAAAAACCAGATCATAAAATCACATACGAAACTGTACATAGTACAATTATTTCATATGAAGAAAGCATTGGTCGAGAAAGCACGGGACAGTACTCGGTTATATGCTGTAAGACCACTTGAAAACTATTTCAAAAGTATTTGTTGGAATGTGTTCTCTCACCCGCTTTTTATATTAGATGCAGCCAGCTTCAGGCGAATGGTCTCACTTGAACACGCTTTACTAAAATTTCGTATCAAGATCTTCCAAAAAAAAGTTTGAAACCTCTTGGTCTTAAAATATGTAGTTTTCTTGACACAGAATGAAAAAATGTATGTTCATCAATGTTTCACCGAATTTGTCGCCTATGGTAGTCAATTTAAAAACTCGTGAATAAAGCCGAATACCAAAAGCAGCGCAATATAGGGGCTTCAGAAGAGTAATGCAGAAAAATCAGTTTATTTTTCGAATTCGAATTAGATCTCTACAAAACCATCGCGTTTCAGATTATTACAATGACGGGCGAAAACTGTGGTCGAATCTCAAGACGGGTAGAAAGATTTTATTGCGCGTTTAATGGTATTGATGTCAATTGTGATGTGTATTATTTTTTTGCAGCCAAACCGGCTGTAAACAACGATTTTTAATTAATAGAAGATAATGGGCTTCCTGAAGACCCGGAAATGGGATGTATTGGCCAATAATGAGCTAGTCTTAAAATTATTTGAAAATCAATTTCGATTTCTTAATAAATTAATTGAAAATAACTCTCACTTTCACTTCGAATAGTGTGTTGAAAATCTTAATACATTCTTGTTATCACTGTATTTACACCACCCTAGCAACCTGAAGCTCTTTAAGCGAGTTGTTTTCCTTTTAATTTAATTTCCTTTTCTTTTTGTTTTTCCTATTGACAATTGTTGATTTTGCAAAATTCTTTTAAACAATACACACATGAGCATGAAATTCAGTGCATCAATGTTGCAATTTGCTACATACATGCCCCATGGCATTCTTCTGCAAGAAAATAACGAAGAAATGTTTATTTTTTTGTTTACAAAAAAAGAAAAGAAAAAAAAAAACGATAAATATTTTATAAATTTGTAAACAGTAGCGAATGAGAATAAGAATGATAATAATAATAATTACAACAACGATGATAATGATGATGTTGTTGGAGGTAGCTGCTGTTAGTGACGTTGGTGATGACGATAGCAATGATGCTGAAATGCTATGAAATGATGTTGCTAGTGGTACTGTGTACGTTAATGGTTGTTGGAATAATGAAAAAAAAAACCTCAAATACAGTCTTTCTAGTTCGAATTTCTTTTTCAAATTTCTTTTTCAAATTTAATTTTTTTTTTTTTGTTACAAATTTTTTTCAATTTGCTAAATTAAACTCAGTTTTATATTGACAACTTTTGCTGTTGATATTGAAGTTTAATAGTTTATAGACTAAGCCACCGTAGTCTAGTAGGTAGTGCATTG
Source organism: Sarcophaga caerulescens (assembly GCA_927399465.1). NCBI lineage: Eukaryota > Metazoa > Arthropoda > Insecta > Diptera > Sarcophagidae > Sarcophaga > Sarcophaga caerulescens. The sequence continues at coordinate 48,715,331 of OV656872.1, read as the reverse complement.
GCTTATTAGGCGTGACGTCATGGTTCAAACCCCATGTCAGACATTTCCCACAAAATGCAATATGAAATAATAATTGTTCGGCGACTGCCTCTCATCTCAGCAGGTTTCTGGCAAAAACTCAAAAATCTGTTGCTCGGAGTCGACTTTAAATTGTAGGTCGCGCCACTTATGTATACAATTAACACACAACATAAGTGATGTGAGAAACTGCGGGCTTCTTGGGGACGATTGCCTGTAGACTGTCTAATGGTGAAGGTATAGCATTGGCCATTTTAAAGTCATCTAGCAGCAACTCGTTTCCTTGCCGTTCGCATCTTCCCCCTTTCCGCCATTCCTAAAAAACCTGCACAATGCACTGCATGAGTAGGGGCCATCCCCTAAGTGCTGGTTTCATAAAAAAAAAAAAAAAAAAAGTCCGTGTATTAAATTAATACACACAACATAAGTGGCGTGAGAAGTTAGATCGTAATCCTGTCTCAAGGGTTATAATGACTCGAGAAAATTCTACAACCTGTTGGCAGTTCACGGTTCAAACCCCAGGTCAGACATCAAAACGAAATTATGAAAAAATATATGTATTTCTTCGGCGACTGCATCTCAGCAGATTTCTGTCAAAAACTCTGAGAGTAAAAAAAAAAAATTGCCGTGAAGAGCTTCTCAAAAATTTGTCGGTCGGAGGCGACTTTAAACTGTAGGTCCCGCCACTCATGTATAAAATTAAGGCACACAACATTAGTGGTGTGAGAAGCTAGTTCGTAATCCTAACTGAAGGGTTGTAATGACCAAGTATGTTATGTTGTTGTTATGTAATATATTAACATGACCAGGATAATATAAACAAATTGTGAAATAATTTGTTTTGCCAAAATCGTCAGACTTAGCATCTGTAGATTATTTTCTGCTACATCTCGACCATTTCTGCTGCCGCCCTATTTTGTACTACGATAGTCACTTCAGAAGATATGATACAACATTCAGTGCATGTCCTTTATACGAATCAACAGTTTACACGATACGACTTTACGTACGTTACGTACAAAATTACATCCGTATTTTTAAATTGGGAGACAAAATTTTACGACAGATTTCTATGCACTTACAAAATAAGTAAAAACTTAATGAAATGTGAAAGTCTTTGAAAAATTTCAAAAACTGTCAATATTTCATTCGTATTATCACTGAATGTCGTATGTTCTCATTGAAAATGAGTTGTCACAATACTTGTCTTGTGACGTCTTAAAACTTGTGATACCATCCAAATCCACCATAAACAATACCTTATAAAAATATGAAAACTTGTTATGCTTGGCTATATTTTCCAGGAAGTATATATTTTCCAGGAAGTATATATTTTCCGGTGAAGTACAACGTTAGTATTCTCTTCGTCTGCTTAGGTCTTCTTAAGACGAGCATTAACCATTACTTTCAGATATTCAATGGACTCACGTTTCCTTCTCCTGCTCTGAGAATATTTTATATCTTTTGTTCAAGGAATATAAAAAATTTAATTAAAAATCTCATTCGTTTTTAAAGAATAAATTATAAACGATTTTAATCGTTAATAATACAATGTTATGTTATTGAAGTCGCAGTAGTCTAGTAGGTAGTGTGTTGGCTTATTAAACGTAAAGCCAGGGTTCGAGCCCCAGGCCAGACATCAAACAAAATACAAAAAGTATTTCTTCGGCGATTTCCTCTCAGCAGATTTCTGGCAAAAACTCTGAGAGTAAATAAAATTGCCATGAAAAGTTTCTCAAAAAATTTGTCGTTCGGAGTCGACTTTAAACTGTAGGTCCCGCCACTTATGTATAAAATTAACACACACAACATAAGTGGTGTGAGAAACTAGGTCAATAATCCTGACTGAAGGGTTGTAATGACCAATTATGTATGTGTAATACAATGTTATGAGAAACAACAATTTATTGAAAGTTTGCATACTTTTAAAGAACTTCTTATGAAATCAGTGTGTATGTATATATATGTACATACATATAAGAAATTTCATAAAACAAAAACAAAGATCGAAAATTTTCGTTTTTCTTTTTTTTAACACAACATTTTGCATACTTTATTGCCCTGCTATTACAAGGCGACCCTGTATGCTTGCTTCACTTTCGGTTATTGGGAAGCTACTTTTCATGCTATTGATACAAACGCTACTGATACTGATGCTGCTCCTTCTGTTCGTGGTGTTGTTGATAGTTTCTATAGTTTCAAATTTGTTAATGCAAAAGAGTATGTTGTAGTTATTACTGAATGGAATGCCAAAGAAAAAAGAAAAGATAGCAGAAGATGGAAAAATGTGAACAATATTTTCATGATGCGTCATCGCCATACGCCACCAGCAAGCAGTAAACATTTAATGTTTATGAGGTTGTAAAAAGAAATATTATTTTCGCTAGACATTTCCACCATTATATTTTTCATTTAACAGTGCAACTGTTGTTGTGCAAGCTATTGATGATCATGATGATGATAAAGTCGATGGAGATGTTGCTGTTATTTCTCTTTTGAACATTATTTTTTAACTTCCGGCTATTAGTCAGTTTTGAAATTTGCTAAATTGTAGCCTTTAGTTGATTTCCCCAATCAAAGTAAAAGAGTTTTTACACCATAAGTATGATAGTAGGAAATGAGTAACTTTTTTTTTTTTTTTTTGGAGCTTTAAATTTCTCTTTTATATTCGCATTAGTTTAACTTCTTTATTTCTATTTTTATGTACAATAAGCTGCTGTAAGGAATACTAAATTATTAGGAATATAAATAAATTTTTAATGAAAAAATGGTCTGAGCAGAATGAGGATTATGAAACGCTTTTTTTCTAAAAGAAACTCTCACATATTTCATCGTATCTCCACATATGATTAGAATTTTATAGCTGTTTAGAGATGAAAGTGATATTAAAATTTAAAATTATTAAATAATAATAAAGATCGTAAATGAAAAGCTGAAAGCCTACATAAAATGTTTTGTTAACGAGAGATTTTTTTGTTACTTGTCTTTTCCTATTTCTCCATGAATAGACTGAGAAATGAACAATAATTTTCAATCATTGAATTTTATTATCAATGTTGGGTGTGTGTAAGAAATGTATGGACTGTGTAATGATCGTCATAATCGATGAAACAATTTTTTTTTTTTTTTTTTTTTTTGTTTCAATGGGTACGTTCATAAACAGAATTGCTGAATTTGTACATCGAAAGAAACATTGTTAGCCAAAGTCATCCACCACTTTAACAACATTCCACAATAGCAGGAGCTTATTGAGGTGCGAGTTTAGTAAGAAATTAGTCGAGCAGTGCATTGGCAGCCCTAATCTATTAATTTGAAACCACCATACTATGTGTTACTAGTCGCCGCAGTCTAGTAGGTAGTGTGATGGCTTATTAGACGAGAGGCCACAGTTCAAACCCCAGGTCAGAAAACTTTAACAAAATGAAATAATGAAAAATATTTCTTCGGCTATTTTCTCCCAACAAATTTGTAGCAAAAACTCTGAGAGTAAATAAAATTGCCATGAAAAAGTTATTCATGAATCTGTTGTTCGGAGTCGACTTTAAAACTGTAGATTCCGCCAATCATATACTAAATTAACATACATAAATACATAAGTGGAGTGAGAAACTAGGTAGTAATCCTGACTGAAAGGTTATAAAGACAAGAAAATAAAAGAATTATGTATGAAAACTATGCGTGAAATATGTCATATTGCGAAAGGATAGCTACAATACTGAAAGACCCCCGACCCCAACCCAATCTTCTTTGCCCGTAATTATTCACTTCAGAAAAGAAATTGCTTTCTATTTGGTGATGAATGCATAAATCACTAGCATTTTGTCCACGTTGCTTATGTGCCGGACTCTCTCATTTTTTCTTCGATGATTTCATAAAATTTTTTTTGAGAGAAAGGCCAGAGAAAATGTCACAGAATAATGCATGTCACAGAAAACTTAAAATACAACCTTTGTAACCGAACCTCTATGTATACTCGTCATATTAGTGTCGGATATTCTATTTTTTAAGTTCGTATATATCGCGGTATTAGTTAATTCCCGCTGATGTTTCTTCGATCGATTTATTCAATATAAGACACTATTGGAGATCTCTTCATATTTCTTTTCTGTCCGTCGTCCTAAATCGGATTTGATACTTGTACTTCTAAAGTTAAATTCTTTCTAAAATTCCTGTCAGTTTTGATTCATTTTAAAATACTTTCCTGTAATAATTTTACAATCGCGATCGAAAATCTTTCTGAGAACCCAATACTAATAATTTTCGACGTTATGCGATTGCCATTAAGCAAAATATAAATAGCACCCCATGTAATATAAATATTTCATGAATAATTTCAAATAAAGTGGCGATGGACGAATATTTAAAAAAAAATATAATAGAAATGTTTCCTGAAAGCTGGTTAATTTATAATCCCTACATTGGGAAATTTCAATGAATAGGAAGTAATAACTTGGCTCGAAATTGCATTTTTTTTTTGCCTTTTGTTACTTGTATTATAATATAATTTATTATTAAAATATATTTAAAAATAAATTCTTTACAGCAGAACACAGAGAAAGAAATATTATATTAAGGAAATATATTTTTGTGTTAAATCGTGTAAATTTCTTTTAATATTTTTTTTTTGTTCATTCTACACTCATGTAAAAAATCATATCACATGGCAACATAAATTCTGAGCAAATATTAAACTAAAAATAAACTTAAAAAAAAAAAATATTGCAAAATTATAGAAAAAAACAAACGGAGAAAGAAACATAAAAGAAATGTTTTTTAAACACATCAGTTTGGACATTTGCCAATAAAATGTGTCTACTTTCTGTCCCTATCCCAAAAACAGCTACCGCCCGAGGGTCAAATTGTTTGTTATGCATACCGTCTGTTGTTTTGTATAGAATGTTGCATATAGTAAGTACGAGGGCTGTCTTAGAATTAATCGACTTGGCAAAGGAAACATAAGAAACAGAAGAACATATTTTTTATATCTCTTAATCTTAATCTCCTCCCAAATCTTCTTTTGCGGCGTGCACATCAGTTTGTGGTCGATTGGTCATTGGATCACAGAACTTAGCACCGACAAAATTCGTTCTTTATCCGGACTATTCGTATGTGGAACTCCCTTCCTGCAGGGGTCTTTCCCGTCACTTATGATATAAAGAGATTAAAATTTTGTATTTACAAACACTACTCCCTCTTTCCTCCATCCTATAACATATTTTCCCAGTTCTGACACAATGCACTTCATGAGTAGGGGCCATCCCTTGAGTGTTGATCGTATAAAAAAAATATATACACACTTTTAGCAGATACCTGGTTTATAGGGAAAACTGTCTAGTATTCTAGGATAGCCTTCAACCGCTGCTCTATTCCTTTATAGTTGGCAAATCGTTCATCTCTGAGCCATTTTTTTCAAGTCTGAAAATAGAAAATATAGAAAGCAATTCGATGGACTTAAATCTACTGAACAATGTTCTTTATAAAGCAATTCGTACTTTAACCCATTAATTGTGGCCATCACTCTAGTGAGTGTTTTGTTGTACTCGCTATTTTACAATTAATCAACTAGCAATGGGGTGATGTAGTAGATAAAGCATAAAGCCGAACAAACTAGCTTCAAATCCCTAAGAAGGCGAAAAAAAAATTTCACAAGAATTGTAAAATTTTTTCCAGAGAACACTCGCTAAGCAAATGTAGCCTGCTTTGAAGCAGTGTGCCCAAGAAATGGTTACGAAACGACTCGAAACCTCTGCTCTATTGCGGTAAAACATCACCAAACACGCTATTGTAACATCTTCAGGCCGCAGTTTTCTTTCAACAATGAGCAAAAGCGACATCAAACTTGCAAACAGATTTGTTGCCTACAAATTTTCAGTTATTTTTTGAAATGACAAACATTTCATATAGTATAGTAGCACTCACCTTTAATCCATGATTATCCAATACCATTATGTTAATCTATTAGTACAGGCAAAAGGAAGGCCCATATGGTTTCGTTTAAACTCCTCCAGCCAATATATTGAAGTCATCAATGGAGTAATAGACTGTCCTAGAGTAGAATCCAAATCGGTTGTATAGTTTGTTAAACTCCTGAATTAAGCAATTCCAAAAAAGAGCAAAAAATCAAAACTACATGACACCCTATAACTTAAAACGTAAACCAAAGTAATTTCTTTCAAACTACTGCCGCCTTCGTATAACATTAGAACCCCATTCGTATCACATAGAGCCAAAGTATCTGTCTATGCGTCTGTTGGATTGTCTCACTTTTTTTTATCGTTTATCGATTGTACAACACACGATACGTATGTACCTGAAACGAACAAAATAAAGCAAAAAGCCCATCGTATTTTGTATGTCATTGTCATTTATGGGTTATTCTTGAGTTTTTCTGCTCTTCTCTTTTTTCCTTTCCATAAGTATTGCGGTACTTAATTTCACATTATCTTTAAATAGCAGACCTTAATGCTATTTTTATAAAGAAAAATTATTTTATGGTCATACGAAAGTATGTACTTGTATATCGTCTAAAGAAACGAATCTGTTGTCGCCGTCATGCACAGTTAGTAAGTAATGCTAATAAGTGAGTTGTCAAGAGACATTTATTTAGCTGAGGTTTTACCAACATACGTATAAAAATATATATTTTTTATTTCACAATAATTTTTATTTAACTTTATTACTAAATATTGCATATATTAATGATATTATCTAGATAAATATATGAAGTGCATAAAATGCCTTAGAGGTACATACATATATGGTTGATTGATCAAGTCAAGAGTATAGAGGGTACTGATCTACCTAAAAACTGAAATTTGTCTGAATGATCCTTAGTAACGGGCTTCATCTTTTTAATTAATCTGATTAGACACATAGTAAGTAAACAATGCAACACTAGGAAACATGGTCATCCAATGAAATCTTCAAAGAATGTTAGTTAACTTATGTTAAGCTGACTATACTGCTTTTTTGCTCAGATATGTCAGCTAAAATTTGAACCTGCACGTGATATCAGAAACTTCTGCCTGAAGGGCTTTCCACATTTCAAAAACCAGGCCCTTTATATCGTTGAAGAAGCGATACAACTGTGGTTAGATCCCCTACTGCCACTAACAAGCTTTTTTTTGTCCCCTTCTGTACGCGGTCTAGAAGCCTCAAAATGACTTGAGGCATATATACATACATACATACCTACCTACCTACCTACCTACATACATACGTAGATACATACAGTGTCGGTCAAAACATATTGGACAAAATTCAGGTTATAATATTTTGTACGATTTAAAAGAAATTAGATATTTTAGAAACAACAAATACATACTAAAATAAAAATACATCCCTAGTATAGTTAAAAATAAAATTTAATTTCAGTGTTTATTATGTTATTATTAAAAATTAAAAAAAAGGTAAATAAAGGTAAAAAATTCATACGACAAAACATATTGGATTATGCAGCATGATCTAATATTTTGTTGCATAACCGCGATTTTTCAAAACTGAGCCTAGCGGTGGAGCAGGACTCCTCATTGATCCAGGATAGGTTGGCGTCTTGGAAGAACTTACGCGCGATTGCCAGCTTGAAAAAGGTAAGCGGCATTCCTAAGTATGGTATGTGAAGCGTTGCTAAATAAAAATTTCACAATTATTGAACAAGTTTACATGGAAGAAACGATTAAAATTTTTTGATGACATTTTGAATTTAAAATTTAATATTTCCATTTTAATTAATTAAATATTAATATTAGAGTTGTATTAGTAATACATATTCATTTAACGACAGTGAGTTATTATTTTTAGGAAAATTTGTCTGTAGATAAGAATACATACATACATTTATTTTTGTTACTTTTTTTTTATTTCGTTATGCTACAGACACTAGAAATTAGTTGGTTGGGATTATTTGTATCTTGAGTCAATGTGATTGATTGAGAACATGCAACCAATCAATTCAAACTAATTTAAAAAAACTGATAAAAATCAATTCATTTGACACACTTTTTATGTCGAGGTTTCAACGGTACCCTCATATTTTTTTTTTTTTATAAAGATAAACAATTTTTTTGTCTTTTTGTTTTTCCTATTTAACAGGGTGATAATAAATAGTTGTCACAAAATTTGTTGTCTTTTTAATTACAATTTTTAATATAAAACTGATTATTACCTGGGGTGCTTCGTTACAAACGCGTAAATAATAAAAAATTAAATTAAACTTAAGTGTACGGAAATTCATTGGGAACTACATGTGTAATGGGTTTTCAAGCAGGTGGCATGGTATCTAAAGCCGGGAAATTGGAAGCGTACAATTGAAATAGAACAAGGATTGCAAAACTTTCATTAATATTATGCGGCCTCTACACGTTGCGATTAGTTGTGCAACATGTTGAATAAATAAGTTGGTCGTCTTTATACTTAACTTTTACATTTAATCGTCGGTTGAATGTAAATCAAAATTTTTTGATCTTCAAACAAAGAACAAATTCGATGCCACGGCCAACCAGCCTTTCAACTTTACAGTTGTTTGTAGAAAATAATCAAGTTGGATAATCATTCCCAACGTGTAGGGACTGCATTACAAAATATCAAAGTTTAAAGTTCATGAAATTGCCTTCTTGTTTCAATTATATGACCATCACTGTGTTTATGTACATACATATGTATGTATATGTGTGTGTGGAATGTGTATGTATAATGTAAAGAAATTTACGATGTATTCTCTTTAAATTAAACTCTAATCAGACCTATTGACATTAGAAACACTAATCCCTGTAACGTTAGAAACAACAACGATAAATATAAAAATAAACAAAAACATTCATTATCATTAACCGGCCGGCAAATGATAAGAATCAAAAAACAGCAACATTTACAACAAAATGTTCTCCCTAGAGAGAGAAAAAAAAAACAACTCTAAAACTACAAAATATTATTTTTGTTTATGATAAAAAAAATTTTGTCACGAAAAACCATCAAAATTATAAAAAAAAAACATTCACTCACGTAAACCCACCAACATTCATAAATAAAATCGGTTCGCGTAATAACACTTCTTGTCAAGGAAGAAGGCAATAATTCCTTTGATTCATAAAGAAGGCCTCATAAGTAAAGAATAAGTGTTGCATACTTTTAAAAATACAAATAATTTATGAACTCTTTGTTGTTTTTCTTTTCCTCTTTTAAATAATATTATTGGAATATTATTAACAAAAGCCCCGAAAAATGAATGCTAAAGTTTATTTTTAAAACAAATAAAAACAAAAACAATTCTTTCGACTTTTAGAGAGGCAAAATATATGTAAATTTTTGTGTTTCTTATACACTCATACTCTCAGTGAATACAATTGTATTGTTTTCCTTATGTTTCTCTAGAAATGCAGCCGATGAAAAAAAAAAATTGTTTGTATTTTACACAAGTGTGCGTGACTATACTTTTCTTCACTGCATGTTTAAGGCGAGAGTTTGTTTACAACGCATAAAGTAATAACAATTTAGCTGTTTTTTTTTTTGTTTTTTGTATTGAAAGTATTGTAGTTCAGGATTCATCAAGTGATCCCTTCGATGTCCCATTTGAATGATTTTGTTCAAGATCTTGTTTCCATTTGACAATACTTTCTTCATTTCTTGATATTGTTGTCTTAGTTGGCAGCAAATTCGATAGATCGAATTTAACAGTTTTCTGTTGAATCGTTTTTCCGAACTAAATGGTTTTCGTATAAGAACTTCCCATCCTCATTTTATAAAATAATTACTCTCCTACTTCCCAATTGAAGTCGCCGTAGTCTAGTAGGTAGTGTGTTGGCTTATTAGACGTAAAGCCAGGGTTCGAGCCCCATCAAAACAAAAATACAAAAAGTATTTCTTCGGCGATTTCCTCTCAGCAGATTTCTGGCAAAAACTCTGAGTAAATAAATTGCCATGAAAAGATTCTCAAAAAATCTGTCGTTCGGAGTCGACTTTAAACTGTAGGTCCCGCCACATATGTATAAAATTAACACACACAACATAAGTGGTGTGAGAAACTAAGTCAATAATCCTGACTGAAGGGTTGTAATGACCAATTATGTGTACTTCCCAATTATTACGTCTTGTTTGTGGGCGATCGCTTTCTTGAGATGGTACAACTATTAGACTCTAATTGGTTATTGCAAGCCTCTAGTCAGAATTACTACTTAGCTTCTCACGCTATTTATGTTGTGGTTTAAAGTTTAAAGTCGACTCCGTACAAGAGAAACTTTTCATGGCAATGTTATTCGCTCTCAGAGTTTTTGCCAGAACACTGCTGAGAGGAAGTCGCTTCTATATTTTCACGAGATGCCAGGAGTTTGAACCTCGGTGTCACGTCTAATAAGCCAACACACTACCTTTTAAACTACGGCCGTTTCACGGAAGAATCTTCCGAATCTTCAATTCGGACTTATCGATTGTTATATGAAAAAAATTATGAGAACAGAAATTACAATAACAAAACTGCAATAAGTTTCTAGAAGTTGCCAAACCGAAAATAAATATAGCAAAAGACAGTTGCTGTACAAGACTATTCTGCGATATTCAATCATGATGATACTCTTTGAACAAACGTTGTACTACGAAAAATTTCTAATGATCGACAAGTCGTATGAAAGTTACCCAAAAATTCTTGAGAAATTGAGTGTTTTCTGTATAAATTGTCGATGGTCTAAAATTGCCTGTCTTAAATAGCAGAGTATTAGTCTCAATAATTTCTTTTTAAGTTGTCAACATTTCTGTCTCTTCATTGTGATGAGATTATAAATAATTTACTCTCATTGATTTTTGTTGTTGTTATTTTTTTTTTAATCGAACAAAACACAATACAAAAAGCAAAAATTGAAATACTTAAACACGCTCATTATAGTTAATAACATAAAAAATAATTGTTTTTCTCTTATTTCTCACTTGATTCGTTTTACTTGCTTCTTGTATGGGGGTCTGTTATTATTTGTTTTATACACACATACTATGTGTGTGCCCATATGTACATATGTGCATGAATATGAATTGTTTTATGGTATTATTAATTTCTTTTTGTGTATTTGTGTTATTGGCTCTCTTGCGCCTTTATTGTTGTTTTTGTAACAAAAAAAAAATTAAAAAATAATGAATTTTGTATTTATTTTTGTGTTTTTGTTTTCTTCACAATTAAGAAAATTCAACGAAAATCATATCAGTTTTAAATGCGCCACAAGATAAAACAGTCACAAAAAAGCCAAACGCGTACAATTTTCCACAATAACAAAATAATAACGTGTTATGTGTTCATAAAATATAAATTCAAAGAAACAAAGTGTTTAAAACTTAATTATCCAAACAAATAAATAAATTGTATTGTATTGTATTGTATTATAATTGAAATAAATTATTTTGTGTATAAATTATTAAATGGCCATCAACAAAGTGTAAACAAAAACAGTTATAAACAAACACACATAAAATGATTCATCCCAAAAATAAATTAAAAATAATAAATAATCACTTTAAAAAGTTCATCAAAAGTAATTAAAATTTTTTTTTACCAAAGTGCCTTAAAAATGTACTTTTTTATTGTAACAACTTAAAGAATATTAAAAAAATTAATATTAACCCAGATTGTTTTTGTTTTATTGTATTTATTTACATGAAAGAGTTCATTGTTATTTTAATTTTATTTTAAAATTTTTGTTTTATTAAAAAAAAAATAATAACCAGTTCTCTTTATTAAATTTCTAATAATAAATAAAGAAAAAAAATCTGGTAGCGCTTTTGCTTCTGGCTGCGTTTAATAATAAAAATTAAAACAAAACAAAACAAAATAAAATTATTATTCATCGTTGTGATATTATAGCTGGCGGTTAGAATTTATTGCATTTTAATTAAAAATTTGTATGTCTCTTCGTCTGTCTTTCTGTCGGTCAGTCTATTTCACATTTTAAAGCTTTTAATGTCTGCGTTAATTATATGTTAAAATTAAAAAATTTGATTTAAAAAAAAATAAAATGTCTTATTTCTGTGTGCATTCAAATACCTTAAATTTATCAATGTGCTCTTAACAGTTTTCCTCAAAAAAAAAAAAAAAAAAATAATAATAAAATACTACACATTGTTATTATTAATCATTTATCATAAAAATAAAATAATTACCAATCTAAGAACAAGAAGAAAAATAGTGTGTAAAAAAATAAAGAAAATTTTGTAATTTCCATTTGATTTAGATCGCGTTGCTGAATATTCGGACGACGACGAAGAAGTTGAATTTAGTTCAGGTGAATTTAATGACGAAGCCAATGATCTGGGTATACCTGGCTACGATCCTAAGCGTGATTATAATCCTTCCAAGCATGACATGCGTAAATATCGTAAATTACAACGTTCCGAAGTAGAAGATGTTGTTGCTTTAGGTGCTAACAATCCCGTGGACAGTGATAGTGAATTCGAGATGAAGGATAAAAGTTCATCACGTGCTAAAATAAGCAGGGTAAGTTCATATTAAATAATATAAATAAGTCTCATGGTAAACTATTTGTTACTAGAAATGATTTATTGCAATCAAGTTTAATTTTGGGTATACCGATAGTCTTTCATCTGCGTTTCTGTTATTTGTGGTATGCCTTTTTTCAGTTTTTCGATTGAAAATTATTTGGAAGTTTTTCTCTATATTAGACGTTCAAAAAAGTTCGTTTACACATTTAAAGACAAATTAAATACCTTTATTTTGTGTTTGAAACGAACTTTATTAAACCAAATATGTGCCCTTTTGATCAGCAAAATTGTGCCATTTTTGCGTAGGACTTCTAGATATTCTAAGCGCAAAACGATCCTAATAAATTTTGTAAGTCTCTTTGGAATTTTCAGTTACGCCATAGAAGTAAAGCAAAAATCAATGGAAATGATTATTTTAAATCGTAAAGTCGTCCGGCCTATATAGTGGATGCATCTGAACTTCCCAGCCATGTTTTCCCAGGTTCCTCTAGAACATCATGATGCACTCAATATCTTTTCTGTTGATCAAATTAGGCTGTTTAAATTACTCGTAAATTGCTTGCTTCAACCACGTTAATTGTTGGCAGTAGAGAGTTCTAATGCCACCAGACACACAGCACAACCTTTCTTGATGTCAATCTCGGCCTTGCCACCGTTTACGAAGCTGTACCTGACTTCGTTCATGATTTTGTTTTTCGTATATTACTGTCGCGTGTAATCCATATAGTCGAGGTCTGGTAGATAGTGCGTTAGCTTATTAGACGTGAGACCACGATTCAAACCCCAGGTCAGATATCTCGAAAGAAGTATGAAAAAATACTCTTTCCTTGACGTCCACTCAGCTCATTTCTGGCAAAAATTCTGGGAGTAAATAAAATTACCATGAAAAAAATTGCCAAAAATTTGTCGTTCGGAGTCGACTTTAAGCTGTAGGTTCCGCCGCTCATGTATTAAATAACACACACAACATAAGTGGTGTCAATAGCTAGGTCGTAATACTGGCTGATGGGATTTGCATAAGGGTCGTAGGTTCGGCTCCCACCAGCGACACAGCTCGTAACAATTAAATGTAATTTGTAATTGTATTGTAATTAAGTAAATAAAATTACAGAAAGAGTTAAAATTTTATTAAATGTACCATTACAAGTGTATGGTAAGGACCACAGTTAATTATAATATCAATGACCCAAATTCTAGAAACAGTTTAAGTGTAGATTTATTTAAAATGAATTAAATCTGTCAAGGTTATTTTTCAAGTAATCCCCTTATTTTTCAAATATTTTTTTATTTGTTTTGTTTTAAATTAACTTTTCCTTTTGCTACAGGTGGTATGAAAATGCCAACGTCCTCTAGTACACCTGTCCTTTAATTTAAATATTTAAACAACTAAATACTACCACCACCCACGTATGTACGTTTAATAATGTATAAAGAAATGAAAAGAAATTAGGGTTATTCACATTAATCATATACATTAAGTGTTTCTCTTTTCTTTTAAAATATTAATGAATTAGTGTGAGTACACCGTATTGAGTGTATTGAAATGGGAATAGTTTTATTCTCTTCACATACAAACCAAACAATATTACCGTTTCTAACATGTGCAGTTAATGAAATATTACACACAATAATTGCTTTGATTTCTTTTCTCTGTGGACACATTCTAAAGCTAATGAACTTGTCTCACGGAAATAAATAACAAATATTTAAGCCTTAAAACCAACAATAATAACAAATAAACAAATGATAAGTTAAAGAAAAAACTTACAAAAATAACTACATACAAATATTTAATATTTTCGGTCATAAAAGAGAGAGCAAACATTTTAGCTGTCAGAGATGGTATTTCTAATGTTTTATTGTAAAACTTTAAGGCTTCTAAAGTAAAGTTGAATAAACCTTACATAAAAAGTGATTTCAATGAAATTTTTATTTCGTTACTAATCCGCCTCTGGATTAGTTACAGTACTCGATCTTTTGGCGGTATCTCGGCTATAACTGGACGTATTTTGGAACTCTAATCTCTCGTTGACACCCATTTCAAAAAGCAATACTCTCGTTCATAATCTTCAATTACAGACCAAAAAGATAAATTATAATAGCTGTCTAAACTGACGGTTATTCTAAGGAATGTGACTCAATAACACTTCCAGACCAAAAAGCGCAAGAATCACTTATTTTTCCAGATATGATGACTTTACAATCACTTTTGTTTGCCATGAAAAGTTTCTCAAAAATCTGTCGTTCGGAGTCGACTTAAAACTGTAGGTCCCGTCACTTATGGATAAAATTAACACACATAAGTGGTGTGAGAAGTTAGGCCGTAGTCCTAACTGAAAGTTTGTAATGACCAATTATGTATGTATGTTTTGGCTTCTCCGAGCCCAATATGCTATGATTTTGCTTTTTCCCATAATCTTCTATTAAGAAATAAGCTTCATCATACTACTCTTTCGCCCAGTCAGCACATCTACGTGGTTTTCAACGGTCAGCTGACTTTGTTGCATGAGTTGAACTTTATAAAGGGCTGTTTATATGGGAAACACAAACAAAATTGAGTGTTTTTGTTTGTGTTTTGCATGCAAACAGGCAGGCAAGTGAAATAGCCTGTGTTACAAAAACATCACATTAATCTTTCAGAATTCCACTCAATGGCATTCCTGCTAATAGAAGAATAACCGATCCGTTTACACTTTCTTCTACTTTTGATTTTTTCAGCGTGACCTCTTCATTGCTGATATTTCTCCAAGCACTTATTGCCGAATAACTGAAGTTTGTGCGTTTTTTTTTAGCAAAAGATTAAAGTTTAATTAAAACATTATATTTCTCAGATACCAATAATTACATTGCCTTTGCTACAGCCCTAATTTTGTTTCTAAAAATTTAATCAAATAAACTAACTATAGATATTTTTTTTATCATAAAACTTTAATAAATAGTAGTTTACATTCAATACTATTCCATCACTTACATATATTTATTTTCCATAACTAAATCAAAGTCACTAACTTCCATCTCTGGCTAATAAAAATTTTTTAAGGAAGAGAAGAAGTTTATGAGATTAATAAAAAAAAGAGAGAAACTCATTATTAAGCCTTTATGGGGTGGCACTAAATTCAGTGCATTCACTCTGTAATGTGTATGTGTGTGTGGTTGTTTTCGTCTTTGAACAAAAAAGTGAATGAAAGAGGAGAGTGTGTGAGTGTATTAGGAAATAATGAATAATTTGTTTAAGTGTGTGTATAGGCGAAAAAAGTATTATGCTGAGTGCGTGCTACTCTTAATTAATTGAGGATAATTTGAGGTTTGTTTTTATAAAAAACACTTGTATAGTTTTCCCCTTAAAAATGAGTATGCGAGCGAGTGCTCTAGCACAGGGCTTCTTAAACTTTTTTTTATAGCGACCCCCCTCAAGCTTACTCAATTTTAAACGACCCCCTCCTCCATATAATGAAATATATATTTACCGTAGATATAGATGTAATATCGCACTATTTTACAATGTAAATAAATTAAGGATTAAAGAATACGTACCCATTCATTTCACATATATATAATTGGAAACGTTGATGGGATATCGGTCGTAATAAAACCCACTAAATAGAATGACATAAAACTATATATATATTTATTCAATAGAAAAAATAAACTCTTGTAACAATTTTTTTAATAAAAACATATTATTAATATCAAACAATATTAATGTGACGGATGTGATTGTTTATTTTTACACAAATAATTAAATCGAGGCTCAATTTGAGTTAGCGCAGGACGTAATAAATTTTCAACGTTTATTAAAGTTGAACGGTATTTTGATTTTATATAAGTTAATGTGGAAAAGGCTGATTCACATAAATATGTTGTACAAAATGGCAGTAATTTATTCATTGCCATTTCCGATAGTAGGGGATATTCTGATTTGACTCCTATCCAAAATTCATGCACAGGCACTTGAGAAAATCTCAGTCGCAAGGTAGTATCACTTGTTAATTCGGCAAATTCTTCTTGTGCTTTTAAGTTTAAAAAATTAATTTCTTCCATTTCAATTGAAAATGGATTGCAAATCCATTGTTGTGTATCGATATCATTTGGAAAATACCTATGCATGTAAACTTCCATATCCTTCAAATGATTAACTATAATTTTTGTTATAGGAGTATCTTTTTTTGAAATATCGTTACTAATTATATACTCGTCAGTAAATGGAAACATTTCGAGAGATCCACTTTCCACTCTGTTCTTCCATATAAGAATTTTGTTAACAAAGGCCTCAAGTTTATTTTTTAACATAAACATATTAACGCAGACTCCCTGCATTGCTAAATTCATATCATTGATTTTATCAAAAATATCTGCCAAATAGCATAGCTTGAGAAGCCATAAATTATCGTGAAAATAATCGGCCAAATTAGAATTTTGCTCTGTTAGAAATATAAGAACTTCATCTTTTAAAGTTAATAATCGTTTCAAACTTCGACCTCTTGATAGCCACCTAACTTCAGCATGTAGCAATAAGCTTGTATAATCCGAATCCATATCAATGCACAAATTTTTAAACAATCGACTATTAAGTGCTCGACTTTTAATAAAGTTAATGATTTTAACTGCATCAAAAAACACAGTGTTTAATTCTGGTGCAATTTTTTTAACAAGTGCCTCTCGGTGAATCATGCAATGTGTAAATGTAATATGATCATTTCCAGCTTTAACAAATGCTGTAAAACCAAGATCTTGTCCGGTCATTGCTGCAGCACCGTCCGTGCACACACCAACACAATTTTTCCAATTTAATCCTTCTTTTTCAAATAACTCATTTACTTTTTTATATATATCTTTTCCACGAGTATGACCTTCCAGAGGACGACAAAACAGTATATCTTCATGAATGCTTCCCTCATAAATATATCTTACAAAAAGTAACAACTGTGCCTTTTTTGAAATGTCTGTCGATTCGTCCAGTTGTATTGCAAACTTTGAGCTGTCTTTAAGCCTCATAAGAAGCTGTTGAAATTGATGATTGCTAATGTCTGAAATTCTTTTGGACACAGTGTCATTTGATAATGGAATTTTACTAATTTCAGCAGCATACTGTTTTCCATGAACAATTTCAGACATTCTTGTAGCTGCAGGTAGTAAAAGTTGCTCTCCAATAGTAAAAGGCTTTTTCGTTTTTGCTATCAAATACGAAACTTCATACGATGCCAATAGATATTTATCATTCAAAGTAACATACTTCTCCAAAGTGTTCTTTTCTTTATTCGATGTTTGCAAAAGACGCTCAAAATATTCTATTGGCTTTTTTGATAACGTTGCATGTTTAGTATTCAAATGTCGTTGCAGTTTTGACGGTTTCATGCTTTCTGCAGCCAAAACTTCTTTGCAAATTAAGCACACAGGTTGTTCTTCATTGTTGTGAGAAGAGCATGTGAAGCCATACTGCAAATATGATTCGTCGTATTTTCTTTTTTTTGTTTTGCTAGAAGTCGGATTTGAAGCACTGCAACTTGGTTGTGACGTGGCAGACTTATTAGTTGGAATTTTAATTAGCCATTTATCCATGATGGTTAAATAATAATAAATAATTAAACAAAATGTAGTTGAACTTTAACGTAATAATTAAAAACACCAACTGAAAATTACATAGGCGCCGTATCACAAAGACGCCGAAAAAGAAGCTTTCATTTAATTTTTTTCGCCTAGCCTAGCTTGATTGAAACGAAAATTTTGACATTTGAAAAACGCACAAAACGTAAATACATAGGGTACATTAGAGGGAGAAAAAAGATGATAAAAGTTCTTGCGAAGCAAGTGTGTTAGAAGCAACAGATATACATAGCGAAAACTGGTGGAAAAATTAAATGTAAACAAACATTTATTTTGTGTTAAAAAGGGAAAATTTAGAATCTTTTTTAATTTCTTCAATGAAAATTTTAAAAACTCATAAATATTTAATTATGAATCAAAATTTGTATGGTTTTTTGATACAATGAACATAGTTTCTTGTGGAAAAGGTAAGTAAGAAGATGAATATTTCACGATCAAATAAGACATATTTCTCATAAAATTTTTTTCTTGCAGAACTTTGCGTGTATTACCAGTATTTATTAATTTCTTGAATGAAAAGGTTAAAATTCGGTAATTTTGTCATTATTAATCGAACTCTTAGCAATTTCTCTTTAGTTATAATAAAACTACAATAGTATTTTGTATAAATTTTATTTGTATTTATATTTGTACGTAGTGTGTATACTAATTTAAAAATTTTATTTATAATGATTGAAAAGTATCAGATCTTTGCGACCCCGTTTCAGTTGCCTCGCGACCCCCCTGGGGGTCGCGACCCACAGTTTAAGAAGCCCTGCTCTAGCATATACAGTGGCTCACAGCTTATTTCAACCAGCGCATTTAAAAAAAATTAAGCTCGTATAATTTCGAAACAAAACAAGATATTAAAAAAATTTGAATAAGAGTTTATAGAATATGTTTAAAAATTAAAAAAAAGTTTCATTCAGTCTCAAATGTAAACTTACAAACTAAAAACTAAAAATATAGAAACCCATTTAGTTATAGCTTATTTCAACCACTTACTATAAACAAACAATTAAATGATTAATTAACTAATAGTTTTAATTCCAAAATTTAGTATGACGTCCATTATGCTCAATTACAGCCTTCAGCCTTTTTTGCATTGATTCTACTTTCTAGTGGTTTGGGGAGTTATTTTTGCCCATTCCTCTTTCAGAGCTGTCATTCTTGTTCGATATCTGGTGTTGGCGGACGTTTTGATCACAAATTGCCCATAAATTTCAGACAGAATAAAACTTTTTTGTTTAATTTTTAAACATATTCTATAAACTCTTATTCAAATTTTTTTTAAAGGTGCTGTTTGAAATAAACTGTGAGCCACTGTATGCAGATAGTCATGTAAAATTTAAAAATCCTTAAAGATATTTTTAATTTTTCTACAGTAAGGATATCACAAAAATTCCAAAAAACGGTTGTTATTGGTAAGGTTAACAATTTGGGATAATATGATGAGGTTTCAGAAAAAACGAAAAATTAATTCATGAATGTAATATCCACTCGAATATAGCAAAAAAATGTGGTTTTCACACTTTTTTAAGATATCTCTAAAAACCTGGAGTGATGAAACAATACTGAAGTCATATCCGAAAAAACCTTTTGAAAAATGCGATCTGGTTTCTTAGTAATCATTTTTTGTAATTTTGTCGTCCTATGTAATCATCATTTTGAAGTCGTTTTTATTTGAATTTCTGTTTTTATTTGAAAGTACAATCCTTCCGGTTAATAATGGAAAATAATTTCATTCAAAGGGCTGCCTCGGATGGCCTACACGATCGGTCCAATTTTTAAGCACATTATCGATTGTGTGCAGCTGTATTTCAACAATGGCTTCACGAATATTGTCCTTTAAAGCGTCAATTGTCTCTGGCTTGTCGGCGTAACACTTATCTTTGACGGCACCCCAAAAATAATAGCCCAACGGTGTCAAATCGCAGCTCCGACGTGGCCAAACGACATCAGCTCTGCGGCTGATAATGCGATCTTCAAAAACAGGGCGCAAAACATCGAGTGATGCATCGGCTGTGTGGCACGTAGCGCCATCCTGTTGAAACCAAATGTTGCCAATATCCTCCTCTTCAATTTTTGTGAACAAAAATTCGTTCAACATGGCTGATAACGATCGCCATTGACTGTAACGGCCACTCCTTGCTTCTCCCACAGCAGCAATATTCTCGGGTGTACGCACTGTTTTTGGCTTTTCACGCTTTGGTTTATCGATGAGGATGCCAGTTTCTTTCACTTTTTTCACAAGATAACGAACATACGGAGCTGACGGTGCTTCTCTTCTTTCAAAATCCGTACGCAATTTTCGCACACATTCTGCAACATTACCATGATTTTCAAAGTAATGTCGCAATGTTTCCCAGCGTTGTTCAAGCGTATACACAACCATATTCGTTCAGCGGAAGGATAAAACTAATTATCTGTCAAATCAGACATGAGCTAAGTGTTACCATTCACGAAATAAGCACTAGTTAAAAAAAAAACGTTAGATGGCGGACCCGATATAAACTATTTTGAGTCGTTATTTAAAAAAAATTGTTTTATTCATGTACCCAATTGGCCTAATTGATATATTTTTCACAAGACATAGTAATATATATAACATTTTGCAGACGGGTCATTTGACCCCTTTGGTAGGAATAGGAATACATGAAGTATCGGTAGGTTTAGTGTTAATTGAAGAGCGCACTGTGTGGCATATGGCTCTCTTTTGTTGGAACGCTAATTAAGCTCCTTATGCCTTTCACCAGCTGTGTAGCCAAGTTGAAGTTCATATCATATCGAATAGTTCGAGAATTTCAAGAAGATCCATAAATATAAGTTATCAAGCCTTTTCAAGTCATTAGACAGCTGTGGTGGGAGGTTTGAAATCCTATAGGTTTACAAGAATGTCATTCGCATTTACAAAAAAAAAAAAAATTATGATCGCACAAAAGCTTTGTTTTTCGATAAAATAAGAGAGCACGTGTCAAGCCTATGATATATAAAATCGATGGCACTATGTACAAAAATATTTACACAGATATTTTACAGACTATCATTTCATAAGTGAAATTTAGTGGTCAATTTATATTGACCATATTTATATTAGTTTTTGTTTAATTAATTTTGACTGACACTGTATGTACGTTTATTAATTAACACAAATTGTTTCATTTGTTAAAGAAAAGCAAACAATAAAGCGATAATTACTTGTCTATTAAGATTAAATTAAAAATATGGTCAACAGATATCTATGTTTACCTTCAAATGTTATTATTTTTTTTCCATTTTGTTTGTTTATAATATAACAACTTAATTTTCCTTACTTTTGTTCCTTTTTTTTTAGACTATTTCCCTGCAACAGCGTAATTTTAAGCAGAAAATATTTGCTCTGCTGAAACGTTTTAAAGCCTCTGAGGAATTAGAAGGTGAAGTAAATCGCGGTACGGCCGCCCTACGTGGCGAACGTGATTTGGATGCATTATTTCAAGAGCTCGAATCGCTGTCGTGTTGTGAGGGTGATGATTCTGGTCCTGACATTGACAGCCTATCAATAGGCTCAACACCTAAACCATCCCTAAGGCCGTTTTTTACCAATTCACGCATAATGTTACATGACATTGGTGCCGGTGGTGGTAAGTTAAAAATTTATTCAACATTTTGTCATGATCACGACATTTCTGCTATCCTTATAAAATATGCTTCTTCATCTTATTTATTTTTTCTTTCTTGCGTTGACACATTACAAAATCAAATATCATTAAAAATTTTGCTCATGTTTTATACTTTGAAAAAGAAAAGTTCTCAAAGCAACGTACAGAGAAGCAAATAACTTTTATGAAATAACACAAAATCCGTATGTTATGGTGCTTTAAGAGCTTTTGTTGATTATTATCTTGAAAACATTTTATAATTTTTCTTTTTCAATTTTGTTTCAATTGTAAATTATTATTTAAACAGTTTGGAATAACGTTTGCGTTAATTGTAATACAATAGCTGTTTACTTTTTTTTAATACTATTAACAGTAATATTTTTGGCTTAACCACTACAATAGTGTTCCTATTATTTTTTAATCATTACAAAAGTAATTTTTTTTTTTAGAGATTGACTACGAATTGTCAGCAATTAATAAATAATTACTTTTTTATTTTCTATTTTTATACGGCATTCATTCCCACATGCTAGTATACAAATAAAATATGGGTCAAATATGTACTCAGTGAAAAAGAAATATTATTAAAAAAATTTTAAAAAATATAATGCCTACCATTGCACAACTACCGCATTCATCAAAAATAGGGTCTTTAAGTTCGAGTTTAATTTTTCAAATCCAAATTAAAATCTCATTTGAAATTATAACTCTGTAGCGATTGTTAACATAGGATGGGCTATTTAAAAGTTTAAATTTAAAAATGCAATAAAACAAAAATAGTTTGATATTTTGCCAAATTAATTTTTTGTTGTGAAGTACAATTGTTTCGGTTAGAAATTGAATATCATTTTATTCATATGGCTGCCACGACTGGCCTCACAGTACCTCATTCGATCGGAACAATTTTCGTGCACTTTTTCGAGTGTATGGGGTTGTATCTCGGCAATGGTATTACGAATGTTGGCCTTCAAGTGCTCAATTGTCTCTGGTTTGACAGCATAACACTTTTATTTAACGGCGCGCCACAAAAAATAGTACTACGGTGTCAAACCGCAGTTTCTTGGTGACCAATTGACATCACCATTTCAGTAAATTAAACGGCCATCAAACGTTTGACGCAATAAATCGATTGTGGCATGAGATGTATGACAAGTTGCACCGTCCTGTTAAAACCAAACATCGTTCACATCAATACCATGAAGAGAGGGTACAAAAAAATCGGCTATCATCGTGCAATAGATGTCTCCATTGGCCGTAATGTTGCGTCAGTCCCGCCGCTTTTTTTTTTGTTTTTTTTTTTTTTAAAGAAACCACCACTCAGGGGATGGCCCCTACTCATGCAGTGCATTGTGCAGGTTTTTTTAGGAAAGGTAGAAAGGGGGAAGATGCGAACGGCTAGGAAGCGAGTTGCTGCTTGCTAGGTGACTATAAAATGGCCAGTGCTATACCTTCACCATTAGACAGTCTACAAGGAAATCGTCCCCAAGAAGCCCGCAGTTTCTCACACCACTTATGTTGTGTGTGTTAATTTTATACATAAGTGGCGGAACCTACAGTTTAAAGTCGACTCCGAACGACAGATTTTTTGAGAAACTGAGAAGAAATCGCCGAAAAAATACTTTTTGTATTTCTTTTTTTTTTTTTTTTTTTTGATGTCTGGCCTGGGACTCGAATCCTGGCTTTTACGTCTAATAAGCCAGCACACTACCTACTAGACCACGACGACCCCTTATGTATAAAATTAACACACTCAGCATATGTGGTGTGAGAAGCTAGATTGTAATCCTGACTGAGGAGTTGTAAAGACAAATTATGTATGTATGAATGTACAACATTTTTTTGCACATTACGAGCGACAACTCATCGATAGATTGACGAAATCAATCTACTTACTATTGTAAATTCACCCAATAGCCCCTTGAACTTATCCAATTGATACCATAAATCTTGAACTTCATCATATGTCCCTAGAGGCATTGCATTTTTTTAAGTAACAATGATCACGAATTGCTTTTTTGCCTTCAACTTCTACCCAGCCACTCACATAATTTTTTTTAGTCTATATCTTTAATTCCATAATTTGTTGGTCATAAAGATCAAAAATGCTCACAATTTTATGAAAATAAAATAGGAATTTGAATTTTACTTGTTCTAGTAAATTTATACTAAAAGCAACGAACTAAAACTGTTAAAAACCAATAAAACCCCATTGATAAAGAAACTCAAATTTTAAAGACCATGTATGTGTCTATATTGTAGTAAAAAAGAAATTAGTAACAATGATAACAAAATAAAAACTAACTGACAAGTTATATACGACACGCATGTATTTTTCTGTCTGTGAAACATGAGGGTTGCCATTAGTCATATTTATCATAATTATCTTCCGGTTTATTATTTATTACTTGCTGTAATAAGTGTTAAAGTTAACTATTGTATCTATAACCATAAATTTTCATTAAATTTATAATTGTACAATAGTTTTGAAATAATTCAAAGAAAATGTAAGAAATCTTACATTTATGGCTCCATTAAATTTCAAACTTGACCACAGAATTTGATGCTTTAGGATTTGAGAAAAAACTGGCTACTATTTTAGACATTTTGGTAGTGCGGTTGATTTTGGGCAAACATTTAAATGTATCATAGAAATTGTGACCAGAGAATGTTAACGACGGTCAATTAGATTTTGTATCTCTTAAATCTCTTGCCAACCTATAGCAGTTTTTGCTTTTTCTCTTACTCACTTAATTGGCCATTAACAACCCTATTAACGGATTTCGGCTTGCCTTAACACATTCTTTCAAGCGTCTCTGCTTTTTGCGCGCCATCGCCAATAGGTCACACCGATCGATGACAGGGCTTTCTCGATTTGTTTCTTCCAATGCAAATGATGTCGTCCTCTTCGCCGACTTTCGCAAATCTCCACATCAAATACACGTCTCGCCGGACGTCTGATGATGTTCGCCGGAATATCATCTTCCTACCGAATGACATGGCCGAGCCAGCACAGCTGCTGGTTGTTAATACGCTGCGCAGCGTCCAGGTCGTTAAGGAGCTCATACAGTCCATTGTTGGTTGGGATGCGGAAATCATCGCCAACTCGCATTGGTCCGAAGATCTTACGTAGGGTTTTTCTCTCGAATGCTCTCAAGGCTGGTGCATCAGTGCTTAATAGTATCCATGCGACTGCACCATAAAGAAGCACGGGGTGGATGAGCGTTTTGTAGAGTATTAGTTTTGTCGTACGAGAAAGGTCTCTGCTATTCAATTGCCTACTAAGACCATAGGGCACCTATTGGCAATAGTGATGCCACGCTTGATCTCCAGACGACATCATTTTTGGAGGTTAAGGCGGAGTCAAAATAAAGAAATTCACTGGCAGTAATCTCGATCACATTTTTTGCAGTATCCCCTGTTTAAATTTCAATAAGGGCCATTATTACAACTTGCCGTTAACTAAAGGGAGGATTTTAACGGGCAGATAAATTGCTTTTCATTATTATGAGTACCCAATAAGATAAAAGTGATCGTTAAGCTAAAGGGAAGATCATTCTACCTTTAAATTTTAAAGGTCACTTTATGTTTGAACTTGCCATATCATATACTATTTTCGATATGGCAACTTCAAATTTAAACAGAATGAGCATATACAACAAAAAAAAACAAAGTCCGCTGTTGCCACTGCGTTAAAAAAAAACTTGTTTAATTGAGCAGTTTTATCGACTTTGCTCCGGCACTGCCATATTTTAATTTTATTTTATCTGTAAGTTGTAATAACGAAAATCAGTTAAAGGTGACTTTACAGTTCCCTTTAGCTAAAGGTACCTTTAACTAAACCCAAGTTTAACGGCAAGTTGTAATAATGGCCCTAAAAGTGAATCCTATGGAAACCTTTTGAAAATAACTTGTAAGAGTCACTCTGAAGTCCTTTTAAGTTGTAATTTATTTTGTAGAATGAGCCAATACTACAATCTAGAATCACTATGGCGGCAATTGCTATTAGAAGTATTAGATGTTGCACAACGGGTACTCTCGTTACAAACGTAAAAAGTATTAGATTTTGCATGTAATCCTTAACTGGCTACCGTCAGATATGTTGACGGAATAGTAAGGAAGTATGTAAACTGTAGTAATACCAATTTGTACGTACACCTATCGACTATACGACACCAGAGGACGTTTAATACCATTCACGCTAAAATAAGAGTATTTTGTCTGGAGATATAAGTATGCTTACTGGCAGTAAAGCGCCCATTAGATCTAAAGAATCTAGAATGCCAGGTGCCTCTGGAAGAGACAGCGAAGCATTCACCGATTTACTTCATATGGATTCAAAGACACAGGGACATTGAATCTAACAACACAGCTGAATTATATGAATTGGCCGCAAGGAATTCGACAATCATTCAATTCAATTTTGCCATCGTTCTCATTGATATGTGACACGCTGTATTGTCTTGATGAAACAACGCTTCCTTTTTCTTAACAAAAGTTACTTCATTCACAATGGTTTATCCTATCAGTCCAACAGCACAAAAATGTTTACATGTTCCTTTGAAAAGTTAGGTTTAACTAAAAATCATATGAATTTAAGACTAGCCAACAAATTTTTCGGCCCAATTGTTATTGATATTTGCAGTGGAGGGTAAATAACTTATAGGGCTGATGCACAACACCTCCCTTATTCTAATTCCTTCTTTTCCTAGCCCTCAGTGAACACGTATTGAGTTGTACTGGTATTTCTAGTATTTCTGTTACAAAATATGTTGAAATCTTTTAATTTTTTCGCGAATTACAGCCTCGTGTCAGTAGCCAAGGA
The DNA here is from genome assembly GCA_927399465.1 of Sarcophaga caerulescens. NCBI lineage: Eukaryota > Metazoa > Arthropoda > Insecta > Diptera > Sarcophagidae > Sarcophaga > Sarcophaga caerulescens. Next base: position 48,688,793 of record OV656872.1, on the reverse strand, counting down.
TTTGAAGCACTACAACAATACAGCGTTTTACTGATATTTTTATTATTTTTAGACAATTTTCGAGTAAATTCAATTAATTTTAATAAATGAATGAATCGAAGTCGCCATAGTCCTGCTAGGTAGTGTGTTGGTTTATTAGACGTGAGGCCAGACAGTTTCAAACCCCAGGTCAGACATCTCGATCAAATCAAAATATGAAAAAAATATTTCTTACGGAAACTTCACCTCAACAAAAACTCTGAGAGTAAATGAAATTCCACAGAAAAGTTTCTCAAAACATCTGTCGTTCGGAGTCGAATTTGAATTGTTGGTCCTGCTACTCATGTAGTATAAAATTTACACGCAACATAAGTGAAGTAATGAGCTAGGTTGTAATACTGTCTGAGGGTTTGTAATGTAATGTATGTAATTTTAGTACACATTCGATTTGGCATCTAGCACAGAAGAGTCTTTGAAAAAGAAACTAAACTTGGAGAAACCTGCATTCTTTTTATAATAAAAATCTGACAACTTGACTTTTAATTTATTTTTTTGTATAAATTTTTCATTTACCATAAATAAACAACAACAATTCAGTGTTTAATTGCATTTTTTGTTTCCCCTACTGTTCAGACATCCAACAACCACGCTCTCACAAAATACAATGTTATGGTAACTTAATATCTTTTAAACAGAACAGCCTCAAAGGGTGGGAAACAGGGTATAAAGTATCCATCAAAGATTTTGTTTGTTGTTGTTAAGTACATTTTTGGAATGCATTTCATTTAAGCTGACTTCATTCGCTGACTGACTTCAGCTAGCTGGTGGTTGTCAATAATAACTACTATATTATTCTATAATTTATCCAGTACTTTGTACAATGTTCATTCATTCACTTCTACAGATACGCAGTTGATGTTGATGATGATTCTTCAAGCGTTACTTACTTACGAGTGTACATACTCTTTATGACTGCTTCATAAAAAATAAAGTTCTGTCATATTTTTTTCAATTTTTTCGTATAAATGCAATGGCTTATGCACTTGCATTAATGTGATGGTATTTCATTATGAGAATTTTTAATTTTCTGGAACTAAAATACTGTGAAGACGACACATTTAATTTTTATTTTTATTATTTTATTTTTGTTTTTTACGATTTATTACTGAGTGCTTGTGATTCACTCAGTTGAATAAATAAAATGAATGAGGAGGTTGTGAATGGGTTGGATGCGTATCTGGTGTAAACAGAAGAGGGGCATTAAAAAATGAAAATAAATTTAAAATACATTCGTAATAAAATAATCTTTAATTTGTTTATACATATGGTATATGGCGCCTTAGTTTCAAAACGATAAGAAATTGTTATTAAAAAACAAAAAAAAAAAAAAAAACGAAAAATAATAATAAAAACAGCGTACAACGCAATGTATTCTCTGTATGTAAAAATACAATACATACATACCCTACCCCTATATTAGGGTAAGGTTAAGTGTTCTTTAAATAAAAATACCATACTAACCCCTTTGTAATTAAAACACTTGTTGTATATAATGCATACATACATTTACAGACTATAATTAAGTTGTTAAAAATCAATTCTCTAATAATTCAGACAATTTTATTATCTTTTAAGCTGATGCGTAATTTGGTAAAATTTAATTTTTAAATGCGTAAGCTAGAGTACGCTTTCCCCCCATATAAAAGTCGGAAAAGTCTTTTAAGTTCGAAACAACCTCCTTTGAAATTATTCACAATAACTTCTTTTATGTAATAGATTTCGACACGTGTATTAGCTGACTCTGTAAGTCGCCGTATTCTTGTAGACATTGTGTTGGCTTACTAGACTTGAGGACACGGTTCAAACTCTAGTTCAGACATCTCCAACAAAACGAAATCTGATCATATATTTCTTTGGCGATTTCCTCTCCACAGATTTCTGGCAAAAACTCTGAGAGTAAATAAAAATGCCATGAAAAAGTTTCTTAAATAAATCTGTCGTTTGGAGTCGACTTTAAACTGTAGGTCCCGCTACTCTTGTGACGTGAAAAGCTAGGTCGTAATCCTGACTGAAGGATTGTAATGACCAATTATGTATGTACTATTAGTTGACTCTAAAACCGATTGGCAAAAAGTATCGCATATTTGATACGAAAAAGATTAAAAACAAGCCAGATGTCAACTTCTTTGTAGGAATACCAAACACCTTCAATTTTGTAAAATGCGGTTTGTACTGTATTATTTATTGCTTCAGTTGCTTTGCTTTAGTTTTATAGGGTGGGTGATTTAAAAGTTTAAATTTCAAAATGCAGTGAAACAAAAACAATTTGAAATTTTGCCAATTTTTTTTTTTTTTTTTTTTTTTTTTTTTTTTTTTTTTTTTTTTTTTTTTTTTTTTTTTGTGAAGTACTATTGTTTCGTTTAGAAGTGGAATATTATTTCATTCATATGGCTGCCGTGGCTGGCCTCACAATACCTCATTCGATTTGACCTATTTTAGTGCCAATGATGCCTCCGCTCCACAAGAAACACCAAGGAGTCACTCGCATTGGGTGCATTGGCTTCTGTAAGGCCACGTGTGGGTTTTCTGGGCCCCTAATAAAACAAGCAATGAATTTGCGTATACCGACACTGTTGGTCCTTCTCTGTGACCAAATTTTTTAATGACATTTTCATGCAGTTTCCGACCAATTGTCTTTGTTTTGGAAATAAATTTCCAATAAATTCCAACACTGCTCAAGCGTTAATCGATTCATTACATTCAGTGGAGATAATATACTGAATTTTGTGACAGAATAGAATGACATAAGTATGCCAGATTCGAAATAACCGATGATTCAAATTTAAACCGATAGATGGCCCACACGATAAAATGCGGTTTGCACTTCATTATTTATGGTTTCAGTTGCTTTGTTTCATTATTATTTAAATTTATCCAGACAATCGGATGATACAGAAGCATGGGTTGTTATATTAATTGTTATTGGGCGGAATGTGCCTCAATAAATCCTGCACTTTCTCAGAGGCGGCACTCCTTGGTATTCTACTTGTTTTTGATGTTGTTCTCTCATCGAGATCGGGGGAATTAAAACAATTAATTTATAATATTTGAAGTCGCCGTGATCTAGTAGGTAGTGTGTTGGCTTATTAGACGTGAGGCCTCGGTTCAAATCCCAAGTCAGGCATCTCCAACTAAACGATATATGACAAAATATTTCTTCGGCGACTTCATCTCAGCAGATTTCTGGCAAAAACTCTGAGAGTAAATAAAATTGCCATGAAAAGATTCTCAAAAATCTGTCGTTCGGAGTCGACTTTAAATTGTAGGTCCGACCCACTCATGCATAAAAATTAACACAAACAACATAAGTGGTGTGAGGCTCGTAATCCTGACTAAAGGGTTATAATGACCAATTATGCATGTATGTATGTAATTTATAATATTTGAAAGCCAAGATGAAAATGTTATCGTCTTCTGGAGGTTTCGTAGGTGTGTTGCTCTTCCGTGCATTTTATACACATCCACAGTTTTCTTCCATTTTTTTTTTAGGCGTGCACATTACATACATACATAATTAGTCATTACAACCCTTCAGTTAGGATTATTGACCTAGTTTCTCACACCACTTATGTTGTGTGTGTTAATTTTATACATAAGTGGCGGGACCTACAGTTTAAAGTCGACTCCGAACGACAGATTTCTTGAGAAACTTTTCATGGCAATTTTATTTTACTCTCAGAGTTTTTGCCAGAAATCTGCTGAGAGGAAATTGACGAAGAAATACTTTTTCTATTTTGTTTTGATGTCTGGCCTGGGGCTCGAACCCTGGCTTTACGTCTAATAAGCCAACACACTACCTACTAGACTACGCCGACTACCTACACACTACCTACTAGACTACGCCGTACACATTACAAGTCCACTCAATTGAATCATTTTAATTTTTATATTCATATAATTATTTGAAAAAAAAAAAATTTAAAGGTCCTGTTATTCAAATGCGTTTTATTGTTTTTAGTCAATCGACTTATGTAACAACTTTACCCATGTTTTCATTTGGCGACTGGCCAATTTTTTTTATAAGGTATTCACAACGCAAAACCCTTACAAATATGATTTAAATATTTTCAAAAAATATATGTAACCTTCTATTTCCTTAGGCTCCAAAAACTGTTGCAATATGTTTTGTTACCTTAATGTCCTTTTGCATGTTTTAAACACAAAAAGGTTACATGATGTATTCTTATGCCAGTTAAATGAAATTTCTATTGTTTATACGACTTGTGTACTCAAAACCAAAATTAAATGCAATGTCCGTTTCATTTTCATTTTTGTTTTTATTGTTGTTATTTTAGAAGGCGACATTATAAATTAGACCAACCAACAACTACTACTACTACTACTACGCATTAGAATTAATTGTCCTGCAGTGAAATACGTACATACATACATATATAGAAAAAGTATTTCAAAACAATTTCAATTTCCTTTTTTTTGTTTTCTATTTTGTTGGTATTCTTGGTATTTTTACACACACATTGTTTTGCTGTTTTACTGTCTCTAGCCTTGACCATATCAAGGACAACAATGAAGTGAAAAATAAAAAATTGGAAAAGGGATTAAAAGTAAATAATGTGTGTACGTGTGACGTGGAAGGATATAAATGCACAAACTATACTTGTTGAGCTCATATAGAAAAAAAAAAAATACGAACATTTCTTAGAAATCATGGCAGTTGACGTTATTTTGTGTTTTATTTTCGAGAAATGAAAACAAAGGACCTCTACCAAGTACGGTGGTGTGCGTTGGCAATGTTTATAAATCTCAATTAAAATGAAAATTAAAGTTGTCACAATGAATTCATTTAATTCATTAATTCATGTCTTCACATTCACCCACCTGTTAAGGCGATGTTTTTCAAAGATTTTCCGCCCACAAGCCTTGTGCTATTATGGGTCTTATTAGGTTTATAAGTATGTATAAGAATAAAAAATTTCAATGAAATGAAGTTAATTAAATTAATTAAATCTAATTTCTAGCTTGAAATTTATTTGAAATGAGAATACATAAGAAATGTTTATTTTATTATTAATTTTCCTTTTTTTTTTTTTGGAGAATGTTCTTTACTGTTTTTAAATAATAATTATTAGCCACTAGCAGATTGTACCCGGCATTGCGCGGGTTATGTTGTTTGGATTAGTTTAAAAAATTAAAAAAATTATTATTGGGTCATTTTTGCATTAAAAATAACAATAAATAAAAAACCGGTTTATATGTTTCGAAACCGGTTTCTTAAAAAATACAATTTTTCAAATTATTCGGAAACCGATTTAACAAACAACCCAGTTTTTTGAATACTCTAAGTCCTAAATATAAATGCACTCAATTTGCCCGTTTTTGGCCCTTTCCCCCTTTTTGGACCCCTTTTGGTCCAACTTTATAAACGGAACACCTCCAATAGCTATTTGGGAAACTTAACCAAGCTAAATCGTAAAAAAATGCCTTTAAACAGATAAAATACAGCATTTATGCATAAAAGTACTAATTTTTGCCCATTTTTCTCCCTTTGTCCCATTTTTTCTCCCCTTTTGGTCAAAATTTTGAAAAGATTTATTGCCTATAACCTGCACCGACAAAAGCTCGATCAATATCCCAAATTTCAAGAAAATCGGTCCAGGCGTTCAGGCGTGATTGGCTAACAAACTAACTCGTTGACGGTGATTGTTTGACCAAAGTGGTTCTCAAAGAAATCCTCACCAAACAGTAAGTTTTTTGGAATGCATTGAACACTCGACAATTTTGTTAATTCACCCAGAAATGGACCTCTTCGCTGAAGATGATTTTCGATGAAAATTACGGCCAGTTGACATATGCCAAAGACGCAAACCTCTATCTTTCTCAGAGCCACTTTTTCCAAGCATTGATGGTTTCAAAGTCAATTTTGTCAATACCATATCACTGTATATGCGACTGATTATATTAAGAGTCCTTGGAACCTTCCTTTGAATATGGTATGATACACATAGACCCAGTGTATATTCTAAAATTAGCTCCTAAACAAGTGGACTTGTTCAGGTGGATACTGTTAAACAGCTAACAGTGCTCTGTTAAGGGCAAATTTTGCTCTGTTAACGTCAAATGTAGCGCTGCTAAAATTTATGGATTGCGTCACATTAATTTTATTTATGATTTGATAAAAATAGACTGAATAAATTACAACTAATCTGATGAAATATAGTAGCTTCAACAATATGGCCATTATCAATACAGTTCAGAAATGTCTGCTAGAAGTCCCCATTTTTGATAATTGTTTGGCGACAAATGCCGAGAACTCTAGCAGATCTCACACAACTTGTGATAGTTGACCAATCAGAATTATCTGATCGAAAACGAATACAATCAACTGCTGTTTTCCGATTTCCAATTTTCTATAATTGGAAAGTAGAATATGATATTAATGTTTCGATGTTCCACTAATTTTTAAACAACGATACCTTTTCCCAGAGTAGTATGATTTGAATGTCTTCTACCAAGTGTTGCCTTTCAAACAAACCATTGTGCTGACCGATAAAAGAAATTCCATTTTAGAACCATTTTGTAAACGAATTTTTCGAGTATCTAACTTGATCTAGAACGTTCTTAGCTTCGAAAAAAAAAAGATATTATTTTAAAAACTACAAATATTTTCAATAGTTAGTCAGTTATTATCAATTATTATGCATTGCTTTACAATATTTTTATATCATCTCAATATTTAAATATACTAACCGATTTATTTAGTTTTCATTAATATAAACATTTACGTAACGTAACTACTAATAATCGTATACAATATTTATTTCATAATATTTACAAAAACAATTTATTTATATTTATTGATATAAAATTATATAATTAATATATAGTTTTTAATTTAAATACATACATATATTTTTCTTTATTTTATTTAATTATAATTGCATGGCTTGAATTCGAAATTTTTTTTGCAGGCAACATTGAGCGCAGATCATCGGATAAAAGCGACCTTTTGACCAATTCGTCATTTCAAATTGAAAATAACAAACAAAAATGCATTCATTTAACAAACAATAACAATTCGGCTACAACACCAGGTCTGTGTAATTAATTAAAAACAAAAAAAAAAAAAAAACAAAAAATGAAATCAAACTAAACACTAAAATTTTTAAAAATTTTCTCCTCTAATTTTTTTTCATTTCCTACTCTTATTTTACTAACGATAATCACCCACCTACACGTAAAAAAAAAAAAGAAAACTTATTTTCAACTTAAAAAAATTAAGAAACAAACTATTAAGGAAACAAACCAATCAAATGATTTATTTCTTGAGCTTTTGAAGGCATTAGGAAACTTAAAACGTATTTTCGTTTGATCTACAAACCATTTCTAGAGCAAAGTTGGTTGTTCCTTAATAACAATTGTTTTGGTTTCTTATAAAAAAAAAAAAAAAAATTAAAAGCAGTTGAAACTAAAGTTTTTTTTTTAATTGTTTATTGTTTAGTTTCTCCCGTTTTTCTGTTGGCCTTTCTGTTCTTAATGTTTCCCCTCGCCCACCACCCTAAGAGTTATTGTTCTTTTCTGTTCTCCCAGTTTTGTTTATGTGCGTGTGAAATAAGCTCCTATAACTAAAAGAAATCCTTTTTCAAAAAAAAAAAAAAAAACCGTTCCCAGAACCTTATTTGTTGCACATCCTATGTATTAAAACAATACTCTTCTCTATTATATTTTCGGTGTATAACTGGTATAACTTTTATATCGTACTCGTTTAACTCTTCTAGCATATGACAGTTTGTATAGCACAAAACAATTCATATTGTCTTTGAGTATAATAGTTATAGTTATGTTTATATAAATAGCACACTTTTTTTTCCAGCAATTTATACAATTTATATTAATATTTTATATATTTGTAATATATAAGAAATATTTTGCTGATTTCTAATGAATTGAGAATTGTTTGAAAACTTCAGTATTCAATATTGAATGCATTTCTATAAGAATTGTATTGCTCATAAATTGTTTAAAATTCCATTGCTTTTTAGATAATAAAAGTTAGGTTAGGTTAACGGGTAGCTTGCCGTTTACAGGCAAATGCACTCGGTGACCCATTGTGGTGCCCAATGTGAGGTAAACCCTCTTGTTATGACCCGTTAGCGGTGGGTTTGAAACACCACGAGCTCCGAATGAAACCAGTCAGTTTCCTTTGTGGCACGTTCGCCACCATGCCCAGATCTTCAAACGTTTTGTCACCCAAAAATCAATGACTTCTGTTCTGAAGTGCAGCACACTCGCATAAGAGATTCTGTACCGATTTCGTTTCCTCCACATCATGGCAGCTTGTGCAATAGTCCAGTTGTCGCAGACCGTGCATGTCAGCGAAACTGCCGATAGCGCAGTCTCCCCTTAGAATTCCTGTTAGAATGCGAACCATGTCGAACTGAAGTAGTTCCCTAGTTCTCCTGCAGTCCACTGCTGAACACAACAGTTTTGAAATTCGGCGACCAGGTATGTTGGACCACCCACAGTTTATTGCATTCCATGCTGAGTTTTTTTTGTTTTTTTGAAAAGTATTCTTGTAGGTCGCATATATTCCTTCTATCCTCTCCTCTTCAGACATTAACGATCTATTTTGTGGCAGTCCGTCCGCCTTTTCGTTTCCCTAGTTAATAAACGTACTGGAAAACATTGCCCAAAATTCCGAACAAAAAATTTAATAAATGATTCGATTCCGATTAAATATGAATCGTTTTGTCTGATAACTTATGGTAATTTCCCTGATGGTGAATATTGGCTTCCATCGGCTCAAGAGTTTTGCTATTTTATTAGCATAACTTGACTTAACATATCCTCATAAAAAGAAATCCAGATACCAATAATAGCACGAACTGGGCAGCTAGTGAACAGGGCCAATTTTGGAAAGAAAGTTTTCACAGTGAACGCATATAAACGAATTTTTTTTTAAAGTAAATTTAAAATATGGAGGACATATTTTCGGAATTATAAACGGGGAATGCTTAGAAGCGGGATGGATGCATAGAAATCGTGTCAGTGTCAGTGCTATTAAGCGAGGAATTATTATATACGGGAAATACTGTATATTTAAAAAATAATATGAAAAGAAAATGGAAATAAAATTGTTTAATTTTAAATAATTTTACATCATACTTTATGTATGTATATTTATGTGTGATACAAATATAAATATGTGTGCTAATTATATAAACTCCCAAGACCCTACGATTACTATATTTTCTTACTTACACGAATTATTTACTAAATTTTCAGAATATTTTTTCCAATTACTGTTCCTACCACCGGCAATTGGCAAGAAAAAGTGTATGTTTTAAAACGTATCCTTTTATCTAAGATTGTGCTATTAGCATGCCCATGATCGCTTGTACTCTATGCTCTATGATCTGTATACATATGTATATTTGTTTTAATTTGTCTTTACCGTTATTTATATTTTTTTAAATTTTATTTTCATATAATTTGTGCATATGTAGCATAGATTTAAAGCTTTTAAGTTGGCATCTATACATACTTATTTATTTTTATATACTATACATATAGGATATTATATATGTATAAAGTATTTACGTACATATGTATATGCATGTATATATATGTACATGTATTATATGATAGATTCATTTGCATGCTCTAGATTATTTTTTGTTTATTCAAAAGAATAATAATACATATTAATAAATAATATGTATTTAATTGTGCACTTGTTGCTGGGACCATATTATCATATGTATTAACTAATACGCGATGTGATTATTATAAATAGATAAATATGATTTTAATGGCAATATACAGTGGTGGCCTTATAATTAGAAACGACTTAGCAACTTGTATGTTTGTTCATTTATTTTCAAAACTTTGTTACTCATTTTAACTTAAACTTAAAGCTAACATGTTGTATTGTCTTTTTAACTATTAGTTTTAAAATGAGTAACAAAGTTTTGAAAATAAATTAACAAACATACAAGTTGCTAAGTCGTTTCTAATTATAAGGCCACCACTGTAAGTATGTATTTAGCTGCATGTGAAAATAATTTTTGATATGCTTTTACGTAGTCACAAGCTAAGTAAATCTTTTGTGGAAATGTATTGTATTTTATGTACTATTGCATGCAGAAATAAATTTCTAAAATTAAGTCCCCTTAAAAAGAAAAAAGGTTTTTAAACAACTTTGGGCCATTATTACAACTTGCCGTTAAACTTGGGTTTAGTTAAAGGTACCTTTAGCTAAATAGAACTGTAAAGTTACCTATAACTTATTTTCTTTATTACAACTTACAGATAAAATAAAGTTAACTTTTTCAAAAAATATGGCAGTGCCGGAGCAATGCCGATAACACTACTCAATTAAACAAGTTTTTTTCAACGCTGTGGCAACTGCGCGCTTCGTTTTTTTTTTTGTTGTAGATGCTCATTTTGTTTATATTTGAAGTTGCCATATTGAAAATAATATATAATATGGCAAGTTTCAACATAAACTTAACTTTAAAAGTTACTGGTAGAATGATCCTCCCTTTAGCTTAACGCTCACTCCTACCATATTGTCTACTTATAATAATGAAAAAGAATTAATCTGCCCGTTAAAATCCTTCCTTTAGTTAACGGCAAGTTGTAATAATGGCCCTTATATTATAAGAAAACAACAGTATTTCAATGTTTAGAACCAGTTGGGATTAGGGGGTTAGTATATGCACTTCGATACTATTTTTGCAATTGTATTTTAAATTAATAACACAAAAACTAATGGTTTAGACCACTTACATATTCTACCAATAACTTATCATAGTATCCTTAAGCAAATTGAAATGAATTCTTTTTCCTCAGAATAAAACCCAGACACTATGACTTTCAGAATCGTGTATGTTTTCCTATATAACAGCATAAGTTTAGAGTCTTACTGGCTTACTGTATTAGTCATTACAAAACTTTGTCAGGATTGCGACCTAGCTTCTTACACCATCCATGTATTTGTTAATGTTATCCATATACATAAGTGTCGGAACCTACAATTTAAAGTCTACACCAACTGATAAATTTTTGAGAAACTTTTCATGGCAATTTTATTTATTTTTGCCAGAAGAAGTCCCGAAGAAATATTTTTTCATATTTTGTTTTGATCGATAAGTGTGAGCTGGAGTTTGAATCACCCAAGGCCCTACCTACCTACTAGACTACGATGACTTTCGATACTATCTTATTTCATTCAGACATTTTTTTATTTATAGTATACCTCTTGGCAAGTTTCAAGGGTAAAAAGTGTTATTCACTTTGCTCCGATGAAATTAGATTTTACTGTACATAAAACAATGATCAAATCCACTAGTGAATTTAAATTTCCGAAATTTGTGCACAGTATTTGGTTTCATATAAAAAAATGTTTACATCTATTAGGTGTAAAAATTTTTCTTTAAGGTTTTGGATCTAATAGGTTTAATTGAAATCTAATGACGACTTTCTTATCTTGTTAGAAGCCTGCGATGAGGGATTCATGGGGCACCCAAGGTAGAATGTGTCTAACCAAGTCTGTCTGAAGAGTTATAAAAGTGACTACCAAGCGTCTTCAAAGTTAACAGAACTAATCTAAAATACAACATTTGTTAATGTTAATTTGACTGGAAGATCAGTAAGTTTCCTGAGTGGATTCTTTTGAAGGTGACTGCGAAAGATTTGCCTTTATTTTCTCTCCTATCATAACCACTGATTGGTCAGTTGCCAATTCTTAAAGCCGTTAAAGGAAGTGTACAGTGTACCAACCCCGTCTAAATAAATTCTACACTTCAAAAGAGTTTAATATACGGCTTTATTGACAATTCAATTCAAAAGTCATTAGTGGCTGTACTTCACCACTTACAGGGTATGTCTGGTAGAATGATCTTAAGTATTGCGAGGAGCATATAATTAGTCGTAAGAAGACTGAATATAGTTATAAGTAGACAAATGTATTAAGAAAAAAGAATATTCAAAAAATTTTGAACATTAACTGCCAATACTAACTAAATATGTGTGCATATTTAAATATCGCTTTTAAATTTCCTTACAGCATCCCTTCGATTCACATATTATTTGTTTTTAAATCTCTTTCATGCACACCTTTGTGCCAATCTGTTCCATTATTTGTCATTATGCACTACATAGCAGACAGGCATACCAAATAAACATGGTGTCTCTCTCGTACACTACCACACAAAATATCAAAGTTCATTAGGAGGGTTTATAAATCATTGTCAAACAGACAAGACCAAGAGCGCAACACTGTTACCTACAGCAAAGTCGGTAGTAGTTATTGTTCTGTTATAAAAATAACATGGGGTTTTATGCATTCAGGGATTCATCGGTTTGAAAGACATCATGAAAAAACCGCAATATTGTACACTCTATAAATATTTGTATTTGTAACCGATAACTCATGATGGGCATGAATAATTATCGCTCTTAAATCAGATTTATTTCGAACGTTTATGTCTACATTAATGCCGTGCACTTGAACCATCAACTAAACAACAACCACACCCTCGTTTCTATGAATAGATATAGTGACAGCTATATTATGTATATGTGTTGTGTGATGTATTGAAACAATTTTATTTTCAAAAATATTTTTCTCAATCTTTTTTTTTTTATTTCTTATTTCAAAAGAAACAAAGACACAAATGCAATGCATTGCATTATTATTAGTGTCATTAGTTAATAAGTGAAGACAAGATTAATACACTACATTATTGAAAAGAAAGAAGCAAGTTTCGTTTGTTTAGTACAGTTAAAGTATAATAAGAATTAAAATATAGGATTTTTTTAATTTATAGTGTGCGAACATGTAATATATAATAAATATATCCGATTCACCATTTTTTTTATTCTATTGTAGCACCTAGGAAAATAGCCAATCAGTGGAAATCTTATGCCTTCTTTATTATCTCTTATGTGCTTATTATACTCGCTTTTGTGGTTTTAATTATTTCCAAAAAAATTCGTTTAAATATTGGTGCTGCAAAATTTTCATTATAATCTGGCGAAATTTCTATCCGTTTCTCTTTCACTAAATAATGGGTATTCATCGCTCTTGAATTTTTCTCTGTCTAAATAGTTCCTTTAGATGTCTTGGTATAGTGGCTGTAGTGCTTGACTATAAATTCAAGCCATTCAAGTTTGCAGTTTCATTATAAAGTTTTTGAAATTTTAGAAACTAAAAGGTTACAATTCCTTTCCAAACATTACAAAGTTCCTTTAAGCTCCAGGCAGGAGAATATTAACAATAAATATTATAGGCAGATTAGGCAATGCCAACTCTTTGGAAAGTGTAGTATAAAACGAGCAACGTTTCTCACCAGTGCACCTAAAACATTTTATTCATAGGGATAATCGCTTCAAGACAATCTGACCCTGTTACATTAGATACCTACATTTTTTGTTTTTTAACCCAAAATTTAGAAGATGAACTCGTACTCATGCAGTGCATTGTGTTTGAATAACAGAAAGATAGTTATAGGAGAAAGGCATTTTTTTTCTATGACCAGTGTATAATATGTACATACCTTCCTTCGTCACTTTTTTTCTCGAGAATTGTTTTTTGTAATAATTGTCACTTGCTTTTTCTATTTCGGGTCTATGGTCGGAAAAAAACACGGTTCCGGCATTTGAAGTTTAGCACACTACCATGCGGGTACCCTGATCTAAAATAAACTGAAAAGATAAGATACTCTGTGCAATTCGAATGAACCTTATAGAAACTAACATATCTATACAAGTAGTTATATGCCTTTTCATTTCTACTAAAATCTTGTATTTGAGTAAGTGTAGCAGATTTTCCATTCCTTTAAGGAGCATAAGCACTGCCACAATGCAACTCCTCTGTCTTATTATATTATCTGTTGCTTTGTTATCAGTTGTAGTACGTTGATGCCTAGAAAAAAACCAATTTTATTAATTCCAAAGATAGTTTTTGAGCAGAAAATTTATAATTTTTGCAAAGTTTCTCTTCTTCATATCCGTACTTTTACAAGAAAACTGGAAAATTCAGATGTAAAACAACTTACAAATTGTTAGTATTACAACCTAAATCGTTGCTAAATTTGCTTAACTCTTAATTTATAAAATAAATCGAAAGATTCTTTGTTGTACTCTTGAATATAAATGAACGTTGTTGTACGAGTTTCACTGACACCAACTGTATCATAATTTTTTCGATAATTTTCAATCTCTTATGTGGAACGGGAAAATACTTGTATTAACTGCATGCATCGGTGTTATGGGTTGATTGATTCCATTGTACGATTACCACTGATATTCACAGTATTTTTTTTACTTAAGTGTATATAGTATACGTATTAATGTAATAACTTGGTTTATTAGTAGGGATCTTTGAATTCATTGTTGCCTTTAAATTTAAGTTTTTATTATTTTTTGTTTTTCTATTTTTCTTTTATTTTTTATTGATTATTTATACACTTATGTTGAGCGAATAACAAAATCTGCTGCACTACATACTTGACATTGTCACATGTTATTTTTGTTAAAATATTGTAGAAAATGAATTTAAAAAAAACACAACATTTACAGTCAACTGACTTGAGCACGTTTCACCTCAAACATGTTACAGTTTCCTCTCAGTAGACAAATTTGTTTTTTTTCCATACATATGTACACCGGATTGATATGTTGTAAAAACTATGTATTTGTATGATATTTTTTTATTTTCTATAACAGCTCTCGCAAAGTAATATTTCAGACAAATTAAATATTAATAAAATATTGTCTTCTATTTTTTATTATTATAGATCGTATTTGTGATAATCGTAATGATAGTTCCGGTAATGAAGGCAATGCCGTCTATACTGATGGCCAAACCTCGGATCCCCAAAATAGTCCACCGCGTGGTGATCAGAATTTTATGCGTTTACAGCATCAATTGACACCCGTTAATACTAGTAATAATTTACAGGCCATAGCTGGTCAAAATGCCAATAACGCTTCGCCTGTAGGAAGTGCAAATACCACTAACCCAGTGTCTAATGAGAAGAGATCACGTCTGTTTCGGACATCGAGTAGTACACCGGGTGGTGGCGGTAAAAAGAAACAGTCACTTAGTTTAAGTGCCGAACCGCGCTCAGTATTAGAGACATGTTTGTCACCCACCAACGTGGAACCACGTAAAATGCTACTGGATCAGTTAAGTCGCATATTCGCCAGTGAGGATTCCGTTATACCAGATGTAGTAACAATAATAAGTCCACCGGAAGCATTAATCGGCAATAGTTTAGTTTCGAAATTAACCGCTTTGTTTGCAAACTCATTTAAGCCGGCCTTTGTGCCCCAAAATACGGCCGAGGTGAAGGCTGTTCTGCAGGCTCTAATGGGCAAAATTCAAAAGTAGTAAGTATCTGCATCGCATTTAACGTTTGTATATGTAGATTCTTAACTTATTTTGAAATCAATTCCAGTTGTAACTCGAATGCCAAACCACCCACCACAGTGAAAATTCTTTTAATAGGCGGCGATTGGTTGCAAGGTGCCGCTCTGCGTCACTATGTTGAATTGATGGGTGTGCGGCCTCCCGATTGGCTTAATCACTTACGTTTCTATATTATACCCATCTGCAGCAGTAGTATTGCTAGATATCTAAGTCAAGTAGATCAGGCATATGCAGTCATGTTCGGTTCGGAAAATTGGTATCAGCTGTGTGAGCGAGCAGCTCAGACAGCAGCTGCTGTAAGTGCTGTAACAGCGGTTAATGCTACGGCACTATCATCTTCCTTGGCCGATTCGGCAACAGCTAATAAATCTGATATTGTAGAATTAGTTAATCGCATACAACGATATTTGCATGCGGCTGGACCCTGCACACAAGTACCCATTGCAGAAGCCATGGTTAATTATAAAGATGAGGATTCATGTCAAATATTTGTGCCATTTGTTAGTGTAAGTATTCAAAGCAACAACGATTTTAGAATAAAAATTTATACAATTTTTATTTCATTTATTGCAGGACGTACGCATTGGTTATTTGGAAGGTCCCCAAGCCTCTCTTGACCTAGATGAGAATAATGCTCAAAATACAACTTCCCAACAAACATCAAATACCAGCGTAGCCATACCTATTGGCAATTCCCAATCGCAAACTCCCTTGAATGCAATATCCCAAAATTTATCATCCAGTCTACAGGGAGTTTCAAATAGTGCTAGCGGTACTGCTCTTTCAGGTTCACCGCCACAAAGTGGTCGCGTATCTCCGCCTTTGCAAACACCGCCTTCGTCCGCATCATCACAACGTGAAGGTGGTTTTGGTGTTACGCCACAACAACAAGTGGGCAGTGAGTCTGTAGAATTGCAAGTTGATTATTGGCCTATTGTACGACCGGGCGACCATATATCATCCAAGGATAAGAGCAATACTCGAAGTGGTGATCAAGGTGGTAAAAATAGTATTAAGAGTACGTTTAGAAGTCTGCAAGTATGGCGTTTGCCACAGAATGCTCAATTGGGTGAAATGTCAAATGGCTTAACCGTGTCATTTGCTACCAAAGAAAAAAAACAAAAACAAAGTATGAACATACACATTTAAAAATTGATTCGATAGATTTTTTTAATTTGAATTCTCTATTTTAGTTATGCGTTTGGGCAAGAAGAAGGAAAAAGATCGAGATCTCGAAAAGGAGCAGTGTGTTGAAGGTGTAGCCCGTTTAATATGCTCACCGAAACAATCGCATCCCGTACCATTAAGAGGCAAGGAAAAGATATCAAATTAATTAATTTAATTTAGTTAACACAAAAATTTAAAGGAAAATAGCATTTCTTGACAACATTTATAGACATTGCACAAGAATAGCAGTATCACGTTATCCAATTCAATTTGTAGGTTAGGTCGAAGTGGTAGCCTTGATCATTAAAACACACTTGAGCACACTTAGCGGCCCATTGTAATAACACTGGTAAGCACAGTACCTGCTCTGACCGAATTCCACCGAACTCATCGAAGAAGTTAGTGGCTGCACACTAAAAGCACGACACCCATATGACGGAAGCCAATTTTATAAACGACAGTATAACAAGGAATGGGGAGCACAATATCCTAAATCTACACCTCGCAAGAGATGGGCATTGACAAAGAAAGTGGATAACAAACACTCTTCAACAGACCCAAAACCACGGAAAAAGAGCAGAGCGGCAGAAGCAGTTTTTGGGTGCACGAGGATGACCCTCAGTATCAGCCTGGGAAGCAACCACTGTCGCGTCGGAGTCCTCTTCGTCCGATAACAGAGAGCTCTCGCCAGCGTCTAAATCCATTCTTCAACCAGATCGTAGTTAGAGATTCAGCTGGCGAGGAGCATCTTAGAGAGTGTCTGCTGACGCTCATACAATCGTTGTCCTCGGAGATGGGGGGATGTAAAGCCGGATTTCTAAATCGGAGCTCGATTGAGCTGAATCCGTAGTTTATCACACCAGCGCGGGAGGTCATGTCATGATCTCGAGAAATACACTGAGGATACTTCGCTCAACCAACATTCATCTTGAGCAACAATGGTGCCCTCCGGGTGACTTTCGTCTAAATTACCCAGGTGAAGCTCTGCTTAATCACCTCACTAAGAGTCTTGGAGGGTCTACTGTTCTCGGGGTGTTTGGAGTGCGAAGTCTACGATTGGGGGTGGCTCTTGGGTTGTCCACTTTAAGTCGTTTAGAAGACCGGGGGAGCGTTTAGCTCCCCAAGTCTCTGCCGCGTGGGTGTCGCCTATGCCGTAACCAGAGAGGCGGGTGTCGGTCGTTTTGGTAAGCCTTAGCCCAAGCCAAGAGTCCTTTCTCGTCCGCTGACAGGAGTGCGGGATTTTTTTAGCCAATTTTTGGCGATAATATGCAAAGCAGATCTGAGCGTTCTGTAGTTGAATTGTTGTTGGGGGCTTGCGTGATCGGCTAGCGTGCCAATGTTTTAACGCCATCCGAGGAGCGCATAAGCATATTCGTCTTGACAGTAGATTTTGAGGTGGAAGGCGCCTCGGATAGTGCGGCAACTAGAGGGGAGAGAGAAGAGCAGGGGCACTAGGGTTTAATCTCGTGACTAGATCTTTGTGCCAAGCGGAGCTTACCCGATTTAGAGACAGCTTTACCCGCCAAACTGGACGTAGAGGCGGCTGCTGCGTTAGTAGAAACTTAGGGATTTACGTTCACCAGCGAGAGTAGACGATTTGCGAGAATTAGCACGGGTATGGATTTGTTAATATTAATATCCCTGCTATATGGGCCCCATGTGTATCTACCGATTAATGCTCCCGAAGTTATCTATGCAAGCATGGAGGCCAAGCGAGGGTTGGCACCAGTCCCTATGGGTACAGGTGCTTAGGGCCAGACCAATTACTAATCAACTGAACACCAACAACTTAACGTTGACGAGCAAGGAACGTACTTTGAGGCCTGCCACGGTTTTAACGGGACTGAGGCAGTTGTAGCGGTAGCCGTGCATACAGCGAGTTTCACTGCGGTGCTAACATGCACAAGCAACTAGGTCCAGAAAACTGCAATCACCAGCTCAAGGCAAACGGAATCAAAAATATGAAGGATAGAGTGATTATCCTTAATAACTCCGGCTTAGGGGAGGTATTTATTGACTCCTCAGTCTAGATTCGTAGTGCTTGCTAGAAGGTAGGGGCACCTCAAGCAGGTTGTGACTATGTCAGGGTGAATTAGCGGCTCTTGATCTGCTTCTGGCTCCTCTTCACACCACATTTGGTAATCCTGCTTATTGAGCCAAGTAGAAAAAACGCCCGTTATATACATATAGTCCTTGAATATTGGGAATATTGACCCGCATTAAATGATTTCCATTGCAATCTATCAGTGGCCATTGATTTCATCGTATTCCTAGATAAACTCGCCATGTATTTGTAAGATCTAAGAAAATGAATATTATATTCGGCGGTCTATCGAGTTTTACCATTCACACTTACTCTTTCTTAGTAGCACGTTGTATCCAAAAATATTTCTTGATTGGGGCTGTCATATCTTCTTCAATCTGTCATTTCCATGTATTTCCAAGATATTCTGCAAAGTGTAAAATTATTACGATGACCTGTCAAAGTATACCATTTAAACTCACCTTTTTTTATTAGCAGGTTATAGTATCTTGATTAGTTAAGGCCTAGATAGCACTTTGTAAGGGCTTGCTGATCGAGTCATATCCCGGCTAGGTGTATTCCATGTCTGCTTGAGTGTATTTCTCGTTGCTGCCAAAGGACTTAACTTTTGTTAGAGTTGATCATGGCGACCGTTTGACCTCCAAAATTTATTGACACCTCTCTGTGGTTGTTTTATCTCCAAGAATCTTATTATACTTATTTTTTAGATACTTAAAGGCAGTCATTGGATTTTACTTTAAGCCGGAACTAGTCGATGTACATACATATATAATAGATTTCAACACTATACTACTTAACACTAATATTTTGAATTTGCTTTTTATGTTTTTGTTTGTTTATAATATTATATTCTTATAATGTGTTATTATTGATTCATTTACAGTTTACATTGATGGCACTGAATGGACTGGCGTTAAATTCTTCCAATTATCATCGCAATGGCAAACACATGTCAAAAATTTTCCAATTGCTCTAATTGGTTGTACTCCAATGTCATGTTCTGAATTATCCTAGTCATTTTGCTAAGTAAATATCCTAGATTTACAAACCTATATACATACATATATATTATACATACATTAATATAAATTATAACTTTAACCGTGTCTTAAAATATGTAAAAAAAAAACACAATTATTGACAGAATAACGGTTAAACTGAACTACTCCTTATTAAAATAAAAATAAATAAAAAAAAATATCTATTATACATACACAATATATTTTAAAATTTTTTATTTTATGATTAATCTCTTAGGAATTATATTTTTAATTTTTATTTTAGTTTCTTTTTTTATTTATTTTTTTTTTTTTTTAATTTAAATATAAATAATTCATTAGTATATAATTGTAAAAAAATAAATAATCTTAATAATAATAATTATAAATGTTAAAACATGAAATATTTTATGAAACCGAGATAGCCTAGTCTGATTAGAATTGTTTTGAGTGAGGATAAAAAAATTTAATCAAGGCATAGATTGGTTATTAATATTGAATTCAAAAAAGAAAAGAATGATAATAGAGAATACATTTTAAACGAATTTGTTGTATGTACATCATATTAATGTTCACCATGAAATAATTTCATATTAAAAATTTTAAATAAATCAAATAGAATTTTCAAAATCGCCTGGTTTTTTAATATTTTTTTTTTTTAACAATATTAGGTAATTAACGCAATACTCTGTTTTTAAAGACTGGCAACTGTATTAGTTGTTATGAAACATTCTGTGCACATAAAAACAGTTTAGTTTTCAACATGACAGTTTTACAAAAATATTTACATAATTAAAGTGACTAAACATTTGGTCTATAGGCTAAAATTTAAAGCTCTTAATTAGATAAATAATTGTGATCTGTACTATATCTTAAATGCTAAATATTTTGCGTATTCATTCAACATTCTTCAACGTTCTTTAGGCAAGTTTTTCAATATGACTTAATTTTATAAAAAAAAAAAAAAAAAAAAATGGTTTTAAATGTAAAAATATTTACACATTATTTAAAGTGGAAATAGGTTGAAACAAATCTTCTGTTAATAAGCTAAACCTTTACAGCCGTATTTATAAAAAAAAAGTTTAAAGAACGCTTAAAAAAGGTTTTTTAAGTATTCTTATTTATAAGGAGTTCATTAATTAATAATAAATTTAAGAAATTTTAAATCCTGTTGGTATTACCATTCGTTACATTTATCACTTTAATTTTAATGGCGCATAAGAACGAATACTTTTTACCGAATAACCACTTTCATGAATTATTTTAATGGATTTATGAGAAAAAAGTTGTTAAAAAGATAAATGGTTGAATTACTTTCAGCTTTTAAGAAAAGCGAATAGAATTCTATAAAACACATACTTCTGTATCTGTATGACATGTTTTTTTTAAGACGAATAAAAATAATATGAATACCAAACTTTTTGTGTATATCACTAGTGCCCAATATAAAAAATAATATTTTTGAAAATTTGTTTTTATAATTGCATAATTTTTTTTTTGCTTTTCAAAACAATCTTTAAAGAGTCTTTAAATTTTTTTATAAATACGGTTGTTAGACCTTAATTAGCTGCATGCTTATAATTCGAATTATTCTTTAAATTGGTATAAAGTTTCACGAAAATATGTTGCCGATATTTCAAAATTTCGAGCAAATTTAAAAGGTTTTGTTACTTTACTATTTATTTTAAATATTAACAAAACATTTTTCCAACATCTCCAGTTATTTAAAATTAAAAAAAAAAAAAAAATTTTTATGAGTTTTAAACTTAATATTCAAACGGTTTGATAAATTTCTTCAACAAAAATTCAATAAATATTTACTACAGCGAATATTAACATAATGTACATATTAAAGTTTTTGTTTTATAAATTTTTTAATAGTTAAATAGATAACTGAGAGCAATTATGATTAGCAAATGAAATATTTAAACGTATCCCATATACACGATATATAATAATATATATTTACCATAAAAAAAAACAAAAGTTGAAAAGAAAAACATATATAAGCCAAATTGAATTCTAGACTCGTATAAAAAGAGTAGAACAAAAACTTCCTTAAAAACTAAATGCAAATAAATATATAAAATATATACATATGTATATACTGCTATACATACTATATACAAATAAAACAATTGAAACGTATCATTCTTAAAATAATACAAGTTAAAGGTACATATTATTAAATTATGCTAAAAACTAAAATCTAAATTAAATACAACTAAAAAACAAAACTCGTATATAATAAAAATGAAAACGAAATACACTTACATATACATATATATATATATATATATAGATACATTCAATATATATTAAAAATTAACTTAACATAAAAAGGAAATCAATGTATTGTATTGTTGGATTTGTTGCTGAAATAGTTTACTTACTACTAACTACTACTATTATTATTATTACATCTATTCAAAACTAAAACAAAAAATAAAACTAAATAAAACAAAAAAATATAAACGTTTTGACAAACAACATCTAAAAAATAAGAACTAAAATACAAAAATAATCTAACTAAACTAAAATGGTATACATTATATTTTCATTATGCTAAATACTATTTATTTATTTATTGACTGGTTTAACTATTTACTTTATTAATAATACAACATAATTGATCTATTTATTGGCAAAGATTTTACAAAATAAACTTCAATTTCAATAAGCAACATTTTTTAAACAATACAACTGAATATAATAATAATAACATGAAATAAATCCTCCCATCAATAGCATTTTTTTACAATAAACTTAAAAATTACAGTCTATAAACAAATTTAAGCAATAAAATAGTCCATAAAAAGCATAAGAATTTCTATACAAATAAAATCTAATTACAAACAGTTCAATATTTGTTAATAAATTTATGCAAAAACATGTTCATTATGCAAATACATAATTGAATATATAAATATTATATATAAAATCGAAAAATATAAAAGAAATGAAATTGGCAATAATTTTCTGTCTAATTAAAATGTGACTAAAATTACTTAATTACTTATTTTTTTATGTTTTTTTTATAAATGAAAGACAACTGAACTTTAATTGATTTGATTTAAATCCACTGAGCACATTTGATTTTTGAATATTTCTATAAATGAAATTAAATCCCACTTGGCTATATTTGGTTTATAAAGCACGTTATTTAACAGAAACTATTATGTTGAAAAATATTAAAAAAAAAGTATAACGTCACCTGAAGGAACGCAAAAAAAACATAAAAACCCTCATGAATTGATAAACTGAATGAGTAAATTATAGTTAACATCTGAGTTTCAGTTGCATTGCTTGGTTAGTAGACCTTAAAACTTGAAAAACTTGGTTTTCAGTTAACATTTGTAATTCCAAGTTATACTAATTTTGGCAACTAACAATTCAATTGAACTTCAATTAGTATTCATAATCGACTCATAAGTTTGTGATTGATAATAGTATATTAATAGATCAACATTGACGGCATACCTTTTTTATTTTAGTGGAGTTCGTCTTTTTAGTGGGTATGCATAGTATGGCCGAGGTTAAACGAGGTTAATTAGAGAGCCTCATAAACGGACGAATCAAGTGGCTAGCAGATCTCTCCTTTACTGTATTCTGGACATGCTTTAAACAAGACTTATTAGGGGGACTATTCTGTATTGTACATATGGATCAAAGACTGGTAATGATGCATAAGAGCAACTTCCATCCAAAATAGGGGATTTCACGCATATTTTCCATATTGAATTGAATTGTTTTGCCAGAGGACGGGATGTAACAAAAATATCTAACCTCTATCCGAGCACTTTGCTGGGTCACATGCTGAAACCTTTCTGTGATGTAGAAAGAGGAGATTGGAGGGATATAATTTGCGAAAGTAGACGAGAAATATAAATTAATTCTGCGTGCGACAATCCAGGAACAGTTGGCGATAATAATCGACTTTTAAACCGGTACTCGATGTTTATTTGTCGAGAATAGGAATCATTTTAAACTTAATATGAAGATTCTGTATTTAGGAAAACGATTCAACAGAACACAACTTGGATGTGAATACATTTCAGAAGAAAATACATGATTAGTTTTCAGATATTAGACAGGAAGACTGATGTGTTCATAACAGAAATAATACAGTATCGAAATAATAAAATTAACACAACCTATTAGAATCAAATTAATTTGGTTCTCTTGAAAAATCCGAAAAGAAATATAGCGTAGGCTTTTTTTTACATCAGGTGACGATATAAAGACATTGCCATAGACGCTGTCTTTAAAACAAATTGCCTAAATTTGATTTCAATAGAATTTTGTAACCTCACAAACTGATAAGTATGTTTTAAAACATATTATTTAAATGGAGCTTAAATACGTATGTCGATAGGTACACCTTAAAATTATGTACAATACAAAAGCAATTAATGAAACAACAAAAAATAAAATAAAACAAGAATAAAATGAAGAAATAAATATTTTGAACTTCCATAATATTTCATACTGAATCGACAATGCCTGCGCATTATGAAAACAATTTCTAAACAAAAAAATAATTGCAAAAAGTAAATGAATTATAATAGCATATACATACATACATATTTACATACATTATATAACAATATACATATTTATTGTAAGTCCATATGGATATCTTAACTCTTATTGTTGTGATTTTTATTGTATAAGAAATTGAAAAATTTATAATTATGTTTCAAATGATAGAGTATTATCATTAAAAAAAAAGAAGTAAATATCTAGTAGTTGTGTGTATATTTAAAGGAGATTATTAATAATTATTGATAGGCGAAAATATCAAAACAACATCACATTTAAAACTAACCAATATCCTAGGTCTTAAATGCTTTTACCCAATCCACTTCAATTTCCTTTCCTTTAATAGGCATATTTCTATAGTTCATATGTTAATTAATCATTCTTAAAGCATACAATCATACAATAAAACTATAATTTATCAAAATACATTTTAAATAACCCTGTAATGCATACATACATAAATACATTCAAATCATATGTAAGTTATAATTGTTTGTTTCAAAGAGTAAATTTAAAAATGCGTTTAAAGATATGTGTATAAAAAAAAACAAAAAGTAAATAAAATAAAAAATAAGTTATATATTGTAATAATTTCAATATTATAATTATTGAAAAAATATATATATATATTTCTTGCTTGCTATTATTATGTAGTGTGAAAAGAATTTTTAATATATTTAATAAAACAAACAAAAAATCAATAAAGATATTTAAAAGACTTAAAACCCTTAAATGGTAAACAAGATATCTTTTTATTTTGAATCTCTTTTTGTAGGCTGGTGATATAAGAACTGCAATCCTGAATTCAATAAAAAATTCAATTTACTTTAACTTCATAACTGTTGTAGATGAAATATCTTTCCTGAAGGAAAACAAATTTAAACGTTTCAGATTTAGTTCCCTAGACACGGGTAATTTGGTTAGAAAGAGTTCAGTAATGGATCCACTATATACAAGATCGTTAATCAATCTCAGTCATGCCCAAATTAATCAAAAACACTCAATTATGTTTGTGTTTTCCATACAAATAGAAGAACGTGTGAGATCGATCGTCTTACAAATCAGGGGATAAATACATATTCCTAAGAACTCTTATTTATTAGGTAACTAGAGAGGAGTGTTATAATAGAAGTTATTTAGTTGATTGTATGACAAGACCTCAGTAAGGCTCAAACGATTTGAAGCTCTAATGAAGTAAACTATAAGCCAATACTTCAAGGGCCCTCTTTTCAATGCTAGGAGTTACAAAACAAGTCCAACGGAACTTAGCAATAATTTTATGGTTCGAAATCCAAAAAGTGGTATAAAATGATTTAAAGATGACTTAAATTTTCCAAAAATTTTCAATTTCCTTGGACTTTCCATCTGTACTTGAGATTACCCAATCTAAGAATTTCAAATGATCGGATGTTATTTGTATTAATGCTCATAGTTTTCGTATTTTCAACGATTATGCCGTAATAATTACTGTATAATTTATAATTATACTCTAATTAATAAATAAATATGTAAAATTAAAAATGTATAACCTGATGTTAAGGAACATATTTTTATTAATATATCACACCACCATACAGTGGTAAAAAAAACGGAACACCAGATTGTCTTGTAACGCAGCTTTTTAAATACTCTCAATAAATCATGAGCATTGAAGTATAAAAGGCGTTAATAATCAAACATTGTCCCATTGTTATGTGAAGGCTACTTGTTCCTCGCGAAATAACGCGGGATTCTTCTATTATTGGCATAGTTTATAATGTTATTAGTCCTGTTTGCCTCTGTAATTACAAAAGTTCCCCTACACCTTCATTTTCCTCACTGAAGGAAGAAGCATTAAATTGGTTATAGGATCTAACTTCAATGAATTCGCCGTAGTCTAGTAGGTATTGTGTCGGATTATTAGACGTAAGGCCACGGTTGAAACCTCAGATCAGACATCAAAACGAGAATATAAAAATATTCCTTCGACGACTTCCTCTTAGCAGATTTCTGGCAAAAACTCTGAGTAAATAAAATTGCCATGAAAAGTTTCTAAAAAAATATGGCGATCGGACTCGACTTTAAACTGTATGTCCCGCCACTCATGTATAAAATTAACGCACACGACATAAGTGGTGTGAGAAACTAGATCGTAATCCTGACTGAAGGGTTGTAATGACCAATTATGTATGTATGTACCTTCAACAACTGTGGACCAGTCATCTGCTTTCTGGAACAATAGATTAATGCAAGGGAAACAAATCAGAATAACAAACAACGGGAATTTATTGCGACTAATACAGCTACCCGAATAAGAAGGAAATGCTTTGTCTTACAAAGCCTAAAAAATTGACGAAAATTAAAAATTGAATTCTTAATATTTCACCTTTAATAAAACAACATCTGTAAACAGTCAATGTGAAAAACAATGTTTTTAGGCAAATTTTGTTGTTTTTAAATCTTTATTACTAATCGTTTTAATCATTTAAATTAAACATTTACCCCGTTTCCAAAAATATTAAAAATAATTAAAATCTAGTTTTCAAAAAAATAAAACAGAATCGTTGTAAATCGAATATACACATATTATAAATAAGTACGTCACTGTATATATGGCTATAACATTAATATAAAATAGGAAAAATTAATATATGCTATAAAAATGTAATGGCTAATCGAAATGATCGAAAACAAATAATAATTTCATGTTTAATTTACCGTCTTCAAAAAGAATGAAAAATATAAAAAAAAATATCAAAATATTTTTATAATTTCATGCGGCAATCCTTTGACAATAATGGCACGTTCTCTTAAACCTAATTCACCACCAATACCACCGGGTGGTAGCAAGAAATCACAATCTGGATAACCTTTTGGTTGAGCAAATTCAATTAAATTTGAATTACTTTCACTTAAAGATTGTAGTGACCAAATGGCAAGATTTTTAGCTTTTCCATGACGGGCCATAACAAAAAACTACAAAAGCAAGTACATGTAAGATTGATTTGATTTTAAATAGGAAAACATTTACCTCATCTTTATCGGTAATTAAATAGCCAATAATTAAAGCCCAATGCGCTTTATGGCCAAATTTTAAACAAGGCGAATGATTAAAATCCGGATCATATCTAAATTAGAATCTTGTTAAGGAAAGCTATGTTTCGTTTATGCAAAAAATATATATTTTTTAACTATAAATAAATAATTAAAAAAAAAAAAAACTTTAAGGTTTTACTTTTACATGAGTATGTATTTTCATTTTTATTCGCTTAAATTAATTGAAAATTCACATTAGATTTTAAACTGTTCTTTCTATTTAACCTACACGCATGGGCGGTGAGACTAAAATAACACCGTCACCTCTTACAAACAACATGGGTATAGTACGTTTAGTCGTTTTGTACACTTCTTCGTACGTTTCTTCGTCTATTTCAACAGTCGTTACTGTTTCTTCAGCATCTCCCAAAACCATATTTAAATGTTGATCAAATGCCTAAAATAAATATGTATGTTATATAAAAAAATCGCATTTTTTTCAGCAAGGAATTATTTTCTTTTTGCTTAATTTTATTTAAACATAATATGTTTAGATTTAGGAACTAATTGTAAAAAGTTAGATATTGCGGATGAGTGAATGGAGGGTGAGTTCCAATGATTGTATTATTAACGGCAAAAAAAATTATATTTTATCCAATGTGTTATATGAGAGGTGTCAATGGTGTAAGCAATTGTCTCGAAAAAGTGATGGGAAATATCAAACAAAATTAAATTAAATAAAACCATAACCTATCCCGACCTTAAGAAGAAAAAGCTACTCCAACCAAATTGATCAAACTGTTTCCACAACCACACAGTATGATATTTCAGCCTATTTCTGTTTGTTTTTGAACCCAAAGAAATCTTTTTTAGGATATTTCACGAAAACAGTTTTAGATACATATGTATTGAACAAAATGATTAATTTTAAAATATAACACTTAATGAAATTTCTTTTTGCGAAATTCCGCTACGACAATTAAACAAAATTCGGATTTGTACCTTAATTCATAAGGCTTTTCAATAATAAAAAAATTTTCATATAGAGTGCAAGATTTACAAATGTTTTGAATGGACAAATTTTGAATTACTTGTTCAAAGATTACTTTTGTGAATTGTCATTATCCAGATCATTTTTTATTGCTATTACAAAAATTCAAAACACAATGTGATAAGTATATAAAAAATCATCGCTTAAAAGTAGTTGGAATACTAGTATATTGCAAATGTTTTTATAATTTGCTCCTGAACTTGTTTGAAAACCTAACTAAAATATCCATTAAGATTCTGACGCACTGACGGAATCTGCTCGGTTTTTCAAAGTTTTCTAATACTTTTAAACTTTTAAAGTAAGTAATGTTTTAAGGTATATTTCATTGCAAGGCTCATTAAAAGTACAGCTTTCAAAAATTTTTTTTCATTTCATTACCTGTGATAATTCACATTTTGGATCGTGTATAGGTGTCTGGATTGCGAATGATTCAAATTCCTTAGCTCTGCCATAATTGCAAACAAATCGTCTTTTTATAAAGTCATTGGATTACTGAGTACTTGTTGTACTCCAGCATAACCTAGAAAATTTTCTAGATATATCCTCAAATTCAAACTCTGGAGAAGTCATTTTTTTCCCGGGAAGTCACAATAGTAAACGTGTATCTATGGCGCCTGTTCGTCCGGTGTTAATGTAACATACCACTCTTCACTTTGAGATATTAGTTATAAGAAGTTTTGTGTTGACTTATATTCACATTTTTCACTACTTTTCACTTTTTGCATTAAGTTTCTCAAACTCTAAAACTTTTCTTAAAATTCTCTGTTGGCAGCCATTTTTTGCCGTAATAAAATTATTTGCAAATACAGTAAGTAACGGTACGAAGAAAAACAATGATGTGCGTAAAATAAGAAAACTAACGCAAGGCTTGAAAAATTCAAGCAAAAACCCTAATTCACGGGGCTCTTCCTTGGAAGTCGGAATAGAAAAACGTAAATCTATTGCACCCGTTCATTCACTGTTAGTATAATATGGCCTTCACTTGGGAGATATGTATTTTGTTATACGAACATAGAACCTACGCCTCATATTTTTGGTTCGTTTAAAGTAGCAGATTTTAAATAACACTTAGAACTATCACTTACATGCAAACGTCCTCGAAGTTCCCGTTCATTGCGCATTTTCACGTAAACTTTTTCATCCAAACTGAGACGTATCAAATCTAAAGGTTCCTTCACCGGCAGAACAACTTGCGTCTGCAAAACAACAACAGCAATGATTTTTAAAATAAATACTTTAACTCAGTATTTAGTACTTACCTGTTCCTCTTCGGTGGCCATATTGTTTGCAACAAATTTAAAATTAAGATAAATTATTAAGGTTTTATTAAAAACCAACAGTAAAAAAAATAATCGTAAATGTTTGCAAAAAAAAAAGCGCAGAACTTCGTTTAATAGTGTTTAGAAAAAATGTTGGTAAACATAACCTAACAAACAAAATAAACGTCAAACGGTTGACAACAAATGCCCAAACGAGCAATCTGGCTACACTTCGCCAACAAACGAGAGGTTTTTGTCGTGGATAACAAAGTGGACGGATTGTTTTTCGATGTTAAAGTACATTAAAATTAATTTAAAAAGTATCAAAACAAATATAATACCTGAACTCAATTTGAAAGTTTAATTGCTATGGAATGTTTGTTTTTTGTTTTTGAAAAGGATACGCTACAAATATACATGCTCCCTGCTGCAGGTTCTCCCTGACCTTGGCACAATTTAAACGACCTTCATGCATTTGGCATTCGATCACATTGTTGTGTTTTAATTTTCTTGTTGTTGTATGCTTCTTTGGCTGATCTGTGTCTGTGCCATTGGCATTTAGATTGTTGTTGTTATTATTATTGTCGTTTTTTAATGGTGCTAAATTATCACAAATTAATTCGTATAGATTGTGGGCACTAAACATTTCACCATTATTTGTGAAATGTTTTTTCTTGGCTTCATATAAAAGTTGTTCGGCAGCCGGTGTACCACCTAGTAACATACTCAAGGCTGTTAGGCCACAGGTGGGTCCCACCTGTAAGATACTGCCTATATTATGGAATTCACATTTCACAGGTGGTTTATCAGCACATATCCTGGCCAAGAAACAGGCTTTCTGCAGCTCCGGATACTCCAAAGACCATAGGCATTCTTCTAGCTGAGGTTTCTTGTTTAATGTTGTTGGCGTTGATGTTTTTTTCGTTTCCCAATTTTGTGGCAGTAGCAAAATTGTCGGCGGTGGCGGTGTCGGTGCAGTGGGCAAGAGGTTCGACATGTGTTATCACGTTTTTCATATATTCGTTGTTACGCAATTTATCACAGCTTCTTATAATTTATTATTATTAGAATAATTTACTTAAACTAATATTTCATTTGGTCACGAGGAAAATTTCAACGCACAAAAGACACTCAATCACTCGTCCACTTGTTCACACACAATTCAAGCACTTCACTGCCAATGACAACATTCGTTTTACTACTCTTTGATTTTCTTTTATTCGCAGAATTCGACATTCTAATCACACTCATTAATTTTTTGGTGCCATCGTTGTACGTTGGTTCTCTACAGATTTTCCTTAGCTCTTCTTTTGAACGTGAGAAAATTCTCCTCTACTGCATTTTCGCGACCTACGCACAAAAAATTTGTTTTCAAAAATAAACAAAAGTGTGTTTTTGTTTTTCTTATTTCGTTTACGTTGTTGTTTTTTTTTCCCAATTTGACACAATAACAACAACAGCTGGTCGATACAAACATTTAAGGTTGCCATCGTCATCATAAATATCGTTGCCAGACCCACTGTAAGTTGAGAGAGAAATACACTGCAAAAAATGACGGTACTTTGTAATGATAGCAAATCATACATACATGCTTTTAATTGACCATTCTTAATGATTTAAGTAAATATTGAGGCAAATTAGTATCTTTTGGTGTTGGATTTCAAAATTTTAATTTTTTTAATTCAATTGAATTTTTGTTGTTTGTTTACACAGTTCGTTCTATCGCTAAGGAATAGAGAATACAACAATTTTTCTAACTATATACTTACAAGTGATGTGAAAAACAATAAGAACACCAGTGTGATATTTATAGATTTGATGAGAAACTAAGTAAAATGAGAAAACTCCATGAAAAATAATAAGGACACCACATTATCTTTTCAAAATGGTTACAAAATTGTTATTTTGACTGTTGTTTTAACTATATTCCACAAGTTCTCGATCGGTTTTTGATCTGAAGATTATGCGGTGAGGTATAATACATTGATATTGTTACTTCTTAATTCCCTTTGCAATATATTTAGGGCCATTATCCTGTTTCAATGTATCACGTAATTCCGATGGATTAAAACATAATCCGGTACTTTCTTAATACCTTGTATACGATATAGCGACCTAACACAATATTAGGAAAATGACTTCCAAACAACAATATTACCGCCACCATGCTTTACTGTTTTAATTTATAATAAATAAATTAATTTTTGCCCGTAACCACAGCCGTAACCACACTATTAACATTGGATATTGTTATATTGATGGCATTTTGAAGTTTGATACTCAGCAATGGGCAAATCTCCCGCCAATTATGACAAATTTTCACATCGTCCACCTTTACCACCTTAAATATGCTCGCTCAGAAAATTAGATGAAATATAGCCTCGGGTCGTTTTACATTGTAAAATTTACAATGTTTCCCAGGCGGCTTTCTCATTGAGGAGTAGCCTGTGGACGTCACACTTTTTTTTATTGAACGCAGTGTTAAGTAAATCAGAAAACAACAATTTAGTTGTTTGAGCCTTTGACTATCAGGTGTTGCCATTTATCCAGGAGCGGAAATTGTATGGATGTAAGTGTGCCTGTTGTGGAAAGTTTTCTGCTTTATGGAGGTTGCTCCACTATTCTGCAGGTTGATCCGGTGGCCCCTGTGAACATGGACTATCTCCCTGCTGAATATTGTCTTGACAGATGTTTCCACTCTCTGATTCCGAGTAGGGATGACTGGAATCCCAATACGGTCGTCCCCCCCCAAGTCCTGGATATATATACCGACGGCTCTAAACTCGATAATGGGGTTGGAAGCGGTGTCTACTCTGGGAAACTGGACCTGTATATTTCTCTCCGTCTGCCGGACTACTGCAGCGTGTTTCAGGCGGAGGTGATGGCAATTTACCGGGCCGCTCAATGGATCCTCGTCAACGATGCTCCTTTCACTCGCGTCTCGGTCTTTTTTGATAGTCAGGCCGTTATAAGATCTCTATCGGGTTTCGTGAATAACTTTAGGATCGTTAGGAAATGTCGCCGCTGTCTCGACCTTCTCTCGGGGCGCTTCACCAGTGTCTCTCTGGTGTGGGTCCCTGGGCACAGTGAAATTCCGGGAAACTGTAGGGCCGACGAGCTCGCCAGAGCTGGTGCGCTCCTTCCGGAATCCTCTTCTGTTGAATTGAGCATGCCACTTGCCTCGGTCAAGCTGACCATTGCGCGGAAGTTCTTTCGGGACGCCAACCTATCCTGGGTCAATGAGGAGTCCTGCTCCACCGTCAGACTCACCTGGCCCAAGATGGATTGAAGGCGTACCAACCGATTACTTGGCTTCGGTCGTGATGTCATCTCGACTACAGTGGCCGTGCTTACAGGTCATTGCGTCATGGGTAGACACGCGGAAATAATGAGGCTTCCTTTCAACGACTTCTGCCGTGGATGCAGGTCCGCTGAGGAAGAGGAGACTGTTGTTCGCTTTCTTTGTCGGTGCCCGTCTCTTGCTAGGTGTAGATATAGGTTATTTGGCTCCCCATTCCTTGTCAGCTTAACGGAGCTATCATCTATTGACATCAAGGATATAGCTTCGTTCATCAAACTTTCTGGCTGGTTTTCCAGTGCGGGGTAGTCGTGCTTTAAATGTGCAGCCCTTGCGCTGAGCAACTTCTTCCTTTTCCCTGATTTTGGTGGAACTTAGTTAGTACAGGGACTGCATTCACCCGTGGTATCACAACGAGCCGCTAAGTGTGCTTAAGTGAGCTTTGTGTTATCAGAGCTACCACTCCGACCTAACCTAACCTATGGAGATTTAAATTCGATCAAATATCGATAAGAATTTCTAATTCCAAAGAGATGAAATAAACTAAATAAGTTTTTTTTTTAAATTTATTTTAGATATTCGAATCTCGATAATTACTTCAAGATGGGTCTCCCGTCAATGAAAGAAATGTTTCTCAATGTATCTTAACCTTTTCTAAAAGAGGTCAAGAAAATATCAATAGCAAATCCCGCTCCAAACGCTTTAGGACATTTCGATGGTTGACTACTCGTTCATAAAACTTCTGTTCTTTCGTTGATACTGTCATAAAGTAATTCTTTAAAATTATGCATACCCGTCTTATTGTAATACTTTTCTATTTTTCAGTACAATAAGTTCTAAAGCCAGGGCGTATTGCCCTTGCTGTACTTACACTACTGATACATTATTTGTTCAAATAGTCCTATGTTCAGCTTTACGTTACGCATTATTTTTTTGTAAGCCTTTAATTTCTTATATACTAACTTTATTCTTTTGCTTTCCTTGTATTTACAATCTATGCTTAGGTTTAGTTTATGTCGTTTTAAAATATTGTTTACAGACTTTCCCTAATTTTTGAAGTTGCATTTTCAACAAAATTGTGTACAATACATACATATGTACATATTTTCTATATTGATTTTATATTTCCGAATAAGCGCTTAAACGTAATGTTTAATGGTGAAATGTTTTTCTCTAATCCTTCTTTTGTAAGTTCGGATTTAATGTGAACAATACTGTAAAGCCTTCCCTAAAGCTTAACAGAGTTCTACTATAAAAGGTACCAGTTTAAAATTTATTTTTAAGGCTTACAAATCTTTCTTCCAATTACAATTTCTAAATAAATTTGAGGTTGTAACAATTTAATGACAGAAACTTTAGGTATGAACTTCCGAATGATTAAGCTGTAATTGCTAATTAAAGATCTCCAGGGATAATCATATAATTATAATTATATAATATATAAAATTTTTGCTACTAGCTTGATATAAAACAAAGTGTAATTTGAATAAAATCAACATTAATTTAATAAAGGGTCCGGCAAATAACTTTTTTTTTTTTTGAAAATGCTTTAAAAAAAACTACTGAATATTTTCTCAAATTTCTTTTTTTATTTGAAAGTACAATCCTTCCGGTTAATAATGGAAAATAATTCCATTCAAATGGCTGCCTCGGCTGGCCATGCAGTGCCTACACGATCGGTCCAATTTTTAAGCACATTATCGATTGTGTGCAGCTGTATTTCACCAATGACTTCACGAATATTGTCCTTTAAAGCGTCAATTGTCTCTGGTTTGTCGGCGTAACACTTATCTTTGACGGCACCCCAAAAATAATAGTCCAACGGTGTCAAATCGCAGCTCCGAGGTGGCTAAACGACATCAGCTCTGCGGCTGATAATGCGATCTTTGAAAACAGGGCGCAAAACATCGAGTGTAGCTTCGGCTGTGTGGCACGTAGCGCCGTCCTGTTGAAACCAAATGTTGCCAATATCCTCCTCTTCAATTTTTGTGAACAAAAATTCATTCAAATGTTCAATTGTTGAGAACGACAGTGAATTGATGTTGATGGCGCTTCATGCACACTTTCTGCCACAGCAGCAACATTCTCGGGTGTACGCACTGTTTTTGGCTTTTCACGCTTTGGTTTATCGATGAGGATGCCAGTTTCTTTCACTTTTTTCACAAGATAACGAACATACGGAGCTGACGGTGTTTCTCTTCTTCCAAAATCCGTACGCAATTTTCGCACACATTCTGCAACATTACCATGATTTTTAAAGTACTCGTAATGTCGCAATATTTCCCAGCGTTGTTCAAGCGTATACACAACCATATTCGTTCAGCGGAAGGATAAAACTAATTATCTGTCAAATCAGACATGAGCTAAGTGTTACCATTCACGAAATAAGCACTACAGTATTCCTCCGATTTACGTCGTAGAATGTTCCGGAAAAAGGCGACGTAAATCGAAACGACGTAAATCGAATTTCATATTGCTCATACTACAAAGTAGTATGTTTTTAACAAGGAACTTAAAAAAGTTAAAGTAATCTTTCGATTTACGTCACAGTTGGTTCCAAAAAAAGGCGACGTAAATCGAATGACAACGCAAATCGAAGTTGAAGGGAACAAAATTTTTGACGACGTTAATCGAAACAACGTAAATCGAGACGACGTAAATCGAGGCAATACTGTAGTTGAAAAAAAAACGTTAGATGGCGGGCCCGATATATATAAAAAATTAATTTTATTTCATAAAAACATATAAAAACATATTAAATTTGTACTTAAAAATATTATTCCACGATTTTACGATGGCATTTAATCTAATTCGTCTGTTTTACTACAATTTTAAAAGAAAACGTTAATAAATAGTAAATAATAAATCCGAATAAATTTTATTTACATTTATCCTTATCTATACGCATTATATAGGAATCGGTTGTCCCATATAACGATCGACTAGCTGTTGCAGTTTGTATTGTTGTAGGACCACACCTACATTTCTTGGTGTCACAGGCGAAATGTTTGCAATAATGTGATCTTGTTTGACATTTACATAAACCAGACTGTCTATTGATAGCTCTTTTGGGATTTGGCCTACGTTTTCGCATACGACGTTTGTTCAATTGCATAGGTTTGTCAAGTGTAGTGGGTAAAGTCGTGCTAGGCTCTGCCGAAGTTGAAGTAGCATCAAAAACCAAGTAATTGGAGGTGTACATAAAACCGGGTTTCGCATCGGCATATTTATCGGGTATGCGGTTATAACGTTCGCACTGTCCTTCACTTAATTTTAACCATCCTGTAAAACAAATTAGTGTTTTATTCATTTTGTGTTGTATATTAGTTGGAGTACTTACTACTATTTTTATCCATGCAAATTGCCATGTTGTAGTAGCATTCATTGACCATGGTGTAATTGACTCCATTTCTGCTAACACAAATTGGTTCATAATCTCGAGAACAATTGTATGTACAGACCTCACAGATGCCATCATGTAGTTTGACCCATGCTACGATTATAAAAAAAAAAAATGTTTACATATCTGCGGTTGTGTTTTTGATTTTTAATGGATCGTATAGTACCAAATCGCACCCAGTAAATCACGATCTTAACCCTGATCGTACATTAATTTAAGCATTTAGCATAGAATAATACATTATCTTAGTTTCTCACACCACCCATGTTGTGTGTATTAATTTTACACATGAGTGGCGGGACCTACAGTTTAAAGTCTACTCTGAACGACAGAATTTTAAGACACTTTTCATGGAAATTTTATTTACTCTCAGAGTTTTTGCCAGAAGACTACAGAGTTTTTGCCAGAAAACTAATTTTGTCATATTTCGTTACGTTTGAGATGTTTGAGACAGGGATTAAACCACGAGCTAACAAGCCAACCAGAACTACTTACTAGACTACTGCGATTTACATAAGGTTTAATAACTTAGGCCCTTGGTTTAGAATTAAAAAAAGGAAGTTTTCAGGTATGTTTAATCCTATGAACTTAATAGCGAGATGTTGTCTTTCACTAGTCCATTATAAGGGACTTGAATTGTAATCTTCAATTAATTCTTTTAAGCTGCACGCTTGACAAGTACTTTTAAACACTATAGTTTCACTCCCAGGATAGGTTTAAAGCTGAAGTTTCTTTGTAAATACTTACTATTCTTCAAATTGATATTAGCCGTCATCATTTCACAAACAGTTTTAAAAGATTGTACAGTTCCATTGGACAATGTGCCACATATTGCATCTGGACCAAATTTACATTCATTTTCTTTAATTGTCGTGGATATTTCAATCTCATTATCGTGTTCAAGTGCATTCGTAACTGCAACTATGTCAGATCTTTCCGTGTTGAGGCTTAAGGTAGTTTCTCCGTTTTCCTCACTTTTTATATCATTGTTGTCTTCCTTAAGGTTATTCACTTCAGAAGCCACGAACTGGCTGTTAATTTCACGAACAGAATGTGGTATGTCGGGCATAGTATTTAAACTCATGGCATTTGTGCTAAAAGGCTTAGGCTCTACAAGAGGTGCATTATACAGAGGCTTTTCAAAAATAACGGGTTCTTCTTTTCTCTCAGCTAATTGATGTGTATTCGGTATCTCGGGTAACGCTATAATTTTGTTGTAAATCTCATTATAGAGCTCATGCGCAGGTATCGATTGATGGTAGCTGGTGGCATCATGATTTAAATATTCGGTTTGAAATGCCGGTGGTATATGGAGGTATAATGGACTTTTGTAGTCAACAAAGTTTTTAGTATCGTATTCAAAATCGTCAAGATAGTCATGAAAATTATTGTCAACGCTACGTTTCTTCAGCAAATGATGTTTTATGGATTGCTCTTTCTTTTGACGAGCATTTGAATAGTCTTCGTCACACATACCATTCTTGACAATGCGCCAATCTGTCGGTGATAGGGGAAAATATTACTATAAATGCATTAATATATTTCAAATTTATTTGTTAATACCTCTATTAAAATTAACATTTTCAGCATTCAAAAGACATTCATTTCGAAAGGAAGATTTAACACCCATGTACGTACCGCACACTGGCTTGAATACATTTATACAGGGAATAGGTCTTCTCATATAGTTTAGTGAACGTTTATTAATATTTTTAGTCGCATGTTGTTTTAGGCCTTCACATTCTGAAATCTGGACTTGAGTATACTCTGAAAAGAAGAAGAATATTGTATAGCTTTAGTTTTTATTTGGATAGTTCTTATGTATTAATAATCTGGTTCCTAAAAATAATTGATTATGATCTCTTTACAATATATATAAATCCTTAAGAGTATTTCCTCACAGAGTACCTTATGTGACTGGTGGTTTCCATCTCCATTTTTTTTAAATGATACAGGAGGATTGTTTTTAGATTTATTGTTCGTGTGCATTTATGTAAATCATGGACTTGGTAGCGGGTATGAATTATAATTTTGACCTCCATATACATATATAAATATCCCATACCTTTTATTGGCATCCGTTTTTATGATAATTTTGTAAACTGTAGGGATAATATCGACGCCTCCATTCTATAACGTTCTAAGTGTACTTAGAACGTTTTTAATGTTCTTGCATTTTCTACGTTCTCTAACTTAAATACTGTCAAAATTTGGTTAAGATGCGCCGATCCGTTCCGAAGTTATAGGGAAAAATTTACTTAGAATACACATATATTCATATGGCGCGTGAAAACTTTGAGAGCTCATAACTCAAAACACACTTTTTCGACTTAGAATGTTATAGAACGGAGGCGTCGATATAAGGAACTAATTTGACGACTAAAGTAAGCAATTTGCATCCTAGTAAGAAAAATGTCTCTGAAAGAGAAATATTAAACTATTTCTGCCAAAAACCTCTTTGGTAACTGCAAAGGGTCCTATTTGTTGATCTAAATGTTATGTTTGATCTGATATTTTTTAGTTTAGTTTGGTTTTATACTGTGATGTATTTTGTTGCAGACGTTCAAACGTGTGGGGCATACACAGTCTTAATTTCACACCAATGACGATATTGTTGAGAAAATAAATGTGAAAGTGCTCTAATGGTTGATCCTAAACAAATTAAATTGAAATGAGATTTCTTATCAAACCTTTGTAACAACTTTAAAACTTATAATTGGTAACATCAAACATAAATCTTTGTATAAATGAACCGCTTTAAGATCAGTTGATAGGTTGTTTTTATTCCTATTCATTCCATTACCGAAATCGTAAAATATATCCTTCATTTTCTTATTATTTTTCTGTTTTGTTGCAAGTTCTAGAATGATATGGTTGCCTATAAATAACAACTGGATACCTTTCCAATTATTTTTTACTAGAGAGAAGAATTTTATTTATGGCAGATGGTATGAGTTCTTAACAATATTGAAAAAAGGATCTCATTTTGTACTTTGCCGTTGCTGATAACCGAATTTGTAGGTTGTTTGTCAGAGGAGTAACATGATTAATTTTATTTGGTTAGTTAATAACTTAAAATTTTGTTCTCTTTTGTCCCTTTATGGAACTGAGGATAGTCACATGTTATCTTTCTTATCTTTTTAATATTTTCTTTGCACTGCTGTAGTCTCATTAACTACGTTTTTCTGTAAAGCAGATGATTGAGCTATTGCAACAGGTTCTAGGATGATAGAGTTGCCATTTTTTGTTGCCTAGAAAGAACACTCTCTATTAAAAGATATTTGATCAGTGAGAGCTTTGTTTTTCAAAAGGTTGTGCTATTCTATCTGACGGAATGCATAGTTAGTAGGCTTCTTGGGTTTGTTATTTAAAAGGAATGTAAAGACTCTTAACTTTAAAACTCAATAACCATGATGAAGATTTTATGCATTGCTTCAGTTTGTAGAAAGGTACTTTAGCAAAGGTACTTTAGGTATTTTAATTTAAAATATGTGGCTGTTACCTTAAACGAATTAAATTTGAGTTTCGAGGCTGATCAAATAGTTAAAACAGGTTTTGTTTTACATGTTTTAAGTTATTCCTACAACATTACAACATCACTGTTCGCTTCAGCACAAATATTATAAAACTCAAACATATTTTCAAATTAAGTAGTCACTAGTCAGTTGTATATATTTTTGACACTTCCTACTTACCGTTGTCTGATTGGCAAACATATTTCGTCATTTCGCATTGATTAACAAACAATTGACAATCGTTGGTTTTTACATTCCGTCCACAAATTGGCTGGTTTACTTTGGAACAAGAAAATTGACATCCATTGAGACAATAGTTAAGTGGAACCTTTTTAAAATCTTTAGTATTGGAAGTATGCAAACAAAAACAAAGAAGAAAAATAGAAATAGAATACGAAAAATTATAATTGATTATAGTAGGTGACTAAATACTTCACAAATATACAGAAACAACAGAAATAAAAAAAAAAAAAACAAAATCACACACTTGTATTATCCAGTAATAAATCCTTATTCACTGCTTCCAGCAAACACTCATTGGGGAATAGGAAAAACAGTTTGTGTCGTACACCGCAAACCGGAATACCATCACTGGGACATGATTTCGTTAGTACATCGAGTAGTAGATTGTAGTTGGATGAATCTGTAGAACTGCTGCTGCCATGCTTTAGCCACGAAATCGTTAACACAACAAATAACCAAATACAACGATTATACATTTGTACAGTTTCTATGTTTTTTTTTTTTTATTGTTTTTGTTATGTCGTTTTTTACGTCGATACGTTCTTTACGTTCTACTCGGAGTCTTGTTTTTCTCCCCAATTTTAAACACATGAACTGTGGACTAATGTCGGTCGGTGTGGGTGTATATGTATACGCAGATGCACTTGTACGTGGATTTCTACGAATGTTACGCGAAAAATTGTTAATTCGTACTGTTTGCTTTAATTCTAAGATCAAATGGTTTTATATGTTTAGGGGATTCATTCTGCTCAGCAAATACACACACAAAAATAGTAACGTAATACACAGTGAGATATATCGTACGACGACTACAACAGTTACCACTACTACTGCCAACGATAGCAGTGCTCAGTAGTTAACTTGTGTGTGGTTGTTGTTATTAATGCTGTTGATTATAATGATGACGATTTACAGTGGGATTGGATAGAGATTTTTCAAAAGCTATCCCATCTATGATATCAATAATTCTATGGTTGAAAATTAAACGAAAATATTTGTTTATATTACTCGTATACGGTGTGGTGGTTACAGTTGCAGAGAAATCTAATATCTGCATGAAACGTAAGTTCGTAATATACATACATAATTGGTTATTACAACCCTTCAGTCAGGATTACGACCTAGTTTCACACAACACTTATGTTGTGTGTTAATTTTATACATGAATAGCGGGACCTACAATTTTAAGTTGACTATGAACGCAAGGTTTCTTTTTTATGAGAAACTTCAAGTAATAACCACCCGAACACCCAAGCATGTCGCTTAGTAATGAAGTAAATTAATTCCCTGCCAAGCCGTCTACATTTAGAATTCGTGGAAACAAGATAAGAAATTGCAGAATGATTCTAACTGACATGAAATCATCAATTAAAATGGGAAAGATTCAGTCCGAATAATTCAATATTCCAATAGCATATATATAGGTTTTCTGGCAGCACGATATTATATCCTGTTATAGTTTATCATTTCAATATTTTATTACAAAAGATATTATGCCCCATGAAGTAGTTAACACTGCGGTAACAATTTTTTTTCAGGAAAGAAATGTAAAACGCGTACGTCGTTCATAATGATGTGAGTCGAACTATGCTATGTTCCTACAGTTATCGATAATAGTAGGTCTGGTAGTAAACGAGGTTGTAACGAAATTATTGGTCTTAACGAACAAGGTTTTTACGAGAGTGTGTCGCCATGTGGACCTTGGTGACAATAGCTTGAAGATGGTAGATAGATACAGATCTTGGTACCGTTGTAAAAAAGACGAAGATCTCAAAAAACGGATTAAAAGCATTTCTCTTTACATACTAGCTTAGTGGTGATCGATGTTCGTAATTGTCAGCTTAGCGCCTGTTTTAGTTAACATGTCAGATGCTAGGTTTGCCTCATTGTACATATCAAATTCACTTTACATTCAAATATTGACCTTGTTCACACGTGATATATTTACCAAAACATGGGAAAAGTCAATAAATGATACAAATTTTAAAAACCGTTACATAAATTTTATGAAATCAAAATAATATAAAAAAAAAAAATGAAATACATATTATTCACCTGTAGCACCCACTGTACATTCGTATAGATGATGTTTCTATTTTAGCTGGTATTTGTGGCATTTTCTTTATTGCAGCACTTGTCTGCTACTGTTGTCGTAATGGTAGTTCGTTAACAGTTATTGCATGTGAGTGAGTGTGTATAATGTGGAATGAAGATATTGAGAGAAACAATATTTGTTTAGAAAAACGACTAATCTTAGCTCACCCGCTATAATCTATTAGAACAAGTTGCCCTGTTAGTTTGGGAATTCATTTTCCCCTGACCAAATAGTTTAGCAACAGATAAGTATTGTAAAATAATGTAATCATGGATAAATTTTAATTGCAACTTTTAAAATTCTGCATTAATTTTATAGTTAAAAACAATATTTAATTTGTAGTTAAAATAAAACTAAGTTCAAATGCGTAGGTAGATAACTAGTTTCTGAACTGTGTGTGTCAATTTAATCTTTTGGGAACCAAATTGTTGTAGGCCTTAAATGGAATTAAAAATTTTAATTTTTTTCTTTTAATTTGGAAGTATTACTGTAGAAAGGATCTTCCAATATCTGCTTGAAGAAATGTTTCAATCACAATGAAAACACGGTATTTGCTATTTACAGGACCGTGATCGATAAAATCTTTTAATTACTACGAAGAATACATTCTTTAAAATATGTTTATAAAAAACTGACATAAGAAAACTTCTGTCCATACGACAATTTTTATATACAATCCATACTTTCGTTATACCATCGACTGGTTGTGATTTAAACAATAGAAATTAAGTTTGATCCTGAAAATGTATAATGCGCTGCAGATATCGGATGAAACGATCACGTGAAAACTGCATCGAATACAATTGGTTGACATATGTTGCTAGGCTACTTAAAAACTATTTATCAATTGACGTTGATCTACCACATTTGAGAAGACCAGATGAAAATGAATAGATAGATAGGTAAACATATCATGGAATGAAATTTAAATGATTACAAGGTAACTTTGTGTGAGGTACTAAGATGAAAATCGAACAATAGTCGAACCCTGCTGTTGGATAAATTTTGATTTCAAAATTGGCAAAAAATAGG
The DNA here is from genome assembly GCA_927399465.1 of Sarcophaga caerulescens. Lineage (NCBI taxonomy): Eukaryota > Metazoa > Arthropoda > Insecta > Diptera > Sarcophagidae > Sarcophaga > Sarcophaga caerulescens. The sequence continues at coordinate 48,645,698 of OV656872.1, read as the reverse complement.
CGGTGTAATGTCGTGGCGAGAAGGCTAAAAATGTTCATGAAATCTGTCGCTTTTTTAAATTCTAAAATCAGCAAGTTTTAATCCTGCTTTAAACAACACCACACCTATAAGTGTTAAAGTTGGTTAAACCAAGCTTGAGTAGGTGTAAAATAAAATGAGCAGAGTTAGTAAATAATCAATACTTTATCACAGAAGAGATTGTGTCTCTAGGCCATCACTGATAGCCAACTAAGACATTTAGAACCAGCTACAGTAGATCAAACAAACGCTTAACTGGAAAAACTTGATAATGAATAGAAAACAATGTAAAGAATAACGATAAAGAATAGTAAGTGGTGGTAGTGACGCTTCGTAGTCTAATAGGTAGTGTGTTGGTTTATTAGACGTGAGGCCACAGTTAAAACCCCAGGTCAGACATGTCCAGAAAAATGAAATATGAAAAAATATAGAGCAAATAAAATTGTCATGAAAAATTTCTCAGAAAACTGTCGTTCGGAGTCTACTTTAGACTGTTGTGTCAGGCACTCATATATAAAATTAACACATACAACATAAGTAGTGTATGAGGCTAGATAGTAATCCTGAATGAAGGGTTGTAATGACCAATTATGTATGTATGTACGTAATGTATGTACGTAACGTATCAAATCTTTTAAAGATAAATTTATTAGGGTTTAAACTTTATATCTGTAGACAGTGGTGTATAGTGTTCCATCATCTAGCATGACCGACAATATTTTTTTAACTATGATCATCAATTGTTTTTGTTGTTGTCTTGTATAATTTTAATTTTCTACATTCTATTTATTTTTATCTTAATTGTTCTTTTCTTTTCTTCTTAGCTTTGCTCATTTTATTATAACTTTAAATATTTACATATGCATGAGTATGAATAAAAAATACATAAGTGTATATATGTATATACATACTATGTACATGCATATGTGCTGTATGGATAAATTTGCATTATAATTGTTGTTGTTGTTTGTTTTATTTGATAATTGGGTTAATCTTACGTTTTGTTTTTATATGTTCATACTAAACAAACAAACCAAAGAAATAATAAAGAGACATGCAAAATATTTAACAAAAGATTTAAATTTATTTCAACCATTTCTTAAGCATCTCAACCAAAATTTTTTTTCTTTTTGCTTGATTTAATGCAGCTGGAATTTGCTGTTATAAAAAATAAGAAACGTGCTGATTGTTGCATTATTTCAGTTGTAGAGAAACAACAACCGCGATTAATTTGAGAGAAGATTATGCACATTTTATTTAAGCTTATTATATACATATCGTCATTTAATTATTAAAAAAAAATACATTTTTGCTGAGTATTAAAAAGAAAAAGTTCATTCACATTTTGAAAAGTAATTTAACATATTTTTTTTTGTTAATATAAAATCCTGCGATTGCAGTTTATATTTTGATGGCAAAATCATGCACAATTATGATAATAATAATAACAAAATAGAAACAAAATTTTGGATTTACCTGTCAAAACATTATTTTCAAGTGTGAGCAACAGAAGGTTTGAAAAATAACTAAAATATCCACACACATACATACATACATACATAATTGATCATTACAACCCTACAGTCAGGATTACGACCTATCTTCTCACTTCACTTAGTTGTGTGTGTTAATTTTATACATGCGTAACAGGACCTACAGCTTAAAGTGTACTCTGAACGAAAGAATTTTGAGAAACCTTTGAAGACAATTTCATTTACTCTCAGAGTTTTTGCCGGAAATCTGCCGGAAATATGATTAACACATCGTCAGCGTATCATGATAGAATCTGATATGTTAGGCTGAGATTGCTTAAACAAAATTCCTACAGACATACTACTGATCTACTTTTTTTCTGTTACAGTCAGTTATGATTTTCGTCTACCTTTGTCTTCTTTATGCTGTCAGAATGTTTTCGTCGCAGTTTCAAAATAAATTCAATTGCTTCTTTTGATTTCTCATCTCATAAACATCCCATATATTTTATCATTATCCATAAGTTTTTGAATTGAAGTTTGAATTAGTTTCGACATGTTTTCTTACAGTTACTGTTTCGTTAATATTCTTCAAAGGGATGCAACAATTTGTATTTATTGTTATCTATTCTGTGCCAACATTTAAAATTTGTCTTCTCTAGGTGTAAGTGGGCCTATCACTTATTCAACTGCCGTTCTAGTTACGTTCCCACCAATTTCACTTTCCTTTTGCTGTTTCTACTCAGCCTATCTTTGATGTGACATTCCACCAGAAAATTTTTAAGAGTTTTCTTATTAAGACATACATACATAATTGGTCATTACAACCCTTCGGTCAGGATTACAACCTAGTTTCTTACACCACTTATGTTGTGTGTGTTAATTGTATACATGAGCTAAAAGTAAATAAATGTTGTTAGAGCAGATGTTCCAAAATACATACCCATAACCAGAACGTGAAAATTAAAGTTTGGGTTTTCAGTGAAAATTAAGAAGCTATCCATATCTTTTGAAGTGCCCCAAATGCCTAGTTTGCCTTTTTATGCGAACTACAATATCCACCATTAAGATACTTGAGAAAGTATAGAAAAACTGAAAATCCTTTTGGTAAGCTTTGTGGTACAGTTGGTGTTCAGACGTATGAAGTTGATTGCTACAATATATACTCACTTACATATCGCTCCTTTATTGCAACATAGTCATATCTCAAAAAACTTGAACTTGGCAAAATGCGATTTAAGTTTTCAAGTCCTATGACCTAATTGCCGCAAACACTTTTTGCTATAACTTCGGTTCAGCTTGGGATATAAAACTGATTTTTTTTCAACATGTACAGAAGGTCTAAAAGAGCAGTTTTGCTTAAGTAACTATAAATGTTTAATTTTTTGAGATATGACTATGTTGCAATAAAGGAGCGATATGTGTTATGAGCTATGATGTGTATATTGTATCTTTAGCACACATCTGCTGTAATATCGTTGAAATTGTAGGCGAGGAGATATACGTTGTTAAAGTAATCTACTCACATACTTAACTGGTTATTACAATTCTTAAATCAGGATTACAACCTAGTTTCTCATACCATCCATGTTGTGTTTGTTAATTTTATTCATGATTTGTTAAGCTTTTCATGGCATTTTTAGAATTTTTGTCAGAAGAATGGTAGAAATTGTCTGATCAGGTTGTTATAGTGTAAAACTTTGCATGTTGAGTCCGAATTAAGTCAATCACAATAATTTACCAGAACTCCTTTATTATACTTTTCTAATGGCGTAGTCACAAAACGTCTTCCTTTTCTGATTGGCATTCAGTTTTTCCTTTCGTTACCTTGTTTCAGTTTCTTTCATCAAGTTTTTCCAGCAATAGTAGATACTAGAATGCTAGGCTTACCGTCCACTGTTGCCTGGAATCAATGCCCTTTGTAACAAAGTTTTGAGTGATCATTAAATAACAAGTCTTTCATAAGAGGTATTACTGCGTGAGTTTTCTATGATGTTTCTCTACCTACTTGAAAATCAATAAAAATTATTTTTGTTTTTTCAGTGTTTATGTGCGTTTAATGAGAATTACTCCAATGACACCTGAAATCTTTAATCAGTTTTTAACAAAATTTTCTAATCAATTAATGAAACTTATTTTTAACAACGAGACCCGATCACATATTCAAAACCTAATCAAATAAATTTTTGCAATTCATGGTTTAAAGGTAAATAATTTAATTTCTTTCTGGGTTTTATTCATCTTTAAATGATGTCGATGTTACAGTTTTTAGTTTTTAATTCTTCAGCATTTGCTAGGCATTCCAAGTGCACTCTAGACATAAAAAAAAATTGTTACAAAAACAAAATCTACTTCAGGATTCAATTCAAGTGCAGAGATGTGTAAACTTGAATACTTGAGTTTTGCTCTTTTTTCTTTCTTTATTTGTAAATAAATTTGTTCAATTGTAAACATGTTGTGTGCGATAAAAGGAATGTTCTTTTAAAGATTTTTAATTACCATAATGTAGATAGAAAAAGCAAATATTTGAAAATATTATGCATATATGTATGTATGCTGTAGTAGTTAAAAATTTATTACAAAATACTAAACAAAGTTTTAAATTAAATGAAAATTTCTAATTGAAATTAAAAAAAAACAAGATCTTATAAATAAAAAACCATGCACATATTTATTATGTGAACGTAGTTTTAGACCAAACGTACGTATACAATATAACTTGACATCTTTTTCCTCAATTTTATTGTATTTTACTTCTTGGATTTTATTCATACATATTATACTTATTTTGTCAAGCATGAGAAAGTCTGAATAACTTCCTTTTTACACCCCATTTCTATTATGCATAACTATGGACTCTAAGCTATTCAGTTCCATTCTATTTATTTCAATTTTGTGAAAAAGTTTTTATTTTCACGTTAATGTGATGATATTTATGATGAAAGGAAGCAACAATAAAATAAAGACTTGCGTAATAAGGAAATAAAATAAGATTTTGTTTGTTTTTCTTTTGTTGTTCACGCTGAATTTGATACACAAATGTATTGTTCAGATTGGAATTATGGCAATTTATTATTTTGGCAAACTATTTATGGATTACAAAATTTATTCCATAAAGTTCTATATTTAAGTATATAAAATTAATTATATTGTACATTGTACACACATTATCATTACAACCCTTTAGTCTGGATTACAACCTCATTTCTCACATCACTTATGTGGTGTATGTTAAGTTTATACACAAGTGGCGGGACCTATAGTTTAAAGTCGACTCCGAAGGACATATTTTTGTGAAACTTCTTCATGGCAATTTTATTTACTCTCAGAGTTTTTGCCCAGAATCTGCTGAAAGGAAGTCGCCGAAGGAATATGTTTTCATATTTCGTGTTTGTCTGACCTGGGGTTTAAATCGTGGCCTCACGTTGCCGTGAAAAACTTCCTCGTCTATCAGTAAAATTATTATTATCCATTCCAATCATATTTGCGTTGGCCAAGGCAGAAGATCGTTAAAAATTTTGGTTTTACTATATAGAAACATAGTCCGGTTCTATATTAACAATAAAATCCCACGGGCGGTTGTTCTAACATTCTGTTTGACTAGGATTATCGATCAGGTATGAGCGTAAGTTAATTTGTATCCTTGGTGTCGAGTCAAGCCGCCGTGCTTTATGGCTCATTCTAATTCTATTCTATTTCTATTCCAATCTATTTCACCATAACCCAGAGATGAGAAATAATGTGTAACTTATAACGTCCCTGAAACTTAATTCACTGGTAAGGAAGTACCGTTTCCAATGTCTTTATTGATATTGTTTTCACTCCACCGCTTAAACACACTCGTTTAAACCCTTTGTATTTGTGGATATAAAAATTATGTCCACCGTACTACTGAAGCTTGCGCTAGCATGAAATTAACTACGCTCTTATATAGCCAGTTTACTATCCTCAAAGTGGAAGAGCTAAAATAATCAATAAGCCAAGCTTGAAGGATACATTTTGCCGGTATAGTAACGGTTTGAAATTTTGAGCAATATAACATAGAAAAACCATGGCGTCTTTGCAAAAGCATATTTAGGAAATTAATTCTGCCTCAATTATTTGTCAAATTTAAATCGTGGCCTCACGTCTATTAAGCCAACACACTACCGACTAGACTATGGCGGCTTCGATTACATCATTAGTATCCTTTATTTAGTGAAAGGTTTGTCATTTACGAACATGGATCGTTTAAAAATTGAAAATGCTTAAAGATAGTTAAAACGTACTACAAAAGTGGTCATATAATTATAGGGTGATTATGGTCGATCGATGTACTCTGCAAGAAATTGATAAGATGTGTTTCATCTCAGTGTTCGCATTGGCGAAAATATCGGTTGTGTTAAGTTGCCCGGCCACACATCAAATAAGGTATCAAACTTACACATACATACACAACATATTTACTCTCAGAGTTTATGCCAGAAATCTGCAGAAAGAAAGTCGCCGAAGAATTATTTTTTCAAATTTCGGTTGATTGAGGTTTGCTCCGTGGCATTGCGTCTAATAAATCAACACATTACCTACTAGACTATGGCGATCAAATTCACTTTTTTTGTTATTGTGTTGGTAAATAATACTCACACATACAGGCAGAGGTGAGTTTAAAGGATATCAAAATACTTTTGACTTTTACTACCCGGATTGCATAAATCATATATTCTCTTATTCTTCACAATATAGTTTGAAGGTACAATTTTCATGTGTTGCTAAGCAAAATAAATATTACCAACACATATGGAATTTGATGTGCCGCCATGTGTCATTATCGAAAGTGTAACTGATATTCTGAATTTTTCGATTCTATGTTGTTTACAGCAGTTTTAACTCGCCATAGTATGAAAAAATATTTCTTCGGCTACTTCCTCTCAGCAGATTTATAACAAAAACTCTGATAGTAAATAAAGTTGTCATGAAAAGTTTCTCAAATATGAAACCGAATAAAATTGACTACTATTTGCTACATAACAAATTTAAAATGATTTAATTTTTTTTTCATTGGTCTGTGAAGTAAACGATTATCGAAATTTATTTAAAATAAATAGTAATATTAAAAATAAATTATTTGCTTTATTTTTTCCGATTAGAGAATAGAAATAGCCAGTTAATAAACTCTTTCAATAAGAAAGGTATTGGGAAACTTTATTGATTTCTTTCGTTTCAAATTAGTATTTGCTTTGTTTAACCATCCATTAAATTCTCAAATAAACCATTTTATGTTTATTTTGATTTTGAAAGAAATTTTTCTTGCATTAACCCTTATATACCTATAGAGTATAATGAAATTCCCATATGGAATAGCAAATGGAAAGAAACGTTGAGAATTTAAATCTGTTTTAATGTACTACAGAGTTTACTCATTTTTATTGAAAGTTCTCACCCAAGAAATTCATTCAGAAAAACTATTTTTTTAAGACTTTGAGAACATAAACTGATAGTACGAGGGAGAGCTGACATAACATAATTGGTCATTAAAACCCTTTAATCAGGTTTACGATCTAGCTTCTCACACCATTTGTATTGTGTGTGTTAATTTTATACATGAGTGGCAGGATCTACAGTTTAAGGTCGATTCCGAACGACAGATTTTTGAGAAACTTTTTCATGGCAATTTTATTTTACTCTGAGTTTTTGGCAGAAATCTGCTGAAAGGAAGGCACCGAAGAAATATTTTTTCATATTTTGTTCTGTTGGATATGTCTTGGCTCATGTCTTATAAACCAACACACTACGGCGACTTCAAGAGACAGGTAGTTGGAATGAAATTTTTGCAATTATAATTTCGTAGTATTTTTTTGTTTTTCATCCTATGTCCACCGCGACATCGAATTAAATGAGCCATATGATCAGTTTAGTTTTTGAGTAGCTTTTCCAATAAATCACGCCATACGACCAGATTGTGGCATAAATCAGTGACTTAATATAGTCCCATAAAAAATTATCAAGGAGTTAAATATCACGAACTAGGGGGCCAGTGAACAAGGCCGCTTTTGGAAAGAAAGTTGTCACCAAATTTAAATCAATATTTCGGTGTCTTCCATCAATACTTTGCACTATAGCAGTAATATTTTCTAAGTAAGTACATTTTTTAGTGTAGCTGACTGTTTTGACTTGAAGAGATTAAGAATGATCATTAACTGCAGCAATTGATTGCTTCTCCAGCCTATTAGGTTGACCCTAGAATGCAGGATGTGTTTTATGAACTTCGCAAACAGTTTTATACTTTTTAACATCAAACATTTTAAAATGATGTGCTAAAGCTTAGGGAATAGAAATGTTAACACATATTGACATTGGCAGTTATCAAACCATAGTTATCGATAGATCCGAATTTTTATTTATTTATTTATTTTTTGTTTGTTGTTATTATAAAATGCTGTACGTCACTTCACTACTTCATAACCCCAATTCGCTGTTTACCTTCGTTTTCAATTATAAGTTGTAGGATTACGATTTTTCATGCACCTGAGCATTCATCTGTCTCTGTTCGCTTTCCATAGCTGGTTTCAGTTTAATACTTGCTAATGTTCACCAGCTTTTTATGCCAATAAACTATTCCTTAAGATTTTATTTTAACCTAAAATACAATAAAAGCTTTATTAAGGTAACCTAAGAGTCATTTACGTTCGTAGGTAAAATTGATTCGAACTCATTAATGTCTATGCCTTTGGGTCATGAGCATTAAATTGTGTGAATTTATTTGATTTGATTTTTAGGGTTAAGGATTATGACCTGAAGCGTCAAAATATTTTCACAAACACAAATGAAAACTTATTACAAACTGGATAAGTATTTACAGGTTTACAGAGTTTTCCTTGCATGTTAGCTTAAAATGTTGTATTTATCTGTGTCTATACCAACTTTGTTTGAACGCATGTAAACAGTTCAATATATGATTCAATATATACATACATACGTATACAATATATACTAGAAAGATTGTGTGCATTTAGGTAAAAATAATTTCTTTTAATGTTCTTAAGATTCCAAGCTTGTTAAGAGAAAATTACATTTTTATTTTGTTTAGCAAACAAATGAACAAATAAACAAACGAAATGTCGAATACCCATTAACATCTAAACATCTTAAATGATTTGAATCTTTAATTTGCTTTGATTAATTTTAGATTTTATTTACTTATTTATAGAAATATTTATTTAATAAATATCGTGTGTATATTTATTTTCATGTTGTTTAAGAATGCCTTCAAGTAATTTGTACTTGAGTAATTTGAACTTTGAATAGGTAATGAAGGAAGAAATGAGTGAATTTTTTTGTTTTTGAAATCAAATGCTTTGCTAATGTTTAACGAAATTTTTCATGTGGAAATAATTTGAACTACTTTAAAATTTGATTAAAATATCGAGTTAATTAATTTTTAAAATTTAATAATAGGGACAAAAGAGACATTAAATGTCACATTATAAATTACATCAGCATTGGTTGGTTTCATATTAAGATTATTGTTGCCTGTAGCGGCTAAGTGGTTTAAAAGGTAGTTTGAAGAGAGGCAACCATGAAATGGACTGTGTCATGCCTTAGTGTCTTACATCTAAGCAATTCGTTTGGCTCTTCAATAAGGGATACCTATCATGTACAATTTTTTAAAAATATGTATCACATACGTATTTCATAAATTTTTTCCATTTCTCTCATGTGCATAATGCCTGAAAAATTGTTATCCGTGAATAACATAGAATCTTTTCGATGGGCTCCCTGCATTCAATGCATTCACGGACTTGCCTATATTTGTGTCAACGTGTTGTTTACTATGTCGGTCGGAAAGAAAGCCGCCATAGTCTAGTAGGTAGTTTGTTGGCTTTTTAGACGTAAGGCCACGTTTCAAAACCCAGGTCAGACATTTCCAACAAAACGAAATACGATAAAATATATCTTTGGCGACTGCCTCTTAGCAGATTTCTGAGAGAACCTCTGAGAGTAAATAAAATTGCCGTGAAAAACTTCCTCGTCTATCAGTAAAATTATTATTAGCCATTCCAATCATATTTGCGTTGGCCAAGGCAGAATGTCGTTAAAAATTTTGGTTTTACTATATAGAAACATAGTCCGGTTCTATATTAACAATAAAATCCCACGGGCGGTTGTTCTAACATTCTGTTTGACTAGGATTATCGATCAGGTATGAGCGTAAGTTAATTTGTATCCTTGGTATCGAGTCAAGCTGCCGTGTTTTGTGGCTCATTCTAATTCTATTCTATTTCTATTTCAATCTATTTCACCATAACCCAGAGATGAGAAATAATGTGTATTTCATAACGTCCCTGAAACTTAATTCACTGGTAAGGAAGTACCAATGTCTTTATTGATATTGTTTTCACTCCACCGCTTAAACATACTCATTTAAACCCTTTGTATTTGTGGATATAAAAATTATGTCCACCGTACTACTGAAGCTTGCGCTAGCATGAAATTAACTACGCTCTTATATAGCCAGTTTACTATCCTCAAAGTGGAAGAGCTAAAATAACCAATAAGTCAAGCTTGAAGGATACATTTTGCCGGTATAGTAACGGTTTGAAATTTTGAACAATATAACATAGAAAAACCATGGCGTCTTTGCAAAAGCATATTTAGGAAATTAATTCTGCCTCAATTATTTGTCAAATTCAATTAATTGTCACATTGTCATAAAATGTCTATGCAATATGTTTCAATTTGTAGAATATAATTATGTATGCAAAATAAACGTTTTTTTTAAACTTTTAAATAAAATCGATTTTAGCTCACAAATATATTAAAAACATTAGTTGTTGTTGTGAGAAATTGTTCTTGCAATACAAAACATTTAACTGGCAATTATACAATATTTTTATTTTGTAAAAGAGCTTAACAGAAAATGTTTTTTTTCAGTTGCAAACTTTTGGTACACTACGAGGTTGGTCCAAAAATCTAGGAAAAAAAAATATATGTGACATAAATATATCAATATAACAAAGCATTGCATTTGTGTTGTTCGTTGGAACACATTACATATTCTGTAAAGGTGAACCGGCTGATTGTTATTTTAGCAAAGGATGTTGTAGGATGTAGTTGGTCGATTTTCTTCTGCAATATGCAGCATTTGTTTCAGTAAATCTTTTAACAGGATTCGAGATAACTGTTCTTCGTGTCACTGTAAAATCTATATGACTTGACTCGTTTTAATATCACACCGGGTGAGTCATTCGGTGTAGAGGCGAATGGTGTCCTTCCAGATAGAGCTGCAGTGTCCTTACTTTGGTACTTCAATATGTTATAAGTGAAAGGCATATAAGTTGCTTCCATTATTTCTCAGATTATTTTCTAATCCCTTTTTTTGTCCTTATGTATAAAGGAGTAAGATTATTTATTGAATCTTCAGTTTAAGAAATTTTGAATATCTAAAGTTTCTGCAACTTTTTTTAAAATTTTTTGTTTTTTTTTTTCTTAAATACAGCCACTGTCCTACTCAGTCAAGTGTGACTTCTATCACATAGAATGTTGCATGTTAGTGGATTTGGATGCCATTCAACCATCTCTGTATAAGACAAGGTCACGGCGTGTGTTGGACTTTTAAAAAGGGACAATTAACGACGAGTTCTATGCTAAATTATTATAGTTTTCTGAATACGCCGTAGTCTAGTAGGTAGTGTGTTGGCTTGTTAGACGTGAGCATACGGTTCAAACCCCTGGTCAGATTACTCCAACCAAACGAAGTATGAAGACAATATTTCCTCTGCGACTTTCTCTCATCAGATTGCTGGTAAAAACTTTGAGAGTAATTAAAATTGTAAAAAAAAAATTGTCGTTCGCAGTCGACATTATGCTGTAGGTCATGCATAAATTTAACACTCACCACATAGTTCGTAATCCTGACTAAAGGGTTATAATGACCAATTATGTATGTATGTGTATGTAATGAAGTGTTGAAAATAAGAAAAAACTTCAGATTTGGTTAAAAAAGTGTATGAATAAATGGATATCACTCTCGAGAAATATGAAAAAATATTCCTTTGGCAATTTCCTCTCAGCAGATTGCTGGCAAAACTGTGAGAGTAAATGAAATTCAATCAAAAGTTTCACACAAATCTGTTGTTCGGAGTCGACTTTGAACTGTAGGTCCTGCCACTCATGTATAAAATTAACACACACAACGTAAGTGATGGAGGAAGCTAGGTCGTAATCCTGACTAAAGGGTTGTAATGACCAATTATGTATTTACTTTCAATTTATTCATAAGATTTAAAGGTTTTGAATTATTTTCTGTTGATTCTGAAATATTCTCCTCAAATAAAAAGTACAAATCTTACTACAGATAAGTTATGTAAACTATTGAACATTGCTGGGGAAAGTATTTCGAGCTAAAAATCGGGAGAAATGAAGAAATTTTATTTCACAACTTGTTGAGTTTTCTTTGTTATGTTAGCTAATTTTGGAGCTATCCTCGTAACTAAAAGAGAAACATATTGTTTCCAAATTCCCAAAATGTTAATAAATTCATATATATAAATAAAAGTACATAACCAAATACAAACTCTCACAAAAAACAAACAACATACATATGTATATGTACTATAATACAGTTATACATACATATATGTATATGAAAATGTTTGTATAAATGTATGCATAGTATTTCTATTGTACTATAATGAACAAACAAAAGCTGATGAAGAAAAACAAAATGGAATTGAAAAAATATCCGAAACTAAAATTAATGTTGAACCCAAAAGTTTTAATGTTATAATAAGATTTTAATAGACTATCAACGTTAAAATGACAGTAAAGTAACACAAAACAACAATAAAACACTTTCACTATTAGGACGGAGTACAAACCATGGCTATAACGCAAAACTTTTGCAGTTAATATCCGTTAACAAAACTAGGGATCATTAGTTCAATTGAAAGCTACAGAAATCTAAAAAAAAAAAAAAACAGGAACTAAATAAACATGTTGCTGTAAAGCAGAAAGAATAACATTAACAAAACTACAAAATTTCTTTCCTTTTTATTTTTTTTGGTAACATTTCAGCTAAAAGCGTATAAAAACATAAATATTAATCTGTACAAATGAATGAGTTGGTGGTGGCTCTAAAGGAGCACCAACCAAATCCAGCCAACTAACCAAACAAATTCATATTAAAATTTATTTCACACCCAAAAGAGAAAAGAAAAACAAGAACAAGAACAAAAAAAAAAAGTTAATAAAATGGTATGAATAGAACACACTTACTAAATGGGGTTTTACACTTAACGCGTTGAGTCCCTAAATATTTTATGAAAAACAAAATAAAACCAAAATAAAAAAACATAGGAAAAGTAGTTTTAACGCATTTAAACAACTCAAAGATGAAATGAGCGAATGAATGAGTGAAAAAAAAACAAAAAAAAAAAGAAAGTCAACCGCCAGCAAATGTATGTTTGTAAGTGGTGTTAAACTTTATTACAAACCATACAACCAAATGGTTCCAAACAGGCATACTTATAAAGGCAACCAGAAACTGAAACAGAGTAACAAATGAAATACAAGTGCACTCACTAGATCATTCTCGAAAGTCAGTTACGTAGGGGTTACATTTTTTGTGGGGTGCGGTACCCTTCGATGATTATTGCCATTAGTTCTTGCCAACTTTAAATGATGATGTGCTAAAGTTTATGAATAATGCTGCCAAAGTTTCAAGCGTGTCTTGATGAAAAACTTTTTCTCTTTCCTAAACTTATGGTTGATGATATTGTTATTAGCAGGTCTCCTCTCTTCAATACGATTCGGGCTTAATTTGGATTAAAGGTTGAAGAATTCAAAATAGAATTGCTTTCACATTAAACCACACGATAATCGCTACAGAAACCCTAAACAATTTTCTTTTATTCATGATCTTTTGAGAAGACATTAAACCCTGGTGGATATCGGAGTTAGAAAAAGTCAGAGCCTGTAGAATAAAGCGAGTATGTAAAAAGATACATTTCGTAGTTTAGTCGCTTTAGCAGGGTCGTTAATAAAATTCTTCTAACTTAAAATGATGGTGCTAGTTTCCGTCATTTTATAGGAACAATACTCTGTGTGAAAATTGATTGGAGTATCCCACATTGAGTTGAGTCCAATTTTTCCTAAAGAATGGGCCGTAGTATGATGTTCGTTGACATCCTCTTTTAGGCGGCAGGAGTCAAAGAAGTTTATAGATGAATAGTTTGGACGGCAAATCGAAAGCCACTTAATTTTTAAAAATTCGAAAACCGAGACATACCATTTTTTGTCTCCTGTATTCAAACTTAGATCGCACGGATTTATCAGAAACTACCATACCATGCCACTTTTTAAACTTAAAACTAAAGTCATAGACCAAATAAAAGTCTAGAATGTATTTCAGCATGACATCTTAGGCGTCTCGCATACACTGCTGATACGTTACGTAAAACAAATACGAAGGTAGATAATTCGTAGGATACTTCAATGTACAATCTGAATCTAATCCAGATTAATATGGACCGTAAACGAAAAAAGAAAATTCGTATAATTTTATGAACCATAGGATGACATTATAGTAATACATATTTGACAGCATTCTATTGTGGTTAATATAATGAGCAATGCATTATCTTCCCTTGTAGTAAATAAAATCCTTTTTGTACTAAGCAGTATAGATTTGAAGGCTGTAGAATACGGGAATATGGTTGTGATAATTTCAAGCCGTAAGCACCTATGTATGCATGGGTAATGTACCACCATTTTTTAATTTAATGGATATTACAGGAACTACTGGAAGATAAGGCACCCTACGCTGCGTAGTGGCGTCTAGAAGATTCCAAACAAAACGTGACAGAATGACAAAGACATAAAGCGTCTCTCGCATGAATGCCATTCTGTACTCAAAGACAAAGACATTTTGGATTATTTTTCATGAATACGGTCTCAATTTACGGTTTGCGGTTGTTAGACATGTTCTAAAGTACGAAATATGGTTTAGTGACAGCTGGTATGTAAATTCTATTCGACAAGCTTGAGCCCTAACCTGGAGCACAGGGAAAAAATATCAACCATACGTACATACATAATTGGTAATTACAACCCTCAGTAGATTCTCACAATACTTATGTATGTGTGTGTTGATTTTTTTGAGAAACTTTTTAATGATAATTTTATTTAGTCTCAGAGTTTTTGCCAGAATTCTGCTGAGAGACAGCCGTCGACGAAATATTTTTTCATATTTCCTTTAGTTGGAGATGTCTGACCTGATGTTTGAACGGAGGCTTCACGTCTAATAAGCCAACAGACTACCTACTAGACCACCCTATGCTTATAATATTTTGACACTATAGATTGAGCCAATCCAACATTATGGTCTGCTGCAAGTTCATTTTCCTTCCGGAAAAAATTGTAAAGTAACCACAACTCGGTTAAGTAGTGAAGACGATGCTAATGAATAGGATTGTAATTGTAATTTATTGACAAGCCTGATAAAAAGTACAACTGGGATATCCTTTCTCCTTATTTTCACTTCTCCAATCTTGACTAACTAGACTTTAGTTATGTGGCAGCTATCGACTCCCTGTGATATATTCCTGAGCAATAATGATGAATAAATATTAAAAAACTTAATACTGGAATAGTTTGGCAGCAAGTACGGAACGGTTAATGATTGAATGGGTTATGAGGCCAGACATCAAAACGAAAACATGAAAAAATATTTCTTCGACGATTTCCTCTCACCAGATTTCTGGCAAGCACTCTGAGAGTAAAATAAAATTACCATGAAAAGTTATTAAAAATCTGTCGTTCGGAATAGACTATAAACTGTAAGTCCCTCGGCGCATGTATTCAATTAACATACACAACATTAGTGGTGTAAGAAGCTAGGTTGTAATCCTGACTGAAGCGTTGTAATGACCAATTATATACATATGTATGCAAGTATGTATGAAATAGATTTAAGAAATGAAATAAATTTCTAGTATGAAATTGAACATTACAAAAAAAGAAATTAAATTCTAATTTACAAAACCAAGATACAATATTTAATTTTCAATTGTATAGTATATTAACAGAAATGGTCAGTAATACTCCTTGTATCCCTATGATGCTGCCAAATTTTAATTCCAAAAATACATAATTTTACACCCTTTTTGCGTTGTATTTATAGCCACACCTGCCAGTTGAACGTACCCAATAATTTTATTTAAGTTGGCAAAGTGACAAACCCATAAAAATATCCATCTGCTCACAAAAAAGAGAGAAGACCGACCAACAAAAATAAATAAAATATAAAACAAGGCAAATGAAAAACGAACCGAAAAACTGCAAACAAAACGGAGAAAAAAAAACCTAAAAGTTTTATGGTTCCACCGAGTACCATAATTTTCACTTATTAATCCAACTGCATTTGAAAAACACAAAAAAAAAAGAAAAGAAAATAAAATAAAATGTGAAATAAAAAAGTGAATCGAAAATGTAAAAATATATGACAATTTTCTCTCACCTTAAATGAAAAATAGAAAAAAGACAAGGAAACGAAGCAAAAAACTGAGTCGGTCAAGTGATTTCTTTTTTATATTTTACATTTCATTCTCTCTCTCTCTCTCTCTGTATTTGTAGCTAGTGAACCTATCTTTCTACGAAAGTGTATGTGTCTTTATGTGTGCCATAGAAGGCATTCAATCGTCTATACATATATCATCATATAGTATATACCATACAGTATAAAGGATAAAGATATTGAAGTAGGGATTGTAATATATTTTATGGATTTCATTTGCTTTCATTTGATATATTATACGTGTAGAGTGTACGTACATATATTTTTGTTTTGTTTTTGTTGTTGTTGTATAAATATTCAAAGAAGCAATTATGGTAAAAAGCTTTTGTTACCGCTTTGTTTTTGTACTTTTGATTATGTGTTGTATCAGTATTTATAAAGCGCAGCAAAAAAGAAATCCAATGATGAGCCTTATTATTTTGTAAACAAATATAAGTTTGTTGCAAATGTCACCCTGACACAATTTTTTATGTCCCAATGCATACATACATGCATATATTTCATAGTTTCATATTTGAAACTCATACACACACACATTAATACATTCTACCATATTAAAATCCAATATGCAGTGCATGGTTGTGTTAAAAGAAAATTGTTTATGAATGTTTAAAAGTACTCTACATAAGGCAATATTTTCAAAAATGGCTTAATAACCCTGAACAATGATGTTACACACATAATACAAAGATGAATTCATATTCGGTCTCAGTCAAAAGGACTAGTCTAGGTTAGATAACGGACCACTTCAAAGGAAAAGGTCCCACTTTGGCCAGCATTTAGGTGCATTGTGATATATAGTTGGAGTGGAGGCTGAAGATAAAGATCCCGTAATTTTATACTATTTTACAATATGTCTATTATCCTTGGCTGGCTTTTTCAGCCATCGAGACAATTTTATTATTTGAATCACCTCTACACGCATACATACATACATAATCGGTCATTATAATCCTTTAGTCAGGATTACGACCTAGCTTCTCACATCACTTATGCTGTCTTCTCAGCATCCGCAGAATCTGTTGTAAAATATTTACGACCTTTTTCCATGACCATGATCACGATGGTTACTACAAGATTCGTAAAATGTATTCAGTATAGGCTTTATGTAAATCAAGTTCTCCGTGTGTTCATAATACCATAAGACTGTTAGGCCTATTTACAACTGGAGCAAACTTTCGAATAAGTGCGATTTCAGATTTAACAGTGAAATACCAATCTTGTCCGACCTTGTTGGAATTAGTTAGTAAGACAATGAGTAAGTCAGCTATGTTGTTACCTTCACTGTATTGCTATACTCTCCTTAGATACTGGTCGTTCTTCGCCATTTTTAAATTCTATTATGATGTAATAATCCAAACACTGAATGCTATTGGACATTCTTAAACACAGTATTTATATTCTATAAGGATTTAATGAATACTTTTCTGTCAGTAACGCATGTCTATATCCCTAGTAAAAATTCCCTGATACTAATTTGTTTAGCGTTTGCCTTTATAGCTATTTGTGCATCCGACCTTGTTGATTGAACTCGAGTCGTTGGATGTTGGATGAGGCGTCTATGGAGGGATATTTGTATATCCTTTCGATATTTATATTATAAAACCTGGATCGAAAACGCATTAAACAGGAGTATTAAAATCAACAGCATCTATAGTACTAATATGATATACAAAACATACATCAGTGGTCATTACAATCCTTTAGTCAAGATTACGACCTAGTTTCTCACACCATTTATGTTGTGTGTGCTAATTTTATACACGAGTGGCGGGACTTACAGTTTATAGTCGACTCCGAACGATAGATTTTTTTTTTTGAACATTTCATGGAAAATTTATTCACTCTCAGAGTTTTTGCCAGAAATTTTCTAAGAGGAACTCGTCGAAGAAATATTCAAATAATATTCAAACACACTACCTACTGGGCTACAAAGAATTGTTGACGTAGTTCTTAGCATTTCGAGCTGATTTGTAGATTCACTCAAGAACGGTAAGCAAGACGGTATAATGCAAATCTACCTAAAAATTCCAAAGAAGCATGCTCAATGTTGCTCTTGGAATCGCTATTTCTATTTTCAATATTCATGCAAGACACATTGTTATTGATCATAAGGGACAATGGCTTTTGCATGAGCTGTAGAGGTCTGCAAGAGCAGGAAGCTGTTCTTCATCTATTTTACCATACTTAACCTAAAAGTGTCAAGTCCCTCAGGTTAATGGCAACATCTGTCTACGTACCGCCTTTGCCAGTATGACCGGCAGCAAGATAATGAACAATGCTTCAGTTAAAGTCCATACCCATGAAACTTTGACACTGATTTAGAAAATTTTCGGCAATAATGAAAAACTCACTTTTACCTAAATTGTACAGTTCAAAATAATCGGTCTCTTAAAGTATTTTAAGAACATCATGCATAATGCAAACATTTTTAAACCATTCCACATTCACGAAGTAACAACTGGGTTTAAGATTACCTCTGCATAACTATACAAACGCATTAATAGTTTCCAACACCGAAGTCCATTGAATCCAGGCACATGCAGAGGCAAATGCATAATAACGTGTGTGTGTGTTTGTGTGATTATGAGAGAGTATACGTTTATTTTGTTAAAAACGAAGTTAACATTAAATTTTACCATAAAGTATTTCCGGTGTTAAGTTTCCTAATGTATAGTGTCGCGTTTTTCTATGTACCAAAGTGTTCAAATATAAGTGAACAGTGTGGAGTAAAAGTGACTGGCGTGTGTTTTATATTTATTAGCGTTTTATTTATTAAAGAGTTTCGCAGTACATTTACAGAATAGTTTAAACATTTCTCTTCACATCGAATTAATCATTTTATAGAGGTCAAAAGCACCAGTCTGATGAGGTTATCAGCTGTTATCGATGTTATCAGATGATAGATCTGAAGCATTATTTATTTAATGAAGGGTTTTCCATTTATGAAAGAAAAGGTAAACAACTGAAGAAAGTGTAAAAATATTTACAAGTTTTTACAAAAGTAAACTGTCAAAAATATCGCATGTGTTAGAGAAAGTTTGACGGATAATCCGAATTTGTCGATTTTGTATTCGTCCGTTTCATCCATATAAAGTCCAAATAACGCAACATTAAAAGCCGTCTGGCTATTCACAACGTTGTAGATATGCTGATTAGAAAGGTATGCTAGTGGCTTCCAATGCTAATTTTCACGAAAAAATTTTCTCTCTCAGGGGTTATATCAGAAAAGGAGACATTATGGTCTGAAGGTGTCTTACCATAAATTCAAAGTGCTTTGACTTTTTTTTGGCCTACAATTGAAGATTATAAACTGGACGGTATGCGGTGGCCTTTCTGCATCAGAAGTTGCTTGGAATTGTAAGTTTAAGTTTTGGTAACGTTGAGATCAGGCTTGAAACAATTTTTTACTGGGGTTACGCTAAAAAATCGTGACTACCAGATAACCAAAGCCACACTCCGGGATACTACGCAAAATGTACGAAAAAAAACGACTTGTTCACTCATGTCCAAATTAACATACATTTTTACACATTCGACAAGTGAAACCATGTGAGCATTTAACATTACCCCATTTGCTTTTGCTTTCATTTTGATAGGCGTCGTAGTCTAAAAGGTGGTGTGTTGGCTTGTTAGACGTGAGGTCACGGTTCATACCCCAGGGCAGACATCTCCAACTAAATGAAATACGAAAAAATTTTTCTTCGGCGACTTCCTTTCAGCAGATTTCTCGCAAAAACTCTGAGAGCAAATAAAAAATTGCCATGAAAAGTTTATTACAAATCTGTCGTTCGGGGGCGACTCTTACTATAGGTCCCGCCACTCACGAATAAAATTAACACACACAACTTAAGTGGTGTGAGAAACAAGGTCGTAATCTTGGCTGAAGGGTTGTAATAACCAATTATGTATGTATGTGTATGCGAAGTCGCCGTAGTCTAGTAGGTGGTAAGTCGACTTATTAGACGAAAGGCCAGGGTTCAAACCCCAGGTCAGACATCAAAACGAAATATGAAAAAAAAACATTTCTTCGGCGACTTCCTCTCAGCAGATTTCTGGCAAAAACTCTGAGAGTAAATAAAATTGCCGTGAAAAGTTTCTCAAAAATCTGTCATTTGGAGTCGACTTTAAACTGTAGGTCTCATGTATAAAATTATCGCACACAATATAAGTGGCGTGTGAGACTAGATCGTAATCCTGACTTAAGGGTTGTAATGGCCTATTATGTATGTATGTATGTATGTATACAAAAACATTCGCATTTTATTTATTTGATAACTTTTTATCCTTCACAGTACAGTACAGTACAGTCACACATAAGCATGTCATATGCATTGTTTTAGTTCATAGCCACACATGCATACATATGTATGTATGTATTTACACATGCATATTCCTATCCACCAGTACAGTATATATTTTTGTTTTTGGTAAGTTAATGGCTAAAATGGTATGTAGTTTCCCTTGGTTTTTTAATTCACAAAACATGCATTTTAGGCAGTTTCACCATTTTATAAATTTATATATATGGATGTGGCCATATGTATATATGTATACATATGGACTTAGTATTGTATGTGAACACATGTGACACAATGACTGCCTCTGTGTGGATGTGTGTGTGTATGTGTGGTATAAGTCTTTTAGAAAAATATTTCATGTCTTTGTAATTAATTAGTGTTTTGTGTGCATTAAAACTAATTATGGTATTATGTTAACAACTCTAAAGAGTGTTAGTTTAATGGTTACTTGCATGCAAACTCTTTTGCCTTTGCCGCTCTTACCTTTGTCCCTTTGTTTTGTAGGTTTTTTTTTACATTTTTCCTCTTATTTTTAATTGTTTTATACAGAAAATGTTTTTTAAGTTAAGTTATACATATACCGTAGGGGATTTAATAAATCTTTATTAACTAATTGTACATTTCTATACGAGTATATGTTCGCAAAAAGACAGAGAAAGTGTTACTTTCATAATTGTAATGGTTGTAATAAAATTAAATTTATAGTTTAATTTTACTTTCCCTTAATGGAAAGAGTTAAGAAGGAGCTTAAACAAGTGATTATTTATGAATAATATTTTAACGAGAATGAAAGTTTCAAGGAATTCGTAATTATTAAACATTAAAATTTTCTTTCTTACAATTGAACTTGTTTGTGTTTGTGTTTCACTGGAAAACTTGTTGTAAAACTCGCAATTTTTAATTTACCAAAAAACCTAACATTATTACAAGGAGGACTTGCCTTTTTTTGCCGTAAGACTGTTACCACCTGCTACTCTTTATGGCTTTTTAATGGAAATGGCTTATGAAATATTGTCATTGATTGTCTTAACGAGTGATATTTCACTTAAATGTACAGCAAAGTATAATGGGTACCAAGTGCATTATTCTAAATTGTTTACTTGAGGTAACAATTTTGTAAAACTCTATACATTTTGAATATCGTATACATTTTAAATGTAGTCGACGTAGTCTTTAAAGTTCAAACCCCAAGTGAGAGATCTACAACAAAACGAAACATGAAAAAACATTTCTGCGGTGACTTCCTCTCAGCAGATTCCTGGCAAGAACTCTGCGAGTAAATTCAAAATTTCCATGAAGAGTTTCTCAAAAAATTTGTCGTTCGGAGTCGACTTTAAACTGTAGGTCGACGCCACACATGTATAAAATTAACACACACAACATAAGGTCGTGTGAGAAGCTAGTTCGTAATCCTAACTGAACGATTGTAATGAACAACTATATTTGTATGTATGTCTATACATTTTGAATAATATAGGGTGAGTGATTTAAAAGTTTAAATTTGAAAATGCAATCAAACAAAAACGGTTTGAAATTGTGCCAAATTTATTTATTTGTTGTGACGTACAATTGTTCCGGTTAGAACAATTCATTTATACGGTTGACGCGGCAGGCCTTACAGTACCTCATTCGATCGGATCAATTTTCATGCACTTTTTCGAGTGTATGGGGTCGTATGTCGGCAATGGCATCACGATTGTTGGTCTTCAAATGCTCAATTGTCTCTGGTTTGTCGGCATAACATTTTTCTTAAAGGGCGCCCCACAGAAATTAGTCAAACGGTTTAAATCGCAACTACTTGGCGGCCAATTGACTTCACCATTTTGGCTAATTAAGCGGCCATCAAACATTTGACGCAATAACTCGATTGTTGGATGAGATGTATGGCAAGTTGCACCATTCTGCTAAAACCAAACATCGTTCACATCAAGACCATGAAGAGCGGGCAAAAAAATCGTTTATCATGGTGCGATAGGTGTCTCCATTGACCGTAATGGTTGCGTAGTCCTCATTTTTAAAGAAATATGGGCCAATGATACCACCACTCCACATCCGCACCAAACAGTCATATGTAATGGATGCATTGGCTTCTATAAGACAACGTGTGGGTTTTCTGAGCCCCAAATATGGCAATTTTGCTTATTAACGTACCCTCTAAGATGAAAATAAGCTTCATCCGAAAAGATGATTTTTTTTGGCAAAATCGAAAACATCGCGCAGTTTCTCGTTAGCCCATTTAGCAAAGCGAAAACGAAGCGTAAATCGATTCATTACGTTTAGTGTTGATAATATACTAAATTTGGTGACACAATAGAATGACATAAGTATTGTCGATGGTTCAAAAACCGATGGATGGTCCACCCGATATTCGAGCATGACTTTTAAAAAATTTTGCAGTAAAAGCGTAATCGTTGATCTGTAATGTATTTGGAAGATCTTTCAACATTAAAATTGTTTATACATATATTTTATTTCAAATTTAACAAAACTTTTTAATATATTTTCTCCAACACAATTCACACAGAAAGCTTAAAAAGGTGTTATGTTTAAGGACTGGAACACTAAAAATTCTATACAATTCACAAAAATATAGTTTTATTTATAAAATATTTAAATCATTACATACACATATCGTCCATAACTCTTGTGGCAGCTTATGTTTGTTTTTTCTCCGTATTTAAGCCAAAAAACTTATCTCACCAATATGGTCTGCTAAATATTCTCCACTTAAAAGGTGCAGGATCTGTTCAAACCATAAGTATTTTTGGCAAGGAAACAAATTATTGCCAGTAAAAACTTTTATTTGTAGTAAATTTTTTACCACTTTAATCACACTGCCAAACAGAGTAAAATAGAGCAAAAGCTCTTTGAATGTAATTGTTGAACAAATAGTTCAAATTATTTACGTCTGACTTGCTATAAGAGCCTGTGGCAAAACTTTGTAAGGATCTCTGGCCAGTAGGAGTTGTACAATATGTATGTGTAAATAAGTCAAAAAAAAAAAAAACAAAACAAAAAAACCCAAACGTTTATAAATCATAATTGCAGTTGTTTGTTTGTGTTAAATTCACTCTTATGATGTACAAACTATTTAAGTAAGATTCACAAGTTTTGTTGAAAAATTCCCCGAGGGAATTTACGTACAAGTAAATACTTTGTTCTGATGTTTGTAATTTTGCCAACATAAAGCAAATGTCAGAAAATATGTGGAAATTATTCAAAAACAAACAAAAAAGGTAGCTGAAAATTAAGCACGAACAAAGGTAGAAGTGTGACGTGTTTTTTTTTCTATTTTTGGGTAAACGTCTAACAGGAGATATAAATTAAATAAACTGAAACATAAAGAGAATTAAATTTACCTGTGGTACACATAAATACATACATATATAATTGGTCATTACAGATTTTCAGTCAGGATTACGACTTAGCTTCTCATACCACTTATGTTGTGAGTGTTAATTTTATGTATAAGTGGCGGAACCTTCAGTTTAAAGCCGACTTCAAATGATAGATTTTTGAAAAGCTTTTCATGGCAATTTTATTTACTCTCATGGTTTTTGCCAGAAAGTCATCATAGATCTGACCTGAAGTTTGAACCGTTACCTCGCATCATGGTGTGAGATCATGGGACATCTATTCTATCATTTTCCCATACTTAAGGACCTGAAGCATCCATACCAGAGAATTGCAACCGTTGAGTGAAAAACAATCATGATTTATGTGATGTTTTTGTAACACAGGCTATTTTACTTGCCTGCCAGTTTATATGGGAAACACAAACAAAATTGAGTGTTTTTGTTTGTGTTTTCCATGCAAACAGGCAGGCAAGTGAAATAGCCTGTGTTACAAAAACATCACATTAATCAGTACTCGAAAAACATGCTCTCAACGAAGCAAATATGCATTAATACTCGTTGTGATCGTTCATTTTCAAATCAATCGAAACAATGATCGTATGAAAACTTTGTTGATCAAATCATATACCGCATTCAAACCGATCATTTCGAGTGTTTTGCAAATGTTCGATTGACATTCGTTCAACACTTGTTTGAAACAGACATTATTTTTGCGGAGTCTGCATTGATCGAAACCAAAAACCAAAATGCATTAATGCAAAATATCATGATCGATTGATACTCGTTCAACAATCGTTTGAAACAGACATTATTTTTGCGGTGTCTGCATTGATCGAAACCAGAAACCAAAAGGCATTAATGCAAAATATATTTTCTATGCAAAGATTAAAGATTGTTTTGCATTATTGCAAACGAGTATGATTGTAATCATGTAGCTGCACCAGTCAGGGATGGCTTTAAGAATTTGTAATTTTACTATTCTAAAAAATTTAAATAAGATTAACGTGATTGTAAATGTATATAATTATAATTTAATTTTATATTTTTATGTTTTTTTATATTTATATATTAGATTTTAACGTTTCAATTATCAAAATTTCCGATCATCCATTGACTTAAGTTTTTGACAGAAATTCAAATTTTTCGATACAGGTAGGTTAAAAAAGAATTGTTGGCAATTCTCGTCTTGCCAATAATCTTAAAAGGGCTCAATTTCAAAAATTACTACAGATATGTGTGTCATTTAATATCTAGATTTCCAAAATTCTCGCTTGATTTCATTCATTTATTAGCGGGTGTTCAAATTTTTCAGAGCAGGTAGGTAAATGGGCAAAGAAATAAAATGTAGAAAATTCCCGTCATAGCAATAATGCCAAAAGAGTGCTAAAAGGGTCGCAATGGAAAAATGTGTTGATTGTGGTTATGCTACCTATCGTACAAGTATGACGTCACACAAAACAATTGTTATTCTTACTGAGAGTTTTCTGTAGCATGATTCACTCATTATGAAAAATTGGTCAATAGCTCTATTCATGTTTTTTTTCTGGAGAAAAACATTCGACTTATAGCATTAGAGTAAAAATTTAAAATATAAATAAAACACTTCTTTTTTAATGAAATATTACATAACAACAAAAATATAAAATATTACATAACAACATAACAATAAAAAATTCTAACTAAAACACTTAGTACAATGGGTCAATTCGACCTCCGGGTACTGTACTTGTCTTAACTGACAAGTACACGTCCTCTAACCAAATTAAAACACTTGATTTTTCTCATTATTTTAGAACACATTTATTTTTGTTGTTGTAAAATGTGTGTATGATTGGTTTTACATTCTTGAACGAAAAAGACTACAAGTTCGTTTTTCCTTTAAATATCCATAAATGAAAATATGCACACTCGTTGATTTAATGCCTTTTTGCAAAACTGTACTATGATTTTTATGATCATTGCTTTTTGGTTTCGATCAATCCAGACACCGCAAAAATAATGTCTGTTTCAAACGAGTGCTGAACGAGTACCAATCGAACATGAGATTTTGCATTAATGCATTTTGGTTTTTGGTTTCGATAAATGCAGGCACCGCAAAAAAATGTCTGTTTCAAACGAATTTCGAACGAGTGTCAATCGAACATTTGCACAACACTCGAAATGATTGGTTTGAATGCGGTATGTGCGATCATTAGCAGTAGTCGTTCGAGTGTTCTGATCGATCGTGCATAAAAATTTGTGTGCATGAATAAATCAACAAAAATGTGATTTTTGCAGTTCTCTGATCCATACACATCTTAAAAACACTTTCAGTTTGTTTAAGAAATGCCAGTTTGGAGTTGCAGTCAAACAGTTAAATACGTAAAGTGTTTTCCAACAGGGGCTTCCAAACTTTCAGAGTTGATAACTGCCATCTGGTTCTGTCACATTAGTTCTCAATTTCTATGGACAACCATAGACAATGACGTTTGTTTGCTGAATGGACTCTAAAGCAGTGTATTATCTTCAGCGAATGGACCTTATTCTAGATAAATGCGAACGTGAACAAACGAAATTGTCGAGCTTGGGCCACATGAATTCACATGAGTGCGTCCCATGAATCCTGAAAAAGTCACTGCTTAGTGTGTCATCGGTATATATGTATTACTTAAAGAATGGCAGCGTTTACTAGCCGGAGATTAGGACCATTTTGAAAGTGAGGCAATGATTGTTAGGTGGTGAGACTTTCCCTGAAAATCTCTTAATTTACCGGGTCAGCCAGGCTGCGATTAAGTCTCTAATGAATGTCACTTTGACACCCGTACCCGTTCTTCAATGTTGGGTATTTCTCAGTAAAATTTTAAGGCACTTACTGCCGCGAATGTCTTCTACAGGAAGAAGGAAGAAACTATCTTTCACTTCATAAATGAGTGTCCTGTTGCTGCCATGATTTATTCTGGCGTGTGGTAGGTTTCATATACACAATGTTTGTTGGTTCGAAATTAATAATAATATAACCAATTAGTTTAAATGTTGGTCTAAGGAAGGTTCCCCATCAAACCTAACTTAACCTAGATATTTATCTGGCCGACAAGATACGTGATGTTTTTTGTCTACAGCGACAAGTCAGCCACAGATCCAGTCCATGAGTACAACATTACAAATGTCATTGTCGAGGCACCAGTTGAAATGCAGGATTAAAACAGAAGCTCACGGATGTAGCACCTACGGCGCTACCATAGATAACTTTTAAATGGAAAAGCCTTTAAAAAGCAAATGGCAGACATTCATTTATGGCTTAAAATATAAAGTTAAATCAACTCTTTAGTAAGGATTACGATCTAGTTTCTCACACCACTGATGTTGTGTGTGTTAATTTTATATATGAGTGGTGAGACCTACAGGTTAAAGTCGACTACGAATGACAGATTTTTTATTTGAAAAACTTTTCATTGCAAATTTATTTACTCTCAGAGTTTTTACAAGAAATCTGCTAAGAAAATTTATTATTGCCAGTCGATTTTAAACTATCAAATAAACAAATCAAGATCAACCCCAAAAATCAAGGCGAATTCATATAAACAAATTTTAAAAATTCAAACTTAATATCAACTGGAGTTTAATTCATATTTCGATTAAATTTTATTAAGATACGTATAGATTTTTCAATTAATAACACGTACATACATGTAAAAACCACAGTCCTTAGGTTTTCTTTGAATTTAATTTGTTTAAATGTAAACGATATTATTCTATTAAAATTAATTTAAATTTTAATTTTACCACACTACAGGAAGCTTTACATATCAAATATTTTATTGTTTATTTTTAATGTAAATTTATTGATTAATTACATCTCACATTTACTTAAGGGCTTTCAATTTATTCAATTTCATTGCAAATGTTAAGAAATACTACATTTCATTTAGTTAGTTATATACGTATGTATATTTGTTAATTGATATATGCTTAATAAATATACATAAATAGTCTTCAACATACTTAAGCATGCTGAAGCACTTTTTGTGGCTTTTATTATAGAAAACCATTTTAATCCTTTAAATAATGAAAATACACAAAATAAGTTCAAATAAAACTCATTAAAACTCAATAATTTATGATAAGACAGACGGTACTTTGACATAAATATTTCCTTTTCTTCAAATTCTTTAAATGAATGCCTGCCATTTTCATTTTAAAGATATTTTTTTCATTTAAATGTTATCTATGACTGTAGGTGCCGTAGGTGGTTCATCCGTGAGTTTCTGTTTTGGTCTTGCATGTCAACAGGTATCTCATCAATGACAGTTGTAATGTTGTACTCCTGGCATGGAACTCTAGCAGACTTGTTCCTGCACATAAGAATTATCACGTATCTTTGCGGCCAAATAAATACGTAAGTTAAGTAAGGTTTTCCTATTAATTAATATCCTACCCTGGGATCAAACATTTTGTATATGAAACTTAACTCGACGTCAGAGTAAATCATGGCAGCAGCATGTCACCCACTTATGAAGTGAAAAATAGTCTCTTCCATGTGTTCAGGTCTACAGCTCCTGTAGAAGACATTCGATTGAGAATAGCAATCTTGCGAAGGATTTAAGGTCATGTGATTTAGTGGCTGAAAACAATCAGTCCTCTTCTTATCCAGCAATATCTTGAAATTTGCTTCATTATAAAAGTAGTGGAGAATATTTAGCCTAATTCAAGCCATTGGAGCGGTCCTGTTACATGTCACGGATAGTGTGCTAAGTACCGGACCTAACTAGTTCATCAGTAATGTAATTTTTCACGATATCCCTATTTCTGAAATCTACATAAGATCTACTGTTGAATTATCCGAAATTTCGCTGAAAAACACCTGGCGTTCATGAACGAATACGGGTGTCGAAGTGACGTTCGTTAGAGACTTAATCGTAGCTAGGCTATCCCAGTAAATTAAGAGATCTTTGGGGAGAGTCTCATCACCTAACAAGCATTGCCTCACTTTCAAAATTGCCGTAATCTCCAGCTAGTTAACACTGTGGTGGACAAGAAACATACACGGATATCAATGTAGCATGAGGGGCACTGTCCTGTTATAACCACATGACATTGGTGTCAAAATTATCCAATTCAGGGCAAAAGTAATCATCGATCTATAGTGCTGGCCGTTGACAGTGATTGTCTGGCCAACGTTATTCTTGAAGGAAGATATACATCAGAGAACAGCAATGAGTATTCAAAACGATGAGTAGATTCGAGTCATACTTATAATTTCAGATACTTATACGCATTCATACTTATTTTAATATCATACTCATACTACTCATATTCAAAGTTTGAAGTACTGATCGTACTCATACTTAACAATACGTATGATGTTGTTGATTTCGACTCTCCATGACTCAACGTATACACGAAGCACAAAATAAGTATGATTCGAGTACGAACATCACAGTACTCACAAGAAGGTTGTGTGTTTGCTTTGCTTGTTGTCTTTGTCTTTTCTTTTTTCTTTGTTTGTAAATACAACAACAACAACAAAAACTGAAAATTTTGATGATTCATGAGTATTATAAGTATTTTTCTAAATTTATGAATCTAAATGAGTAGGCGTATGAATCAAACATATTTCGAATGTTATGGGTTTGATGTCAACGTTGTACTCATACTCATTGCAACCTGTACTTATAAATCAATGTTGTAGCGAGTACGAATGAATCAGAGTAGTTGAATTTCAATACTCTTAACTCACTCATACTCAAAATTTAATGAAAAAACGATTCATTGCTGATCTCTGATATACATACATAATTCGTCATTACAACCCTTCAACCTAGCTTCTCACACCACTTATGTTGTGTGCATTAATTTTATACATGAGTGGCGGGACTTACAGTTTAAAGTCGACTCTGAACGACAGATTTTTGAGAAGCTTTTCATGGCAATTTTATTTACTCTCAGGGTTTTTGCCAGAAATCTGCTGAGAGGAAGTCGCCGAAGAAATATTTTCATATTTTGGTTTGATGTCTGGGTTTGAACTCGGGCTTTCCGTCTAATAAGCCAACACACTACTAGACTACGGTGGCTTTGGTTTATTCACGTACCCATTCCTCCAGAATAGGGTCCATTCACTGAAGAACTTGCTTCAGAGTCCATTCAGCGAACAAACGTCGTTGTTTATGGTCGTCCATAGACAGTAACAGACAGTTATTCTATCTGAGAACTAATGTGAAAGAAGTAGTTTCTACAATATGGAAATTATCAACTCTCAAAGTTCGGAAACCCCTTTACATATTTAATCATTTGACTACAACCAAAGAAAATAAAGTATAAAGAATGTGCATTTCAACATATTTTGGAATATTTTTCAAAAATACTTCAAGACGCGGGGGAAAAGATAGAAGGGAAGGAAAGAGAAACGAAGAGCGTAACAATGCGTTGCTCTCATCGTGCGTTTTTGTTGTTTGACCACTTTTTTATTAAATTTTCTGAAATCACTTATTCTGGTCAGTGTTGCCACGAAAAAAAAATATTGTAACCAACATTTGTGAAAAAAATTACTAAATAAGAAAAAATATAACCAAAATAAAATTCACAGTTTTTTTTATTTTATTTTTTCAAATATAAATTATAATTAATACAACATAGTAACAAGAGAAACAAAAAATAACAAACTAAAATTTTAGTCTTACAAATTAATTCATTTCTACAAACAAAAGTTCTTTTTATAAGAAAAATAAATAACCAAATCCGGAAATTTTGGTTAAAAATAGCTAAACGGCAACACTGGTTGTGATTAGTGAGCAAGAGAGAGAAAATAAGTTGAGAAAATTTATTTATTTACAGCCATAGAAAACTGTCAATAATATACGATACTTTGATTTTCATTTCATCAACATACATATGTAAAGCTATCTATCTTAATAATTTTAGATAAATAAAGATAAAATAAAAAATCCATTTTTTTTATTAAAAGAACATAAAGCTATCCATCTTTGGCTTAAAAATTATACCTAATTTTTTTTAGATAAACAAAAATAAAAAACCCATTTTTTATTAGAAGAAAAAATAAAAAAATTAAATAAAAATAAAATATAAATAAAATGAAATAAAATGATAACGCATCCGCTACACACGTGTTCTTGTCGCAGTCTGATCGACAACTAAATCAAATAACACAAGAATGCGTGTGAGTTCTCTCTGCACAATTGTGCGGGTAGTAATGTTAAACAAATTTTGGTGAGAGCGGGTCGTAATGTTACAACCCGACATAAGAAATTTTACTTCTACATGATGCGCATTCTTTATATCCATATTCTTTGCTACAACTTATGACAAGCATTTCCTAAACAATTTGATAGCGTTTTAAAGATGTGTTTGGATGCTCGGAAGAAGAATTTGCCACAGGTTGTGAGAGAAGATGATAGAATTAAAATTTCTACAAAAATTTCTAAAAAAAATAAAAATTTTTCGACAACTACATAATATTTTATTTAGAAATCTTTTGATACACTTTGGCCAATAAATTTTTTATAAACAAATTAAACTCGCTTTTAAAAAAAATAGCATCTTTTATATGATCAATATTTCTAAATTTAATAACCGTAAAGACTTATTATTGAAAGAGTTTTTGCTATTAATTAAACAATGCTTTATTGTGTTCATTTGAATTGCAATAGATTGCAATATATTGTGTATTCTTTTTAACTTTTCTAAACTTTTTAAATAAAACTAATAACTCTGATTAAGTTCAAAAAGTAAATACAATTTGCGGTCATTGAGATAAATTATTTTACAACAATGTAAAGGCAAATGTATAATAAATTTTAATGGCCTGGTGGTTTTAATTTACAATATTTTATTAATTTCTTTAATATTTTATTAAATTAATATTAGAATATACTTATATATATATATACCTGTACATACATACATAGGTATATGTGTTAATTTGTACAAATTAAAGTAAACAATTTAAACAATTTTAAATAAATAACGATAATCTATCAGGTTTTAAATACAATACGATACATGTGACTCATGTGAAAATTTCATTAAAATTAATTTCAAATTGAATAGAAAATGCTATTAAAAAGAGAAGAGCACAAGAAGTAGTAGAAGAAGAATAAATTTTAAATATGATTGGTAATTTGTTGGGGGTCTAAATGAGTTTTTGTGTTTATACGTCTATATAAAATTTGTTACGTGTGTTAATTCATACAATATGTTCTTGTTGTTGTTGTCAATATTTTGCATTCGATATTTTGTAAACTTTTCTTGTCAATAATCTTTTTGATAATAAAACTGCAAAAGAGAAAAACTTCATTTTGTGTTGTGGTTTGTCTGAAAATGGTTTGCAGGTCCATTTAATAAATTGCCAAAAACAATTACAACAAAATCTGTTATGAAATTGAAAAGACTACCATCACCAACACACAAGTTTATATTGTAAAATGTTAAGGCTATTATTATTGGAAAATAATATTGGCTATGAGAAGAAATATGTGTATGCAGTTTGAAAATTGGGTAGGTGAGCGGGTATCACGCTGTTCACAGGCAAGTTCACTCGGTGGCCCATATGGCCCATTGTGTTACCCAGTATGAGGTAAGCTCCCTTGTCATAATTCGTTAGTGGAGGATTCTGAACTACCTCAAGCACTAGATGAAACCGGCTAGTTCTGTCAGTGGCACGTTCGCTACCATGCCCAAATCTTCAAACGTTCTGCATCGCACTCGCATATATTCTATACATAACTGTGGATTTATTCATTAGCCCCCTCTTTTTTCACAACTCGGAGCCAAATATGGCCTATTGTGCTACCCAATATGAGGTAGGCCTCCTTGTCATAGTTCGTTAATGGTCAGCTTGGACCACACCGAGCTCCAGACGAAAACGCCCAGTTCCCTCAGTGACACGTTCGCCAACATACCCAGACCTTCAAACGTTCTGTCACCTAAAAGCCGATGACGTCTGTTCTAAGATACAGGGCACTCATATAATATCTGTACATAACTATGGTACCCTCTTTTTTCACAATAAGAAGCCAATAAAGTAAAAGTTTATTCTGAGGCTAATACTGTAGTAGCGAAGGCACGCTCATCTCTGGTGCAGGTGATGTGAACTTTAAACGAAGATACAGCGATTAGACCGCATTGGACTTTTTCTTGTGGAGTTTGCAGAAATCTTAGCGGTCATCAAAATCAACACAATCTATTCGCTCTATTAAATTCAGACTAAGTTATGCGTTAGAATCATTGAAAATTTAACTTTTCGGATGGGGTATGGAAGCCGTGGCCGGGTAAATAAATAAATATTAAATTTAATATTATAAAAATAGTGAAGAAGAAAACAACTTTTATCCTTAACAAATATTTTCAATGGCATTTATAAAGTAACAAGACCAAAGATTTAAACCACAAAGATTTAAACTATAGAGCTGTAGCTATCAGAGCTTAGGGCAAGGTGAATAGCATACAGTATATTCCATATCAAATATATAAAATACATACATTCATACAAATTTGTACAAACTATATACAAATTCTATTACGGTAGTGCATAATTTTATTACATTTTATTTACAAATAGTTTTAGTACGCAATATAACAGAATCTTTTGTGTTCGAGTTTATTTTTTCAAAAACGTTTTTAAGTGAGTTTATCTTAAATTTTTTTCTTTGCAGTATTTACTACAATGGATTGAAGAGATTCTCCAAAGATTTCTAACCAATCAACCTAATTAACAATTCAAAATATTGCACAACGGCAGATATTCTAAAGATCTGTTACAGTTGATCAATCATATGCTTGGCTGGATGTGATTATTGAAAGGCAAACAAAAAGAACGGTAAGCAATCAAAAAAGTTGTGTTTTGTGTTACCTCAATACATTGCAGAGAAACTAAAGCTGTAACAGTGAGTTTCTAAGATTTTATTTAGTCCAATGGGTTTTGAATTTTATTAAATTTTCTTAAACATGTTGAGTATAAAAGCTGACTTCAATAGTTAAACAGGATTTCCTGTGAAAAAGTTTAAAATTTTCATAAATTTTTCGTTATTAACAGATTTTTTAGCAAACGTTAGCTTCATTTTGAAAGATATTCTGTCTAGGTCCTTAGGTGTAAATAAGTTTGATTGTGAGTTGTGCTCTTTCTATGTTACTAATCAAAGTCTATAGTGAAACAAACCATTGATGCTGTGATAATTGTTAATCAGTATCACAATCTCAAATGCTTTTACAAGAGAATATCAGACTTAAATCCGAAAAGCTATCGCAAGAACTCAGATATGGTTTTGATTAGTTCGCTTGTTATTTGAGAATATCTTGCGCAACTAGGGCATCAAAGACCTTTAGCCCACCTTCAGACCACTCGATTACAACCCAAATCTGTTAGTTTTGTTCTTTTTTGTTAGATGATGTAGTTGCCGTAGTTTAGTAGGTTGGCCTTTTAGACGTGAGCCACGATTTAAGTCCCGGGTCAGACATCGCCAACAAAACGAAAAATTAGAAAAATATATTTTCGGCTTCTTCCTCGCAACAAATTTCTGCCAAAAAGTCTGAGAGTAAATAATATTGCCATGAAAAGTTTCTCAAAAATCTATCGTTCGGAGTCGACTTTAAACTGTGGGTTGCACAACTAAAATTGACACACACATCATAAGTGTTGTGTGAAGCTAGGTTGTAATACTGACTGAAGGGTTGTAATAACCAATTATGTATGTATGTATTATGATAAAAAAAAAGATCTCGTAAAAACTCAGAAATGGTTTTATATAGTTAGTTTGCTTTTTTCACTTTAATTTGAGGATATCTGCGCATCGAGTTTATCAAAAACTCTTTAGTCTAGTTTCGGGGTTAAAAATCTTGTCAGCCTGTATGTAATCCATTCGATTACAACACAAACCTGTTTTTTGAAGCAATTCTGAACTCGTATTTGAATTGAGCACACCAAAAAACCTTCAGAAAAATCTAGTCTGGATTCTGGGTTAAACTTCTTGTCGCCCTGTGACAAATTCCGTAAGTAGATCTTAGCACTGCAATAGATATGCCAGTGATTTTCAGTATAACAGATAATTTAATCGTAAATTATTTTTTCACTACGACTACCGAAAAAAAAACTACAAATTATTCGAAATAAATTCTTTTAATTATTTTCTACATCATGACTTTGTTGTGCTGCTTAAGTACCACCCTATTTCACAATATTTTTTGTCTTATATATGTATGCACTAATATATTAATGATATATACATAGTATGTATGTAATTGAAAATATAATAAAAAAAGGAATACAAACTAAAGTAGAGAATTACATCAGTATTTAACTTTTACAAATAGTTATCGAAATATTCACATAAACACCAAACCAATTTTTGGCCATACAATCAGTTATCGATCCGTATAAGAGTATGTTTGTATCTATAAATACCATATACAATATTTAAGTATTTATTGTGTATAGTATAGTTATAGTTTGTAAAGGTTTTGCAATATATTGTATCTACACATACATACATATACATATTGTATGTCTGTCATGCTTAAAACAAAAGACGTTACTGAATAGAATCTAAATGAAAGAAGTCAGGCATCCTTTAGACTTCCTGTAACTGTTGCAAATTCAATATAAAACGATACATTTTAAGGCAAAATGTGGGTCATAATCCTTTTTTTTTTGGTTACAAATAACGTGCATGTTGCCAACATATACTAAATTTTCCAAAAAAGATTAAACCCATAAGTGTATGTGTTTATATAAAAACGTGCATTTGTATGTCTACTCATGCGCTGATGTACACAAAAATATTTCGTCTTTAAATTTTTTTTAGATGACTTACCATTTACCATATCAATGTTGACCCTTAAGCTAAGCAAAACAAACAATAACAGGTATTATCCATATAATCGAAAAAAAAAACAAGAAGAATAATAACTCAAAAGTTACTAAAATAGAAAACCAAACCGAACTAGCCTTAGCAAGACATCAGATATCAGGGTTAATCAACCTAAGGAGCTTACATTGACAAAATTAATACGACCTTTTTCATTTGATTACGTAAATTTGTTCAAATTTATTGTATAATTCGTCATGTAACAGACAATAACTATAAGCAGAGCATGAAAAATGTGTAATTTTTAAGAAAAAGAACAGATTGTAGATGAAAAACATAAAAAATTTTAAAATAAAGAAAAAAATTCAAAGTTTTTAAGTCTAGAAACGTGATACCAAAGAATCTTGCTCTAATTCTCTATTTTGCATTTTATGTCCTATTAGGCAATATCATACCAAGGTAACGGAATTGGGTGCAAAAAAGTGTTATAACTGAGATCCAAACAAACAATTACAAAATAACAAACACTTTTTGTTTGTTGCGCAAGTGACTACTCTAAAATTTGACAGCTGCCCCACATGTTTATTCCGGTGATAAACTATGAAGAGCATTACGAATGAATAAAGCGTTAAAATTTTAAATTTGAAAATATTAGTAAAATTTTTAGTCGAGCCTGTGCACCTCATAGATCCACCATCACATGAAAATATCAACGTTTGGCAACGTTCACATCAGCTTTAAATTTGAGAAAACACTTAGCGAATTTTGACGAATTTTATTTGCTTTAATACGTACAAAATTGATCTCACTCAGATGTTCAAACTAGCATACCAATTTCACATACATATTTTAACAAAATAGAACATGTGTGGAACTACTTAGACAGAAATATACAAGAGTAATCTATTGACAGGCTTCACGAATTAAATAAAAAATATTTTTAAAAATTTCGCCAGAACAAAAAGAACATGTGAAACAAGTTCAGATATCAAACGCTAACATACATACGTAATTGGTCATTGTAACCCTTCAGTCAGGATTACGATCTAACTTCCCACAGCATTTGCTTTGTGTGTGTTAATTTTAAACATAAGTGGCGGGACTTCGAACGACAGATTTTGAAGAAACTTTTTCATGGCAATTGTATTTACTCTCAGAGTTTTTGCCAGAAATCTGCTGAGAGAAAGTCACCGAAGAAATATTATTTTATTTCGCTTTGTTGGAAATGTCTGACTTGGGGTTTGAACCGTGACCTCACGTCTAATAAGCCAACACACAGCCTACTAGACTACGACGACTTCAGTTTCTACAAATTTTTATATAATATTAGTAATCCCGATTTTTAGTAGGTTAGCGACTGGTTTGCTGTTCACAGACAAGTTCACTCGATGGCTCATCTGGCCCATTGTGTTACCCGGTGGGAGGAAAGCCCCTTATATCTTTGCAACCATTACATGTATAACCCTATGTATTTCAATTAAACAATGTAGCTTATACGACTAATGGGTAGTGAGCTGGTCTATTAGAAAAATGTAACAAGTTCAAACCTACTCTGATATCTCGGAAATAAGAGCAATACTAAAATTAATATTGCTTTAGGAAACCCCTTTCAGGTGTGTCGTCCATAGATGCCAGACAAATAAAGCACCAAATCGTTAAATATTAGAAAAAAAATCGTGAAAATCGTCAAAGACGTTCATGGAAATCGTAAAAATAACCGTCACAAAATCGGCATGAAAATTCAATGTGATGTTCGCTAGAACCGATACATTTTTTAGTACGTTAGCCTCTTAAGAGAGTGCAAGAAATACTTTACTTCATCTGATTTTCTTACTATTTACACCACTTATGTATATCCGAAAGAGAATAGAATACAACTTTCATGTATAGGCCGGTGCCTCAACGTCTATTTTGAGACTTCTCGACTGCGTACAGGAGAGGGCGAAGTTGACCGTTAATGACGGTAGGGTATCGAACTCCATTGATTCATTGGCGCATCGTTGTAGTGTGGTTTGGATTTTATTGTTCTATCACTATTACAACGGATTTTGCTTGAGCGAAACTTTTTATCGAGAATCATGTATTCCTACGTAACACTCGCCTTTCTTGGCAAGCACATACGTATGTGGTCGATTGGCCAGTGCATCGCACACTGCATTACAGACAAAATTCGATCTTTAGTCGGAATATTCGTATGTGGAACTCCCTTCGTGTTGAGGTTGTAATTTTTTGGCTTTTAAGGGATGAAAAAAGACATAAGATATAAAAAAATCATCACTTAAATTTGCAATAGTAATAACTGCAAAGTTAATACAAAGCTTGAAGTGGCTTTTAATGTACTGAAGTAAAGAATATGATGTAAATTTTTAATTTCTAAAAATCGTCAAACTAAGGGTACGTCGTCATATCGTCAATATGATATTTTTGGAGCACAAAATTGTCAAATCTGTCAGCTATGGTGTCGTCTGATTGTCTGAGAATAACGAATTGTCACGAAAGAAATTTGTTCCGCTACCATCACTCATGATTAAAAAATTAACACGCTTAACATCGGAGGTGTGCAGAGCTGGGCCGTAAGCCTTCCTTAAGTGTTTTAATGGCCAATAATGTATCGGCAACGTTTGCTAACATTTAGTTTTCATATACAATTTTTATTTATGTCATGACTTACTAGGAGTTCATTAAAGTTATTAAAGAACAATGCTGAAAGATTGTCATTTTATCAATTACTAATTTGATCTTTTTTATCACATGCCATGACATACATATCTTATTGTGTGTAGGGCAGCTTTATCGTATTATTGGTCTCCTCTGTCATTTAGGAAAATCTATAAATATGATTTAATAAAAGGGTATGACTTCTATATAAGCAAGCATACGAAAATTGGATTCGAAACGTTACATATGCTGTTGACTAGCTTTTCTTCTCTTCTCTTATAAAAATTCAGTTGTTTATTAATCTTGGTTTGTTGAATAAAAAATTCTAGAAAATT
The DNA here is from genome assembly GCA_927399465.1 of Sarcophaga caerulescens. Classification (NCBI taxonomy): domain Eukaryota; kingdom Metazoa; phylum Arthropoda; class Insecta; order Diptera; family Sarcophagidae; genus Sarcophaga; species Sarcophaga caerulescens. The sequence goes on along the minus strand of OV656872.1, from coordinate 48,607,212 downwards.
CAAAAGGTATCTCTGCAAGGTACGTTGCTAGGTATAACAACTATTAAAACATTTAAAACATTTTACGAAAACGTATTTTTGCCATTTGTAATCGATGTTTTATAAAGGATGTACTGTGTTGTTGTTGAAATAAAATGATCAGAAGACTTAAAGGAATCAATAAGAGAAATACTGAAATAATGTTAACATTGGCTGTTGAATATGCTACAAATGTAATTAAAAATTGAAAAAATTTCATAATATTACCAATGTAAACTTAATTCTTAAATTATAATCATTGCCTTACATAAGTAAACATTTTATTGTGTTCTTCATTTTTCTCCTATTCCTAGTGTAGGGTGCAAAATCTTTTGATAGAAGAGATATTTAAAAGCATTTCGTTGTAAATTTTTATTTCATAAACTGTTTACGTCTCACTAAGCAAATGTTTGTCATTTCAACTGTAACACGAAGACTCTACTTGAATTATTCTCATGTCTTTTTGAAAAAAAAAGGAGAAGTTGCATGAAGGCATACGATTTTTATGGTAAAGCCTTAAAAAGTAAAGGCATTTTAAATATACTTTGTCCAGAAAAACTCAACAATTATTAAAAAGTTGAAAGAGGACATAAAATTATTGCATTAATAAAATTTCAAGGCTATTACAGTTTTCCCATATTGTCGTGGAAAATATGTAAAATCTGTTTTATTGAATGCCTGCTTAAGCCAAGCAGAATATAATTGAAGAATATAATAGAATTGAAGGAGAAATACATCCTCATATATGCTTTAATATAATAAAAATAATATTAAAAAATTATTGAATGAATGAATGAAATCGCCTTAGTCTAGTAGGTAGTATGTTGGCTTATTAGACGTGAGGCCACGGGTTATTGGATCTCAGATTACGGCCGATGGCTATACTTTCGATATAGTCAAGAAATTTATTTATCTTGGCTCGGCCGTTACCACCAAATATGATGTCAGTTTGGAGATCAAGCGTAGGATCACTCTTGCCAACAGGTGCTACTATGGTCTCGATGGGCAGTTGAGTAGCAGAGACCTCTCTCGTACGATAAAACTAATACTCTACACGACGCTCAACCTCCTTGTACTTTTTGTGGCGCAGAGGCATTAACTCTATTAAGCACTGAAGCAGCAGCCTTGAGAATATTCGAGAGATCTTCGATCCAGTGCGAGTTGGATATATATCACCTCAAAGATATAGACGTTGTGCAGCGTATTAACATCCAGCGGCTGGGCTGGCTCGACCATGTCGTTCGAATGGAGAAGGATGCTCCGGCGAAAAGGGTGTTTGTTGCGAAGGTCTGCGGAAGTCGGCGAAGAGTAGGACCTTGTTTGCTTTGGAAGGACCAAATCGAGGAAGTCCTATCATAGATTGGTGTGACCGCAGGAAGTAAAGGTGCCTGGAAGGATGTGTTAAGGCAGGCCGAAATCCTTTAATCTGGTTGTTAATGGCCAATTAAGTAAGTAAGTAATTCAGACATCTCCAACAAAATGAAATTTAAAGATTTCTTCGGCGATTTTCTCTCAGCAGTTTTCTGGCAAATACTCTGAGCGTAAATAAAAATTGCCATGAAAAATTTCACAGAAATCTGTTCGGAATCGACTTGAAACTGTATGTTCCGCCACTAATATACTTTTAACACCTTTTATAGCTTTTCGGTATTGTCTTGCTGTACCACATACAATTTTAATAAATAATATTTTTACTAAAACCACAAAATGCTAACAATAAAAAATTAATCGTGATTTTTGCCAAATCTAAAAGATTAGTAACCAGTTTTTTTTTTCTAATGAACCTACACAAAGATAAATGCAAAGAATTATTCAACAATTCGTAAACATTTGATGTAATTTTTGATAGCCTGTAATTCAACGCAAACAATCAAATTTAGTTTAGGTTCTTGACTATAATGTGTTTGTGTGTTTTTTATTTTTTATTTTTATTTTATTTATTTTACTATCAATATAACTACATATATTATTACATTAAAAACAATTTTTGAGATACTATCATAAGATATTTCAACATATATTAACTAAGGTTAAACGGGTAAAAAGACTGTAGATTAGTAGGAGGAGGAACATATTTGTAGGAAAAAGAAAGTAAAAAACCTACAGTAGAAGATTAAAAATACAAAAGGAGGTGGAAAGAAATCAATTGACAAATACTAATACAATCTATAATTATATAAATTGGTTAGTCATTGTCAGCCAGATTTCTTAAATGAACAAATCTTGACTGTCTGCATTTATTATTAAATGACAGTGTCAAATTCTCTAACAAGACAGGTATGGTTTTCTGTCTTGACATGATGTGAAGTTGGCGTGTTGAGTAATCCCTAGGTAAATTATATATTATTTTCAAATTCTTGTTCTGAATGATTTGTAAACGTCTTTTATGCGTTTCAGCACATTTATACCAAATAGGGCAAGCATATGTCAGAATTGGCCTAATGCACATATTATAAAGCAAGAGTTTGTTTTTAAGATTTAATTTACTCTTACGACCCAATAGCGGATAAAGGGCCCTGCCACACTTAATAGCCTTTATACATACGTTATTCAAATGTTCTCTGAACAATAGTTTGCGATCAAGAGTAACGCCCAGATATTTTACAGAATTGGATAAATTAATCAAGTGACCCTGAAATGTGAATGGACGAGTGGGAGTTCTCCTTGGAGAGTTATTAAACGGAAAGATGATAGCCTGTGACTTGTCCTCATTAATCTTGATTTTCCACTTGTGGAAATATCTGTTTACAGACCCTAACACTCTTTGCAATCGCCTAACAATTGCGTTAGCAACCTTTCCTCTACAAATGAACGCACTATCGTCAGCGTAAAAAGCTACATCAATTCCACTAAGAGACCTAAAATCTGAAATATATAACGAATAAAGCAGGGGTGAGAGGACAGATCCTTGAGGTACTCCAGCTGGAATAAACTTTTCACTCGATAAGGAACCCTCGACATCCACTGTGAAGCTCCTATCAGTCAAGAAATTCTTTATAAGTTTCACCAGATATAAAGGAAACTGCATTCTGTGAAGCTTATAAACAACACCAGCGTGCCAGATTGAGTCAAATGCTCTCTCAATGTCTAAAAATAGGACTCCAGTGGAGTACCGCATCCGTTTGTTATGTTGTATCATACCAACCACCCTTTTGAGTTGATGGACCGTGGAATGTGTCTGTCTGAAACCATATTGACAATTGTGAATTAGATCATTCTCATCTACATAGGATTTTAGTCTTGTAAGGACAATTTTCTCAAATAATTTGCCAAGAGAACTAAGCAGACTAATGGGGCGATAACTACTTGGTAATTTTGGATCCCTTCCAATTTTTGGAATTGGTATGACTCTTGCCCTTTTAAAGTGTTGTGGGAAAAAGGAATTTAGAATACAAAAATTAAATAACTTAACTATGAAGTTCAGGGCTGATGTTGGGAGTTTTTTTAATAATACATTCTGGATCCCATCCATTCCAGGAGATTTATTATTCTTTAGAACATTTATGTTAAAAACTACTTCATCCATGTCCGTCAATGCATAAGAAATATCTCCATTATTAGTACCATCAAGTGAGTTTACGAGTGAATACACTTTTGCGTCAATTGGGCCGCTTAGATTACTAGTTAAAGAATGTGCATTTGAAAAATGCTCAGCAAATACATTAGCCTTATCTGAATTCAAAGTAACTACATTAACGCCATCAAGCAAGGATCTGATATGTTTGTTGGAACCCTTCATTATCTTCGATAATTTCCAGAATTTTCTGCTACCAACTTGCAAACCTGTGAGCAAATTAGACCAATTCTCATTTCTGGTATTTCTAATATGAATGCCGATTAATTTGTTTAACTCTTTAATTATAGCTCCCAGAGTGATCTTGATATTAGGGTCTGTACATCTCTGAAATTGTCTTCTATACTTATTTCTTGTAGAAATCATATGCTTACACAATGGAGAAACTTTAATTGCATTCGATTTGGTAGCTACGTGTGGTATAGTTTCGATACTAACATTCACCAAAATTTGAGTAAATTCGTCAATACAATTTTCAATATTAGACTCAGTTATTCGGGAATTTAGTATAAAAGATGACTCAATATCGTTATCTATTGCCCCTTGGAAGAGTTCCCAATTGGCTCTACTGTAATCTGGGAAAAATCTAGTTACCTCTACAATATGTTCCTGTAATGAAAATGTTAAGGGTAAGTGATCGGAATTTAATTTAAATGGATGAGTTTCTAAATATGAGAAAAATAAAGTTGAATTAGTTAATAAGAGATCAAGTGTGGACGAACGTCTTTGAACGACATTTTGTGGAATTCTGGTACTGTTGGCAGGGTAATAAATATAATAATTTGATGACATCTGATGATTAAATAATACACGACCAGCTGTGCAAGTTTTCGGACAGTTCCAACTGCTATGATGTGCGTTAAAGTCTCCCAGAATAAAAAAATCGCCAGTAGATGCAGTAATTAAATTCAAGTCGTTTAAGAAATCATTATTATATTTCGGGCAGTAAGCAGCTACAAATAGAATATCTTTGTTGTTGACAGTCACTGATATACAAATATTTTCAAACAGTTTGGTTGGAAATGGATTACGGGCCTTATGTTTTATCGATGCTCTTATGGCTATAGCAACCCCTCCTCCATGATTTTCTCTGTCGTTCCGGTATACTTTGTAGCCAGGTAAAATTAGTTTGTGTCTTGGTTTAAGGTAAGTTTCGTTAAGCATTAATAAATCTATTTTTTCTTTCTTAATAAAAAGAAAGAGTTGTACGATTTCAGATTGCTGAGTTAAGCCTTGGGAATTCCAATGCATTATTTTTAAAGAATTTACTATTCTAGTTTTATAATGCATATTTAAGTAGTGACATTAATACATTAAGTTGCTCAATTTTAGTTGAGCATTTGCGCAGTTCTATTGTTGCATTAGAAAATATATTGAATAATTCTTCTACAGTAAAAAGATTATTACTTTCATTGACAAACTGTTGATTAGTTTGTTTTAACACTTCGGAATAACTTAATTTTGGGCCCAATGTAGTTTGTTCATTGTTTGTAAGAAAATCAACTTGCGCATTTTTTGTCAGCAAAGTTTTAGGATGGCCTTTGTTATTATTTAGGTTTTGTCTCATCAATATATACTCTTTACGATTGGGGCATTTTGGGTCATCAGCTCGATGATTACAATTTTTTAAACCTTTCTTCACGCAGTTGAAACATTTATAGGCAACTGGGCCATCCTGATCGATTTTGTTGACGTGGCAGGTCGAATAGTCATGTTCACCACCGCAGGCAATGCAAATATTATTACGGAAACAGTTTTTGGAACCATGTCCATACATAGCGCATCTCGAACAAAATGTTGGGCCCCTGTTACTTTTTTGCGGATTTTTCCAGCGTATAACTATACCACGTAGATATTTAATTTTCATTATATCACGTTTTGTGTGCTGGGACCTGTCAAACTCGACCATATATAATGCATCATCAGACGACGATCGCGATGTTTTAATTTCCTTAATACTTTTTGCGGTGACATTGAACGAGTCTTTAAGCTCATCATATATCGATTTAATATCTATTTGAGGAAGTCCAAATAGAACCAATTTATACAAATTTTTGTCTTTTACATCATGTGTATAATATAAGAATTTTGCGCCAGTAAGAGTTGTTTTTGCTGCTGAATAGTCTGTCAATGTGGGGGAAACCACCTTCGTACCAACAGACATTCGTTTAAACTGATATGTAGGTCCAAGTAATTGATAAACAGCAGAAAAGCCATGTATCACATCTACGACTATAGGGGGAACTACGATTTTTGGTTCCTGTGCCTCGATTTCATCTTCACTGTAAGAATCAAAGTTTTCATCTAAATTTTCTAGATCTTTAAATCTGTTATTGTTTGTGCAAAATTTGTTTTTTGGGACACTTCCCCAATATTTCTTGCGTTTTAAAGCACTCATAATTTCAATTATTAAAAGAACCGCTATACTCTTTACGTTTTGTTTTTGTTTTCTTTTCTATTTTTAATTTTACGCCAAATAACAAAGAAGATATGTCTATTCACAACGAATGTTTGTAAGAGACTGTGTTTGTGTGTTTGACAACAATTAAATAGAAATTCTTTAGGTATCTTTATTTAGGTAGGAAATAGTGTCTCTAAACAAATCTCATTAAACTCAGATCAAAAAAAAAGTCACGGTCAAGGATTACTATCGAAAATCTAAAAACCAAGTTCACAATATGAGACTTTATGCCAATGAACAGCACAAAATTATTTACTTATCTATTTTATTAACATACATACATACATAACTGATCATACATCATTGATCAGTTAGGATTACGGTCTAGCTTATCACACCACTGACATATGTTGTATGTGTTAATTCTATACATGAATGGCGGGACCTACAGTTTAAAGTCGACTCCGAACGATAGATTTTAAACAAACTTTTCATGTCAATTTTATTTTCTACTCAGAGATTTTGTTAGAAATCTACTGAGAAAAAATTGCCGAAATATTTGTCCAAGTTTCGTTTTGTTCTGAAGTCGCCGTAGTCTAGTAGGTAGTGTGTTGGCTTATTAGACGAAAGGCCCGAGTTCAAACCCCAGGTCAGACATCAAAACGAAAATATGAAAATATTTTTTCGGCAACTTCCTCTCAGCAGATTTCTGGCATAAACTCTGAGAGTAAATAAAAATTGCCATGAAAAGCTTCTCAAAAATCTGTCGTTCGGAATCGACTTTAAACTGTAGGTCCTGCCACTCAGAAGCTAGGGCGTTGTACAATGGGTCAATTCGACCTCCGGGTACTGTACTTGTCACAGTTGACAAGTACACGTCCTCTAACCTAACCTAACCTTCGTTTTGTTCTAGATGTTTGAACCGTGACCTTATGTCAATAAACCAACATACTTCGTAGTACAGTACGACGACTGCAGGAAGACTAATATTTCGAATCCATAATCCAGTTAAGATAACAAAATATCGATTGCTGATTCGGGTAGTAAGCAAAAATAAGTCTGTATATTTAAAGAACCTCGATTTATGCCCCGGTTATCCGAACGTCCACGGAACGTATGTTCGTTTTTATCATATAAAGAGCAATGTAAATGCTTACCGATATTATATTCCGGTTCAGTAATCCGTGTCACTGCTATTCGCATTCTAATAATGAACGTACGTTCCGTTACGCAAACGTTAAGAAATTATTAGAAAATACCCCGATTAAAGCCCCGGTTATCCAAACGTCCATGGAACGTATGTTCCTTTTTAGCCCATGAAGAGCAATGTAAATGCTTACCGAAATTATAATACAGTTCAGTAATGCGGGCCATTACTTTTCGTATTCTAAAAACGAACATACGCTCCGTTACGTTCCGTGGACGTTTGGCTAACCGGGCCTTGAAAGGCAACTTTGATTGAAACTATCTCGACACGGTAATATATTAAGCCATTGCGATATATTTCTTGCTTACACTGTCATACCTATAAAAAAACCTTTGGAAAATGCGGTCATGTTGTGTAATTAAAAGCTCATTTAATTTCCACAATAAAATTGTAAACAATTATTGACGCCTAAATCTTAAATATTTTTTAAAAATGTCCATACCCTTGAAAACCCAAGCATGTATCAAATGCAGTTTGAATTTAAAAAAGCAACCAAAACTGTTTACAAAATAAAGTTTTAATTTAATTTTTTATGTAATTTTTTGCAGACGTAGTATGGGCGTACTGCATACATATGTGTTCATATGGTTTTGTCATTAGATGGTACATAATTCTAATTAAATTTCAAATAATGTGGTGGTTTCATTGCTTCTATTCTACTAACCCTAGAAGCCAAGGGCAAAAAAAAACAAAATGAAAATAAATAAAGAAATAAAAAAGGAATTTTATTGTAATGACAATCTAACAAAATATAATGAAAGTGCATTAAAGTGACATTATGTAGAAAATGATTCCATTCTATTGTACACAATGTATTGTGGCAGTAACATATCAACGTTGAAAACATATATGCATACATACACATGCATTTATATATTCATATATACATACATATCCTGATGTTTGGTGTAATTTATTTATGAGTAAGCATATGCATGTTTATGTGTATGTGGATGTATTAGTTGAAGTGATGCAAAACTTGATGTTACTGCATAAGTCAAGCCACTCATAATGCCACTTCTGTCATGTTTATGCCACTTTATGTAAAAATAATTGCACAATTAGTTTGTTACTTACTAACACATGCAACTGAACATATACATATATTTCTCTTTAAGGTGTACGGTTGTTGTGAGTGGGTGGTAGTAGGTTAAGGTACAAGCATATATGTATGTACCTATATATGGTATATGTTGTACCCAATAAATCCTTAAAATACACACACCATCACTTTTATGGGTACATGTGTTTGTGTTGCATACTTTATGGCATTATAATGAGAGAAAATGCTTCTTTAATTTAAAAACTAAAATATATTGTAAAAGTATTACCTACCAATCCCGTTCTTCTCATCTGCATGTTTTCAATTTATTCTCTCTTCTCTTATTACTTTCAGCTTTCAATTGTAGTTTTTCACTTTCTTTCTTTACTATACTTTCTTTTTTATTTATGCTGTCACAACTTTTTCTTTTGTGTATGCAACACTTAGCTCATTAGTGAATTTTAAAATTTATTATTATTTTTTAAACTTGCCTTAGTGTTGGTGGTAACTGTAAGTAACGATAAAACAAAAACGGTTTAATTTACGTAAGACATGTGTATGTGTATTTTATTAATATTTCCAATGCAGACTCCTTTTGTGTGCCAATTAGAACATTATGAATACAGTGATTCAAAAAGATCAGGTACACTCTTTAATTGATATAGGTAGGTAAGCTAGCGGGTAGCTTGCTCTTCACAGGCAAGTTCACTCGGTGGCCAAATGGCGCATTGTGTTACCCAGTGTGAGGTAAGCCTCCTTGTAAAGATCTGTTAGTGGTTTTAATAATAATAATTATTTCATTTTCATTTCATTCATTTCAAGAAACTCTTATATGTCATCACGCTAATAAACCAATTTGTGTAGCTAAAACAAGTCTGATTGTTTTTATTCTGTAAGGAAGATAGTGATTTCATTTCTTCGAATATTTTTAATTTTTCATTTCAATTTGAACCTATTAATTTCACTAGAGAGATCTGCTCTCGAACCAAGATCGCTACATACATACATAATTGGTCATTACAACCCTTCAGTCAGGATTTCGACTTAGCTTCTCACACCACTTATGTTGTGTGCGTTAATTTTATACATGAATGGCGGGACCTACAGTTTAAAGTCGACTCCGAACGACAGATTTTTGAGAAGCTCTTCATGGCAATTCTATTCGCTCTCAGAGTTTTTGCCAGAAATCTACTGAGAGGCAGTCGTCGAAGAAATATTTTCTTCATATTTCGTTTTGATGCCTGACCTGGGATACGAGCACTGGCTTTACGTCTAATAGGCCAACACACTACCTACTAGACTACGGCGACTATAACTACACGTTTTCTTACAATTATTTGCCTTTATATTAGACAACAGTAATCATAAATTTAAGACGGTCAACTGATTAAGATCCATATATACGTTATAGGTTTAACTTATCCATGAAGCGTTTTCTTCGCGGGCTTTTTATTCCTTTTTTTTGAGAGTTGGGAGAAGCCAATACAGGACTGACTGGAATGCGACAAGCATAATATTGATACGACCACAACTGATAAAGATAGGTTAAGTTAAATCGATAGTCGTCCTACAACACATAACTCACTTGCGTCATATAACTTCCCGATGTATAGGGATGTAGTTTAAAAATTTAAATTTAAAAATACAATAAAACAAAGACGGTTTGAAATTTTGCCAAATTTATTTGTTTGTTGTGAATTGTTCCGGTTAGAATTGGAATATTATTTCATTCATATAGCTGGCGCGGCTAACCACACTGTACCTCATACGATCGGACCAACTTTCGTCCACTTTTTCGAGTGTATGGGGATACGACCCCATACATGCCAATATTTTGGCATCACGAATGTTGGCATTCAAATGCTCAGTTGTCTCTGATTTGTCGGCATAAAACTTTTCTTTAACGGCGCCCCACAGAAAACAGTCCAACAGTAGCAAATCGCAATTTCTTGGCGTCCAATTGACATCAGCATTTCGGCTAATTAAACGGCCATCAAACGTTTGACGCAATAAATCGATTGCGGCATGAGCCCCAAATACGGCAATTTTGCTTATTAACGTAATCACCAAGATAAAAATGAGCTTCATCCGAAAAGATGATTTTTTTTGGAAAATCGACATCATCATGCAATAAATAAATTCCAACGTTGCTGAAGGCTAAATCGATTTGTAATGCCCTACAATACCGATTGTACCAATTCTGCCATTTTAATAGGAACAAAGGAAAATACTGATATATCAGAAAGATAGGGATATTTCATAGAAACTAGTGGCATGTAAAACATTATAAAGTTTTCCAGAGACATGGACATACTAGTCCTTCTGTTAATTAAATTCTTGTTGCGACCAAGCTAAGCACTTTCCATATTAAGCACTGCGCTTAAATTTTTGCTCGCTACTGTGTACTTCGTTTTCCTGTTACATCTTTATATGGGAGCAATATGCAACAGAAAGTCTTTGAGATTTAAGTATAACTTTAAGTTTGTGTGAGTATGTGTTTTATATGAATAATTATGTATTCGCGTACATACATACATTCATAAATATAGTAGATATTACACGAATACAACTAGACATGCTTGATTACTTGCAGTTGAAATTGTTTCAATGACGCTGTGTGTCTGTGGGTGTGTGTGCTTTTTTTATATATATTTGTATACATATTTCTTATACTTATTTTAAAACAAACTTATATCCAAGTACCACTTAAGCGATATATGCATATGTACGAATACAGAAAATACTTTTTACCACCTTAACTGGAGAGATGAAAAAAGTATACAGTTTTATAGTCACAAATTCACGTCTATATACAGATCACTATAATTGTTATAGGCAGTCAAATCGACTTTTTGTCGCAGTGCAGTACCTCGTAGCTAAAGAAAAGTGTGATCAGCGTCAATTAAAAGCTGGGGTTTAGGGATGAGATACGGATATAGTCTGCTGTTGGGTTTTGATTTGTAGGAGAGCTTGAGTCAGTTATTTCCAATCTATAGTACACATTAGAGCAAGCAAGGTAGTCTTATAGTCAGATACTTCTGCCTTAATTGGTCATTACGAACTAGATTATTCCAACAGCCATGCTGTTTGTATTAGTTTTGTCCATGAGTGGCGAGACTCTACCGTATAAAGTCGAGTCTGATCAACAGATTTTTCAGAAATTTTTCATGGTCATTTTAATTACTCTCGAATGTGCGAGATGTCTGAAGTGGGTTTGGAACCACTGGCTCACGTCTAATAACCCAACAATGTTTGGCATAGAATAACATCATAACCTTAATGAGTCTCTACGTGGTTTTCAGTAGGACGGAGGAAAAACTTACGGTTCTATAACCCTTAGGTGTGATATCGGTGTTCCTTCCTGCTGTAGGAAGCCAAACTACACCATTTCAATGGTACATGATTCAAACAACGACGGATGAGGAATATTTCTCTAATTACTGCGACATACATACTTCATCCCAGATGCTGTAAAATATATTCTGCCTGGTTAAACGGTTTAAGTTCAGTTATCTTCCATTTAATTGCGTCGTCCACAGATACAATTGTAGTTTAGTAGTCAAATCGTCCACTTCCCTGATCATTCCCCAGTCTTAATCTGTTGGAAAGTAGGTGTTCAAGCTGGTCAATAAGTTATCCGCCCTTTGCAGCAATAATGTTTTCTGTAAAAATCTATTGGGTTTTTATGTTGAGTAAAGGGATGAGGAGTTTTACTAATGGAATGCTCGACTTCTTCTAGAGGAACCGCTACTTGACTTTGTTATGATGATTGTCGTTGATTACATGATCCTAGCGGAGTTTATACATTCAGGAGTTATTTGTATAGTCAAGAACTGTAATCACTATGTCTACACCATAGATGGGCACTAAAAAAGTAAAATTTCAGTAAAAATTAATTTTTACTGATTACTGAAAAAAATTACAGTTAAAAATGAAATCTAAATTTCATTACCAGTAAACATTTACTGAATACTGAAAAGCTTAATGCATTAGAATTATAATGCAGTATGCCCATGTATGGTCTACGCTACCTCTAAACTACAATATATTTTGATAACGATTTTGATCGATAATTTACGATATGACTGACTAGATCAGCTTTATAAGTGTGTAGCAAACACTAGGTTGAACAAAACATTTGCCTAATTTCAATAGCGAGATATAACAAGTCTACTTACTTTTGTTTAGTAGCTGTTGTAGCAAGTTATTTGCAACTACAGCATCAACAACAACAACAAAAGAAAATATGTATATAGTACATATATAAACAGGGTGACAAATGCAATAAAAAACAATCAGCTGTGAAAATGAAAAATAAAAAATACATACAATAATATGAAATAAAAAAAATATATAAAAATACACACACTTATGAAACTATTATGCGAACATCATGTTTGATCAGAGGCGTATTTGGCGATAGGAGCGTCAATAAAAGTAAAAAGAATTTTTGTGAAAGTTATTGAGTTATATGAGTTCTATTCGTGGTAGAGTTGTGTAGTGATTAAAGTGAGCGTTGTTGTATTAGAGTAATACTAGTTTAAACTGGGTAGAATGCAAACCAATGTTAAATTTATAAATCAAAGTCTAGTATTCCTTCCAAATAAACTATCTAGGAAGTCTTCTGAACAAGAGTACGTCCCATACAACAGTACATCCTATAGAACAATAAAATTTCCACAGAGTGCGTTGCTTCTAGGCAACGAGCCTAGCTGACCGTTTCCTAGGCCAGCTACAATACTTTGATTAATGAAACTATAGCAGAACAAAAACGGAAAGAAACTTTGTTTCCTTAGGGAATAAATAAATGCAAAAATAGTTCACACCAAAATCAAATAGTTCTCTGAAGATATATACCAATTAAATATACTGTTTGCAGTTATGTGCTTGGATCAGTGTGATGCATTTATTTTCCCTAGTAAATTATACTCATAGGATGAATTTAATATTATAACACCATCATTTGGAAAGGGATTGAAGCATTTTAATTCTTTAAATTAGAAAATTTTGATAACACAACAGTTGCGCTAAAAATTCATAGGCTTGCGTCCCTCCAATAATTCTAATTCTGTGTAATAGTCGCCGTAGCGTAGTTTATCTATTAGACGTGAAGCTAAGGTTCAAACGCCAGGTCAGACATCTTCAACAAAAACTTTGAGAGTGAATAATATTGCCATGAAACTGTAGGTCCCGCCAATCATGTATAAAACTAACACACACAACATAAGCGGTGTGAGAAGCTAGGTCGTAATCCTGAGTGAAGGATAGTAATGACCAATTATGTATGGACGTCAGTGCCCTGAAAACTTTTAAGTATTCTAAGTGTACCTCTTGTGATTTCTTAGTTATGATAGCTCGACTATTTGCCTCTTCTTTTCGGGCCATTTCCAGGTGGCTGGGTACCCAAACAATGCCCATACAAACCGCCATTTTTTATGGCCCCGGCTGATCTATTTCCCCAGATATATTTTGCAGAGATGACAAACAATATCTGTCTCATATCGCACCTGAAACTAGCTTGTAATCCTGACTGAAGGGTTGTAATGACCAATTATGTACCATGTATATGTAATAGTCGCTGCTGATGACTTTCCACTTTTCTGGATAATCGATAAATATAACCTAGCCAGTCGAATGTTACTTACTTTGGAGTCGGTGCAGCACGTGCAAGGAAATGATCTGTTGCCATATATCGAATTTATAGGTTATTCAGGAAGTTGGAACACCTTCCAACTGCTAATCATTTACTCATTTCTTTACAGCCGATTGTGAACTTGCGCAGCACCCACTTTAAAAGAGCTTTCGCTTAGCCAAATATCCGTATACGTTCCTATATTATGTTTAGAGTCTCGTCCATCTTCATCAATATTACGTTCAGTTTATTAAAAATTATTTAGCAGACTTTTTGATGTCCGAATAATGTCTATCAAGTCAAGTTCTGGCCTTTACAGGTTTTTTTCACTGAAAAGCCAAGTTTTATTAACACATGATATTCTTTTTTTTTTATCAATTACTACCATCAATTATTACCATAAGAGAAATTGATTTATTTTGAAAAAAAAAAAAATTAATTCGAACTTGAAATATCCTCAATACATACATTTAATGATTAAAATCGTATCTTTTTCAAAATTTTTATTCATGCTCCAACTACAGTCTGCAATTTCATTTGGTTTTCATTGTGTTCGACATTTTTATTTTAATTTTTTGTTTCTTTTTTATGCAACTACATTTACAATTTCAATTTCAGAACGTAAAGAAAAACTCATTAATGAACAAAATTTTTTATCAGCAAATGTTCCCAAAGACACGGCATCAATGGATTTAGACTCGAAACTTTTGAGACTGTTAACGTCTCTGGTATTAAATTCATGCATGACTGAATTCATTGGAGTTTGCCGTACGTACGTTTATAACATTTCTAGTGAAATACTTTTTAAATTACTTTTTCATATATTTTTATTACAATTGTTGTTGCCATTTTTGTTATGACATTGTTATTGTTGCTTTGGCATTGTTATTTTGGCTTTGGTTGCTCAGAATGCATAACTGTATTTGAATTCCACTAGACCCACTCTCTTGATATCAATCTTGGCCTTGATATCATTTCCATACTTCTACCTTTCTTTGTCCATAATCTCGTTTGCTATTAATAATCATTCATGATTTGATGGTAAATAACGTTAATATTTGAGATGAAAATTTCTATTCACACGATCTCAAGGATTGTCTTATTGAGTGATCAAACCAAACTCACTGGCCTTTCGATTGTTAAAAAATGTTATATGTTACTGACTTTGGAGGTTTCAAAAATAGTTCATATATATTTTTTTTGTTATTATTGTCGCATGTAAAGTATGCGACAAAACTATCTATTGTACTGTTCTATAAAGTCTTCCAAACCTTGTGTGGAGTTCGGTATCACTACTGCTAACTAACCGAATAGTACCTGAAAACTCATCAGTTGTAATCTTCTTGAGATTCGATCTCCTCAATTACAAATTTACATTATTGGGGTGTAAATAACCCTGACCCGAGCCTGTAACTATCCTCAACCTATTCCTGGATAGCCTAATATCGGGTGAACCGACTATCGTTTTAAATTTGAACCATCAGTTATTGGGAATCTGGAAATACTTATGCCATTCTATTGTGCCACAATATCTCCACTGAACGTAATGAATCGACTTTGGGATTTATTGGAAATTTGTGCCAACGAAAAACTGCGCGATGATGTCGATTTTGGTATCAGAAAACTCACACGTGGTTTTACAGAAGCCAAAACACCCATTACGAGTGACAATTTGATGCGGCTTGTGAAGCGGAGGCATCATTGACCCATATTTTTTAAAGATGAGGACAACGCAACCGTTACGGTCCGATTTTTTGTACCCGTTCTTCATGGTATTGATGTAAACGATGTTTGGTTTCAATAGGATGTTGCAACTTGCCAAACATCTCATGCCACAATCGATTTATAGAGTCAAACGTTTGATGGCCGTTTAATTATGCGAAATGGTGATGTCAATTGGCTGCCAAGAAGCTGCGATTTGACACCGTTGGACTATTTTCTGTGGGGCGCCGTTAAAGAAAAGTATTATGCCGACAAACCAGAGAGCATTTGAAGGCCAACATTCGTGCTGCTATTGCCGAGATTCGATCCCATATACTGAAGTAAGTGCACGGAAATTGGGCCAATTGAATTCATATGGCTGTGGCAGCAATTTGAATGAAATAATATTCAACTTCTAACCGGAGCTATTGTACTTTACAACAAAAAAATAAATTTAGTAAAATTTCAAACTGTTATTATTGTTTTTGAATTTTTAAATTTAAACTTTTAAATCACCCACCCTATACAAGAACACTCAAATCTGTTTCCACCATAAGTTTTCAGCAAAAGTATATATTGTCTCAAGCCTATTTGTATTGAGAACGCTTTCCGCCTTCCTTTTCACATGGCCTTATCAACGAAGTGTGTAAAACTATTGGAATATGAGCCTGCCAGCTTCATTGCTTTAAATGATTTGGAATTACGGTAGCTTGGATGGCAGATAGTATTGTTATGAGTATCAAAATATTTCATTAAATTAGGTTAGTATTTCGTTTTATTACTCACTTCTTACCTTCAGGCATAGCATACATAGCTACGCTAAATTACCAAAAACTGGATATCTTTTTTACGAAAGCCGTTTAACAGTGTATAGATGTATTGTATTTTGTTCTTCTTCGAAAGACAAACGAAATGACAAACGAAAGGATTACAACAATATGGTTTCCACTTAGTGTGTGTTATAATTTTTGTTTTAAAAAATATATTTTTTTCCTCCTGCTATTGTTACTCAGTGTGACTGTGTATGGCTTTTCTATTTTTCAACATGACAAAACCACACATGTGTCTGGAGTTTTATTCCGTTCTTTACAATTTTTTTTTTTATTTTTCATTCTCATCTCCTATCTTTTGAGGTTTTAATAAATTTCCATTGCAACTGGAGGGGAAATAGTAGGATACCTTGTAAAAAAAAATATACATATGTACATATGAAGGCACTGGAAGCAAGCATTTCTAAAAATCATATTCAAATTCTTATGATTCATTAAAAAAACGAAAAAAGGAAAGACTTGAAAACTTAAAAGTTACATACAATCGTAATACACACATGAATACAAAAACATTGTACATACATACGAGTATACACGTGTATTCCTAGATTATAGTAGTACTTGAAAATATATGCATTCATACATATGTACATGCATTAATTTTTGTAATCAAAAGCAAATTAGTTTATCCCCAGTCTTTGTGTGAAAATTACGAAAAGTACTTTCTGAAATAGAAAAAAAAAAAATTTGTAGGAAAAACGTAAAATAATTCTCAAAAATAATTTCAAAAAATTAATGACTAAAAACACATGAAGGAAAGTAATTATCGACTGTGAGCGAATATATTTTACACTACATTACATTACGGGATGTCATGTATTGATTCATGCCTTCATCATTCATACAAAACTTGTAGAAAATAAAAAAATCATATTTAAATTCATTAATGTTAAGAGAACTGTTCGGTATCCTAGTGGGTAGAGTGCTAATGTGTCACTGTGAGGTTATAAGTTCAAGTCTGACCAAAGGACATGATAAAACTAAATTATTATTATTAGACCTGTGATCCCGGTTTCCACTTTACGTCAGAAATCTACAACTAAACGAAAAATGAAAAAATATTTCTTCGATGACTTCCTCTCAGCAGAATTCTGGCAAAAACTCTCAGAGTAGATAAATTAAAATGGAAATGAAAAAGTTTCTCAAAAATCTATTGTTCGGAGTCGACTTTAAACTGTAGATCACGCCACTCATGTATAAAATTAACACACACAGCATAGCAATACTATTCCTCTCCTACTTACTTTTTGAGTTAGTAAAGATTACGCTAGGTAATCTAGGTTCTCACGCCACCAATTTTGCTCGTGTTAATATGAATGAGGGTACCTACAGGTTAGGGTCGAATCCGAACGACAAATTTTTGAGAAACTTTTTGTGCTAATTTTATTTTACTCTCAAAGTTTTTGTCAGAAGACTGATAAGAGGAAGACGCCGAAAGAAATATTTTTTTGGCATATTCTCCTCTAATAAGCCAATACGCTGCCTACTAGACAACGGAGACTGTAAATAATCACCCATATTCTGGTTGTCGTCGTCGACGTCGTCTTGCGTCGACAGTTTAAAATTGGTATTCTGTTTGTCGTTATTGACAGTTATAGATGATTGTCGACACACATTTGGTATTCTGTGACTCTGATTTTATCGACATCATTTTTGGTAACGACGACGACGGCGACGACGACGACGACAACCAGAATAAGGGTGAATATACCTCTCAATAGGCATTTGTTAATTATCTCCTGCCGCTGCACTACTACTATTTGCAATTGCCTTGAATTAGGTGTTGATTCAAGACCTAGACTTCACTGATGACAAAGCAAAATCGATGATCTGATCACTCTTAAAGAAGAACAGATTTAGAACTTTACATCTAGAAGATAAAAGGCAATTACATTAACAACTGTACCGATTTGGTAGACAGCTTTTGTTACCTACAATACTTGATATCTGGGTAATGACAGAAGTGCTTTGCTAAGTAGAAAGTGGAGATCATTTTAGATCAATTTTACGTATACAATTTTAGTATACAATTTTACGTGTGGAAACACTAGAGCCGAAAATCAAGAAAAAAATAGTGTGACGAATGCCACTGAGCAGAATTGCAAACACTAATAACTGTCTAGCTATCATGTCCTAGTTTCCAGATCACTAGTGAACAAAGTCCAAACACAAATTAAGAAATGTTTTAGTACAAAACTTAAATATTTTGGCCAAATACAATAAAAAATAATCGGGTGTAGAGTTGTAAGATGAGAACGTGGAAATTGCAAAGTCATTGTAAACTATTCGAAATCATCAGAAGAAGGTCCCTCCAATAGTATCAGCAGGGTAATCGAAGATATAACGATCCTAAAATACATGATAAAGGAACGTAATTATGGACTTAAAAAAATGCGATAAGCAGTTAATGAAAGAGCATCCCGAAGTAAAAATAAAAATTAATTGTAAAATACCTTATCAGTCCAAGCCATGCTGTGTGACATGCAGCTCCATCCTGTTAGAACCACATCATAGCAAGATTAATGCTAGTCAATTGAAAAAAATTTTTTTCTAATCATGTCCCAAAACCTTTCTATAGCGTAATATTGTAACCATCATTGTTTTAACAATACATGGACCAATGATTTCGCTAGTCCTATTAAACGCACCAAACAAAAATTATCCTTGGATATGATGGTGATTTGAACAAATGCTTGTAGATTATCGTCACTCCTTATTTACGTCCTCGTTCAAAATGGACATCATCGGAGAACAAAATTTTTAATAAAAATTCAATATCAATTTAGGTTTTAGATGATTCGCTGAATTGGCAACGAGTACGATGGTCGTGTGGCCTTAATTTCAGCACAAGTTGAATGAGAGGGCATCCCTAAGTAACAATAAAATTTAATTGAAAAATATCTTACTAGTCCAACAGAAATGAACAAAAACGAAATAATCGTGTAGGGTAGAGACTTAACCACAAAATAATTGTTAAGGATGCTACTTGCTGCATCATCATCATCATCACCATCAACAACAGCAACAGGAGTAGTAGTATCATTGTCAGTAGTTTTCAAATAAAAAAGAAAAACTTCGTTTCATTGTTTTTACCATACATGAGTTATACAAACATGAGATTTTTGAATTTTCTTCAAAAAAAAAAAATATCCTTCGTTTATGCATATGATATAATAATTGTAAATTAAATGTTTCTACTAATTTTTATTTATTCATACATACAATATGTATGTTTTTCATATTTTTTTTCATATAATTTATTCATATGAAAATTAATTCATGAATATAATTTCTATTTTTTTTTTTTGTTAAAGATTTGGTTTTTCCATTATGCCAGCCTGTTGAGGGCATTCTAAGTGTGCCTTGCTTGAATTGAAATTGAATTTTAGAACATAGATAAACATATTGTTCAAATTTTAAATGAAATTGAGTATGTGAGATGTTTTGAATATGCTTTTATTCTATTTTATGGAAATTCATTTCATTTCAATTCGATTCAGTTTTATCAATGGCTTAATTGGCATTGTTCAATAAAAATTTCAAATGATTATTAGAATATAAATACGTTTGAATTCGAGTTAAAATAATTTTGTGTTCAAAAACTATTTCCTATAGCAACTTACAAGACTTACTAAAATGAAAATATTTTTTTAGTATGTTATGAAATAGAATTTTTGCTCTTAGAAATCTTTGTTACTTTTTAAACTATTTATACAAATACATGGTGTTTTAAAAGTATCTTTGAATTCAAATTAGACTGCATTGCCTTGTGTCCAATGTAATATTAATTCTGTTTAAAGTTATTATTTTGAATTTATTTATTTAAAATATTATTATTAAATCAGATAATCACTATGACTATTTCATTAAATTCTCCAAAAAATGTTGAATTTCTAGTCGGTAGTTACTAAAGACCTGATATTTCATTAAACATGTGAGTGGTCAGTTATTAACACTTTCATGCCCGAATTTTTTTGACCAGAGCTAAAATACTTTTAAGGACATGTGTTTGTTAGTCATGGCATAAATATGAAGTGATATTAAATTCAGAGTATTATGTATTCTGGTTTTACCGTTATAAAATGTTGCCTCCAGGCAACATTGGTCAGTAGTGGAAAATTTTTAATGAAAGACTTATTTTTATATATTCGTAATTTTTAAATTATTTTCATTCTAATTTATTATTATAGAAAAGAAAACAGTTTTTTGTGTACTTGAACACAAATGTACTTTACACTTAGTACATTTGGATCTTGGAATTCCTTTTGCTCCCCATTCTATCCAATGACTTTTGTCATCAAAACGTACGGCTTTTGGTGAATCAGCTACGTATTTTCTTCTTCCCCGCTGTCACCATCATCATCCTCAGACTCCTTCCAGTCAAATTCCACAATTCTTTGTATTTCTCTTTGAGACAATCCTTTTGGACGCATACCTAATGCAGAAAAAGTTTAATGTAAATTTTATACATTATGGACCAATGTTGCCTATAGGCAATATAGAGTTTAAAAAAATACTGGAATAAAAATAGAAACATATTTTCCACTTTTTTTGTTTATAATTTATCTCTTACCTGCTTTTTAATTATTCATACACTTTTTATGAAAAAAATTCAAAAATTTACCGTTATTTTTAAGTTTGAAAAATTTATATTTTTTTTTCAATTTGGCATTGGCACGTGCCTACGCAAATTCAAATACCGATTAACTGAACACCTGTAGTGATAACTCATTCATTTTATTTTTAGAATACGCGTTTTCTGTCAAGCTTGCTTGCAAAAAAGAAAATTTTTACAAAAATTTAAAATAACGGAATTTATGAGCAAATATGTACAATGTTGCCTAAAGGCAATAACAGGCATGAAAGGGTTAAATAATGGATCAAAATACCTATCCATTATTAAGGAGAACCAAATAATCACAATTGGCCATCACACCTCTTATGTTATGTGTGTCAATTTTATACATTAATGGCTGGACCTACAGTTTAAAGTCGACTCAGAGCGACAAATTTTTCGAGAAGGTTTTCATGGCAATTTAATTCGCTCTTAGAGTTTTTGCCAGAAATATTTTTTTATATTTCGTTTTTCTGGAGATGTCTGATCTGGAGTTTGAATCAACGGGAAATTTGTTGAAAGTCCTGAAATTCTTATTTGGGGCTATAAATGACTGAATAGTATTCTCTCTATTATGATTATGTCTTGTAAACTGCCCGAGACTACACTGTAGATGATGTAGCCATGAGCTCCAGTTTTAGTGTATGTATCAAACAGTATGATACAGAATAGTGGAGATAAATGAAAATTCTCTTGTTTTCCTATAGCATTGGTAGAAAATGTTGCTCCCGTTGTAAAGAACTGATAGTTTTTCATCCACATACATAGAATTGAATTATTTTCTGGGGTTTTATTTTCCTTCTCAATGCATTCCATTCTAGAAGTTTGTCTGATAGTATCGAAGCCTTACTTGCAATCAGTAAACAGTGGATACAATCATGTCATGTATTGGCGTGATCTGTGCAACTTTTATTTTGTCAGATATCTGCCTGCATAACATGCCTAATTGGTCATTACAACCTTTCAGTCAGGATTACGACCTAGCTAATCCTACAATTCTAGGACCTTCTGTTGTTGACGAGTTATTCGTTAGTTGGAAAGCTTTATATACATACATACCTAATTGGTTATTACACCTTGCGGTCAGGACTACGACCCAGCTTCTCAAACCACTTAGGTTGTTTGCGTTAATTTTATACATTAGTGGCGATACTTAAAATTTAAGGTCGACTCCGAAGGACAGATTTTTTGAGAAGCTTTTCCTGGCAATTTTATTAACTTTTAGAGTAGTTGGCAGCGTACTTATCTATTTTAACTGTGTTACAGCTTTACGTTGACCCTAGTCTCAACAATGACTTTTCTTCAGATATCTTTATCAATAGTAGCTGAACTATAGGCTGCACTCATTAAAGATGGCGTCCTTTCAGTGCAACTTGGCGTAACATCTCCTCCTGAGAGATACCAGCTTACATTCTATTGGATTCTTGCAAATTTTGCTATGCTTTCTGTGGGTGCTGTACCCCAGTCACTGCAATCTTTGCGGCCTTTGCGCATCTTCTCTATTCAGCCACCCATCTGGGTCAGAAATCAGCCTTAGATCATTTGCCTTAAACTTGAATATCTTGTTATTTGCAAAATAAAAGATCTATGTTTTATAAGTTGTTTGATTTTGTGATTATTCCAAGTATATGAGTTCTTTGAATGCTTCGAATTGTCGATGTTATAATGTTAAAAACAAATAATGATGTTGTTTATCTTTTTTTCTTACCGAAAACGTAAACTTAGCATTACTGTGTGGAGACAAACTTCTGCAGCAGCCTCTACTAAATTGTCAACGATATAAGAATGTCAGCTGCTTACACCAAAGTTTATAAGCATTTTAATCTTGACCATGTATAATAATCAAAGGATGCCTAATAGAACCCGATTAGTGAATTGTTGAACTCCGGAAAGTTATAAGCTGCCACCACCACCCACCCTCCAAACTCAATATCATTTAGTTATTCTTAAATAGTAATGAGCTAAATGAGAATTACTTTTGGATTTCATTTGGGTGCTGTGTTATTTGTACGAACGACTATATAGTTAAGTACACAAACGATTGTAGCTGACAAACCTCTCACATATTCTTGGTGCGTGTGTGAAGATAAATTCGACAAAACCATCAATGTTAATATTAACAGAGCAATGTTATGTATTTAACAGAATACGCAATGTGATCATATGCAGTGTTGCCAGAAACCGGTTTGGAAAAAGTGCAAAAAGTTTGTGAAAAAAGTGCAATCCTGAATAAAAAAGTGCCAAAACTTTAGAACCGGTCATTAAAAAAAAAACTAAAAAATGAACAACGTTTTTCATCATAATTTTTTTTTTCTAATTTAGGTTAAATTTTATTAAAATTATTCGAAAATTAAAAAAAAATCCTTATCTTGGTTTAATAAATATGAATTTAGTTTGATTTAAAGAAGTATATGGAATAAAAAAATATTTATTTTCAAAACATACAGAGGTAGTCATAAGTATTTACACAAAAGAGCATTTTTATGTTTTTCTTAAAAAAGGTCTCAGTACTTTTTACTAGAAGTAAATTTTGGAAAAATTTTTGTTACTATTGCCTAGCCTGGAATATGCAGAAGTAAATAAAATAAAATTGGAAAAGATAACGGTTCTTAGTACTAAATAAAAAACAAATAACCATATGCTTAAAAGTTGTCAAACTTATTTACACACATTTTATTCTTTTCAAAAGTATTTACAAAAGACTTAAGTCCGGTCGCAATCTTTACTTTAATTATATCTTTTTTATTTTTACATAGTTTATTAATTAACTTAACTAGTACTTTGTAATACCGCCTTTTGAATCAATGGCCGCTTGTAATCTTTCTAGAATTGAGTTAGTTAAGTTTTGGGCAAATTCGGGAGTAAATTTAGACCAAATTTCACTAATTTCTTGTATAGCCTTTTCGCGTTTTCGACGTTTATCTATAGTTCTGTGATATTTTATGAAAGCCGAAACATTTTTAATAACGTTTAGGTCAGGGCTCTGAGGAGGCCATGGAAGAACAGCCTGACTTACGTTTTCTAAGAATGTGTTAGGTAACCATCCTTTGCGACAAGGGGCATTGTCGTGCTGTAAAATCCATTCACTTATTGTTAAAAGGTTGTTAGCGGACTCAAAGGCATGGTTGTTTATCATTTCGAGAGTAAAAAGTATTGAGCCCTTTTTTAAGAAAAACTTAGAAATGCTCTTTTGTGTAAATACTTATGACTACCTCTGTATTTATTACATTTGAAAAGTTGATTGAAGAAAAAATATATTAATTTTTTTGTATTTGTTTTTTTTTCTTTTTTGAAAACATTCAAAAATAAATATAAATTTTAAAAATTAATTTAAATTAAAAAAGACTTTATCATTGCATTAATAAAAAATAATTTGAAATATGAATTAGAATGAAATATACAATTAATTGTATGTTAAGTTTTGAAATTTAAGAAATGCATTGAAGTTTTAAATAATAAAAAATATAATTTTCTTACAAATTTCATTGGAAAAAAATTAAATTGTTAATCATTTTTAAAAAGTGCAAAATTTTGGTGGATTGAATATGTGCCACACTTCACAAAAAATATTCTCTACATGTTGCAGTGTTAGATAGATTCGGTAAAACTATGTTACAATACTTTTGAACATTGAAAATAATTACTAGGACTCTGGAGAGGATAATGAAGAGTTGCAGAGATTGGAATGTGGCGGAAGCAACAAGCTATATGAGAATTGTAATCCAAGCATTGCCTAATATAATCCAATCAGTGGTATATCACAAATGGTTTTGGAATTCGAGAGAGTTTCCTTCGAGAGAGTACAAAAAAGTTAAAAATGTCAGAAATTGCAAAATAAACTGTGCTCTATTTAAAGTGGTTCAATTCTTAAGCTAAGCTAATCTAAATCGATGCTGAATGCAAATTCTGTTCTGCATATATCAATATCGGGATAACGCGATCTGCGGAGTTTTTATAAGTGGGTTCATTATTAAATCGCTTTACAGCCTGTCATCTTTAACGTCAATGAAATATTACAACAAAAAATTTTAATCACGTCCCTAAATCAGTCTATGAGCTGGCGTATCAATCTACGCCAGATGGACCAATGACTTCGCCAACCCCATTAACCACAGCAAACAGTAAGGGTATTCGAATAAATGTTTGTTTAGGTTATAATCATTTCAAATGCGGCAACTTTGTTTATTTACGTGCTCCTTCAGTCAAAAATTGACTTCATCGGAGTATAAACTTTTTAATGGAAATACAATAACGTACTTATTCACTGAATTGTCAACGCATATGATGGTCGCTTCACTATAATTCCAGCACACGTTGAATCTTAAAAGCTTTTAGCCCAAGATCTTTGCGTAAAATTTTCTATAAGGAAGAACGGCAACGAATATTTTTATTAGAATCTGGCCAAATGCTTCCTATTATAGTGAGAAGTGCTTACTGTTCGACTTCTTACTGGGTACACATTATCAGTAAGAGTAAAAGGGGTCCGAAAACAATGCATTAAATTGAAATGCATGAAATTATCTGGTCTAAACGACGATTATTTCGTCGTAGTCTAGTGGGCAGAGTGTTGGCTTATTAGACGGGAGGCCTCGTTTCAAACCCCAGGTCAGACATCAAAACGCAAATAAGAAGAAATATTGCTTCGGTGACTTCCTCTGAGCAGATTTCTGTTAAAAACTCTGGGAGTAAATAAAATTATTCGGAATCGACTTTAAACTTCCGTAATCCCGATCCCGAAATCCCGGGATATCCAAAAATCACGAAAAACCCAGGATTTCGCGATTTTCTCTTAATAATAAAAATGAAAGACACAATTAACAATTCCATTTATATTCCAATTATATCAGAATTATATGTCTATAAAAATAAAATATATAAAACAACAAAACAAAAAGTAACAAAAAAGCGTAAATTAACAAAAATAAAAATTATTCATACATATGCAATTGCCTAATGCATTAATAAAATTATTTGGATTCCAAAATGAGTATATTATTGTTTAAAATAATTTTTTAAAAAGACTAAAACATCTAACATGTGATCTGATAGCCTTGAACGAATTTTGTTATCAACATACGGTGTCGTTGAAAAACACTTCTCGCAATCAACACTTATTGGTAAAATAGTTCCAAGATAGCTATATGCAGCTTGTAAATATTCACCTCTATTTCTTTGAACAGTTGAGTATTTAAATCAGTGAATCTATTAATTGATTTTATAGGGCTTTTGCATTCTTCGATGGCATCAAACAACTTTTTAGCAATGGAAGTAGGGTTCTCCTCATCTGAGATGCTATTATCGAAGTCGAGTGATAAAGAATTTTTTTCAGGACCTTTTACAAGGTCAAAGTACATATGAATCCACAATCCTAAAAATCCCGAAAAACCCCGGGACAAGTTTTAAAAAATCCCGGTATTCGGGATTTGTGAATCTCGAAAATCCCGTGATTTCGAGATTCGGGATTTCCCGATTGGCATCCCTAGTATGTATGTGTGTATGTATGTGAACGTCTATTATGTACACCACAGAATGGACGAAGTGCTCGGAAAGTTTGATTTGATCTGTTATAAGTCTATCCATAATGGAATGTCAAACTGCAATCATGAGCTGTATTGTTAACTCAAAGTTATGAAAAAAAAATATTTAAAGTGTACCTAAGATATGTACAATAAAGACCATATTGCAACAACCATTTCTGGCACAAGCAACAATTTGGAATACTTAGAACTTAAAACGTTATGATTTAACGTTTCCTATAAATGATTCCTATAAATAAGATTCCAATAGACTGGGAAATAGAGAATAGCGAATGCAAAAGCTTTTTTTATTATTTCTCTACTTTCTTAACATTTTTATTATGTCATCACAACAGATACATTCAAATTTTCTATTTTAGAGTTTTTGATCTTTCCCTTTTAATAGAATATCATTATAAAGAATACCATGGTTAAAATTCACAGTAAGAGAGATGATTGTGGTTCTCACAGAACGTGTCTTTATCAAGATAATTTGAGTTGAAAATTTTTGAAGACTGTCGAACGTGTGCACATCACTGATTTGGTAAAACGTGAATCATGTTTCCAGTTAAACAAACTTAATTTTCAATTGATTTTAGCTTTTTTTGTATTTATTGTCTGTATACAATACATATACAATACAACTAAGCTGCCGGGAAATGTAATAGAAAATTAAAATAATAATACAATTGAAGGAAAATGGAAAATAGAAAATGGAAAAATGCATGTAAATTGAACATTTATTACAATAACTGTTTCAATAAATTACAAGTATTTGTAGCAAATACATCAACATTATACGGCTACAGTTTTGGCGTCCAAGTTGTTGTTAAGAATATGGGTCGCAAAAGTAACAACAGCCACAACAGAACAACAATAATAGCAACTTTAACATCAAAAGTGAGCAAAACAACCTGGAGAAAGAATAGACACTGTACATTTCATGTTTTAAGTCTATTGACACTTGTATAGACTACAAGACTATGGCTATTGTAACGCGACTGGCTTCCCCCACTTACTTTCAAGAATCAAGGTTTTATGTGTTAAATTGGATGAGAGAGGAGAAAAAAAAGCAAAAACAACGGGTTTAGAAAAAAGGAAAAATGAAAAATAAAACCAAAGAGATCAGAGGTTGTAAAAATAGTTTCCGGTCATTAAAAGGAAAACGGAAACAGCAAACATTCGAATGAATTTCCGGTACATTGTTTGTTGTTTGCACGTCTAGTTTTTATCGTTGTTGTTATTGCTTGTTGGTTGTAAGAATCGTTTTTTTTTTTTGTGCCGTTCCGTTCATTTCTAAATTTCTTTATTGCAGTTTTTCTTTTTTGTTGTTGTTATTGTTGCAAAATGCACCAAAACTATTTTACTTGTAGTTGTTTGACTTTTTCTCTCCACTATTTCAAATCGTGTTACTTTTCGTAACATTTGAAAACTGTCATGTCCAATATTGATGGGACTTAGGAGTTCGCAATATTTTGATATTATCACTGCCATACACGCCTTAGTCCTTTGTGCACGGAAGCTCAGTTTTAAAATTATATAGGACAACTAATAGCCTTGATTAGCAGATTGTAATGCATTAGAACAATGGTACACTAAATTAGTTTTTACTCTTTATTCTACATCTCAATTAAGAGTTTATGAATCGAACAAATGATATCCAAATAATTCAAGAAGTGAAGATTTTTCAGATTCCTTGGTAATTATTGTTCTCAAAGTTATCTCTATTCTATTTCAAGCAATGTGTAGATTCAAAGTTCATGCTGCATATGGGATGTCATATGTAGTATGGATTGCTTAGTGTGTGATATGAACCACCCATTTCTAGAAAATACATGTCGCTATTCTGGGTCGAATTGTGATGTTACATAGAATAATATTCCTCTAAAATAAGGTTTAAAGTGGTAATTATCTTTGGCAGCAGTTTGGGTTATAAGAAATAAAAATTTGAAATTGTTTTCAAGCTGCCTTTAAACTTGACTTAAAAAGAGGGAGAATAATTTAATAAGCCTTGAAATTTACTTATTTATTTATTAATGAAATCATTGCCCAAATCCTGTACAACAAGATGAAAATCTTATATTTAAAGTACAGGAACGTAATATGTAAATAATAATTAACTTAATATAGTAAATGAATAACTGAATAATTACAAGTAGCAATAAGGGGAATAAAAACAAAATAGAAAAAGGAAAAAAAAAGAAATAACAAATTTGCGAATACTAGATGACCCGTGCGAATATTTCGCACCGTTAGTTGTCATTTTTGTAACATAAAATGAATATAATTAATAGAAATTTTATTAAAGGTATAAAAATATTAGAAATCATAATATATCATACGTATTTACATACATACATACATATGTTTAAATGCTTTTATAATACTTCTTTGAATACAATGTTAGAGGTAATGACATGATCATCGTTAACTTTTTGCCCGTACGAATCCTTAATACAAACAAAAATATCTTTAAACGTACGCACTCGAGAAAAAGCCACGTATAACTGCCCATGTGAAAAGACCGGTTCTGGTAAATACAATCCTACCTTTTGAAGGGTTTGACCTTGTTTTTCTTAAAACCTTTTTAACTGTTAAATATCAGCTGACACTATATATATGTATATATTAAAAGACACCGTATTACTACACTTCATAAAACAAACAATGCCATGACAATAACGACATTACCAAAATGGCTTTTACAACTTTATATATTATGTGGAATAGCATTACAATTAAGCAACCCTGTTTATCGCACTTGATCTAACAACTACTGCAAAGTATTGCCAAAACAGCTTTTTACAACTTAATATGCATATTATATATAACTGACTTAGTAATAAACGGCATTATAGTAAATAGCGGTATTGCCAGAATGGATTTTAATGCATACTATATTATGTAGAACTGCATTACTATTAAGTGACCCTGTATTACCACACTTGAACAAAAACATATAATCATAATGACAACAGTATTATCAGGCAGTTCTATATAAAATATAATTTTTATCAATAAAAATATTAATTTTTCAATTTCTAAATATTTTTCGTCATTAGTGTTAGATATAAGCTTTAAAATGAGATATCATTCATTAAATTTGATGCGGTGGTATGGGAGATATTTGCAACCGACAAAAAAAGTGCTTTAGAAATAATATATATGATGATATATAAAGAGAAAAAAAAAATAATCAACGAAATTATTGTAACAAAAATTTCCTGAAGCTATTAGCGTTGGTGTTGCATTGCTGATGTTGTGGAAGAATGTTCCAGAGACGAATAGCATGTAAATAAAACTGCCATTCGGAAAATAGGTATCGATGCCGAGGAACTATAATATTTCTACTACGGGGTGACTGGACAAAACGTAGCCTGTCAAATAAACAACTCGGTATCCGCTTGTTCACAATTCGATGCAAAAATAAAAGTACACGAATATTCAGAAGATTATCAAAGGTCACCCCGTAAAGACTCTTAGCTGCCACAGAGATATGATCCTATCTTCTCAAATTATAGACATATTATACATATCTAGCAATATTATTAAATAGAACGTTCAGCTTACGTTTGCTGCTAGAATCGCGATTACCAAACAGCTCGCATCCATACAGTAAGCAGGGAATCAAATAAGTTTTCGCAATTAAAATTCTAATCCTCAAAGGTATATAAAGTTGCGTGGACCAGAGAAATGCAATACAGAACATATTTTTTATTTTACTGTATTCTATAGATCTGGGGTAGGCGTTAAGCCCCGGTTATGCAAATGTCCATGGAACGTAACGGAACATACCTTCGTTTTTTTTTTACCGAAATTATATTACGGTTCGGTAATAGCTTCCATTGCTTTTCGTATTGTAAAAGCAAAGGTACGTTCCGCAGACGTTTGGCTAACCGGGGCTTTAAAGTACTTGAAATCCATGTAATCTAGTTTTGAATTCGGATAAAAGTGAAGATATGTTTGACATTTTTTTCTTGTTTTGAGTATAAAGACTCTTCAGTCAATACAATAGTAATGCAACGTTTTTAGACAACTAGAAATGGTACTCCCATAATATTAGGACCGTCTGAAGTTGACGATTTGGACGATTAGGATTACAATCTACCTTTCACACCACATACGTTGGCTGTGTTAAATTTATACATTTAAAATCGACTAAAACGATAGATTTTTGAGAAACTTTTTTAGTCAGTTTCTGTCAGAAAACCTGCTGAGAGGAAGTCACCAAAGAAATATATTTTCATGCTTCCTTTTGTTCGAGATGTCTAACCTGTGGTTTACATACTTTCTACTAGACTACGGCAGAAAACATTACTTAGGATTAATCTAGCTTTTTACAGCACCCATGTTGTGTGTGTTAATTTTATACATTATACAGCACACATTATATGGCAACTTGCTTAGATTACTTCGATTGAATAAATCTAACTTAACCGGGAAGCATTAATCTGCATAAACTGTTTAATTTTTATTTCATATTCTATTTATTAATGAAATTTCTGCTTAACTACCACAAAATTAAGAACCCACTTAAATAAGTGTTATTGGACAGAACAGATAAAAGCAGAAGTCATTTGATCGTGTTTATATGAAGTGGCATATACATGCAGTCATACGTATACATACAACGAAATATTTGCTTCATTTCACTTTGTAGTTTGTCTATTGGTGCAATTTTGAAATTGCTGCAGGTGTTTGAAAGAACATATGCCACATTTACTTGTGCACACAAATATTGTTTACACACAAGCACACACACATACAATATATAAACATATGTACACTGGTACTGGTATGTGGTATCTACTGAAAAACTTAACATTACACTCACACATACAACAAAAATAAATCCTGAGTTGTTTGCAATTCGAAATGTTTCTTATAAATGGTAGTTGCAGTTATAGTTATAGTAGTAGTTGTTGTTGGCTGCCCCTATAAATAGTTGCAAATAGATGAGTGTATGTGTTACCAAAAGTTTATTCGGGTTTGTATGTGTGCGTACATTTCTTGTTTGTTTTTGCCGTTCTTCTAATACTAATTCTGCTGCAGTTATAAATGTTCAAAACATTTCTATATTTTTTCTATGTCTCTAGTGTCCTTTTATTGTTGCTTTAAACATTAAGCTGTTAAAATGGCATGGTATGCTATTTGATTGTTTTTGTTTTTGGTTTTCTTGATATTAGTGTTGCCGATGTTGTTATTATTATTGCTGTTGTTATTTTTGGTTGTTATTCTTGTTGTCTTTAGAGTTTAGTTTTACGTTTTTCTTCTTTTGGTTTTCTTTTTAAGTGTCGTAAGTTTTTCCCCTCTTGTTAAAGTTGACTGGTCATTTATGTATGTTTGTATGGGGCACAAAAAGTTCAAAGTTCTTTTGACAGTCATGTACATGCAACAATACCAACAACTACTATACACGCTCATATAAACCTTCAATTCAATACAGAAAGTGGCAAAAAAAAAAGTAAAAAAGAAATGTGAAAATGAAACCAAGAAAAGAAATCAAAACAAAAAAGTGTTTCACATAAAAACTTTGGTTATTTTTCTCATAAACTCTTAAGGAAATGTTGATGTTTTGTGTGTGTGTGTGTGCTATTCTGTTGCCTCCAATTCCAATTCCATTTCCACTTCCATTTTCATTTCTTTTGGCCTTTTTCAATGAATACCACTTAGATACATGCACACATGCACTTGTATTAACGGTTGCAAGTTGCATCGAATGAAAAAAAAATAAAAAACCGTTCTATTGCTAGTGAACAAAAACATTAAAAATCTAAAATCTAGTTGGGGAAAAAACTAACGAGAAAATTTGTTCTCTTTTTTCGTTATTTCTTTGCTTAGTTGCAATCGTTTGCGTTGAATACCTTTTGAAAATATGTTAAGTGACAATCATAAAATGCATTAGCATTAGTAACGATGTGTAAGTTTCTATTTGAGCCATTTGTCATTTTTTGTATGCGAATTCATTGGCCATTCTTAAACGGTTTTTGTGTACGTACATTTTTGTTGTACACTTTACGCCACAAGGTGTAAAACATAATGTTATGGCTTCTGAAATATGGGTTACTAGATTGTTGGTAATTTGATTTCGTTTTTCTTTCCTGTCGCTTCACTTGTCTGAAGTGCAATTTGTCAAAATACTTATAATCAGAAATAATTAAAAGGATAATATTGTATAACGCCATGTGCTTAAGTTGTAAAGACTTTCTTAAACACACAAATATTGTGACACTTATTGCTTTTGAAAATTGTGTTAATAATCTGAATTGTTAATAAAGGTGGTATAAATGTTTTGGTTTTGTAATATCTGGAACACGATTTATAACGAATGGTTTAGCTGGCAAAAAGTGGAAGCTCTCATTTAAATGTTATTTAATTGTTGTATAAATTGTCGCCTTAAAGTATAGGTCACTGAATACGAGGTAATAAAAAATAGATGAAAATGTTTCTTTTTTTTATCACTTTTTCTTTCTGTGCTTTATTTCGGTGCTCTAAATCAAATTATTCTAGGCTATTGGGACTGACACTTCTAGTTGCCTATATACAATGCTAAGTGCCAAAACGTATTACCTTGTGTTGGGTGTATTAATGAGTAATCTTATTTATACAGTCTTTTTTTTTGATGAGGGACGCTCTTGTGACGATGTTGTTCCTTGATATTCTAATTTGTCATAATCAGAGGGCTTACATACATAAGTTGCACTTCAAAATGATAAGGTCACCTCAATATTTGCTCAATTCATCCAAAACTATAGAATCATGGTCACCATATTTATTTTGCACTTATTTACATAAATTTAAATAAATATGACATAACGGTACATCTCTAAGAGCAAAATCGGCTTCTTATTCACTTATTCGAACGTAGAATTTTTTTGAATAAGGTGACCATACGTAACATTCTATAGTTTGCATGAATTGAGCAAATATTGAGGTGACCTTATAATTTTAATGCGCACCTTACATAAATGGCCATTACAACCCCTAAATCAGGATTAAAACTTAGTTTGTCACACCACCCATGTTCTGTGTGTTAATTTTATCCATGATTGCTGAAATCAACAGTTTAAAGTCGACTCTGAACGATAGATTCTTTTTGAGAAACTTGTCATGACAATTTTATTTATCCTCAGAGTTTTTGCCACAAATTTGCTGAGAGGAAGACAGCGAAGTAATATTTTTTCATATTTCGTTTTGTTTGAGATATCTGGGTTTTGATTTGAACCACAAAATGTTTTAAATATTGTTATTCTTCTTGTGCATAAGTGTTTTAATCCCGTTTTGTATAATTTATACGGGAGGCCATCTAGTCTGTGTCCATAGAAAGGTTGGTTGACACTATAGCTTAGGTTAGATTAGCGGATAGCTTGCCGTTTACAGGCACGTTCACTCGGTGGCCATATGGCACATTGTGTCCCCTATCGTAAGGTTATTATCCGTTAGTGGTGGGTTGAAATCACCCCGAGGTTCAGATGCCACCGGCCAGTTCCCTTTATGACACATTCGCCGTCATGCCCTGATTTTCAAACGTTCTGTCACCCAAAAACCGATGACGTCTGTCCTGAAGTGCAGGAAACAAGATTTCACAAGTAAAGCTCTTCACCATTTTTACCGAGTGTGTTGTTTCAGCCAACGACTAGTGGCAGTGCTAGAATCCTAGAACTTGCTGGAGTAGAGTTGTAAGCTGTAGATATTAGCACTATACGTTTCGTCTCATTATGAATGCATTATCTCTTCAATCACACCAAACATACAGAACAGAACATTATTTCTCGTCAATTACGGTTTTAAGACTTTTTGTGTTGAAATACTTGACTAAGTTCTTGATCACTTAGCGTGGAGTTCAAAGATATTAATATTTTGGAGCTTTTTACACGCGTAAGAAATTTAATTTTAATTTGAAAACACGAACTCATCTTTGTACTTTTGAGAAATATTATTACTTATCTTTAGCTCTGTTTCATTTTCTCAGTGAAGCACATGAATGACTAGGCGCCGTAGTCTAATAGGTAGTGTGTTGGCTTATTAGACGTATGGACGAGCACAAGCCCCAGGTCAGACATCTCGGCGACTTCCTCTCAATAGATTTCTGGCACAAAGTCTGAAAGTAAATAAAAATTGCCATGAAAAGTTTCTTAAAAATCTGTCGTACGGAGTCCACTGGATAAAAAGAACTCATGTATAAAATTAACACTCACAACATAAGTAGTGTGAGAAGCTAGGTCGTTATCCTGACTGTATGTAACAGATGTTAGGATGATGGTACATCTTCTTATCGTTGCCTAGAAACAACAACAACTATCTGTTGAAATTGAATTGGGCGTAGGATAATGTGTCCTACTCTTTCCGACTATGCCAATATGTTCGTTGTAGAAGAGATCTTCTCTGTGGCATTATTAGTTGGAAAACCGTATCAAAAATCTTTTAGCTTCAATTGTTTTCAAACCAGATATTCTCAGATTTATGATCAAAGACTGTAAACATTCAATGTATTAAACTTGAGAATATTTATTAAATGCATATGTATATATACTTGTTATCTTTTTTCCAATGACTGACACCTTTTTGTAAAATTCTAATTTTTTGTGTTAAATTTTATTTTCATTTAATTTCAACAAAATTTAATTTGTTTTAAAATCTGAAATCAATTGTTGAAAATGTATTGACCTGTTTACAATTTAGAACAATATTTTGCAAACTAAACTGTTTTACTTAAATTCAAATCAATTTGTAAACATGTTGTATGAATTTAAAATTTACATGTACTCAAACCAAAAAAACTATGCCGTACATCATACAATCTACAGGCAATGCACTGCTAAATGGGAACGTTATCAGAGAATTGTAAAAAGTATTGTTAAAATTATACAATTAACTCTGTATTCAGTAATAACAATCATATTATAACTCCAAAACAAAAACACAGTATTTAAAAAAATCTTTAAACATTATTAGACTCCTTTAATACAAATACCTTTCACTGTGATTTGAAGGCTGTATACAACAAAATACCATAAACATTGAAGTATTGAAGCTGTATTGTGTTCAAAGAATAAAAAAAAAATGGTTGATCGAATAAGCATTCCTCAAAATCATTCCATTCATCTAGCCAATGGTCAATACAAAATTTATTGAAGGGAATTTTTTATAAAAAATTCATGAGTTGCTAATTGAAAACATTTGTCGACCATTACACGCACATACACCCAAAGGACCCCCACTAAACAACTTGAAAATTTGAAGCAAAAATTAAAAAAAAAAAAACAAAACAAAACAAAAATAAGCTATTCCAGCAAAGGTAGACATATTGTATATGAAAACCATTTAGGAAAACGCTTGGCCATAGTTGCGATAGACATTTTTCGTACCTAGTAACCCATTATATAGAAAATTGCATCGAAAACATCGCAAAACAAAAACATGAAACTAGAAAAGAAAAAGTGAGAAGAAATTCAAGTGGGGAAAGATCAAGTGAACGTACATACATACATACCTATGTATGTAGGTGGGAAATTTTATAAATGTTTATGGTGTTGTTGTATTTCAATATTTGTTTAGTTCTGTGAACCCTAAAGTCCAAGCATAGTCCATCAACATAGTTTAGCACTTACCATTTACTCTACAATAGCAGCAATAGAAAAAACAACAACAACAACAACACTAATGAAAACAACAACTTAACCCTTTCTACAACATAAAAATTTTGTACACATACTCGCATGTGGTGTATGTCACAATATACTATATGTACAAACATACATGTTATACAATACACACATGCAGTAGACTTTCACGTAAAGCAACGAAGCAACTTTTGCTGTGGGCACCTTTTCCTTTAAAGGAATAACTAAATATTAACCACTTTAGGCTTACGAATGTATGATTCAAAAGTTTTTGAGACCTTAGGTAAACGATTTTCAGTATCGAATTAACAATACATCTGATAGTTAGTCAGTGGAAAGATGTGAAAACTTTTGCTGGTTAAGAAACAAATATAGCATAGTCTTGGATAGATGAAACAAGATAAATATTCATCCAAAAAACCTGTAAGACAAATTGCAAATGAGCATTTTACAATGTCTACGAGAATGAGAATAAAACAATACCGTTGTTCATGTATGGTCCTCACTCTAAATAACAATATATCGTAGAAACATAAAGACATTAGATGGACGATGGAGGATTTTTTTGGCTTGGATAACAATAAAGGTGTACAGTGGAATCAAAAAAATGGACAGTTAGGTTAATGTGGTAGTTTTATACCAAAAGCTCACTTGAGCACGCATAGCGGCCCATTGTGGCACCACAGGCGAAACGCAGTCCTTGTACTGACCAAGTTCCTCCGAGCCAATGAGGGGGAAATCGGTCAGCGCAAGGGCTGCACAAAATAGTGGACAAGTTGCTCGAGATTATCTACAACAATTCTGACAATTTTAAGGTGCCTTCTCTCCAGAAAATCTTTCATTGACATGTAAATGGTCTCGTAATCATCGTAGAAAGGTCAGTGCTCACAGTTTCCTAGTATTCATCGATTTTGAAAGGTCTTTAAATTCTTAACAAAATCAATTTAACTATAAAGGAGTATCATATGTCATGTTTACATGAAAACCTGCAGGACAACAGCTTTGAATGTAAAAAAGAAATTCAGTTGGAATATGTTCTATTACTTGTACTACTCAACTGCGTCCTTGGTGTAGCACTAAGCTCAGTCCTGATAGACAATAGGATTATTGTGCCAAATAGATGAAGTTAGTCTTCGCAAATGATACTCGCCCGTTAAGTCTCATATTTTCCGATATTCAGGTTAAACTATGTATATGCCTGAGACGATATTTCCAATTTACTGGATTAAAAATTAATACCAACACAGAGCGGAAAGTCCTTGCCCAAGGTCTTGAAGTATCCGAATTTTCTTTCTTCTGCTACCTAGCCAGTCTCATTGACAATGATGTTAGTCACCATGTGATATATCGTCCTTGTCCAAGGTCTTGAAGGAAACGAATCATTTTTCTTCTGGTATATTTCCAGCCTAATAGAAAATGATGTTAATCATAGTTTGATATATCGCAACGGATCCAAATTAGCTGCGCGGAAAGTCTTTGTCCAAGGCCTTGAAGGAAGCGAATTATTTTTCTACTGCTATCTAGCCAGTCTAATTGAAAACGTAAGTAAGTCGTCATCTGATATTCCATGAGATATATCAATGGATCGCACAATTAAAACCAGTATATTCTGCACTGAACATATTGCTAAAGACTATCCAAAATAAACAGTTCCAGTGTAATATGCACTCTGCTATATGTACGTATTTGTATCACAGATCGTCTGGTATCATTAAAAAATATCTGATGACAATTCTAGTCATCTTCCGGTGAACGATGGGTTCGAATACCACACGCAGAAGAAGATCAAATAAACAGTTAATTAAAATTGGAATGAAAAGCAGACAAGTGTAACTGGGTTAGAAATGTACTAAGAAAGGAAAAGATTTTATCACCAGTAGTAGAGTAGAACCTGCAGGGTAGTAGATAAGCAGATGTATACTATTTGGAATAGCCAACTAGTGAAAGAGCTAATGTATGCTCAACATAATTGGAAAAAAATTGAAACTGCGCGAACCATCGGAAATTTAAGAAAACTATAATCTGATCCTCTGCCTCTCAGTGGTGAAAAATAATCGAATATAAACCCATATATTTATATTGGAAATGTATTACGAGTAAAAACGAAATGAAATTTACAATTCTCAAACACAAAAGTTTACATCACCAACAGATTTGAACAATATTGGAGACAGAATTCAACTTTTATTTGTTAAACATTCCCGTGAGTTCTTCCTGAAACAGTTTTTATAGGTAATGTTGTCTTAAGACTTAGCGATCTACATAGACTAGGCTATTGAAAAAAAGGACTCTCGAGAGTTAAGAGTAAATGCTTCAGAATATGTGAGTGTAAGTTTTTTTTATTGTTGTTGTATATATGTTGTATGTTTTGATATAAATATTATATTTTACATGGGAAGCACTACACTACACAACTGCTTCACGTTTGCACTTACAATCCTTAGCATATGTATATACACACACAAGCATATATGTATACGTTACTTCAATCACTTCCGTTGTACGCTTAAGTGGCTCTTTTGCACGCCATTATTTTACTTGTAATTGGAACGTGTGAGACATATTAAGCCATAAATACTTAAGAAACAAAAAACAGAATAAAAAATTAAAAATAAAATGAAAAAAGAAAAAAAATGTTTGAAATAGAAAAATAAAAAAATTTTTATGAAATATACGAAAGGTATAGCAAAAGAATTCAACTAAAAGGCTTTAGGTAAACGAAACCTTTGCCTCAGACACATACACACATACATACATATATTCGTTTAAACATTAATACAAGATTTTCCCTTTACACTACCATGTTCCTAGCCACTAGCAAAGTTTGAATAATAAAACTCCAATAAAAAATGTAGAATCTTAGTAAAGTACAATAAGAAAAGAAAATGAATACAAAAAAAGAACTCCAACTCCCTATAATTTCACATTGTTTTAAACAACAAACCTTGTACTTACTCGTACTACACCTATTCATATATATTCGTATGTTTGCTGTTTGTTTTGTTCACGTTTAGCCTCATTCTTACTCTCTCAGTAAGGCTTACAATTCATTTTTTCTTAGAATAATGTTCTCTCTTACATCTTAGGTTGAGTTTGGTATTCGCTTAACACAAAACAGTGCAGAACTAATGGAAATAAAAACAAAAGGGACTAGAAATATAAAATGCTCTCCTCTATTCGGTCTATTTAAACACCTACAATACGAATACTCGTATATGTACGTATAATGGGTTGAAAGAACATATGCGGCGAAAAGTCAGCACTAAAATTAACATACACCTTAGGACTGCGGCAAGACTGTACAGTTGAATAGCTTCGCATAGCTGTGGTTGTTAAAAAATTTTCTAAGATTTTTTATTTTCTATTTCAAACGGGTTTCCTTTATTTGCGAGCATAAAAGTGTGGTAATTCTGTTGTATTCTATTGCTTGCAACATTTTAAAGTATATTAAAGTTAAGTGATGGTTTACAAATCTTATATACTCGTAGTATGTTTTGTTTTGATTTTTTAAAATAGCCGAATAAAAAATAAAAGTAATTATTATTACCATCTGTCTACTACTCGTATTTTGTTGGGGTTTCAAACAAATTTTTAATGTTTATTGTGGAGTGAAATGGGCTACAAACATAAGAATTCTTGAGGGAATGCAGAATTACTTCAGCGGTGCAGTT
Organism: Sarcophaga caerulescens; assembly: GCA_927399465.1. Lineage (NCBI taxonomy): Eukaryota > Metazoa > Arthropoda > Insecta > Diptera > Sarcophagidae > Sarcophaga > Sarcophaga caerulescens. Next base: position 48,567,382 of record OV656872.1, on the reverse strand, counting down.
ATCCCGTCCTGAGGATTTCAATATCTTGCTGCAACTTGTCTCAACCGACTTGTTTACTCTATCATCCCTGGCCGACTACTTTTTACAACCGTCGTGTAATTTACATTCGAAAGGTCATGAGGGCAATTTCGTTAATTTTTCGACATCATGATAGCTCGAAAATGAATTAATGCATTGGATTCGATGTGTTTTTAGACGAGACCAACGTCAATCATCACTGCAGTCCTTCTAATAGCTCGAGCTTGCTTGCTTTCTATTGTCCCAGGTCGAGGAGATGTATTTGCGTGGACATTCGAGCAGATTTTCTTTTCTTTCGTTCACACATTGTCATCTAAAGGTAGGTAAAAGAGTATTTCGTATGATGATTATGGAGGTTCTAGACCAGGCAGAGTCTTAAGAGTGGTATTCTTAACTCTTATTTGTAAAGGGGGAAATTAGAGATAGAGAACTCTTGAATTTTGTGGGATTAAGTGGGTCGAATACATTGTCGGAATCAATAGTTCACTCTTAGGCCACAATTGGTAGGAAGTACTTAGACTAGTATCCTACTGGGCATTAGCTGAATTGAAAACATGGATTACAATTTAATGAAAACTGCCTGTATATGTAAGAGAAGAACACCATTGATCCCTTCTTTTACAGCTGTCTAGCCGTTAGATTTTTGAAGAGTAGTTCTTACCTGACATTCCCACAAAGTGTTGATTCAAGAACCTCCTTGGGTATCTCGATTTGATGACATGAATTTGAGTTATATACAGATTTTTACATTTCAGGCGTTGAGGTTTACATTCAAATCGATGTATCATTATACTATATAACGACAGTGTTAGTTACAAGTGCCTACGTAAAGCAAGAAATAATATTCAGTACATGGTTAGGAATGTTGATCATTTTTAGAAGTCCTGGCAGCCGCACAGAGCTCTTCCTCTAAATCGGTCTTAGAAAGAGGAGCCGGACGTTAGTATGTCTATATATCATGGTTTTTGTGTCGCCAAATATGATCTTCTTTTTATACTCAGGCCCATGGCTTATAATAGGAGGCAGCTTTAACTTGAAGTGTATTGGCTTTTTGAGTTGATTTTGAAAACAATTTCTTGAGCTGTGCGTATTTCAATTTTTGCCGTTAGTTATAATTTTAATGTTAAAACGCATTTCTTTTAAAGCATCCAATCAGCAGTTGTGTTTCAATGTCTCTCCACTCATGTGGTACATAAAAAAAGAAACACTCTTACCCTCTATGTGGTATTTAAAATACAAAACAATACGTAGAATATAAATTATCTGTTGTTAGCCATACATTATAAGTTAACTTTTACATACATACGTATGTGTGAACTATGGTTAGGTTATATAGGCAGTAGCCTTAAATATAATTCCGTCATTGATTCTGTTGTATAACCACATAAACACAAATAATTTGTATCCAAATCACGTCTTGTTAACCATATTCTTGGTGCCTAATAATCAGCCGTTTTAAATTCTCTAATAGTAGACAATGGCAGAAGAAAAGTTTAGTGGTCAGAAGAGTCTGAAGGTGTTCCGCAGCGACCACTATGGGGTTTCTTAAATGCATTCTATACAAATCTAACGAGTAACTCAATTAAAATGTCTTTGTAGCTAATGCCTCTGTCGTCTGTATCCACATGCTTTAGCAGTTGCACTAGCTTAAACAAATGAGTCAGCTATGTAGCCACATTCCATATCCCGTGTCTAGAAACATATGTACATAAAATTCTTCCTTTCTTCTACAATATTTTTTGATATTATTTGATATGTTGTACACCATTCACTTTGATTTGGTAACGAAATTTCTCTTAGAAAATGCAGGTTAATAAACTTTTACAATTGACGATATGGTTATTAATGGTATGTGGTTTCAATAGAATGTTGAGGCATGTCATTCAAACCAAAAAAATAATGAGTGATCACGACAAAATTCCTGTCGTTAATTTTGTCGTGATCACGCATTATGATTTGAATATATGTATATTGATCTCAGACTGTTAGAAGTAAGCGATTGCCCAGCAAAATAGGATTTGTGTTCCTTCGCGATAATATTGGTGACAAATTCATTTGAATAGAAGCGTATAGTGGGAGAAGAGTTTGGAATCAACAATCACCCACATTTCCCACCACTACACCAAGTAGACGGAGGGCCTTTTTCTGGGCAACGATAGATGGCAGCCCTATTATTATTATCGTAGGACTTGGTACATCAGACCAATCACCTGCTTAGCTGGAACAAGAAAAATATATTAAAAAAATGGAAACAGGGCAGAAATGCTTTGTGGAACCCTATATGATCACAAGAGGGGTACAGGAAAAAAGAAGCGTCTGAAACCAGACTGTTTTAGTTTTTTTTTTCAAAAAATACGTGAGTTTTCATAATTGGGGAAAATTTTCAGTACCTTGAAAAAGACAAAAAATTATCGAACAGTGGACGGTATATATTTGACTTAAATGTGAATATTCTAACCGATACGTCCATAACGTCCAAATGGAAAAATAATTGAAAATTTTATGAATACAGCTTATATTCCGGCAGGAGTAGTTCTACTTATTATATTTGTAATAATTCATCATTTTAATGAATAAAATTATAAAATTAAAAATATTGGTAAAGATGTATACTTACGTATACATAAAGGACATGAATAGAATTTTATAATCAATACAAGAAACTAAAAAAAAACCCTGTAAAGGTAGAGTAAAAAAGAAAATAATCCTTCGGAAAGGGAAGCTTAAAACACAAACAACTTAAAAGATTTTGCTGTTTACGTCTCGACTACAGTTCGGTAAGCGTAAAACTATGATAACCAGTTTTTGTTTTTAAACTTTTATTGTTTTTTTTTGTGCATTTGTTGTCAAAAAAAAAAAAAAAGTGAACAGATACATACAACTGGAACCAGCATAGTTTCAATATACTACACAATTCACCAAAAAACAAAAGCTCAACTACTCTCCTACATCTCAATTCGAGACCCAAAGTTAGTTTGTGATGATGATGACGATTATTGTCATTGCTCGGTCAGTTGTATATCCTAAAACCGGATAATGTCCTTCAAGTGGCAAGAGTGTAAACAACATAAATGTTCTTGTTGCTTTGTAAAGGTCTCTAGTGTGTGTGTGTGCGCTGAAGTAGTAGCATCAGCATCTAATGTATATTTAGTAGATGTCCTTTTGTCAAACCACCTCACACTATGTGCAACATACATCTTACATTAAACACTACCAGCTTCTTAAATGTTCATCTAACCATCCATTAAAACGTTTGTGACTCTGTATATGCAGACATACAGCTTTTTTTTTGTATTTCATTTTATGTTTCCCTCTTTCTCTTATTTTTCTACTTTGACTTGTGCTGAATGCAAGTTGTTGTTCGTTTCTACTGGGTAATCTCAGCGTTAGGTCTCCTTTCAATGTTTCAGATACTGCTGTACATGGTGCTTCAACAATTCCTAAAGCAGCAGCAGTTCCTTGTTATTTTTCTATGTTTCTTTGTGCATTACGGAGCAAAACAAAATGGAGGTGTTGAAATTGATGGTCTGTAAACGAATGTTTTTTAACCCTATTATTACCAATGCGTAACATTTTCTAATGCCAGTCATTATGTGCAGACTAAAGTCAATAGGGTCAAGTGCCTGGCATCGTTTGTATTGCTTGAAGGATGAATTTTTTTAATAAAAATTTTTAATTTCATTCCTTTATAAAATGTTGCAAACGACTTAACAGTTACGACCTGCACGAATATAACGCAATAGTGCTGTAACAACAAATAGGGACCGGTAATGCATTTGGCCTCTAGTCACTCTATCCAAATATGCCATCAGATTTTAAAACGTAAACGTAAAGTAACAATTACTGTCCATTGTAAAGTCATATTACTTGTATACCTTGCTTTGTGTCATTGCTTGTACAGTGGCGATCAAAACTGAGAAACTGGAAAATATTGTGAAGCACAAAAATATGTACTCGTATGTAGCAAATGATGGTTTGGAATTATGTTATTAAACATACATACTTGTTGTTTATATCATCATACTTATTGGCTCAAAGCATAGTTTACAATATGTTTGGAATTTTCTGTCTTCACATATTATTTAAGTAGCCGTAGTCTAGTAGGTAGGTGTTGGCTTATTAAAACTAAAGCCAGGGTTCGAGCCCCAGGCCAGACACCAAATAAAATACAAAAAGTATTTCTTCGTCGATTTCCTCTCAGCAGATTTCTGGCAAAAGCTCTGAGACTAAAAATTGCCATGAAAAGCTTCTCAAAAACTGTAGGTCCCGCCACTCATGTATAAAATTAACGCCCACAACACGAGTGGTGTGAGAAGCTAGGTCAATAATCCTAACTGAAGGGTTGTAATGCCCAATTATGTATGTATGTACATATTATTTAATTTTATTTCAAACTAATTGTAGGCTTATTAGACAAACCCCAGGTGACTTCCTATCAACAGATTTCTGGTAATAACTTTAAAAGTAAATAAAAATTCCCACGAAAAAGTTTCTCAAAAAATCTGTCGTTTGATGTCGACTTTAAACTGTAGGTCCCGCCATTCATTTATAAAATTAACACATACAGCATAAGTGGTGTGAGAAGCTAGGTAGTAATACTGGCAAAAGGGCTGTAATGACCAATACTGCATGTATGTTATGTATCATGAAAATTCTATGCTGTTTCGATTAAGTATGGAATTCAGAATTTTTTCGGTAATTTTGTTCAAGAAATCGTTGCTGCATTGGATCGATTGCTGCCTGTGCATTGTTGAAGTTAGCGCCGTTGTGCTGAAACCACATATCGTGCAGATCCTTATTGTTCATTTGAGCTCACAAGAATTCCGTTATAATATTCCTGTAACGAATCCTGTTCATAGTCATCTTGAGAAAAACAACACCCGATCTCTTCGCCTGATCAAAATCCGCATCAGACAGTTGCCCCTTGTGGTTCCCTTTGTCTCTCATGGTTGGGTTAGGATTTTTGGAGCACACAAATTCGACCGGCGCTATCTACAGTGTGCTCGTCGTGTGCTGAATTTTGTGCGCAGTCTCTGTGAAATTTTAATTTATAGAGAATGCTACCGAATGATTCCGTAGTCTAGTAGGTAGCGTGTTGACTTATTAGACGTGAGGCCACGGTTCAAAACCACTGGTCAGACATCTCCAACCAAACGAAATTTAAATATTTCTTTGGCATATTTCTGACAAATACTCTGAGACTTAATAAATTTTCAAGAATCTGTCGTCCGGAATCGACTTTAAATTGCAAAGGTGGTATGAGAAGTTAGGTCGTAATCCTGACTAAAGGGTTGTAATGACCAATTGTGTATGTACGTATGTATGATGCCGAATTGATATCTTCAGGCTTACTACGACGCTGTCGTTTACAGCGGTAAAATATAGCCTGAGACATTGACGCACAGAAGTCGTACTGTTCCTTAACGTTATTTGAACACTCTTCTTAAGGACGACACATAAGCGGTGTCAGCATGACTTTCCAACAAATTTTAATTTCCACTGCCCATGAAGCAGAGCATATTTAATGCCGACATTAGTTACGCTGTCTGTCTGTTGCACCTTAATTTCGTTTATTTATCTTATTGGCAAACAACAAAGTCTTAGATGAGCTTTTTTTTTACCGTCTATAATGATTTTGTTGTTATTATTGTTTTTAGCATTTATTTTTTTATAACATGAGATTTTTTTGTGTTGTTTTTCCTTGCAGCATTGTGTTGATCCTGTTTTTTGAGAGTAGAGAAATATACGAACATAAAACGGTCTTTGCCATCTAATGTTGAACAGAATGATTTTTTTTTCATCCGTATTTTGTTTTTTAAGTTCAGTTCAGTCCTTGTTGATTTATTAAGGATAAACCAGATGAGTAACTGCCCTTCTTAGCTTAAGGTATTTTAAACATGTCAATATTTTACTAGGCACCATTTTTTCATTTACTTTTTTTAAAACAACGCCCCTTACAAGGTTTTTTCTTGATTTTATATTTTGTATGTCCTTCTATCGCCGTGAATACAGTTTAAAGATGGCAGCAGCAGCAGCAGGGGTTGTGTATTCAATAATTTATATGATGTAATGACGTTAAACAATTTATGTTTACTATAACAATTTGCACAATTATTTATTTAAATTCTCATGGCCGCAAAACTGTAATTTACTGTAATTAAGCAATTTATAAAACAATTAAAATGAACATTGAAAAAAAAAAGCACTGAACAAAGCAAAATTCAGTTATACACACACAGATTAATGGATTTCGAATTCATTTGTCTTAATATCAATACCACGCATACATATGTACATACACTTAAGCATACATATGTTTTTGTATGTATGAAATGAAATAAAAATATTGCAAAACAATAGATGACCACTAACAATGAAAATCACTTAACGCCTATTAATCATAACGAAATAAGCATAAATTGCTACAGGAAGAGGTGGTTTGAGCCACCTTATGGTCTAAAATTAATTACAAAATTTATGGTCGAAGTAGAAAAAAAAAAAAAAGAAAAACAATTCAACATGTATTCGTATTATAATACAGATTTAGTATTGATAAAATAATTATTAAACAATATAATATGTTTCCGAATACTTTGAGGGTTGTATAAATTGTATCCGTGGTCTTTTTCTACTGTATTGTATGGAACCTATATGTGATTGAAAGATGACATTTTAGATTATATTTTGAAGAACGTTCATTACATTTAGGATCGTGAAAAAAGTTACACAGATTCTTAAACTAATGAAATATGTGGAGAAATGAGAAACATGCAGGAAAAACGTGCAAAACTTTGTGAAAGCTATAGTTGACAACACGATCAAAAAAATTTGCGAAATCTTCGCAAATTGCGATAGTAATGACAACCGCAAACTAAACTTGGCATACAACAATATAGCAAGATACGTGTTTCTTAAAGGTCGCCGTGATCATATTTCTCAGTTAGCGTACCAGATATTTGGTGTGAAATTTGATAATCTTCTGAAAATTAAATGCCTCATTCTATTCCATAAGATTATTAATACGGGACAGCCGGAATATTTATTGGGCCGAGTCAAGTTTGCTAGGTCATTCCGGGGCATGAAGATTATTCAACAACGGTACAGGACTCTTCTTTCACAGCGTCAGTTTTTTATACACACCACAAGTCTCTGGAATTCCCTACCGAATTACATACAAAAGTTAGGCAATGCAAATGCGTTCAAAAAGGAGTTATTTAAATTGTTCTCTTAATGAAAAGTATGTTACTTCCTTAGTATGGTTTACTATATCGGTTAAATATTTATCCTTACTTTCTTACTCTAATTTTTGTAAATATTTCTTTTTTATATTTTTATAATTCTTTATTTTTTCTTTTTTTTAAACTTTTTTAGTTATTTCTGTTTGTTTTCTAAATTGCTTGAAATTATATTTCTACTTAAATTTAATAATTTTATTAATATGTTTCTTATATTAATTTGTTATTTTTTTTTTTTTTTGCTTAATTTCTTATATTTTACAATTATTTTTATTTTTTTTTTGTTTTATATCTTATTGATCCTAAGCATAGCACTATAACTCATAAGATTAAAATCTTGTTGTGTTATGTTAATTATAATAAATAAATAAATAAATAAAAAAAAAAGAGCAGTACACTCGGTTATTTTTTTTTTGGAAATTTTGACGTTGCAGATCCATTTAGTCCCTGTCAGTCAGTCATTAATAAAAAGCAAGACCGACATGCCAACATCAACTATTTAAACCTATATTGTTACGTTTAAATATTTTAAAAGTTTACGTTACATGTGAGTTTAATGATTGCAATTTTTAATTCTTTACGTATTTAAATTTATTAACTTGCTTTAGTTAATACCACCGCACAATCAATTAGATTCAGTTAGAATTACGACCTAGTTTCTCACACCATCAATGTTATGAGTGTTAATTTTATGCATCATTGGTGCGACGAATCACAGATTTATTGAGAAAAATTTTCATGGCAATTCTATTTACTCTCACAATTTTTGTCAAAAACCTACTGAGACGAAATTGCCGAAGAAATATTTTTCTATTTGGTTTTGTGAGAGAGAGAGCCAACACAATACCTAGTATACTATGGCGGCTTCACATTACATCAGGTTCTATTTCTAATATTGCATTACAAACTTCACATATATAGACGTATACTTATACATACGCAACATTAATTTTGGATCTGGCCACCTCTAGACTCTATTGATAATTTGTTATTCTTCTCTATCTTTAGTTTGTTTTGTTATGGTTAGTCTGTTTTTTATTTTTTACTATCTCTTTTGTTGTTTGCTTTTGTAATTATTTGTCATTGTAATCTCTTTGTTGTTTAATTATTGTATTTTGTATTTGTCTCTAGGATGACTGAACAAAATTGTAAATTTTGGAGACACCGATTTATCTCCAAAATTTTGAAAAAAATTCCTCAAGCTGAAACCATAGGATAAAATTTATATCTCAATATTGTAGGATCCATTACAAAAAGAGCTGAGTATAATTCCAAAAATTAAATAAAAAATTTTAATTATGTTTCGTATATAATTTTTTGAATATTGTTCACATTTGCCTCTTTAATTGAGCTACAAAAACGTATTGACTAATTTGTACATGGCGTATGAGTAATATTTAATAAATCTCTTTATTATCTCTCATACGTACGCATGTGTATGTGTTGAGGTTACGAACACATTACTTTTTCGATTTAAAGTGAAATGTTCGTTATGTTGAGTACTAAGTTAAAAATTAAAAGCGTTCTCCATTTTATTCAAAACTCAGAGTATATGTAGTATTTTTGAATTTTGTTATGAAAGTTATATTCTTTTTTTTACAGAGAGTGTTAAGTTAACTGATACTGCTAACATATATTAAAAGTTTGGAAAACTATAAAAGAAATCGATTAAAAATCATATAAATAGGAAAAGTTGCAAAAATTAAAAAAGAACGACGAAGAAAAACCTTTGAATTTTACAACAAAACAAACAAATATGAAAAAGAACTGGGTCCTCAACATAGATAATCAAGTTGAAAGATCAGAATATTTTCATCAAATATACATACATAATTGGTCATTACAACCCTTCAGTGAGGATTATTGACCTAGTTTCTCACACCACTTATGTTGTGTGAGTTAATTTTATACATAAGTGGCGGGACCTACAGTTTAAAGTCGACTCCGAACTACAGATTTTTTTTGAGAAACTTTTCATGGCAATTTTATTTACTCTCAGAGTTTTTGACAGAAATCTGCTGAAAGGAAATCGCCGAAGAAATACTTTTTGTATTTTGTTTTGATGTCTGGCCTGGGGCTCGAACCCTGGCTTTACGTCTAATAAGCCAACACACTACCTACTAGACTACGGCGACTTCACCAAATATACCCTTCATAAATCGGATACAAATTAGAATGGTTGGGGAATCTGTCATAATAGGTTGAATAGTTGTGGTATCAAGGATTAAACTATTAATCCAGTATCAAGGATTCAAAAACAGATTTTGTTACGGTCGGACATTGCTTAGGACCAGAGTTATAAGCGTCGAAGCCGATTGGTTTCTTCAACTGAGCTAAAAAGGTTTTCTATATAAAACTGGAAAAATTGTCGGTGTCTTATTTCTCTTGTCGATAACTTGCACTTTTTGTCGATAGCTTCCTTTTTTGGGCGATGACTTGTTTGTTTTGAGGCGAAAAAATTTAGATGCTCGTTAAATACAGTGTTCACATAATCTATAGCTCGTTAAATCGGAATACTACTGAACTTACATACATAAGCAATACGAATTAACTCTTATCAAGGATTATATTAAGAACTAATGACAGTATTTAACACAATTTTTTTTGTTATAAAATTTCTCGGCATTTGTTAAATCATACTCTCGAAAATTAAGTAGGGCATGAGAAGTCATTAAAACAAAACGATTGCGTTAGCGTTGCATTGACACAATGACTAAAAACCGGAAGCGGAAGTAGCACCGTTGTAAACGCATACACGTTAAATATATTGAAACGTATGTGCATCCCTCTGTGCCTCTTGCATTTTATACCTTCCTACGACTAAACAAAAATTGCGTAAAACAATTAAATACAAAATATCACATTTTTTGTATGTGGAAATTTTATTTCGATTCATTTAATTATGCACTCTCACATACAATGTATTCAGGCAAATGAAAATTTCTGCAATACAGATTTAAACAGTGAAAGACAATATGACAGCAGCAGTTTAATTATCATCATTTGGCTTGATAGCAATGCCATCGCGATCACAGTGGACATGCGGAAAGACTGCCGTTCCCATCTAACGACTTGTGCCGTGGCTGTGAATCTGCTGAAGGCTGTTATCCACTTTCTTTGTCAATGTCCATCTCTTGCGTGGTGTGGATATAGGTTATTTGGCTCTGCATTCCTTGTCAGCTTAACGGTGTTATCATCCACGGATATCAAGCATATTGCTTCGTTTATTAAACTTTCAGGCTGGTTTACCAGCGTAGGGTGCTCGTGCTTTTAATGATTTTTTTATATGAAGTTTGACAATTAAGTTTCACAGAAAGTTCATGTATAAAAGACAAAAGTAAATAATCAGCATCATCTAATAGTAATTCTGCCTCACACAAAATAAAATGAAATAAATTTGAGTATGTAACAATTTTTAAAGAACGACATTATTAGTAACTGTTATTTGGCAATTTAAATCACTGTAGTTACCAGTGAATTATGAATCACTGTGATTAAATCACAGTTTTAAAAATATCGCTCATCTCTATACACGAGTGAATGAAATTAAAAAATCTTGCAGGAGCACGTAAGTCTACCAGCCTAAACGAATGTGTTAAGATTATATTCGGCTACTAACATTTCTTGGAGTTCGGTCAGTTATTGATTGTTTATCCTCAAGTAAGTAAGAATTTCGAAGAGGTATTCGTCGAAAGTTTAGCATTATCAATCAATGGTGAATACGCTGTCGTTCTCTATACAGGTAGTAATCAAGTGCCTTTACTAGTATATGCTACACCTTTAAGTACAAACACCATTAATTGAACCTTGTTGCACCAATTACGACTTTAGGATTTTGATAATCAATTAAATTGAATACAAGATTTTAAATTTAAAATAAAAAACACAGAAATACAACGTGTTTTCACTGTATATTATTTTGTCTGAATGTCATTAGGCTTGATATTTATGTTAGTAATTGTAGTTGTTGTTATTGTAATTGTTTAACCGCATTTAAGAGCACCTTCGGCTATACACTCCATCCCATGCATGCATTTTCACATGCCATTGAGTATGGCAGACATTTATAGGTTTAGTCAGGCATACAGTAGCATATTGTCTTAATCGAAAAATTTAAACAATGCCACCGAGAATAGCGGAAAACGTCTGTACAAAAGTATACGCTTGTAGTTGTATACATATGCATCTTTCTTTCAGCCTATCTATTTATATTACACCACACATATAGTGTATGTGTGTATGTGTGTATATACGTATGTATGTGTATGGGATTATATGCAAGTGTATTTATATAGAAATTGCTTGTTCTCTTGCTTGCAAACAATGATAAAGAGCAACAATTGAAAATTTTCAATTAAAAGTCTTTATTAAAATGACTCACTTCAATAAAAGCGGTTATAGCGGTTAAACTCTGCCGCTGTTGTTGTGCTCCCTCTATTTGCTATTTGTTGTTGTTATTGTGTTATTGTATTATTCAGTAATTCAGTCTTTCTTTTTAATTTTGTTGTTGGTTTTTGTTGCATTGCATATTATTGTAGTTGGCATGGTATTGTATGTGTCTGCTTGTTATCTGCTTCACTAGACCTACTAAAGGTAGAACGAAAAGAGCTTCAGAAATAGGTTGCAATTCATTGCATATATGCTGTTATACGCTCTACAGTTTGATTGTTATGTGGAACTAGTAAATGATGAGGTTGGTAACTACTCGTTGAATTTATGAGTTCTATCAGGAGTTATGAGAATAAAGATCAAATATCTGATATTGACTGTAACGTGAACATGATAACGCATTATTTATAAACTCAATTGTAAAGCATAGAAAGAGACGGCATGTGATTTCATCAAGTCCACAAAGCAACGAATTCCAGGAAAAATTATATTAAATTGTAATGTTAACTGATCATCGAGATCAGGCTTTTTAAAGTCATACGATTTTTCTTTGGCGGGTTTAGAACTTTCGAAATAATCTATAAACAATTCCTGGCTTGTCATAACAGCTGTGGCAGCGATTTTTCGGATCTGTCTATAGATAGAGTTACTAGCTACTCTGCTTAAAATCTTTGTTCTCTGTAAAACTATATTGGATTATTGTATTATGTTGCAATGATAAGAAATTTATAGAAGTCGCCGTAGTCCAGTAGATAGTGTTTGGCTTATTAGTCGTGAGACCACGGTTCAAACCCTAATTATGAATAATCTTTTGCTTTGCTTTAGTTTTTTATTAATCGAGTGTTTTCAGTGAAGCACCTAATTGACCAGTTGCAGTAGTCTAGTGTGTTTTGGCCACAGTTTAAACCCCAGATCAGATGTCTCGAACAAAATTAAATACGAAGAAATATTTGTTCGGCGAGTTTTCTCAGCAGATTTCTGGCTACTTGTGGATAAAATTAACACACACAACGTAAGTGATGTGAGAAACTAGGTCGTAATCCTGACTCAAGTAAGTTAAGAATCTTAACTTGAGACCTTCACTGTTGTGAATTTATTTAGGGGTGTAAGGCAGTTCCTGAATAAAATATTTGGGATATTTAGACCGATTTAAGGTGAAAAAATTTGGACGTGATAAACTGCTTAAACAGCTTAAGACAGCCTTTGCTGAACAGCCACAAAAGGATTTGTTCAATAAAACCTATGACGAAATTGATCTGGTGTTGCCCAATGGTTAAAGGGTGCAAGTTATTCGCACCACCGATCCCAATTTGGTTAAGGGCCAACAGGCCTACGCATAAGATCAATTGCAGAGCTTGTTTGCCGAGTATGGTTTTAAAAAGACCACCTTAGAAAGTACAAATATTGAGATCCCCTAATCCAGAAGAAGCTGTGGATACTGGTAACTTAGCGGGTGGCTTGGATTTATGCAATTTGGCTTCCTTGTATGGTGGCAGTGTAGAGAGTTTAACCGATGGAGCCAATAGTATAGCCAGTTCAGCGGTGATACAATCCGATTCCGATGAGCCTCCCAAGATTTCCAAAATTCGCAAATTTTAATGAAAATCATTTTTGTTGTCTAAAAAAATCGAATCTGAATTGCTTTTCAGATACTTTAAACACTTCAGCACACCTCCTGCTTTTTGTTCCTGCAATTGTTAAAGTACAGAACGATTGCATTTGACTCTGAAGGATTATATAAGCAGAGAATTTGATTACGATTTGGAATCTGCAGAAATCTGCTGAGTGAAATCAACGAAGAAATATTTTTCGTATTTCATATTGTTGGAGATGTCTGATCTGGGGTTTGAACCGTGGCCTACTAGACTACATTGTTAAAACTGCCGTAGTATTAGTGGTAGACAAAAAATTAACAACGATGATGAATTATAAGTCTTAAAACTGTGATGTTAGCTTAACAAACGAAAATAATTCAATGAAATTTCACAATTTTCGTTCTATTTTCATCCAAAAAAACATTTTGAAAGCAAGCAGAATTAAAAATTTATAGAATTGGAGCCCAATACGATACCTATCACAGTCAACTAGAAGTTTGTATAAGTCTGTATAACTTTTATTTAAAAATAACAAAAATTTACGGCATATGTATATATGCATGTGGTGTACAGCATTTTGCATTCGCTGCAACCATTTCATTTTTGCTTGTTAATTGTCTTTAGTTCAACATGTGAGAAAAATATTTCGGTTTGAATGCGCTGAGTGCATTTTAATAGAATTTTTTAATTAAATACATGGTTGGTGTTATTGCTGTTCAATTTAAAAATAAAGCGTTATACTTACTATTTCACTCACTGATACCTGAGCATAAATGCAGAACAATTTCAACAACTAGTAGTAGAAACATATAGACAGACAGTGTGGCTTAATTTTTAATTTGCTTTACGAATTTTCCTTATTTTTTTGTGTGTTTATTACATATTGATTATGGCATTAATTTAATAAATCCATTCACTGTGGTTAAGAAACAATTATAGTTAAACATTATTGTAAAACTACAACTAAAATTACTCAAGATAAAGATCTTTCAAAAAAGGAAATTTAATTTCTAGTCTCTTTACAACAATAAATAAATTTTAACATGTCCCTAAACTTTATAACTCATAAAGTACTTGATTATGAATTGCACTGAATTTCAATAAATTTTCAAATGTTATAGTTTTTTCTCTTGCCATTTTTAGTATTTTTTAAAAAAATTAGAATAAAAAAAGGAGAATAGAAAATAACTACAACTTACTGACATAATGCAAATGAAAATGTTTGCATAACAATGGCAAACTGTAAAAAATTTTGAATGGGATTTCAAAAAAAAAAAAAAAAAAAAAATGAAAGAAAAGAAAAAATAACAACGAGAACACAATTCTATTTTCAAATAAAATATATTGTGTACAGCAGCTATTCAAATGCCCACCGACAACAAATAAATAATTTCCATTGTATTTTGTGGCATTCTTGGGCTTCATTACACATACATATCCAAACATACACGTACATGTCCAAACATACACATACTATTACTACTTTTTTTTAAACGAAAATTTACATTAAAAATTGCAAACCTAAAATATAAAACTCATCTCAACCAATATATCCGCAGAAAAAATACACAAATTTTAACTCCATGAACAATGTAGCTGAATTTTGGGAAATTTTCGGACGTTAAGTGGCCAAACTGTTCCGATATATTATATGTAGCCAACGATGTCTAAAATTTAGAGCCAAACATTAGAATTTTTTAAGCTTCTGAAGACTATAAATTCATTTTTTATCATGAAAAAAGTAAATATAAACTGGTGATTTTTCAGCATTTGAGTTTTAAAAATTGGAAAAATAACGATTTAATCAATTCATTTGGGGTGACAACTAGAGTTTGGGGAATTCCCGGTATTTCCCGGGAAATTTTTTAAATATTCCCGGGAAATACGGGAAATTATAAATTCACGTATTCTTGTACACTTTTTGGGAAAAAAGGTCTGTAGACTAGTAAGTAGACTGTTCTGAAGACTAGTAAATAGATTGGTCTGTAGGCAAGTCTACAGACTAATCACTGACTACTCTTTTGACTTGTTTATGGACTAAAATCATTTAAAAAAGTTGTATTGAAAAAATAAAGCAGAAAAATAATTCTTTGTATAAATTGAATTATTTTCTTTATTTCAGAGAATTATAATGAAGCTATTGCCAACATAAGGAAAATAATCAAACTTTCCAAAAAAAAAAGTCTTTTAAAAAATGCTACTCTTCAAAAATATGTAAAGAAAGAATTCAATAAAGAGTATCATCTAATCCTAGATGTACGAACTAGGTGGAACAGTATAGTTGGAATGATACAGTCATTTCTAAAAAATTAAAAATGCAATAAAAAAGGCTTTAATAGATTTACATTTATCATCATTGTTTGTTGAAGATTATGTCCCACACTTGGAAACATTGGTAAACGTTTTGAACCCTATAAAAGATGCAGTGAAAGCATTAGGCAGGCGTGAAACGAATTTGATAATAGCTGATGCTATTATGAATACACTTTATGAACAGTTATTATCTGTTGATTCAATACTTTCGGAAAAAATGGTTCACACAATTAAAAGTAAAGTAAATGAAAGATATAATGACAAATTGATGTCATTAGTAAATTATCTAAACACTTCACAACAAAATAATATTAACATAACAAAGACAATGTTAAAATCCTATGCAGAGCAAATGTACAAACGCCTATTCCAAGGTACTGAAATAATATCGGCTGAAAGTGATGAAGATATTTCCGTTGCACAAGTATATCAATGTTTTAAAGAAAAGTTGGAAAACGCCATTAATGGGGCTAAAGAAAAAACAAGAAAACTGAAATTAAAAACAGACAACTTATTTAAAAGAGAGCTTTATTTGAAGCTAGTACAAACAGAACCAAAAATTTAGACATACTTTTTATTGCATTGTTAACGCTTAAGCCCACTTCTGTAGAAAGCGAATGTGTTTTTTCGTTTGCTGGTAAATTTTCAACAAATTTACGAAATAGAATGTCTGATGAGTTATTAAATGCACTAATAATTTTAAAAACTCATTTTTTGAAACTTAGTTCTTCGAAAATTGTTTATATTTTTATTTTTAAATAATATTTTTAATCAATTATTAATAGTAACTGATCTCAAAATGTTATCATTAATCTCTTTGTTTCTGTTTATACAGTATGAATTTAGATGTATTGTTTTCTTTTTTGTTAATAAAATAACATTTTAATAAAAATCTTAAGCATTTTACTAGTATTGTGAATTTTAAATTAATTTTTCATTCCCCTTTCCCGGGAAATGAAAAAGTCCAGGAATTCCCAAACTCTAGTGACAACTTAACTATTCCCATTCCATTATTAAAGATTATTTCATATGAATGGTGCTCGCGGTTATGACAAAGCTCAACTGGGAGCTCTTGGACATAGTTACTTATAACAGGTGCAATGATTGTCTTTCAGAGCTGAAATTGTAACACATTATCCCCGCCAAAAGTTTTCTAGTTATGTCAAATACATCATTTTTCTAGAACACGATGTCACGCACCGAAACCGACGTTCCAAACGGCTTACCTTTCAGAATGTATTGCCAGCTTTTTAAATGCCTCTACTGGACTTTAAACCAAATTTGGTGATTTTGACGCACACATTAGCTAAAAATGCGTTTCGTTGCTGAAGATAATTATTGCAACGAAAGATATTTCTCACTTAGCATTAGTTTTGATAATAAAATTCAATGATTTGTAGGCGTTATTCGTTTACTAAATTATTCCTGGTGAAATGGCAAACCTTATTGATGATTTCTAGCATTGCCACATTTCATTAATCACTCATCACGCATAATAATAAAGATCACAAATCGATCACCAAAAATGGGAACTAAAATTATGGAAATTGCTTAAAAACTCTTTATTTATAGATCTTTTAATCTGTAGACCCAAATTTAAAACAATCACTGGGAAATTGTATAACAAATCTTTGTGAGTCTCGTGAATAATTGCATAGTATGGAATTATTAAATTTGGATTCAAGCGATAGTACAAATCAAACTTATGGTAAGCATACGCCCAGAGGCTGGTGTTACCTCCAAACGATTTCTACAGAAGTTGCAATGACGATGAAGATGAAGGGACCACAAAACATTTTTTCTGTAATTTTTTGGCACCAGGATTTTTTGATAGAACATGTCTAGCCAAAGCTGCTTTGTATAGAATAGACATGCACGAGAAATGCTAGCCAGGAGTTATGGCGAATATCAGCAGAGGTAAAGTTCTTTTCCTTGAGCATGTATTTTGTATCAGCTGTCAACCTATGAAAATACCTCTCTATTAGGCGCAGACACATACCATAGACACCGTTTAGGATTTTAACATTCCTGCCAGACTAGTCCACGGGGTCACACCAAATACAGGGTGGGCCAAAAGAAACCAAAGGGTGTAAAAGTTTAATAACTTTTTTGTTTATTAACTTTTTTTTATTTTTTCTTTCAGATTATATAATATACAAACTGGAAATTTTTTTACACTAAGTATGAAAAATGATGTCTTTTAAATGACCACCGTTTTCAGCTTCGCACTGATGGGCTCTTTTTAGAGCATATTCCATAACATCTTTCAAAACTTGTGGCTGTAGCGTTCGAATTTCTGCAACAATGTTTGCCTTGAGTTCAAGGATTGTCTCTGGCTTGTTCACATACACTCTCTCCTTCAAAAAACCCCAAAGAAAATAGTCGGGTGCTGTCAAAGCTGGCGATCGCGCTGGCCAAATAATTTCCGAATTTCGAGAAATTATTCGCTCTCCAAAAATTTGACTTAAAAGTGCCATTGTGACTCGGGCAGTATGGGCAGTGGCTCCGTCTTGCTGAAACCACATACCAGGTCTGTTTTCAAGAGCAGGACGTAAAAAATTTTCTATCATAAACCGATACCGCTCTCCATTTCCGGTTACAGCACTTCCATCTTCATTCTCGAAGAAGTAGGGCCCAATGACATTTTCAGATGTGATCCCACACCATACTGTACACCTGATGGGGTGCAATTGGCGTTGATGAATGGCTCTTGGATTTTGAGAACCCCAGAACCTACAGTTCTGCTTATTAACAAAGCCATTCAAATGAAAATGAGCTTCATCACTCATAATCAAATTTTCAATAAAGTTGATTTCATTTCTGGCCAACTCTTGAAATTTAACTGCAAAATTTAGACGTTGCCGATGATCTCCGCGTTTTAATTCTTGGACCAATTGCACCTTATATGGGTATAACTGTAAATCTTTTTTTAAAATGCGCCGTAGTGACGTACGAGACATTCCTAGCTGAGCAGAACGCCTTCTGCAAGATGTTTCTGGTGCTTCGAGGCAAATCTCTTACGCTGCCATGTTGGTGATGACGATTAACTAAGCAACGAATCATCGCTTCAGAGGGCGAAATTCTGACGTTAAAATGTCGACGATATGCTCTTTGCGTTAAAATAATTGATCTCTGGTTTAAATAATAAAATTTTATTGTTCTGGTTCTCTGTTCAGTTGTGAACCTCTCCATTATAAATTCTCCAAGTGTTGTCTATATAATCTGAAAGAAAAAATAAAAAAAAAATTAATAAACAAAAAAGTTATTAAACTTTTACACCCCTTGGTTTCTTTTGGCCCACCCTGTATATCTTCATTTCCTAAGGGCCAAAATAATAGAGAAGGAATTTGGGGTATTTTAGCTGCCATAACAATGAGTGTATTGTATAGTGGGTGTATTTTAAGGTGTATTTAATGCAAAAAAAATATTTCAGTTTAATATCCATATCCTCTGCAGGAATTCAAAATAATAACAACTGTATTAATTTTACTGGGAAAAAATACTCCGGCTGTATGTCATCTCCAACAAAAATATATAAAAAAGATACGCATATTTAATTAGAAGTAGACAGAAGCTAATGAAACTGAATCGAATGCACTTTGAGGGGATCAAATGTCTATAAAGTTCAGGTTCTTATCGAATAAAGAAAAACACGTAAAAAGCGCTGTTAGATTGTGAAGAAAAGAGCATGCGTCTGATGTGTTCTAATCTAATTGTATAGTGGATCGTGTGCCACTCTATTAGTGTTAGAGTCGTGGGTACGATTCCCAACACAACCCTGGTCTGTTTGGTCATAGTCAATTAGTTATAAACAATAAATAACTTGCGTTTATAAATTCAAGTGCTTTTTGATTTCGAAACAAGTTGACAACATCTTTTTGCCAGTTGTGTACAGCAGCTCTTCATCTAAGCGAAAAAATGTTGAATTAAATACCAAAGCAAATGCATTTTTAAAATGAATTGCAATTCTAGGCCATAGCTAAACCCTACATTAAAGCTATCAACAGTCTAGGGAAAGCAGCCTTGTCTCCATCAATACAACGGGAGGAATACCATTCAGTTTCAGCTGTCCTCCTCTATTCATATTTGTTGTGTTGTGTTGTGCTACTAAATCTCGCTGAGAATAAAATCCATTTTCATAGGGTATGCACCCTGGTGGGGAAAGAATTTACTTATAAGTGTGAGTCTGTTACTTTGTGTTTGCATTGCATTGGTATTATGGCGCTATTAGTTAAGACTTCATTGCAACATTATTTCATTTGAAAATTATTTGTTTGTTTACAATTCAGTTTGACTATTTCACTTGTGCATTTATTTGTTAGTTTGGTTAAATACTACAACAACGACTATTACCTTCAATTCAATACAAGTGGATTCCTGTACTCACTAAAGTGCTGTGTAGTGACTTGTATTTTTCATTGTATTGTTAATTTCATTCTTTTGTTATTCTAATAGTTGGAAACTATTGTTTAGATTTTTTTTAGGAGGTTTCTGTTCTCTGTGTGTGTTACATTTGTAACATTTTAAATTTGAATAAATGCCGGTCTTGGTATTTTTATGCATTTTTACCGCATAACAAATACTTTGCTCGTGGTTTATTTCCGATTTTCTAGCGCAGTTTCCTTCCTTTAGCTAGATTTTCTTTTTTTAAATTATATTTTTTCATTCTCTTTTTTGGCAAAAGAGTTTTTTTTTCATGGTTATTTGAAACTATGAATTAAAATAACGAATTTCTTTAAATTTGAAATGTTTTTCAAACTATAATTATCAACGGATATTTTAATATTGATTTTAATTGAAATTATTTTTAAGAAATTGAAATTGAGAGAAGAAAAGCAGTAACGGTCAATCAAAATATTGTCCAGAAACATCGGTATACCCGTTTAGTGGTTCCAAAAACGCCCGTGTGGCAAGGCTAGCAGCTGTTAAATATTTGTGATCTGTAGTGTTTTTTTATTTGATTTATTTTATTCAGACATCAAAACGAAATTATGATAATATTTCTTCGGCGACTTCCTCTCAGCAGATTTCTGGCAAAAACTCTGAGAGTAAATAAAATTGCCATGAAAAGCTTCTCAAAAAACTGTCGTTCGGAGTCGACTTTAAACTGTAGGTCCCGCCACTCATGTATAAAAATAACGCACACAACATAAGTGGTGTGAGAAGCTAGGTCGTAATCCTGACTGAAGGGTTGTAATGACCAATTATGTTATGTATGTATGTATGTAGTGTTTTTTATTTGATGAAAGGTTTGTAAGTAAAAGTAGAAAAACTGGGTACAATAATGGTGATTCCAACGTGGCACTTTTAGAGGATTACGAGACTTTTATGGTCGTCGCAATGAGTAAGAAATTAGCAAGACTATAAAAGAAAAGCAGAGACTGCACGCAGAGGTTTGTGAAACATCGCAATGTACAGACTGACAAAAATATGGCTGCTTTTAGGGAAATTAAAAGGCTTATCAAAGTATCAGTACTATAGTAGGTAGTGTGTTGGCTTATTAGACGTGAGGCCACGATCCAAACCTCAGATGATAAGATCCTTTCAGCAGATTTCCGGCAAAAAATGAGAGTAAATAAAATGACCATTAAAAAATTTCTCAAAAATCTGTCATTTGAAGTTGAGTTTAAACTTGGTCCCGCTACTCATGTATAAAATGAAAATACATAACATAAGTGGTGAGTGGTAAGTCGTAATCCTAACTGAAGGGTTGTAAAGACCAAGTATGTATCGATTTCACGGCCTTCTCATTAATTGGGCTTATTAAGCAGTTCATTATGTTTTATGCTGTAGTTGGGGTGTACCTTCATCGATATAAAACTTAACTCACGAAACAATTAAAGAATACTGTCCATTCACAGCGCAGTATACATATATGATGATTGGTTGCTAGAGCAAGAGGCCTTAGATATTTATCGTTTAAATAAAACTAGGTGGTTGCTTTAACAAAATTGTCACATATGAAGCTACGGTTGTAATTGTGAAATGCCATTGGAACGAATTAACTAGATAATGACAGCAGAAAATGTCACCGTAATCCTGTAGGTTGTGTTGGATTATTAGACGCAACTCCGAACCGTCGTTCGGACATTTGGAACGAAACGAAATATGAAAAGATATTCCTTTGGCGACTTCTCCTCAGCAGTCTTCTGGTGAAAACACTAAAGTTTCTAAAAAATCTGTCGTTCGGAGTCGTCTTTAAACAGTAGATCCCGCCCCTTATTTATGAAATTAACATACATAACATGAGTGGTGTCAGAAGCTTGGTTGTAATAGGTTGTAATGGCCAATTAAGTAGTTAAGACACTAAAAGAACCGTCGCCGTTAGTATAGCGCGTTACGACCGACTTTTTTGGTCTGATATTGAAGATTATAAACTGGTTTATGGTTTGAACGAGGTGGAATCTTAAGTTAAGTTCCTAGATAGAGTAACAAATAGGGATGTATATGTAAATGAAAGTTAAAAACAATAAACATGAGATCCTGGCGTGAAAAACAAGAGACTGAGAATTGAAGAAATCAAGAAATGTACTATTAGTCGTAATAAAATACGTTGCGTTGAATATATTTGTTTAAAAACCCAGATGTCTACCTAATAGACAATCTGGTAAGTGCCAACTACAATATTCGAATTCAAACCGTGACGTCTTCAGGTACGTAAAAGGACAGTAAAGGTTTGAAAAGCATTGGCAAATTGTTAAAACCAACTACGATTATTACGTTTGTAAATATACAAAAAATAATATTTATTTAACATCATAGCTGAGTTCTGTATGAAATTATCCCGTGTTTGTCGTGATCAACATCATTATTGGATTCAGTACGCCTGCTGATAATAAATTTATTGCCACGCTATCGTATTCACACCTTCACTTTTGCTGATAGTACCACATTTCTCAGGAGAACATGAAAATTCTACAAGTCGCTCATTTTCTCTGTGCTTTTATATGGCGCAGAAGCATGAACGCTATTAGGCACCAATATATAGCAGCCTTCAGAGTATTCGAGAGAACAGTCCTACATAAGATCTACGGTCCTGTGCGAATTGGAGATGATTTTTGCATTCGATCCAACAACGAGCTGTATGAGCTCCTAAACGACATGGGTGTTGTGCAGCGCATTAAAATCCAGTGGCTGCACTGGATTGGTATAACAAACATTTTTTAATGAAATCGTTGTTAGATCAAACCTTAGTGATTAAGGAATAATTTTTAAGTAGAGTGTTTTATAGGCCGTTTTGCCAATGTGTTTGTTATAAAACTACTTTTATATCACCTCTATTATTACGAGTTTGCTAGGTATAGAAAAGTTACGCAAGTAAATTAACTTCCGTTTTGAATTTCTTTGTAGTTTTTCAAACACAAACAACATTTTTTCGTCGACTTTTCTTGCTTTTTTTATTATTTTATTAGGTTTCGCAAAAAAGGTCTACCCGAACAATAGTGATATCGGTCTCAGCCAGTGTGTTGGTTGGTTGTGTGTGCGTCTGAAAGTGTAGAAATACAAGTAAATAAAAGTTGTTCATTTCGTAGTTGTAAGCTCAAATAAATGGTTAAATAATAGTTTCAGGTTTTTTTTTTATTATTTTTACTTTTTTCTTTAGTTTTTTGTGAACAACTGGCACTTCTTTGCTTTCGGTTTTGTTCTTTGTTGCCCCATTGTTGTTGTTATTGTTGCTGGGAAAATTACACTTTTATGGATTTTCATTTTGGATTTTCATTCAATTTACGAAATTGAAGTGGGAATTGAGAAATAAATTTATATGGTTGGCTGCTTCTACAGAAATTTCTTCTGAAGCAAACGCTCTTCCACAAACATTTATTTTATTTTCATAGTGTTTACACACACCATCCAGTAGAGTTACTGGGAATCCGTATGCGATATGCTGTATTGAATATCATCAGGCGATTTTCACGTACGTATAATAATACGTTACGTAAGAAAGAAATATTCTGGCTGCTAGACTCTCTATACGGAAACGGATGTTTGCTATATTTTTTGTTTATGCTTTTGTTTTTGGCAATGGAGTAGCTGTTCTCGCCATACTCTGTAATAGTTACTAGTGTTGCAGAGTCTTTTTCCAAAGAAAAGTAGGTAAAAACGATAAACTTTATTTTACATAATGAATGTCGACACTCAGGTAAACATACAAATATATTTTCAAGTAATACTTATAAGCGTGCAGATTGGTTTTTTGTTTTTTTTCCCTATAATCTGCTCTTAAGCAGTGCATAAAAATGTTATGAATGTACCCGTATATGTATTTCGAACATTTTTATGATGCAAAATTGCAGAAAAAGGCTTTTATTTTTACATTTCTTTGTCTAAACAAAAAGGAAAGAAAGAAATTTAAAAGAAAATATAATAAACTTAACCTGTTTGTATTCTCAAATGAATGAAAATAAAAGTCAGTTTA
The DNA here is from genome assembly GCA_927399465.1 of Sarcophaga caerulescens. Classification (NCBI taxonomy): domain Eukaryota; kingdom Metazoa; phylum Arthropoda; class Insecta; order Diptera; family Sarcophagidae; genus Sarcophaga; species Sarcophaga caerulescens. Next base: position 48,543,416 of record OV656872.1, on the reverse strand, counting down.
TTTCTTTTTATTTTTCCGAAATTATCTGCAAGCGATGTAGTGTGCCTTGAAAGGGAATAAATTGTATTTCCACAACAAAATCATCCATCAACTGAACGTAAGAATTTAAAAGTATTTACATTCTTCCTATTTTTGTACGAGGGGCGTTACAAAAACATACTAATGGCTGTATATTTATTTAAATTTGAACACACACATTTCAAAGAAATTACAAACACTTACTACTACGGGTTTGTTTAAGAATACATGGAATATTTTATCTTTTTGTGCAAAAGTCTGCAAAATAAATTCATTTAAACATGTTTAAAGCGTTAAAACTATTTAAAAATTATAAAAATTCAACAAGTGTTGTAAAAAATTCGTTTCCAATTTTAGCTAAAAATTTGAAGGACGATAATATAGTTACCTAAGGTACACAGAGCCATAGCAAACGTCCTGAATATGAAGACAAGGTTTAAGGATTTTTTTCCAACTATACAATCGAACTATGAAGTCGCCGTAGTCTAGTAGATAGTGTGTTGGCTTACTAGACGTGAGGTCAAGGTTCAAACCCTACAAACCCAAACCCAAAAAACGAAAGAATATTTCTTTGGCGACTTCCTCTCAGCAGATTTCTGGAAAAAAATCTCAGAGTAAATAAAAAATTTCCCATTAATAGTTTATCAAACATCTGTTTTTCGGAGCCGACATTAAACGGTAGGTCCCACAACTCATGTATAATATTAACGCACACAACATAAGTGGTGTGAGAAGCTAGGTCGTAATACTGACTGAAGGGTTGTAATGACCAATTGTGTATGTATGAATGGTGGCATTCCTTTGGCCATCTAAATGCGTGCTTCAAAATCGGTGATATTGTTGACATCAAGGGTCATGGAGTTGTCCTAAAGGGTATGCCTTACAAGTCCTACTGCCTTAAGACTGGCCGTGCCTACAATGTCATCCGTTGTGCCTCCGGTGTTATTGTAAATAAACGTGTAAGCAGTAATATTCTACTCAAGCGTGTCAATGACCGCATTGAACATGTCCATCACTCCAAGTGTGTTGAAGATTTTGTGGGCTGTGTTAAGGAAAATTAACTTTTGTTAAAGGAAGCCCAAGAAGTCTCTCTTTGTTAAGAAAATCGAAGAACCCATTGTGTTGGCTACCATTTCTTACGAGTTTGTTGCTTAAAATACCTGCTGTAGTCTCAACAGATAAAAGGGTGGACGGAGTGTTGTTTGGTGTTTTTATAACGAAGCTTTTTTCTATGACAAAAAGGAATGCGAAACTGAAGCTATGTCCATTGGTTTAGCCTTCATACATACATGACAACCCTAAAGTCAGGATTACGATCTAGCTTCTCAGGCTACATATCTTGTGTGTGTGTTAAATTTACACATGAGTAGCGGGACCTACAATTTAAAGTGCACAGACAACAGACAGATTGTTTGAAAAACTTTTTATGCCAATTTTATTTTACTCTCAGAGTAAATCTGCCGAGAGGCAGTCGCCGAAGGAATATTTTTTCATATTTCATTTTGTTGGTGTTGTCTGATCTGGGCTTTGAACACTTGCCTCAACTGAATAAATAACAACTAATTTACTAAACTTTGAAAATCGCTATTGAATACTGGATGGAATAAAGTTTTAAAGTTTTAGCATCCATGACCCTAGAAAAGGTTCTTTCCCTTATCACAGGAAACTGTCCGCCTGATACTAAGTGGTAAAGGAGTTCTAGAGAAAATAAGGGATATGTTTAAGTGCCTTTACTCTGTTGCTAACTGCCATATCTTTCATGAAAAGGTGCAAGTTGCTGTAAGACAGGATTATTGTAGACACTTTCGTTTGGAATCTCACGATTGCTTGGAAAACCTGGATTACACTGTTGATTGTATATAGAGTATAACTTAAGGTAAAAATGGGAAGAGGATAATATCAAAACAATAAAGATAAAGAGTACAACTCAATGGACAAAATTTTTTTGTATTTATATGCATGCATGACTTTAATTTAACCCTTAGTCTGGAAGGTTGCAGCATACAAGCTCAGCTCTGACATCTTAAAAATAAAGAAAAATGAAATAAAAAATATTTTTTTAAAGGCTGCTGCCTGTCTGAATCGCTGTAAGGTAATCTATAATGACGCAGCATTAATATTGTTCTCTTTAAGCCGCAAGAGAACAACATAGTACATATATACATCCATAATTCGACGTCTCCGTTCTATAACATTCTAAGTCGAAAAAGTGTGTTTTGAGTTATGAGCTCTCAAAGTTTTCACGCACCATATGACTATATGTGTATTCTAAGTAGATTTTTCCCTATAACTTCGGAACGGATCGGCGCATCTAGAGAACGTAGAATTTAAAAATGCAAGAACATTAAAAACGTTCTAAGTATACTTAGAACGTTATAGAATGGAGGCGTCGAATTGGTCATTACAGTATTCAGTCAGGATTACAACCGAGCTTCTTACACCAGATATGTTTTATGTTTTAAATTTATACAGGAGTGGGGAGACCTACAGTTTAAAGCCGTTTGCGAACGACAGATTTTTTAGAAACTTTTCATGGCATTTTTACTTTACTTCCACAGTTTTTGCCAGAAATCTGCTGAAAAGAAGTCGTCGAAGAATTTCTTTCGCTTTTTTTTGAGATGTCTGACATTTAATATAGTTTTTATTAAAAAAAAGTATGTATTTTGTTAATAAAGCACATGAGAAGCTATCTACAATTAAACAAGCTTCAATAAAACTTTTTGATCTTTTATAAAAAATTAAAATTTCTACTCTTTTTGATAATTTCGACCTATGAATACAGAACAAGTGTTATACACTGTAGTCAAGTAAGCACTCTTTGAAGCATACATAAGTATTTATTTTTATTATTTTCCCTTGAAAATATTTACCATACAATATATTTCAAATTATTTCTTTATCTCTTTGTTTATTACATCTTTTTATTTTGATTTTTTTTTCTCTTTTATGAATTTCAAGTATTTTTCTCCTTTTGCCTTTTCAATTTTATTCAGAAGTGCTTTCAATTTGTATTACGATTTTGTCGTTTGTCATATAAAGTCATAATTGTACGGGGGATGGATATTTAATTTCATGGTTGGTTTATAATTCAGGTAGAATTTTATTATTGAAATGTATTTATTGTATTGATACAATTTCTCTATAAACACTTATTCATTACGATTTTATTAAAAAGGCTTATTCAGAATCGTTGGAGTAGGGCTGTGATGTTATTACCAAAGAAAGTGGTTTTTAATGGATGGCGAAAAAGGAAAATTAATATTTTCCTTTGTTTTTTGTTTCCAAGGCAAAATATGTTCAGTCATGAGATCAATCCACACTTTGGTAATTGAAATCGTTTATAGCTAATTTTAACTGGATTTAGTCATGTCCAGCGTTGCCACAAAGAAAAAATTTTCCCTACCAATATTCTTTTCAAAACCTACCGAAATTGGTACGATCCTACCAAAATTTGAATTTAAATAATTATAGATTATTCAGTATGAAATTAAGGTTTTATTGCTAAAATTAACAAAAGAATTTCATATATTGGCAATTTCGTGTCAAGTGACCCAATTTTTAAAATCGATGTCTTCCGATTTGGATGAAATTTGCACCAAGGTTAGTACTATTTTTTTTAATTTTTTAAAAATTAGTTTTTTTAATTTTTTTTTTCAATTTGGGCCTTTTTTTCGCATCCCATTAAGTGACCACAAAGCTCTTAAAGGAAAAGAACTAAGCTTTCTTTGAGCAAAAAGAAAACATCCATTAAAAAAATATAGTGCATATGGTAAAATTTAAAAACTTTGGATTTTGAGTTAAAATATTTTTTTATAGATATGCCTCTTGCTACGAAGTGCCCACAAAGATCTTAAAGGAAATGGTCTAAGTTTTCTTTTGAAGAAAAATAAAAAAAACTCCAGTTCGAAAAAAATGGGGGCAAATGAAAATGGTACATGTGCCAAATATTGAAAAATCTTATTCTTGAGTTAAAAAATAATTTTTTTTGATAGATATCCCACTCGCATCCCATTAAGCGATTATAAAGGCCTTAAAGGAAATTGTATAAGCTTTCTTTTGAGCAAAAAAGGGCCCAAATTATAAAAAAATTAAAAAAAAAATAATTTAAAAAAAATAATTTTTAAAAAATTAAAAAAAATAATTTTGGAAAGATTGAAGAAATAGCTATCTAATATCCTTTGGAAAATTTTTGCTAGGACCAATAGGTGAAAAGTTACACACATTTTAAAAAAACCCTGTATGACCAAAATGTCTAACTTTGACCCCCTCTAACTCCGGCAGTTCTTGACTGATAGAGCTGAAAATTTGTGTCTGGCCTACTATCCAATAGTACTAACCTTGCAAATTTCATCCAAATCGGAAGACTTCGATTTTAAAAATTGGGTCACTTCACACGAAGTTACCCATATATCATATTTAATGTGCTTAAAAAAACAATTCATTTAAAAAATATAAAAATAAAGGAACATAAATATAGTGTATAAAATTAAAAATAAAAACATAACAAATTCATCTTTAACATAAAATATTTCTTTTACGCTGACACTTTATTCACATTTCGTTGTCCCTTATGTAAACACAGATATGTTAAACATTAAGGTAAGTTAAAACAGGTTTTCCAACTATTTTCTGACTTAAACATTTTATTTTCGTTTTTAGGCCTCAAAATAAATAATACTCTCAACTTTAAATCTTACAGATATTAATTGTATTTTCCTACCAAAAAATAAATTAAATTTTAACAAACCAACCAAACTACCAATCGTAGCATTTTTAAATAAAAACTACCAATTTTGGTCCAATTGGACCAAAACGGCAACGCTGGTCATGTTATCTGAACGAAATTATTGTTTGTATACAGTTTTTTTGTTACTGAGAGTTTTCTGCAGCACGATTCGCTCATTTTAAAAAATTTGTCTGGAAAATCTGCGCCCCCAAACGATATCCTTAAAGCAAATTTTATTATTAAATTTTACAATCATTATAAATCAATTTAACTTTGGCAACTCTGTTCAAGTTTGTCCGGAGACCTCACCATTTCGTGGTAATTTTATTTACTCTGAAGTTTTTGCAGAAATCTGCAGAGAGGAGACCGTGACTACAACAGCAAGAATTAACATCATAAAAAGGCTGGTAGCGCCATGTCTAAATAGAATAAAATAGTAAGAATAGAACTTAATTAGCAAAGGTGCTCATCACGAGACCCAATAAATAAATAAATGTGAATAGGCAATGATAGATGCCAATCATTTCATTATAGGACAATATAGGACATTATTATGCTACATTAGGCCAATAACCCACTTAAGTGAAATAACCCAAGACAAAGAACAAAGATAAAAGCAAAAATTAGATAAGAAGACCGAGAAACTGCTTGTGAAATTCTGCTTCCAATGCGCAATAGAAAATTAGTGTTGCATTGAATTGTTACGGGCGATGAAAGATGGGTTTATTTTCAGTATCCTAAACAGCAAAAATCTTGTATTAATTTGGGAGAACCATCAATTTCGATTGCAAACTCAGATTGATTAGGTAGGTAGACAAATTTGTGTGCCTAGTGGGACCAGAAATGTGTGGTGCACCCCGGGTTCCTAAAATCTGGTGAAACCGTTAATACAGATCACTACCGACAACGAATGATAAACTTGAATCGTGCATTGATCTTAAATTGATCAGAATGAGCCACACGACACGGCATGGTAATTTTGCAACATGACACCTGCACACAATTGCTCTGTGTTCGATTCAGGATACAATCAACCATTAGGCTGGAAGCTACTACCCCACCCTTCCGACTACTATTGATTTTCAACAATTCGATTCCTATGAGGATCTTGGAAATCGGGTGACTAATTAGTTAACTTCACATGACGAATAGTTTTATTGGCGTGATGTCCACAAATGACTTGAAAGATAGGAAAAATGTTATATATTTTTTAATATATTTATTTATTTAGCCTCTATACCACTTTTTATAAATGAACCTGTTATTAATAGTTCATTTTTTGACAAACAACCTTGACGAGAGCACAAATTGTCTGAGGCTTTCCAAATGTATTCGTCTAATATTTGAACCAAATTTAATATTCTAAATTATTTTTATTGGTGTTTTCTTTTAAAAATGCAATAACCAACCTTTCTCTACCAAAAAATAAAAAAAAAAATAAGGGGTGATTTTTTAAGAGCTATAGGAAAATTTTTCAAAAAAAAAACAATTCAGATAAATGCATGAAATCTTTACTTGAATCGATAGTACGGTCCATATAATTTAATGTTTGAAGATTATTTCATGCAAATGTTGACCGCGATTGCGCCTCAAATGGTCCATCCGCTTATTCCTATTTTGGCATACTCTTTCCAACATTTCGGCCGGTATCTCACGAATAAATGCTTCAATGTTGACTTCCAATGCGTCAATTGAAGCTGGCTTGTCTGTACAGACATGAGCTTTAACATAGCCCCACAAAAAATAGTCTAAAGGCGTTAAATCGCACGATCTAGGCGGCCAATTGACCGGTCCCGAACGTGAAATAAAATGTTCACCGAACTCGCCTCTCAATAAGTCTATTGTTACGCGTGGTGTGCGGCATGTGGCACCGTCTTGTTGAAACCACATGTCATGCAAGTCAAGCTCTTGCATTTTGGGCAGAAAAAAGTTGGATATAATCTCACGGTAGCGCTCACCATTCGCAGTTACGTTACGATTCGCAGCATCTTTGAAGAAGTACGGTCCAATGATGCCAAATTCAATGATTTGCAAGCGTTGTTCGTTTGTAAGACGATTCATGGTTAAATTATAGACCAAACTGAAGATGTTTGACAGTGGAACAAAACACGAAACGTGCGTGAGCTGTTTAAACCAGTGTTGCCAAAAAGATAGTAGCTAAATAATCACCCTTTATATATATTCATATATATATATCTACATATATACCTATGTTTGCAATTAAAATTTTCTAAACTATTACGAAAACCGACCTCAAAATTTTCTTCAACCAAGAAAAACCTAAAATTGTTATCCTTTGAATGAAAACCAAAAGTGGCGAAAGAGGAAGAATGCACTTTGGTAAAACTGAAACGGAAATAATTTATGAATATTACCATAAATGTAACCCCAAAAAACCCCCCAAAAAATAGAAGAGAAATGTTTATAATTTAATATTTTATTTAGTGGCTGTAAAAAAACTAAGGTGGACAGATAATTATTTTCAATATTCAGAAAAAAATATTCGTATTAAAATATGTTTTTTGATAGTCGTTTATTGTGGAATTTATTAAACGAATTCAATTAGAAAGAATTCAAATTAAATGTTAATAAAATTTATTTATTTATAAATATATAAATAAAGTAAGTTGGTCATACTATTTAAGTGTGAATCATAATAATATGATAAAATAATTGTTGAATCTTGCATTTCGAAATTAAACTCTTCCCAATTTTTGCGAGCTTAGAAACGATACGTGAAATAACATAAGTTTTTGAAGGATTAACTACCTAGCCTCTTACACCACTTGTGCTGTGTGTGATAATTTTATACATGAGTGGCGGAACCTACAGTTTAAAGTCGACTCCGAAAGACAGATTTTTGAGAAACTTTTCATGGCAATGTTTTATTTATTCTCAGAGATTTTGCCAAAAATCTCCTGAGAGGCAGTCGCCGGAGAAATAAAGGGCTATCCATTTCGTGGTTTCAAAAGTATGGGACTGGAATTCGACATCTGTCAAACTAAGTTGTGAAACCAATTTTTTTCTTTTCAGTTGAAAGTCTGACATTGACGAAAATGGATCGCTTAACTATCACACAACGCATAAAAATTATCAAAACCTACTACAAAAATGGCGATTCTGCCACAGCCACGTATCGAACAAAATTTTCTTCAGCGATGAAGCACATTTCACACTCGGTGGGTATGATAATAAACAAAATTGTCGTATTTGGGGTTCTGAGAATCCTCAAGTAATTGAAGAGGGGCCATTACATCCAGAAAAAGTCACTGTTTGGTGCGCTCTTTGGTCCGAAGGTGTGATTAGACCTTACTTCTTCGAAAACGGCGATGGAACGACTGTCACCGTCAATTCGGAGCGTATCATATGATAACTGACTTTTTTTGCCTGCTATTGAAGAATACGACTTAGAGAATATGTGGTTTCAACAAGACGGTGCCACATGTCACACAACTCGAGCAAATATGGCTTTATTGCAAGAGACATTTCCTGGCCGCGTAATTTCTCGTCGTGGCGATATCAACTGGCCACCAAGATCATGCGATTTGACACCATTAGACTTTTTTTTTGTGGGGCTACGCGAAAGACCGTGTTTATGCAGATAAACCTTCAACTCTAGAGCACTTAAAAACCACCATTCGTCAAGATATGGCTGAGATACCGCCCAATATGTGTCAAAAAGTGTCAAAAGAATCAATGCTTGCAACACTTCGCGTTGAGGCCATTTAAATGATGTAGTGTTTCACACATAATGTCAACGTTCAAACTTTACAATAAAAAAGAAATATCATGAAAAAAATATTTTATATGTGTTTTATTTACGTTTACTTTTGAAACCACGAAATGGATAACCCGGTATTTTTCTTATTTCATTTTGTTGGATATATCTGACCTGGAGTTTGAACCGTGGTCTCACGTCCAGCAAGCCAACACACTACCTACTAGACTACGACGACTAGTCATTAGCCCAAATCCATAGCGAAAATTTAAGCTCAAGCCATTTTCAGGATCAACAAAACAAAAACAAAAGTGTTGATATGCATGCAAATCTGCGAATGTGGCCAGCCATCATGTTCACAACGATATATTACAGTTATAGAAAGACCAGATTCGCTGTTTTATATTTTAAATTAGTTATCTAGCTTACGCTACCTTCCTTAGCACACTATCTATATCAGTCTTTACGGAGGAAGTCAGTATGTAATCAGTATGAATGCCGTGAAGACATGATCCAACGCCTTCATGGATTACCAAAAATTAATTCGGAATTCTCGGTAGTATCTTGGCCAAGATATTGAATTGAAAGTAAAATCTATTGAAGTTTTCGGACTTTAGTAAACGAATTATTATATGTGTCGTCTGCAGTTGTCCTGATTGAATACTTAAAGTCGCTTGACCGCACTAACCTATCGCTTCAGAAAAGTAGTGATGATTTTTAGATTTCCGAACAATTCTTGAATTCAGTTTTTTTTCTTTACAGAACAGGTTGCATGCACTTTATTAGCAGAATATAATCGATGATACTAAAAGAATTCATGGATTGCTCCTTTCAGCTTAAAAAGTATGTTGGTTACTAGACGAAAGCTTAAACCTCAGCTTCATGAAAAGCCTCTCAAATCTGTCGTTTGAAGTTGACGTTTAAACTCTGTGTCCCTCCAGTTATGGATAAAAATTATATGGATAAACTAGGCTGTAATGCTGACTAAAGGGTTGGAATGGTCTATTAAATAGTATTCCTAAGGTATTTTAAACGTATGAAATTTGGAGTTTCTAATCCTTGTTCATATTTGAACTGAGACGTTTTCAAAAATACTGAAAAGAGTAGGGTGTTGTATGTGTATTAACGGTTCTGGCATTTGTTTTTAGTATTCGCTTTTTGACGGCTATACTATTAGGTGCACATTGTTTTTGTGCGGATTTATCGAAAAGCCAGATCGCAATTTAGTTCCTCACCAACGTCATGTCGAAGTTCTTCTTCGTTCTTAAATATCGGGAATTACTCGGGAAAATTTTGGATCAATCAATTGTAACTTTTATATGGATTCGAGGACAAATAATGTAAAGAGACTGTTTAGAGTTATTAGGAATAGGCCTTGAAATTGGGTCAGTACCCTTTGATTGATATTTTAAAAAGCTAAACTTCATTGGCAGCCAGAGGGCGCGTGATGTGTTGATAGGCTCTGCTGGACTGTTCTGAACGGCAAAAAGGGTCATTGCATTCATTTCTTTAATCATATGGCCAACGATCGTTTTTTTACTGTTCTCGTATTCGACTGACATGGGTGTTGAGAGTCTGAGGGAGACTAGGAAACTATTGTTCACCTCCTGTTTCAGTGCCTTGCACATTCTAAAAAGTGGCGAATGTTACTGGCTCCTCATTTTCATCACTTTGATTGAATTCTCCAAAATAAAGATTATCGCCTTGAAATTTGTTTTGGAGTCAAGACTATTTGATTATCGGGTTAGATAATGAGGATATCGCTGGCCTTCAATTTCGATTACAAAATCAGATTGATTCGGTAGGTAGACAAAGTTGTGTGTCTAGTGGAACCAGAAATGTGTGATCGAAAATTGTCCAGAATGGGCCACAAGACATGGCGTGGTAATTTTGCAACTTGAAACCTCCACAGAACCCACTTACCCACCCGCCGTATTTACCAGACTTGATTCCATCCAAAAATAATTTGTTTTTATCAATGGCGCACGCATTAGCTGAACACACCATCGATTTCTACGAGGGAGTTGGTAATTGGGTGACTAATTGAAGTGGCCGTAGTCTAGTGGGTAGTGTGTTGGCTTATTAGACATAAAGCCAGGGTTCGAGCCCCAGGCCAGACATCAAAACAAAATACAAAAAGTATTTATTCGGCGATTTCCTCTGGCAAAAACTCTGAGAGTAAATAAAATTGCCATGAAAAGTTTCTCAAAAAAAATCTGTCGTTCGGAGTCGACTTTAAACTGTAGGTCCCGCCACTTATGTATAAATTAACACAGACAACATAAGTGGTGTGAGAAACTAGGTCAATAATCCTGACTGAAGGGTTGTAATGACCAATTATGTATGTATGTATTGCTTCAAAAAATGCAGTTTTATTGACGTGATATCCACAAATTGACTGAACATACATAATGGAGGGACCTACAGTTTAAAGTCGATTCCGAAAGACTTTTTTGACTTTATCGGTTTAGATAATGAGGATATCGTTGGCCTAGCGTAAGTCTGCTTTCCGACTGGTAAAAACAATTTCAATATCCTTCTACAAAACGTATGAAAAAATATTAAATATTACGAAATTTTAAATACGAGTACACAACCGTTTCTCAAGGCTTTGATTTTAGTTTGGCCTTCTGCATGGAATCCTACATAAATTCTTTGGATTTAAAAAATAGTTGTGCTTGTGGAAAATAGTGTTTGCATTGCTTGCTTTTTATGTTTAAATTTTTTCTTTTTTTTTCTTTGTTTTTTTTTGCAATAAAAATAAAATTTCATATTTAAACGGTATTATTTTTTTCCGCTCTCGATGTCTGTTAGTGTTGCCTTATGCCCTCGTTTATATTTGTGTTAAACTGTGTAGGAGTAAGTAAATGAATTTTTATTTAAATTTTTTTTTTTTCATTGTATGGATACTTCCTGTATTCCAACCTTTTAAAAGTTGGTTAAGAATGTATCTGTTTGTGTGTGTATGTGTGCGTGCTTTGAGGCATGTAATAGTTTTTTTTTTCAACTTGTATATCTAGTCACATTTCTGTTATAGAGCCTCAGTATAACACTTGACTGCTTGCTTCAGTGCCTGTAATGGAAGTGCGTCTCCGTTAATTGAATTAATTTACAATTATAAACGTGGGAAAATGAAAATTTAAGAGCGCTAATGTAAAATGCTTATATTTTAATTAACGTATATATGCTGCAATTAATTTTCATCAAAGGAGAAACGCAAAATAATTATTGCGACACAAATTTTATGAGACATACAATGTCGTTTTAATAATACAGTTAGTAACACTTTCCGCATGGAACTTACAATTGTATATACATATGTACATATATACAGAAGTTAATGGAATGTTTTTCTTGTTGTTGTTAAATCATTAAATTTTATTATTAATATTGCATTGTAAGTTTTGAGTATACATGTACGTACATATACATATATTTGGAATATTAATTACACATAATATATGCTCTCCTAATAGAGTATTTTGGTTACTCTATTCACCTTTCGTATAAACACTCATTCTGAATAAAATTGAATCACAGAGTCTACTGGTTAATGAGAAAACTGTATGCCACTCCATCTTTAAGTCAAGAAGTCCTTTGATGAATATTGTGCTGGATTTGTTTCCCAGTACCTTAACTATAGTCTTCAAAGCCCTAGTCTTCATTACCATATGCAATGGATTTAAATACAGTTGCTTACATTTGCCTTGGTTATACCAACACACGCTAGTTTCTATGTCATATCCAACTGCATTTGAGCTAATTTTAGATTAGTTTTGTATGTCCATGGTTCTATGGATGACTAACCGTAGTCGCGCGTATTCTAGTAGGTAGTATGTTGGCTTATTAGACGTGAGGTTTAAAAACTAAGTCAGGCATCTCCATCAAAAGGAAAAGTTTCACAAAAAAAATCTATCATTCGGAGTCGATTTTAAACTGTAAGTCCTGCCACTCATGTATAAAATTAACACACACAACATACATAAGTGTTGTGAGAAACTAGGTCGTAATCCTGACCGACTATGTATATACATATTTATGTGTGTATTTTGTGAGGTTAGATACGATGCGTAAAGGGGTACACAAATTAAAAGTACCTTTTTGGATTCAGCCATACCTATCTCTACTCTTTTTATTACTTGGCTTTAAATGTAAAAGACATTGCATTAGTAAGTCATGAAATTTTTTTAATTTTGATAATGATAGTGATGGTTGCGATGACATTACAACATTTTCGAATATACCACTAACACTAAAGTAAATTGTTTGAGATTATTTTACTCGCCAAACTCATATTGCTTTCAGTCAGTGAGCAAATAGCCGAGAAAATTATATATTTTCTACAACATTTTCAATATGTTTTTATGCATTACGGCATGCTTATGTGTAAGGAAATGCATGTTAAAAGAAATATAAGCCATGAACAGATACAAATGCAGAGATCTGTGCAAATATGTTCATAATTTTATATTATTGCATATTTACATGATATATACATATATTACTGTGTGTGTGTATATCGTTTACCACATAGTGGTAGTTGCAGAAATATTACACAGGCTATATATGGTTTTGACCACTAGAAAGTAAACAAAATTGCTGTGCTACCGCATACAAGATGGTGAATTTTGTTTTGTTATGACACAATGTTCTAGTTATTGTTGTTTTATTTATTTATTTTTTTTTTGTTTAAGTTTAGTATTGTTGGTTTTGCTGTTATTATTGTTGTAGTTTTATTACAATGTCGGTTTTTGGTTTCGTAGAGGTCCTTTGAGCTTTTACGTACAGTGTTTTTACTTTACTTTTCGAAATTATTTTTGAAATGAGCTGACCAGAAACAATTTCATTTGCTTCCTGTATTTCTGGTTTAGCTATCATGAGAAAGATTTAACTGACATTTCAGACATAAGTTGGCTGTTAAATGAGCTACGAAATTTTCAAACAAATAAGTTACAAACAAATAAGTCGAGAACTTGGCTAGCCTATTGGCTCTCTTTGGTTTTTTCTCTGGTAAAAAGCAGTTGAAATAGATTACATATTAATTGAAGTACTTAACATACTGTTTGTAGTCTTAAATCCGTTTTCCAGTCAGTAATATTGTACAAAGAGAACTTAAAAATGTCCTGTTATATGTTGACTTCTGCATTCCACATTCCCTGCTCTTTGTGTGTTTAGAATTTTGCTCCTTTTCTTCTTCTTCTTCTGTTGCTTTTGTAGCTCAATTGTAATATGTTAACTCTGTTAATGATCATTATTTTCATCCGAATCATCATAATGAAAATCTGTTTATATGACCAGTGCACATAGCACATCCACAAAAAACTCAATACTAATGATTTTATTTTTACTTAGACTGACGTAATGTACACTTACAGGAAATGTTGTGTTATTTGTGCAGATTTTTTTCTTTCTTTGGCTTAATGTGTTGTTAACTTTCATAAAAATTTCATAAAACTACAATAGGACCTTGATTATCCATGATTCGATTATCCGGGATAGAAAAAGAAAATTTTTTGTATCGACTTAATTTTATTTTGGAACGACTTAAATTTTTCTGCACCGTTTAACCGTGATTACCTCTATTATCCGTGATTATAAGCAAACATTTTTTTCTATTATTTTGAACAAACAAACGAAAAAGGGGATTTCTCTATTTAGTATACGAAATCCTTATATACTCTTCACTGTTTTCTGACAAAATAATTTTTTTTTTTATATTTTTGAAACAAAATCCTTGAATTATTTAGTTTTTATATAAATATGTACATATTCATTTATTAACTAATAAAAATATCTATTAAAAACTAGCCATAATTGGTACTCAATTAACCGGGAAAATCGATTATCCGGAATGCTTCCGGTCCCGACCATCACGGATAATCAAGGTCATACTGTAATCAGCCACATCGATCGGAGACTTGTTAGTGCAGTATGGATCGTATTATAAATCGATTCAAGTTCCTTTATTTCGTCGTTATAGCGATATCTTTTCGACGTTGTTTCAAAATGTAGCCAATCCACGAAAGCTTTTATCCGGTATTTGTTTCTCAATGTTTGTAGCATTGCCAATCATCATTAGCTGTTTCTTTTAAAACCTGTTGGCCTTAAATATGCAACGCTGTTTGCTGTTTTTGCAATCCGAAAGAAAGTTTTCTTGATTCTCATATATAATATGGGATTGATGTTTATTGTATTTATCTGAAATGTTTGGTCTGCCTGAAAAAATTTTGAGATCCACTGTATTAGCATTAGCAGTGCTGCAAGTCTTTTTAGTTTCAAGCTAATGCTCGTATGGCTTGTAATTGAAATCAAGCGTAGTCTAGTAGGTACTGTGTAGTGGCTTACTAGACGTACGGCCATGGTTCAAACCCCAGGTCAGACATCTCCAGCAAAACTAAATATGAAAAAATATTTTTTCGACGACTTCCTCTCAGCACATTTCTGCCATAAACTGTGAGAGTAAATAAAATTGGCATGAGAGTTTCTCAAAAATCTCTCGTTCGGAGACGACTATAAACTGTGGGTTGTGCCACTCATGGATAAAATTAACACACGCAACATAGATGGCGTGAGAAACTACATTGTAGTCCTGACTGAAGGGTTGTAATGACCAATTATGTATGTATGTATGTTTGTCGTTTACATTTCTGTATTACCGAATCAGAAACATTATGGGCAGGAGACCACACAACATTGTTGATTGCAAACACCAACTAATAATCCTGTCTAAAAGGGTGTAATGGGTAGTAGTATATGTATGTAATGTACCCAATCTCTAATGAGCTTTTTTGGCAGTGAATCCGTGCTGTTTCAATAGCCATTATTTCGTAATTGATTAGCTTAGACGATAATAAACTGGTTCTAAAATATTCCAAGGCCGAACTCTTAATTTGATCTGATTCCTTTAATGAAAACTTAATTTATGTTAAAAATTTTTTTTACTATAAGATCTATCCGGTATACATACATAATTTAAATACAACCTTTCAGTCAGGATTACGACCTAGTATGTTGTGAGTGTTATTTTATATACATGAGTTACAGTTATAAGTAGACCCCGAACGACAGATTTTTGAGAATCTTTTCGTGGCAGTTTCATTTACTCTCATGAGGAAGCTGAGAGAGAGCCACCGAAGAAAAATTTATTCATGTTTCGTTTTGTTGGAGATGTCTGGCCTGGGGTTTGAACCGTGACCTCACGTCTAATATACAACACACTACCTACTAGTTTACGACAATATATTTGTTATAAATGCAGTATCACAAACTGGTTCAGGTATGTATATCCCGTTACTTAAAATTGTTCTCAGCCATAATTGATATGGCGGTAATCATTGCTGCTAGTTTTTCTAAAATTTCTACTAGTACCTAACGTTCTCACCATACGTTCAAATCTGTTCTGATTTATAAAAATTAATTCCAGAAACGTGTAACCATTTTTTATTTTTATTTTTAGATTTCCACAATCTAAAAATAACTCTAATATATTATGATGATATTTATTCCAAGTGTATTGTATAACAAATGCTACGAGTCAAGTCAAAGCCTTAAGGTATTGCATGCTTTTTCGTAGATTCATTACTTTCTTTAAGAGAGAGAGAGATAAACTTTTGCTACACACACAACGTTACACACTTGTAAGAAGTAAAAGGCATTCACATATCAAACATAAAATGCACACAATTTTCAGTACTTTAGGGAAATTTACAAATTATCCAACTTTAAAGTCCAGATTAAAGTTTAAGCCAAAACCAAGAATTAAAAAGAAAAAACTAAAAAACAGATTTAAATTTATGGCATGTATGGTTAGGTGTTTTAAGCATCAAATGGACACTCATTTACTCATTCTGAAAATACATTCACTTAATAACTTAAAAGTAAATGTCGAACATTTAATTTCTTTTTTGTAGGCGAACAATTTTTCATCTCCACAATACAATACAATGTATTGAGTAAAATTAACTTTAATTTAACCGCATCATCAACCAGACATGTCACCTCAATGAAAAGAAGATCCTGAAAGACACAATAAAAAAAGAAGAAATTTCTTTTAATACAACACCCACACACATACGCACCTACACACAATACAATGTTCTTACACAGGTGTGTGTATGGCAGAATTTTCTTTTCCTTTTTCTCTCTTTAAATACGAGAAAAACGAATTAAATTGAAAAAAACAACAAAAAAAAAAATAATAAAAACAAAAATACGTTTAAAATGAGTTTACAAATTAATGCCTTACTGCATTGATTGGCATTTTTAACGTACGCGCGTATACGTGCAAACAAAATAATATTACAAGGAAAAAAACTGTATACAATATAATAACAGAAACAATACAACAACAACAACAATGAATACAACACCACACACTATAACAATTTACAAAAAGCAGAGAAATTTGCAACCCAAACTGTTATTGTAAAAAAAAGTGCAGAAAAAAGGAAACAGATTTAACCGCCAATTTAAATGCAGTCAATATAATGCCACATACACTCTCACATGCATGTACTCTCTCTCTTATACGTGCATACACCTCAAAAATATGCAACATATAGTCTTACATGCTCTTGAGTACGTATGTGTGCGCGTTTGTGCATACATACGAGTATGTATATCCTTTGTACAATAAAATGTGTGTGTCTGTGCGAACATAACGTTGTACTCATATAATTACTACAATGCTTTTGCTGTGTAAAATTATATTGTAATTGCAATCATGTGAGTTTGTAAAAAACGAGCATGTAATTGAGATTTCCCGAAAGTGTATTTGTTTCACTTATACATACAAATAAAAGAAAAGAAAAATAAAAAATAAATAAATATAAATGCTTACATATGCACTCACAAGCAAATACCCCAGAGTATGAGATGTCATTTATGAGAATCATTATTTATTAAAGAGAATAAATTAAGAACAACGAATCATTTTTTTACACTTTTCTGGAATTCGGAAATTTTTGTTTGAGGAAAATTAATGGGATATGCAATTTCTTTAAATCTTATGCTTATTAAGTTCTTTTTTTTTAAATAATATTGTTATTGCAGCAATTTTAAATAGATATTACAGCAAATAAAATTTTAATTGTGGCTTAAAGTAACAAAATGCGTGTATTAAAATAAAACTGAAAGGAGTTTAGGTGTTAAGCAGTCGTCGTTAATTTTTTACAAAAACAAAACAATGCATTTCTATGTTTGATACGTATTTTATTAAATACCCAAAAGAGGAGCATTTTTGAAAGTGTGAAAAATGACTTTTTGCCACAAAACTGTATTGCTTATTTTTCAAAAACGTTAAAGTTGAAGTTGCCGTAGTCTATTAGGTAGTGTGCTTGCTTATTAGACGTAAGGCCACGCCTCAAACCCCAGGTCAGACATCTCCAACATAACGAAATATGAAAAAATATTTTTTAGGCGACTGCCTCTCAGCAGATTTCTATCAAAAAATCTGTCGTTCAAAGTCGACTTTTGACTGTAGGTCCCGCCACTCATTTATAAATTTAACACACACAACATAAATGGCGTGGGAAGCTATTTTGTAATCCTGATTAAAGGATTGTAATGACAAATTATGTATGTTTCATGGTATAAGAAATATAGAAGGTAGTTTCATTCTCTCTTTATTTTTTAAAATAAGGTTTTTTGAAGTTTTATTTTCTCACAAACTATATATATAGCGTTGCCACATTTATAATTTTGTTGTATATTCCCAATAAATTATTTCTAACAAATGTGTAATTTGGGCTAGTATTTAAAGAATTTCAATTAATTTTTAAAAAAATTGAGTTTAAATGTTCCAAAAGTTTCAAAAAATCGGTATTAGGCTTATGTAATCAAAATATTTTTCAATTGAATTGAATTTATTATTTTCATGTGACTTCAAAGAAAATGTGGGAAATTTAAAATTAATATGGTAGCATTATTTTAACGAAAACGTCATAATCCTTAAGCATGTTAGATAGTGAATTTTAAAAAATAAAGAGAGAATGAAACTACCTTCTATATTTCTTATACCATGGTATGTTTGTAGTTATAAATAAGAGTTTAATGAGCAAATGGACTAAATACCAGAATGATTAAGACTTTAGTTTTATTGTTTTACCCATATTTGTTAATGGTAGTCGCACATTGAGGCAGTCGTTTAGGTAACTGTAGCTTTTTGCAATTTTGCGTGCTTTTAGGATGATTGCAATATTACAGTTTTAAAACAAAGTTCGTAAATGTATCACTGCGCTGCATTATTATGCGCATCATGTTCATAAATGCAAACCTTGGCAGGACTGTAGCTGTCAAATGTTCGTAAATGCAACATTAAATCATATTATGCGCAAATAAACACAAAACACTAATCATAAAAATGGCTGATGCATTGAATGAGTGAGAGAGAATGAGAGTTTTAACAATAAGTTTCTTTTTTCTTCATTAAATGTCTCCTTTTTTGTGCATTTAACAACATTTTGTCATTTGTTTTATCGTCCAGTTCAAAAATCATATTTATTAATAATTTTTCCATTTCGGCAGTGTTTGTTCGTTCGTAAACGCAAACAAATAAATCAGCAAAAAGAAGCATCAGCAACATGTGATTAGCAGTGTGAGCGCAAAATAATCATATTATGCAGCGCAGTGATGCATTTACGAACAGGCCCAAAGCTTACCAGATCTTAGTAAGCTGTTAATATTGTACATGATTTGCTGCTACAGTATTAGGACCTTTTACTCGTATATTCGCAAGTTTATACAAGAAAGAAATACTACAGAATTTTTTTAGTTCAAAGAAGTTATCCAAAATAATAGACTTTAACATGTAAACTGTTTCTTTTTCGTGGTTTATAATTGATTATTACATAAAGAGAAATTCTTCTAAATTTTATGATTCAATGATTTCGAATATCTGAAAGCAAACTCATGTTCTCATAAAACTTTAATCCAAAATTAAATGAATAATAATTGAATGAAATTGGTAGAATAGTCATACTAAGGTTGATCTGATTGAGAGTAAATTTCGAAGTTTTGAGCCTGCAGACATTCAATCATTGCAGTAATGTGTGATACTTATTACACAGACAAATTATTATTGAAGAAATCTTAAAGCGATGAGGATCCGTTTTTAACATAATTGGTCACTCGATATACTCGTTCGCTAAATACTATATCATTCAGAAAAATGACTGGACTAACCATAGTATGAATTTCAATTCAGTAAATATTCCGCCAGTATCACCTTTTCATGTCGTTAATTATAGTCAGTTATCTTTGCCTAAAAATATCGACGTTCAGAATCGACTTTAAACTGTAGGTCATGCCGCTCATGGATCACAAATTAACACACACAACTTGGGTGGTGAGAGAGACTAGGTCGTAATTCTGACTGTTGTTGGATTGTAATGACTAATTATGTATGTTATGTATGTGTGTCTATGAGAACCATCCATGTATCATTTTCTGCTGCTGCTGAGAATACCTATTAAAAACTGGCACCGAAAATGAAACATCAAGGATAAACTTGTTTATGATTTCATAACAAATAAATTAACGCAGACAGTGAACAGTTTTATGACTAATATTAAAAGCTTGATGCTGGATATACATACATACATACATAAATAATTGGTCATTACCACTCTTCAGGCAGGATTACGATTTAACTTCTTATAGCACTTATGTTGTGTATGTTAATTTTGTATATGAGCGGAGGGACTTACAGTTTAAAGTCGACTCCGGACGACAGATTTTTGAATTTTTTTTATGGGAATTCTGTTAACTCTCAGATTTTTTTGCCAGAAATCTGCAGAGAGGAAATATTTTTTCATATTTCGTTTCGTCTGGGGGGATGGGCCTTATGTCTCATAAGCCAATACACTACCTGCTAGATTACGGCGACTTGCTGATGCAGGATGGACTAAGAATATTGCTTGCTATTAGCAACTATTGGAAACTGATAAATGTTTCAGAATATACCTCTGAAACTTAAACGGCATCTATCAGCATAAAAATGGCTTCGAATATATTCTTAAAGTAGTGCAAATTTACATGCAACTACAATAGTAGCTGAGACAGATTTGTCATCAAGAACTATCTTCTAAATTTCCGGTTACAACTTATACGATTGCAAGTAGCCTTCATATGTAAGCTGGCTCTACTAATATACTCTCGAATTAAGTACCATACATATGGGGATCTATTAAAAATTCATCAGGGTTTTTGTTGTTTAAACATATTCAGCGATTTTCGATTTAAAAATATTAACTCATCGGTGAATGTGTATCAATTTGCAGTGTTGATATCAAATAAATTAAATGCTCACTTGTTAATGCCTGTATTGTATTACCACCTCCACAATTCGTTTTGCATTTTTTTTTTGCAATTTTTGTCAATCAGCCAGAGTTTTCTATTTATTGGCATTTAATTTCTCTTTCTCTTTCTTTTTCCAATTTTTTTTTATAAACTTATTAAAATCGGTTTGTAGCCAACATGCACATCCTTTTTTGTGAATGTTAAAATCGTTGTGTTTATGCCTGGATAAACGGATTTATATGAATGTGGCCGTTATGTTCGATTTTATTTTGTGTGTGTGAGTAAGTGAGTGAATGAGTGAGTGAGTGAATGTGTAAAACATCAAAAACATATTATATTGTCAACTTCACATTTGTTAATATTGTTCAATCAATCAATCACGTTAACACACACGCATACATGTACATACAACATATATATTGTATTTGGATTGTTATAATCGCTAATATGAAAGTAGTTACGGGTATACTGACATACAATATTTTGTATACATGTACTAGTAACAGTATTAATGTACATATGTTAACATAATAGGCGTATTTATGTGTGTGTATAAATGTACATATGTATGAGCCACTTAACAATATCAGCTATATTGCATTAAAAATAAAAAATAAAACCTAAAAAGAGAAAAAATAGAAATCTTTTGTAATTTTATTGTTGTTGACATCATTCGTTGTTTTCAAATGTGGTGAATCCTCCTTTTCCTTTTTTTTATTGTGTTCTTTTTTCGCTGTTAAAGAATGAAATCAACTAGAAAAATTTTATTAAATTTAACTCGTTACATATTTACACATGATTTAAAATTATATCAAGTGCATACACATATTCAGTATATATTTCAATATAAAAATGATTCGAACATTTTTGTTGCCCACAAGTTTTTAAAGTTTCACGTTTTGTGCAACTAGACAAATAAAAGTTTGTAAAAAAAATAAAATTAAACTCAACTGTATTAGGGCTTATCTTTCTGATGATATAACTTTCCTTATCCAAGACGTTTAAATATACTTCTCTCTCGCTCTCTCTTTCTCTCTCTCTCTCTCATGGAAGGATAACATTATTGAGTGTGCTAAGAAAGCGAAAATATTGCTTACACAAAAACATAAATGAGTTTGATCGTAGACCTGACTGGAGTGTTGCAATTACCAATTATGTATGTTATGTATGTATAAATAAAGCTATACCAGCACTCAGTAAATTGAGAGACTTTATGTCTCTTTGTGAATAGTAGTAAATTTGTTTTTGTTGACTTAAATCCAACTCCATATTGGTGGTATCATTTTGAAACATTGTCAGCGCAGATTCCATATGTCCTCCCTTGAAAGACTCTAGCAAAATTTAAATTGACAGGGGGAGGAAAGGGACAACCACCATTATCGCTTGAAGTTACGGGAATGTTGGGGAAAAGGTGTAATGTATCAGCCTTACGGTACAAGCCTGACATCAAACAATTACCACCAATCCCACTACAGAGAAATACATATATATGTTCCCGAATGTTTTAGTTTCTCGCGAAAGGGAAAATAGATTATAAGAAAAAGTTGTAATAATTCCAAATAGGAAAACTAGGTATCTTAGACCTGCTTAGGTTATTTCTAATTATATAGTAATTAAGGACATGCAATTGATTTAAAAAAAAGAAAAACAAAAATTCCGTAAGTTCCCAGCCAACAATTGTTGTGGATAAATAGTTCATGCTAACGTATGAGTAATATTTAATTCATTAAGCATACTGAACAAGTTCCAACAGTGCGTATACGTAATATGGAGATATTCATTTAGCCCCGCGGGTTATGCAACAATATTTTTTTTAACTCTTACTCAGCCATTAAGTTTCTTGAAAAGACTTTAATTTAAATTTTTTTCATTTTCTTTAGCTCTCACAGATTTTATGGCTAGAAAATTTAAAACAATACATATGTATGCATATGTATGTATGGCTATATTTTGTGCATTTATAAACATGGTAAATACACTCTGTTCATCTATATACTCGCAAGTGTGTGTATTTTCGAATTATAAGTGTATTGATATTATGCTCATCTTTATGTTTGAAAGCATTTGTGTTACGTACAGAGAAAACAAACCAAATGAACAAGACACTCGAATGTAATCAAGTAATTGCAATTGATAACCCATGGATTGTTGTTACTACATTCACATACTTGCTGACTGACATATGGGCATACATTATAATCTACTTATGCAAGTAGAGCAGGCTCTTTACTTGCAAGTGTGTGTGTGTGTCTGTGTGATGGTTAGCAGGGAAATGAAATATATTAACACCACTTTTCGGCTTTCTAGGTTAGAACATCAAGAGCCAAAGTACTAGCCAATATAGCTTGGAAATATGTTCAATTTAAGTTAATTTCAATACAATTTAATTAATTAGCTTAGCTTTGTAATGGTAACTGTGTTTCGTTGTATCGCCTTTACTCTCCTTTAAGCTTGAGATAGAGAGGCGTAAAGATTTCAAGTAGTCGATAAGATATATTTGAAGGCATACAACAAACATACTCGAACATTTGTTACAGTATACTTTAGAATAGACACACACACACATAAAGTGAGCAATATACATGAAAATGTGAAAATGAAAACGATAACATATGTGTGTTATTTCACATTAAAATTTTAATTAAATTTGATTTGAATTGAATTAATTTCATTAACAAGACGAACAAAGATTTAGGCAGAGATTTATGTATGAATATTTATGGCTACTTTAATAAACATTTTCCTTAGCTATGTATTGGAATGCCTTAAGGCACTAATGAAACAAAAACGCCGAGCATTGGCCGATAGGAACGGTATTGTATTTCATCAAGAAAATTCTCTAAATCATACACAGGCCCACACTAATATACATACTTTCTTTCGCCAAATTTCTAAATGCTAATGTAGGTCATCTAAACTCAGTTTAATGCAAAATGACTCATACGGATGTTTGTTTATTTTGTAGCCTACTCTGTATTTGTTTATTTACATTAGAGAGAGAGAGAGTGAGGCAGAGAGAGAGAGTAACTAAGTATCATATATAATGATTAGATATGCTATACCCACATACATACATACATTCACCCAAACAAATATTCATAATTTTACTCATACCAGTGCGTTCTTGCTTTTAACCAATTTTGGACAGACGCGCATGAAAATGAAACCTTATAATTCGGTTATGTAAATAGAATAATTTGTGGGGGTTTTGCGTCTACAACGAATGTGGCCAAGTAGAAATTTAACATTTAATACTCCCAATTGCTATTACATACACACACATACACACAATATCACATTTGTACATATTATGTGTATATGAGTATGTATAATATTTGTAGTCAAAGACAACCATTTCGTTGGCAAATTGAGTAGATAAGAAAATGATTTGAATGCGTATTTGATTTGAATTAAAAATATTCGTACATGTTGTCTGGATATAAATGAAATGTATTTAGGAGTAGACACTAAGGTTACGATTCGTTAATAATTATACAATTTCATGATTTTGGAATAAAGTGTTGAAGTTCAAGGGTTTATAAACAAAATAAACAATAGTCTAGTAAATATAATTTACTGTTAACAGAAGCAGAACTATTGGAGAGTGTCAATCTGTTTTGTTTTGCAGATTTCTATCCTCAAGCAAAATGCCAATATCGGTATACGAAACTAGATAAAAATTAAATTTAAAACATGATTTCCTATTCAACCAATACAGAAACTATGACAGAAAAATTTAACGTAAACAGATCGTATTTCATACACAAAAAGGAAGACAGAAAGAATATCAGTGGAGTTGTTAGTCATTCATCGCACTATGGCGATCCTTACGAGCCATTGTCGTTTTGGTATACATATCGAAAGGTTCGGCATTCCAACGAATGATTTCTGCAGGAGCTGTGGGTCTAAGGAGGAGGAGGAGACTGTTTTCCACCTCATATCTCAGTGCTCTGCTCTTGCCACGAAAAGAATCTCCGTTCCCGTCTGTCTTCTTATTTTCTGATATATAGATTGCTGCGATTACAAGATTTATTTTGCGGAATAGTATCCTCTAGGGAATTGTTGACCCCAGGGTAGAATTAATTGTGGTATCACAATCGGCATAAATGCTGGCCTAATCTCCTCAACATCACGAGTAAGATCATTACATCCACGAACAGTGTGTGCCCCATATTATGTTTGATTAGACTCTTATCCTTAGCCAAATCTTCGAGAAGATCGATGTATTCTAAATCAATACTCATCACCTCTTTAAGGATTTAAAATAAGCACTTAACATTCTTTTAAATGAGCTATATTCAACGCTTATCTTTGATTTGACATTCATTATTAACTATCAAATGACTTTAAACAATACTTGGCGTCATGCGAAAATTGTCGAATACAAATTCATAATGTTTTACAATATCAAAGGCTTTTGATAAGCTGACACTTGGTCATATAGCTTTTTTAATATATAAAATAAACCAACGCTGGTGTCTACCCACGCCAGTGATATTGATTTGGTTGACACAACATTAACAAGAGTAAACGAATCATTTTAAAATTCAATAATTCTGATGGCAAACAAAGAAAAAAATTAAAGTAAGTGTTCTTTCTACCTCTAAAAATCACATTGAAATAATTTCAAGTATGCAACTTATCGATACATCGAAAAAATTCGATTAACATTGATAAAATATATTTATGGTTTTGATTTGATTCACCGAAGTAAAACTAGTATATTCTTGAAATCAGTTCATCTTATCTTAGATCCGCGTAGGTTATTTATAAATACGGTAACTAAGAACATTCAATTGTTTTTTTTTCAAAAAGAAAAAAATATACCCTAAAAATCGCAGTCAACAATTACTGTGGATATATAGTTCGTGCTTACAATGCGTAATATTTAATTTCTTATGCATAGTGAACAAATTCCACCGGTACGTATACGCAATATAGAGATATTCATTTAACCCCGTGGTTTATGCAACAATATTTTTTTAAACTCGTACTCAGCTATTAAGTTTCTCAACAAAACTTTGATCACTTTAGTCTAGTGTGTAACTTATGGATACATCGAAAAAATATATTAAGGGTTTTGATTCGATTCACCGAAGTAAAACTCGTGCATTCTTGAAGACAGCTTATGTAGAATTGGTTAAGTTACAGGGACGGGCTTGAATTGATCTAACTGTGGCAAAGATTTTCTGTCCTTTAACGACGCTGCTGACTTTATTAGATCTAGGCCCTTTGCATAGTTAGTGAGAATTAAAACCATGAAGACTATAGATAGATTAATGGTATTCGTGACCTGAAAAATCGAAAAGCTGACAGTTCCTTACAGGTAAACTCTATGATTTTGAAAAATGCTTCACAAAGAGAGATTGAATGAATAAAGCATGAAGGTGGCTGTCACTCGTTCTTTTAAAATAAAGACCATTCTTATGACACAAGAATATATAGAGGGGACAGTTCAAAAGTGAAATATTCTAAGTGCATTGGAAAATTGTCAAGTTGCTTTCAAGCGAATGCTTACATCGTCGAAATTAAACTTGGAAAGGAAGCACAGCGGACGAGGCAGTCAGGACGTTCAACGTTTAAAGTAATCTGACTGTCGACAAATGGCCTGAAAATTGTGATTGGCATTTTATCATTAATATTAGACTCAAAGAAAACTGATTTTATAATAGAGATTGTTACAAGTCCAGCATCAAATAATATCTGACTGATAATGAACAGACACTGTGAATCCCTTTAAGTGTCAATTTGCAAATCATTTTAGTACTACTACTACTACAGCAGCCGTATTTATTGAGTATCTCACGTTATGGACAGCAGACATGGTTGACCAAATGTCAGATGTGATACCTACAGAATATCTGTGTAAGCACTTGTTTTCTAACAAGTTGGCGTTGATATATATTTTATACAACAACTTGAGAAGTTATGACTTCTGCCCATCAATTAGTTTAATTCTTTCAAATTCCTTCTTATGGGAACCATCTATCATAACTCTCTTTTTTAATTATCTATTAAGAAAAAAAACAAAACTTTTTAATTAAACTTTGCAATTTTCTACAGGCATATAATGTATATCATATATTTGTTCCCCTTTTATGCAAGTCTAATATGAAATCGAACAAATTTGCAATAACTAATGACACGTTCTGTTGCACATTTTTCTTTCAACTTCGACAAATCATGTTTGACAGATTGCTGTTCTAATGTCCAGCTTCATAGTTGCCTTTACCACTTGCCGTATATGTCCTAATTTGTTCATTTAGACATGATTGTGTCTCTGAGAATAGTCGAATAGTTTCTTCAAATATCTATCACACGCTGCCTTCTACACTCCCACAAAACACATTTCGCGTACATACTCGTACACTGTATACATATGTATGTATATTGGAAAGATAATTTTCT
The DNA here is from genome assembly GCA_927399465.1 of Sarcophaga caerulescens. Classification (NCBI taxonomy): domain Eukaryota; kingdom Metazoa; phylum Arthropoda; class Insecta; order Diptera; family Sarcophagidae; genus Sarcophaga; species Sarcophaga caerulescens. The sequence goes on along the minus strand of OV656872.1, from coordinate 48,516,249 downwards.
CTTTGACATTTGCAATACGTCTGGGGGAACGTAACATGGAAACTATTTTTTTTTTTTGTTGTCGTTTTTTTTCTTTATCATTTCTACTCTGCCATTCGGAACATTTAAGTGTTTTCCAAGCATTTTCAATTCATTACTATCATGTGACCAGAAGTTCTGCTGCTGTATGAATGGCAGGAATCAAAATGAATAGAGTGGAATAGAAAGTATGATGGTTTATTGTCAGTTTTCCAATGCATTCATTTCACTCACTCACTCACCAGCAACATTTCTTTTGTGTCTTTGCCCCCATTTCTACTGGCTTGACCAGTGCTATTGTAAGCATGTTTTACACCTCCATGCGGAATATTTTCTTCATCTACAAGACACACAATATGCTCATATATTTACTTATATATACAGTGCCGATCAAAACTGTCTTATTTGAAATGCAAAATGTATGCGAGTGATGTTTTAAAAATTATTTGCTGTAATAGAGTGCTCAAACCTATCTGGCTGGTGAAATAGCTATGAATTTCATTAAGAAAAAGAAAGGGTGGGTAGAGCTCACCCGAAATGTCAAATTTTCTATGACTCTATGTCTGAATTTGGCCACTGGTATGAGTTATGTTGGCTTTGAAGACCGCAATGGTTTGTAGCTTATTCGCACACTCCTTCCACTTGTGAAAATCCTCTTAAGAGAAGGTCTAAAGGGGTCAAATAGCATTTTACATCATCTCCACATTAGATGATAATGTGTTATGAGCTGTATGGTACGCAGTTCCGTGAAAGCAAGTATCATTTGTGCCCAGAGAATGCAATTCAGGAAGAATTAAATTAGTATTCATCGGCCTGTTGTGCTCGATGTTGATAGTGACGGTAGGGCTAACGTCGTTTTCAAAGGAATATGGACCGATATCGCCGTCAGTTGTAGTCCCCGTAGTATAGTAGGTAGTGTGTTGGCTTATTAGACATGTGACCACGTTTCAAACTCCAGTTCAGACATCTCCAACAAACTGAAATATGAAAAATATTTCTTCGGTAACTTCCTCTCAGCAGGTTTCTGGCAAAAACTCTGAGCGTTAATTAAATTGCCATGAAAAGCTTCTCAAAATTTATCGTTCGGAATCGACTTTAAACTGTAAGCCCCGCCACTCATGTATAAAATTAACACGCACAATATATATGGTGTGAGAAGCTAAATTGTAATCCTGAGTGAAGGGTTGTAATGACCAATTGTCGTTTACATTTCTCCATTACCGAATCATAAACATTATAGGCAGAAGACCACATTTCTGTTTGACTTTAGCGATAATTGAGAAATGTTTCGTAAATAATCTGTTGAAGTTAACGATAGTTCCAGGAGCGTAGTTCTTTAGAATAATTAAATGCTAAGGCAGTGGTCTGAGGAGCTAGGTCGTAATCCTGACTGAAGGGATGTAATGACCAATTATGATGTATCGGTGGCAGTGAGTAACCCTTTCTTTGCATTGGACGCTCTTAGATGTCATGGGGATTGTATCGCCCCTAATTCGATACATCGATAACTTTGTTTGTTCACGTACTAATCAAGATATGGGTCTTACCACTGAAAATGATTTTTCGAAATAAAATAGGACCCGCAAACACATGTCGAACATTTGCAGTGACTTTTACAAATCAGACTGAATAAATGACAACAAATTTGACAGCTGACATGCCAGTCTGTACTTGAAAACTTCACACATTTTTTCAATATCAGATAGCAAAATATAAATATTTATAACAATTTGTTGTAAGAGAAGTTTAAGCATTTTAATGAAGTTTTTTAATTGAGTGAAACTTTCATGAGAAATTTAATATTGGATGCCATAGTTTTTGTTCATTTAAATTTAAGCGACGCTGTATATGCCACACATATACATACATATACAATATATATATTATATTGCAGTATTACGTATAGAAATACGAATGTACTTCTGTATGTATTGTATGTATTTGTGTGTATTTTGCTGTTCACTTCAATTGTGTAATTGAGATTAGCTTTTTAGGGATAATAGAGATCAGATCATTTAATTAACTTTCGAAAATTACAAGGTTTTGTTGATTAAAAGAAGGAGTTTCATTCCTTTTATTTTGTCAGTTATAAATTTTCTTACAACACAATTGCGTGTGTGTGTATGTGTGTTTTACCACATTTAAAGTGTTCTACTTAAATACATATACAATGCACATGAAATGTATATGTATGTATGTGTTTATTTATTTGTAGGAGTGTGTGTTTCAGAAGAAATTGTGTTAAATTGGAATGTATTTGTAATAATTGTAATACGATGCCAAAGGGGTTAAACGTTATGTGTTAATTTAAGTTGCATTTCAAATTAAAAAGTTTGAAAATTAGACAAAAATAAATTAAATATTATAAATAAATTAAATATTAAATAAATTAAAAAGGATTTAAATGAATTTCATAATAACACGGTTATCACGAAATCTTTGCTTAGTTCTAGACAGTAATGGTTGTGCAATGTTGTATAATTTAGATATTTAGCCTGGTTTACTTCACATACATAATTTAGTTAATTAAATAAGCAACATATTTTTTATAATCTATCTACTGATTAATTTAAGAAATTAATTTAAGAACTATTTTATATGAAAAGTAATAATGCAACAATATTTTCCTTAGCTACCTTAAATTAGAGTAAGTGCAGCATAAGCGTACGACAAAGGAGTGCGCATAAAATAATTTTGATTTAGCTACCAGGGTTCTGTAGTAATGGAAATGTACACAGTTGAAAGACTATTTCAGTGATGTAACAATGAACCGTTTGGGTTTTGAAAATTGAAATAAAAAAAACAAAAAAATTTAAAAGGGAAGGAAATTTTCATTTATGGCTATACATGAATGATAATTAAGGCACTAAACTCATTTCTAGAGTTTAGACATAGACGGTGCTCTTAATTGGACCTCATTTCCAGCAATTATTCTCCATAAAATCCTACCCATACCATGAAAGGTCACCCCTCAATTTCTCCAAAAAAAATTATCAATTTCTCGTCAAGAAATTTTCGATTTACCTACAAGAAATTTTGGTGTTAGCTCTCTTACAGTATAAAGAAAGCAATTTTAACATACTTACTTAATTTGCCATTAACAACCCGTTTATCGGATTTCGGCCTGTTTTAACACATTTTTCCAGGTGCCTCTGCTTCTTGTGCCAGTTTGTCACACCAATCGATGACAGGGTTTCCTTAATTTCGTACTTCTAACATAGTCAAAGTCATTCTCTTCGCCTACATCCGCTAATTGCCGCTTTAAATACACACCTTGCCGGCACATCTCTTTCATCTGAACAACATTGTCGAGCCATCGCAGTCGTTGGATGTTAATGTAGTATTTCTCTCGAATACTCTCAAGGCTGCTGCATCGGTGCTTAATAATGTCCATGCTTCAGCGCCGTCAAGAACCACGGTAAGGATGAACGACTTGGAGAGTATAAGTCCACACACCACTTATGTTGTGTGCGTTAATATCATACATGAGTGGCCCGAACTACAATTTAAAGTCGACTCCGAACGACAGACTTTTGAGAAACTTTTCATGGCAATTTTAGTGGACGTCGCCGAAGAAATATTTTTCATATTTCAGTTTGTTGGAGATGTCTGAACTGTGGTTTTAACCGGGGCCACACATCTAATAAGCGAACACTAGACTACGGTGACTACTACGGCGATATCGGTCCAATTTAATTCTGCCTGAATTGGATGGTCTGGATTAGGGATGCCAAACGGGATTAATTTTTAAAAATCCCGGCATTCGATATTTCGGGATAATTCGGGATCAAAAAGTCCCGAAATATCCAGGGATTTCGCGATTTTCTCTTAATAATAAAAATGAAAGAAACATATTTTGTTAACAATTTCATTTTTATTCCAATTATATCAGAGTTATATGTCAATAAAAATAAAATATATTAAAAAACAAAACAAAAAGTAACAAAAAAGCGTAAATTTACAAAAATAAAAATTATTCATACATATGCAAATGCATTAGTTTTAAGAAAATTATTTGGATTCCAAAATAAGTGTATTATTGTTTTAAATAAATTTTTAAAAAGATTAAAGCATCTAACATATCATCAGATAGTCTTGAAAGAAATTTGTTGTCAACATACGCTGCCGTTGAAAAACACCTCTCGCAATCAACACTTGTTGGTAAAATAGTTCCAAGACAGCTTGTAAATATTCACCTACCACCTTCTGATGTAAATAAATCTATTTCTTTGGACAGGAGTATCTAAATAAGTAACCCTATTAATTGATTTTATAGGGCTTTTGCATTCTTCGATGGCATCAAATAACTTTTTAGCAATGGAAGTAGAGTTCTCCTCAGCTGAGATGCTATTATCGAAGTCGGGTGATATAGAATTTTTTCAGGACCTTTTACAAGGTCAAAATACATATGAATTCATAATCCTGAAAATCTCGAAAAACCCCGGGACAAGTTTTAAAAAATCCCGGGATTCGGGATTTGTGAATCTCGAAAATCCCGGGATTTCGAGATTCGGGATTTCCCGATTGGCATCCCTAGTCTGGATACAAAAAAACATTTGGTTTTGCTGAGATATGTACCACACAGCTCATGTCACATTGTCGTCTAAAGTGGAGACGTTGTAAAATATGTTTCTGTAAATATTTTCTTGAGAGGAGTTTCATAAGCAGCAGGAGTAAGTAAATAAGCTAGAAACTATAGAGATCTTTAAAGCCAATACAACATATAACATAACATCGGCCAAATTCATACGTCGGAATCATGGAAAAGTTGACATTTCGGATAAGCTCCACCCACCCTATCTTTTTCGTAACAAAATTCGTTGCTTTTTTGTCACTCAGACAGGTTTGAGCACTCTATTACAGCAAATATTCTTTAAAATATTATTTGAATGTCAGAAATCTGGTTATCTATCACTATGTTATATTCGTATTGTAAAAGCAATTTTAAATACATACATATATACATACACATTTAAAAAAAAAAACATCATTTAATTCATAAACAATTAACCCTTTAAATAATATCTCCGATAGACAATTATCTAACGACCTTCTTTTATTAAAATAAATGACTTAAAAAAACCATCATCAGCGCGAAAAATAATTTTTAACAACATTTTTATAGTTATTCTCATAAAATAACCAGAGACAAAGAAAAATTGAAAACGTTTTGTTTTACTTTAAGGAACTTTAAAAAAAATAAGAAACTTCGTCTAGAACTTCGTGGATGTTATTGTATTATTGTTCACTCCAGAAAAGTTTAAGAAATAATAAAAGAATCATAAAAAAATTATAAATTTGTTTAATGTTTTCTTTTCATTTAAAAAGATTGAAATGATGTTGTATGTATGTGTGGCTTAAAATGTTAAATAAAGTGTATGCAGTTCGTTTGAGCGTTTTTCTGTTTGTTTTTTGTTTTTTTTTTTATACAGAAAAGGAATTCAGTATGGCATATAAGAGAGTGAATAATAACTGTGAAATTCTTAGTTAACGGATGGAAAAATGAAGAATTACCCCTTTTTTAAAAAGCTTTTTAACACTTGAACACGCTTTAACCCTCCGTCATGCACATGTTCCGATAGTCACGTACGTAGCGCATGTATCTGGCCAGATACACTATGTATTTCAGTACATTTATATGAAAAATATGCTATTTTAGTGATAATATTACATTGTTATATTGTTATCACGCCAGGCAGATATATATTTTCTATTTTTTTTTTTGTTCTTAGTACATGCTAAACCACCTACCCGTGAACAAAAAATTTTAATGAGAAATAAAACAAGAAAAATTTTATTTTTGTGTTTAATTTCAAAAAAATAGTTGTTATAAAGTTCATTTCAATTAAATTTAGTAGTTATAAAGGAAGTTTTAATTAATTCTAAATTAAAAAAGTCTTACACAGCTTCAGGTAAGCAACTAAAACATGTATACTCTGATTTCGAATGTTGTAGGCATACCGGATTCGAGCACTTGGAATAAAAAAAACGAGTTAGTCGGCGAATTTTTTTATCTCCCAATGTACCAAGCTGATAACTTTTTCTCTTTTGTAGAGTATCAGCACCACTTGAGCTAGGAACTACTACTGGAAACTGAAATGAAAAAGAAAAACGAGGAAAATGAGATGTAATGAAGGGCAAATGTTATATCAATCAAACTTACATTTAGTGGTCTTCCAAAATACGATTCCATGGCCAAACGAGTGTTGAACTGTTTGATGATGTGAATGTTGTTCATTCGGTTTTCAATATTTGGAAGAACCAATGTATAAAAACCAAAAAAAAGACAATAAAGTACAGTACTCTTCATACAAAATGTGTGTGTATCTGGCCAGATACATGCGCTACGTATACGATGTATAGATGAAAAAATCCACATAAATTTTATTTGTTGTTTTTTTTTTAATGTGTTTTTTCATAAAACGATACCTAACAATATTTGTAGAGGGTACCTGGAGACTCAAACCCCTAGCCAAATTAGAAATATATTTAAATCACAGTTAAATTCGTAAAATATCTGGCCAGATACATGTGCATGACGGAGGGTTAAAAACGAGAGAAAACAGTCGTAGAGAAAAGGTGACTGTTTTGTTTTCATTGAAATCCCTTTTGGCTTTTCACACCCCTATGGATGTATGTATGTGTATGTGTGTGTTATGTATTCTTATGCCTTTTAAGTCAAGTTTTTGTTTTCATAGATTCTTAACATTTTTACCATTTTACCGTACAATTTTTAAAAGTCTTTAGCGTTTTTGATACTTTGTTATTACAACTTGAAAGTTTTGACACCTTTTGTTGGTTTTGTGTTGTTTTTGTTTTCATTCTTGGCTTCAATTGCTGCCACACGCATTGTTGTTGTTGTTGGTTTTTGTTTTCTAAAGTAAAAGTTGAGAATCTTGTTTATCCCGACTTAAGTATCTTGAAACGAAAAGAAGACATCAACAACAATAGTTTTTGTTGTGTTGTTTTATTTCAATTCGTTGCAACAGCATAAATATGTTGTTGTCATTATTTTTATATTTATTATATTTCGTAGTGTTACTGTTGTTGTTATATTATTTTGTTTTTGCTGTAGTTGGCAACATTGTTATTGGTTTTAAAGGAGAAAGAAAAATAAAAAGAGAAAAATTTAAAGTTTTGTTGTGTTATCGCCTTTTAAACGCTTGAATTATGCTCGGCATCGTTGCTTTCTGTGTCGTATTCAGCATTCAGTGTTGCTAATAGTGTAATTTTCTTAAATACGTAAATGCATAAACGAAAAATGTAAAAGAATGGGTAAAATTCATTCATTCAATGAGCGCACAATGTTGGAATTTTACGATTTCAAATTGGTTTAAGCATATTATCAGGATGGTGACGGTCATGAGAATAGGTAATCTTGGAACTACATTGTCCATCAGACATGTTGGCCGTTAAAGAATGGAAGTATAGAGGCTATGCTCATACTAAAATATTGAGTATTGACTACTCGATACATGAACGCGCAACCGTGTGAAATGATAATACCGTATAATACCGTAAAAATAATGATAATTGTTTTACAGCTATCAGAGAACGATCAGTTATTCAAGTGTACATTGGCGGATTACGAGATATAGAATGTGTACACTACATCGAAGATCGTCCAAGAATGATGAATGTGTCTAAAGGCGATTGCGAGCCATTCGACGGTTACCATCATATTGATTACTGGCCACTGCGAAATTGAGGAAAACACAGCTGACGCGCAAATAAAATCTGGTGCAATGGAAAGTTCAATTGAATTCATATGTAATATTGCCATTTCTCTGCAGAGTACTAAACAAATCGCTCTTCTGTAAACCGCACTAACAATTTGCACAGATGCCTACAAATTCCATCAGTCAAAGAAGAAAAAAAAATTTTGTGCTGCCAACTTAATCATTTGACATCACTGTTTTCCTTTAATCCAGACGATAGCCAATGTGCCATACAAATGAGGGACAGAAAGGCAAGTAGAAAGTCATTGTTTTAAAATCTCCATTGCAAATAAAGAGCAGTGTCTAGAATGCAGCAACACTGTAGTCACTAAATGTTATTTTCGTTGCATTTCTGTTTGTTTTATTTATTGACGTCGTTTAAGGATATCTTATCACTTTCAAAAATAACACTCATTGTTATTGGACAAGAGATGAAGGATTTTTTTTGTAGTCTGGATAATATAAATATTTCGTGTACATATATTTGTAGAAGGAGTTGACTTTATTTTCTTATTTAGAATTCCTTTTTTATTAAAACATTATTTATTTGGAAATTAATTAGTTGTATATCATTACATTATTAACTATAACCCATAGACGATCTTACCATTGCGTATACGATCATGTTTTGATTGCCATTTTGGCCAAAACGGACATTACAATTATGCTTCAGTCACTCAGTCACTACAGAGATTTTCAACAATTGCAGATTGCATAGTTGTAGAAGCTTAGAGATATATATTCCCAGAATTGGAAAGATCATAGGCATAATTGTATTCAGCTGAACGGAATTTTTTTTGAACATAATAACGTAGATATTGACGAATGAAAATTCCCTTGAAAACTAAAGACCGCGACTTCAGTTAATGGGTTGAAAATTGGACTCTCGAATATGACTGATAGAAGTGAAATTTAATAGCTTTCGGGAAATAATTGGAACGCCAAGCGTCTATTACTCAGTATGCGAGCAGCTGAGAAAGAATTCGATTTTAACACATTTTTTTTCCTTCCACAATAAATGTTGGGATTACTGTGAGTATAACCAAAGATGTTTGCAATCTTTATAAAGGAAACTTACTTTTTCATCTATCTAATATTGTATTCAGAAAATTCCTATTTGACGAGGGTGGTTTTAAAAATCTGTTAGCCTATGCATCAGTTAAGTGGTGGCAAATGCAGACATTTTTTTAATACGTGTATTAAGTTTTCAAACAACACAATATATCAGATGTATAAGCATAGAAAAAACTTTATCGTCATTACTTTTTAACATTTTCATTTAATAATGAACGACAGAATTAAAAAACTCTTGGACCACTTTCTTTTTCATACACAAAATATGATGCTTGAACAGCATAAACACCAGCACAAAACAAAAAAATGTTTTTGTGAAGTATTTTATCAGCATTTTCTGTATGTTAGACTAGTTCTGCATAACAAAAAAATAGATTTCTTTTACAATACTAGGTACTACAGATGGATAACCGTAGGCGTATTGAGAACTTGGAAGTAGCAATTGAATCCAAATTGAACTTATCTTTTAAGGCTTATCAGACGAAATGCGTAAAAGCCTGTTCCTTGCTTATAACATATTAGGTGTCAGAGTTTAAATGAAGACATATGAGATATGTTCAACAGAAAAAGTGACTGAAGGCCAGTAATTTACATATCTATTGATCAAATATTTGGGTATTAAAAACCTCTGAACAAGGCGAGTGTCTTGCTTGTGACAATGTCCAACTGAAATAATGTTGAGTTTTAATATGAATTCGCAACGATGGATCCATTGTGTTCATGATGTCTGTATATTTTTTTTTTAAATTGTTGTTGTTTTTATCTTATAGAAAAAGTCTTCATTTTTACACAAAAAAAAAAAAATGTCAACGGCAAGTAATTCCTATTTTCGCAACTTGTTCGGAAATAACTCAAAGATTTTTTCGTAATTATGTGTTTTTCATATAAATTTTCGATCTGAAATTGTTAGTCATACAGTAAAAGAAAGTTGTCGTAGCCTAGTAGGTAGTGGTCCAGGTCAGGCAACTCCAACATAATGAAATTTAAAAAAAATTTTTTTTAGGCTACTTCCTCTCAGCAGATTTCTGGCAGAAAACTCTGAAAGTACATAAAATTGTTCTGAAAAAGTTTCTCAAAAATCTGTTGTTCTTAATAGACTTTAAACTGTAGGTCCGGCCAATCTACTATATAAAAATAAGTCGGGTTTTCCTTCCTGACGCTATAAATCCAGAACGCACGAACTGATTTTGACCAAACTTAATATACATGTTCTATGGGGCGTGAGGAGTGTTTCTGTGTAGTTTGAAGTCCGACAGATGGCGCAATATTTAGTTTTTTTGTGTTTTTGCACCGTAACTCAAGAACTACTGCACAATGCTGTGTTTCGTTGAAAGCGTCGGGTCGTTAATCAGCGTGCAGTGGCGTTAATTAGCCCGATACCGACTGAAACCTAACATCTTTTTGTGAAAAAAAAAAGTAAATAAATATCTATCACTCTTTTTTAAACTCTCTTTGCGCAATAAGCCTATTTTATGTTTTGCTGAAGGCGTTAGGTGCTTGATCGGCGTGTGGCGGCGTGTAGCGGCGTTAAGTATCCCGACACCGACTCATACATAACCTCTTTTCGTGAAAAGTTCGTGGGTGTCAAACGAAAAAAAGAACTTATTAAATTGAAGATTAATTTATTTAAATTAAATATTACATACATTTTAATAAATTAACCCAAGGTGATAGTGAAAGTAAATTAATTGTATTATTGAAAGCTATTGAAGAAAGTAAATAAGCAACAGGTAAGACAATAAAGGGCAGCCTCCCTACCCCAACAATAACAAAAACAAAAATCATAATAACGTATATTGCAGTACAAAATGCCACGCCCACGTGCAAATATTGGTCGCCGTACACGGCACACAAATCATATGAGAGTACTGCGCTCACAGCAGACACAAGAGGAGCGCGCAGAAGACAACGAACTAGCCAGGAATGGGCCAGCACCTTTCATTCTTCTTCTAAATATCAATCAGTCATGACTTTCCATGAAAACCAGACTTACAGTGAAAATAAAATTCGAAGGCAAAACAACGTCTGCCCGGGTCTGCTAGTCGTGTATAAAATTAACACACACAACATAAGTGGTGTCAGAAACTAGGTCGTAATCTTGACTGAAGGGTTGTAATGGCCAATTATGTATGTGTGAGTATAGGAAAAGGGTGTAAATGATGAAATTAGAAAAAGAAAGTCGTATCAGGTGAAAAAGAAAGATTTCTTTCATATAGATAATTCTCTGATTCACATTACTATTATTAAACAAATTAAAATTCGAAATCGCCATTGTCTAAAAAGTGGCTAGTATGTAGCCTTATCAGACGAGAATCCTTGATTCTAACCCCAGTTCAGTCATCTGGAACAAAACGAAATATATAAAAAAAAAATTTTTTTTCTTCCGGCGTCTTTCTCTCAGCAGTGTACTGGTAAAAACACTAAGAGTAAATAAAGTGGTCATGAAAGGTTTGTCAAATCTGTAGGTCGAAGTCGTCGCTAAACTGTAGGTTCGCCCACAATATTAGCACACGCAACATGGTTGGTGTGAGAAGTTAAATCGTGATCATTGCTAAAGGGTTGTAATAATCAATCAAGTAAGTAAATAGTCGCTGAAGTCCATGTCAGACATCTCCTACAGAATGAGAAATGTTTCTTCGGCGACTTCTTCTCAGCAGATTTGTGGCAAGAACTCCAAGAAAAACTAAAATTGCCTCGAAAATTTTCTCAAAAATTTGTAGTTCATAGTCGACTTTAAACTCTCATTAATTAATTAATTAACCCAAACATAGTGGTGTGAGAAGCTAGGTCGTAATCCGTGTATATATGTATGTATGGAAGTAAGTATGTATGTAAAATTCGAAATGCTCCATCTCACACTTTAGCCGCTATATATTCAATTTTAAATTTGAAGAAATTAAGAAACAATGAAAAACTAAAAAGATGTTCAAATTGTTATGTTTTTTTGATCTCATTTTCGAATCGACCTCGTACATTAGTATTTCGTTTTCATTCTGTTTAGAGTAGAGAGTTTTTTTTATTCATATTGTCATATTGTTGCACTCACTGTCTCGCTACCTTATGTATGTAGTATGTTACGCTTTCGTTCTCTTTTGTTTAAAATTTTTGTTGTAATTTCAGTTATTATTATTACTGTTGTAATTGTTGTAGTTTTACTTCTTGGCTGTTGTAGTTCTTCTTCTTCTACTTCTTCTTTTTCTTGCCAATGTTGTTGATATTGTTGTTGTCGTTGTGTGCAAATGACATTTATGCTCGCTTTGAAATTTTCACTTAAGTGGATTTATGAAGATTGCACTTTTGTAATTGAATTTAGAATAGAAAGGACAGAAAAGAAAAATGAAATAAAAAAGAATAAAAATGAAAAAAAGGAAAGAACAACAATAACAACAATAACAACAACAACCAAAGGGTGAGAAGTAAGAATAAGTGGACACAACATATTATACTTGCTGATGTTATGGCTGTTGTTGTTGTTGTTGTTGTTTCTATTTGAAAATATGATACAAACTTATGGTTTAAAATTGAAAAGAAGTGAGATACAATGCTATAAACAAAATAAGAAAAGTTGTAAAATGAAAAAAAAATAACAGCAGAAGAAGCAGAAGATGAAGCAGTTTTAAATATTTTCCAGTTAAAAGGTAAAGTAGTTTTCGTTGTAAACAAATGAATGAATGAATGAAAGAAAGAAACAAAGTTTTATTAGAAGTTTCGGTTCACAAATATTTAAAATTTCATTAAATTTATGATGCCATTTGGAAAACAACATGAAATATATTGTGTTGCCATAGCTGCAACACACAACAAAAATTAAGATGCTGAGAATTGTTACTATCAACTTCATGCTGATGATGACCTGTTAAAACTTATTTGACACAAATGAGTTAAAGAGAAATATATTCAATTAATTAATGCCAGATTTAAAAGGTAAGTAATAATACTGTTACGTTTTTACCTTTTAAAAACGTTAAAAATATGAGTTCGTAGATTGCAAATAAAATAAAAATAAATCTGTGTTTGATTTTTAATAAATTCTTTATTATCTGCACAACTTTTGTGCCACTGTTCGAACTTATTCTACGTATACAATGATAACTTTCACAATATGTGCTTGTTCGTAATATTTCTCTGCTTATAACCTTTTTTATAAGCAACAACAACACTTGTTAGTTATTCTTCTTTGCTCACAACCTTTTTTGTAAGCACCCCACTAACAACTGTTTTCTCAAACGCAACTTGTCTGCACACAAGTCTGACTGAATTATAATTCACACCACTGGTTGAATTCTCACTCAATTCAACGCGACTTCCTCACACGACTAACTTAACTCGAACTCCGAGAATAACGTGTCTTCATACACGGCTGACTGAATTCTAACTGAATCATCGTTGCTTGCTTTATCTTGCCTTTTATATCACTAGATCAACAGTGTGATGAATGCCCTTGAAGGATGATGACGACATTCGGGAACAATCCAAAAATGTAAACAACTTGTTTCCATTTTTGTTGTTCGTGTATCTTATTTACTTTCGTCCAGGCAGAGTTGTTGTTGTTTTGTTTGTTTGTCTTTCCGCTATATTTTTTTATACACGGACGTTGTTGCTATATTTTTGTTTATTCATCGATCTTGTAAACAAGCCCTGTTGTTTTTGTTGCTATATGCTTACTCATTCGTTGATCACGTGAACAACTGCATTGTTTTGTTTTTGGAGCTTTTGTTTATCATTTTATACATGTTCAAGTCCATTGTGTTGTTTTTGGAGCTTTTGCTTATTATTTTAACAACACCATTTCCAATTTCGTAACAATACAGTTACAAAATAATTTAAAATGGGTTTCCATCTTATGAGGCTAGATTGGGTCTGATAAAACTTTCAACTTTGGAACGTAGAAGGGCTGTGTTAGGCGTTTGTTTTGTCTATAATCTGGTTAAGGGTGATATCGATTCCGAGTTTTTGCTTTGTAACTTAAATTTTAGTATTCCAGCAAGATTTTCACGGCACTATCGTCCTTTTTCCCTAGATTTTTATAGAACAAACTATGGTCGTAATTTTCCTTTTCGTAGATTATGTAATGATTTTAACATGTATTATGATTTTATTGATTTTAATTGTACTGTTTATAATATTAAACGTAGCTTATATGCTGCCATTAATTTGTAAATTATTATAGAAAAATATATTCTCGTTCTTGTCTTAGGTAGTTATGGTTTATTGTTGCTTTATTCAGCTTGTGATTAAGTTCTGTAGCTGATTTATGTTGTCGTTGCCTTTACTTTTCCCTAACCCGCTATAGTCCGGACTGTAGTGTGTACGTGTCCCTACGTAATGGGGACGAGCCCTCCGCGGTCGGGTGAGGGTGGGTTAGTGTGAGGCCGGGGACGTTCGAAAAAAAAAAAAAAAAAAAAAAATCCTTTAACTCCAATTTAATGAAGAGTTACATTCTTTAGTTTTAGATGTAAAGGGGGTTGGATCGAAATATAGGGTGGGAAATTTTGCAAATTAATTATTTATTGTGTTAAAGTACAATTGTATGGAATACTGTTTCATTCATATGGGTGCCGCGGCTCGTTTCACAGTATCTCACTCGATTGGACAATTTTCGTGCACTTTTTCGAGTTGTCTCTCGACAATGACATCACGAATATTGGCCTTTAAATGCTCAATTGTCTCTAGTTTGTCGGTATAACAAACTGCTTTAACGGTGCCTTACAAAAAATATTCCAACGGTGTGAAATCGCAGCATCTTAGCAGCCAATTGACATCACCATTTCGGCTAATTAAACGGCCATCAAACGTTTGACATAATAAATCGATTTTGGCATGAGACGTGTGGCAAATTGCACCATCCTGTTGAAACCAAACATCGTTCACATCAAGAACATGAAGTGCGTGTACAAAAAATGAACTATCATGGTGCAATATGTGTCTTCATTGACCGTAATTGTTGCGCCGTCCTCATTTTCAAAGAAATATGGCCCAATTATGCCTCCGCTTCACAAGCTGGATCAAACAGTCACTCGTAATGGGTGCCATCTCTTCAGTAAAACCATGTGTGGGTTTTCTGAGCCTCAAATACGACAATTTTGCTTATTAATGTACCCGCCAAGATGAAAATGGGCTTCAGCCGAAAAGATGACTTTTTTTTTTTGGCAATTATCGTGCAATTTCTCGTTGGCCCGAATTTGCAATTAATCCCAGCGTTGCTCAAGCGTAAATCGATCCGATGGGTTAAATTTAAACCGATAAATCGCCCACCCTATATATGCTAGAATGAGCCGTAAGATAGACTTAATTGCAGCGCACGGCATATGATGTAGAGAATCACTTTCATGAACAGAAAAGCTTTTTTTACCACCGCGTATATTTCGATGGTACAGAGACCTGAACACATCTACAACGCTGACAGTCTCTTACAGTCTCTTGCAGTAGGTTTTGTATAGAAAGTTTTAACGTATTCATAAAATGTAAGTTTTTCATTCACTTCATATGTAATATTTCAGATAAAATATGCATTTAAGAGCCTTGCCATTCAGACATTTTTGCCTAATCATAAAATGGTCATCTGTACGACTTTTAGTAGTAATTTTATCTTAAAGAAACTAATAGAATTTGAGTAGTAGCTGCCATAGTTTAATAGATAGTGTGTTGGCTTATCAGAGGCCAAGGTCCAAACAGCAGGTCAGACATCTCCAACAAAACGAAAAATGAAAATATATTTCTTCGGCGACTACCTCTCAGCTGATTTGTGGCAAAAAATCTGAGAGTAAATAGAATTGTTATGAAAAAGTTTCACAAAAATCTGTCTTTCGACGTCGACTTTAACTGTAGAAGAAAAGTTTCTCGACTTTAAACTGTAGGTCTCGCCACTAATGTTTAAAAATTAACATACACAACCTAAGTGGTGTGAGAAACGAGATCGTAATCCTGACTGAATATTTGTAATGACCAGTTATGTATTCTATGTATGTATATATCAATAACGTGCGTAAACTTCACAAATTCATTTTGAATTATTTTAAGAATTAAAATCCTCTTAGGAAAAAAAAAAGGTTTCCGAATTCATTTTTTCTTTAAATTTAAACTCAAATACGCCATCGATTTAATGAAATCATCAATGATGCCAAAAAGACAAAATATTTTATTTACCCATTGGATAAATTTTAATATGCCAATAACTAATTAGTTAAAGTACTTTTGGCAATAGAGCCAAAAAATAAACATTTGTGGATAGGAAACATCTGAATAATGATAACGAGAAAATGCCAGAAAAATAAAAACATAAACTAAACTACGTACCTGAGCAGAAACATACTTACACAGCCACATTAACATCTACATCTACATTCACTCCACTTCATTTTGTTTAAATACCACTGAATTATGGGGACAAATTTATAATTTCCATAAAATGACTACAATAGTGCCAAAATTAAACCGGCAATGATATAAAAACAACAAAAACAAAAAAACAAAAAAAAAGAATACAAACACTATTTAACTAAAGTACAATTGATAGAAATGAATGAAGTTGAATATTTAAAACAGAACAGACAGAAATGAGTTTCTGATGAATATTAACATTCGCTGTTGGTTGGTGCCTGTGAGTCAGGTAATGTGTATGTAGATGTGAATTTGAACGTGTACGTGGGTGGAGTATGTTCAAACACTTTGAGACTAATTATGGCTGAATGAGCTGGTAAGAGATCTGAAAATAACTGCAACAGGAAGTTCCTATTGCATTGTTTAAATAATTAGATGTGCCATCAGGTGAGAATAATGGCTGGCGAATACCAACGAAATCTATTTCAAAAACTTTTCCAAAATAATAGAAAATGTAGAGAAATGAAAGCATTAAATGAACAATTTACGGCAGTTAAATGAACATGTACTTGAAATGAATGAAGTTGATTGTTCTCGAACAACAGCTCGAGCAGCAGCGCCAGCACCATCAACAGCATTGACACCAAAAACAATTTGAAGCAAATACTTGAAAAGTGTAATCAGCTTAAGGAAAATAAGATTAAATGGTAAAGAAATTATCTGAAACGTTAATTGGAATTTCTGTTTTATATAATTAACTTATACGTTTGGCTAGAGATGTATATGTATGTATGCCGCAGTGTTTTTCGGTTTTGATTTCATAAGGAATTAAATGCCATTTTTCTCTAATGCTTGCAAATGGTAATGGAACTTCAATTAATAAAATTGTTGTTGTTGTAAAAAAAAGTGAGAAATGTTTTAAACATTTACGTTAATTGTGCTTTAATGAATGTTTTTCAAATAAAATAAAATCCAGTATAATTTTAGGCAGCCGGTTATATAGTTTTTATCAACAAATGCTTGGAATTTAAAATGGAAATGGTGTAATTTAGGTGTATTTTTTGTTTGTTTAAATAAATAAAATATTATTGAAGTTAATTAACAATAGATGGCGTGTGCGAAGACAACTTCTGTGAATATCGTAAAGAAATTTTTAAAAAACAATAGAAATGAATGTTAAGTTAAATGACAATAAAAGAAAAGAGAAAAAAATTACAATAACATAGCAGAGCACGCTGACTAAAATACCAGCGTCAGACATACTCGTACTTTGTGTTTAAATGTATTTATTTTAAAATTCTTCTTTTGCCAATTCTTCTTCAGAACTTAGCGATAAATAGTAGCGACAGTTGAAAACAGATACATATCAAATATGTAAGCGCGTAAACACGTCATACATACATGCATAAATAGTCATACAACCCTTTAGTCAGGTTTTCCACCTAGCTTCTCACATCACTTGTGTTGTGACTTACAGCTTAAAGTCGAATCTAAACAACAGAGTTTAGAGTTATTTTTCATGATAATTTTTTATTTATTCTCAGAGTTTTTGCCAGAAATCTGCTGAGAAGCAATCGTCGAAGAAATATTTGTTAATTTTTCCTTTTATTAGAAATGTCTCACCTGGGGGCTTCACTTCTAATAAGCCCAACACACTACCTACTACACTACGGCGACTTCGACTACATGCAGACGTATTTACACAAAATTGTATTGTTGGTACAATGTACACAGTTGCTGATATATAATTAAACTTAAAAAACGTGTACTAAGAATTATTATTCAAAGGTAATAAATTAATCACAAAACATTATTCAATTTGTTGTGGGCAATATCAATACAAAGCATTACAATAAAAATTTCCTTATTTAATAACCGCATTCATCAATCGTTTTAATGTAATTAATGTTAGGTCAGTTGGCTGAAGGGTCAACCGTAGAGGTTGAAGGCCTCTTATCCAGTCATTATTAATGCTTACCAACCACAATACCGCTAAGTCTTTATTAAACGCCCTTAGCTTCTACCAGTACACTCCTCTGAGCTACAGCACCCTCTGTAAAATATTGCGATTTCAGGCTGAGCAATGGCTTAAAAAATGTTTCATCGCTTCGATATTCTTTATATATCCCCAGAATTCATTATTATCCACCATGATATGCGGGTAGTATGTAAATATAAGACGGCATGTATCTCGTAAGGACGCTGATCAGTATATTTAAGTTACCTTTACTTAATCCCAATATACAGACGGTTTTTCTCTCATCAGGATCACTCCAAAGTATCTTGGCAATTGATCATATGATTTTGCGTAGTGTTTTGTAACGAGATTTAATAACAAAAGTGAATGGAGTAATATGTTTAAGAGACGAACTATTTGTGCTATACAGAAGGCTCAAGCATAGATATTGGAATAGGAACAGTAGTTTTTGGTCCCAGAATGGAATATTTCAAACACATGTGTAATCTTGTTGGTATCTTCCAAACAGTAGTCTATGCCAGAAATGTACTCAATTCAACTTGGATAGGAGGTACAAAAAAGTCTGGATATAACAAACCGATCTGATAGTCAGGCCGCCATGCGGTCACTCGGTTCTTTTGAGGTTACATCCAAGATAGTACCGGACTGTCTGGCTAAATCTCAGATCATGTGGTAATTATCGGCAATGAGAAACAGACAAGCTTGCGAGGAGTGAAACTTCCACTCTTTTGTGGGGTGAGGGATGTTTGAAAAGATAGCTAAAGAGAGGCAAAGACTCTTCGCAAATCAAAAGGGTTCGAGCCAATTATAACTCTAGGTGGGAAACTACTGCAAAAGGAGATCTGAGTCATGCATCACGCTATATAAGAATAACCTGAGCTTGGCAACTGGTGTTTTGACAGGGAACTTGAGACTCTGAGATTATGTGAGTGAATTATTTGAAACATTTTTTTGAACCTGTGCTGGACAGAGAAATATCATTGTTGACACCAAGCAGCACCCTAAAGTTTGTCAGGGCAATAGGGAATAAATTACGTATTTCGAATAAATTATTTATTTTTACAAATTTTATAGAAACAAGGCTCATGAGACTACAATAAGAAGACCATTATCATTGCATATCCCGGACGATTTAGCCAATGCTGGGGGTATTGTCTCATTTAGTAGTGTTAATTTCGTCGAACAAGAGCTTTGAGAAGCTTTTTTGTGGCTAGAAGGCAGTAGAAAGAAATTTTTTTAATAAATTTTTTTAAGAATCAGAGCTGGGGTTGTGTCTCGAACTGCAGTAAGTCAACACTAAACACTAAGCGTCGACTTTGTTAATATAGAAGGCCCTTTACAAAACAGATAAATTACGCATTGTTCTTGAGTTCTAGTGAGGTCTTCCCTTCATCAGATTTTGTTAATTGCCGTGATATTGGCATTAAGTCCTGTAATTTATGCAATTAGTTCAGCTATTTTACCAACTTGTAAGGATAGGGTTTTGGTTTATTCCTCTATTACTGTTGCTGTCTGAAATTACATGAATATGTTGCTAGAATAGGGCGGTCTAAAGTAGATTACAGCGGTGTCAAGATTTCTCTTTGCGTTATATAATAGTGCTCGAGGAATCCCATTTGTAGAAGCATGAGACTGTATATTAGACGATTATGCCACCATTAAACGTCATTATAAAAGTATGATAAAGCGTTAAAAATTCTTTGAACTCAGAGCGAAAGAAAACCAAAAATATTAAATTTGCTCTGTGTGAACTTAGACTTCTATAGTCTGACCATCATTTGTTTGTTGAAATCACCTTTCATAAGATTTCATACTACTTTTGAGTTGACTTTCATTTAAATCTTTAAACCATATTGTGGCACTTATGTACGTTAGAGATTGTTAAGTGGCATAATTGAGATGAAAGCTTTTAAGAGAACCACAAAAAGAAAATAAAATAATTAAAGCATAAAAGTATTGCTTATTGAAAAAAGCCTTGAAATACACTCAAATTATGTTAATTGAAAGCAATAAGATTTGTTTTTCAAAGTTAAATTGAAACGCCCACATAAGCCAGTCATCCAGCCAGCCAGTCATGCAGTCAGTCATCCAGCCCTTTTATGTAATCGAAATTGTACAAAATGTGCCTAATTTTAAGTAAAAGAAAAGAAAAGCAATATCTTTTTTACCTTTACCTTCTGTGTATTGTTTCAAAATTTTCGTTTGTAATTGGCTTAAGATTGATAAGCAGTAAAGAAATCATACTTGAATCAGACCATTAATATGGTATTCAATGATTACGAACTCTTAAGCGGTTTCAAATTGTTAACACTTCCAAAGAGGCTGAAAACAAAAACCAAAGAAACCAAAATCTTAAATTGAAAACGTACATACATACATTCGTACTTATTGAAGTCTTAAGCGGTTGTGTCTTATAATTATGATGACTTTCATTCATATCTTATGGTTTTTCTGATTGTAACAATTTAAATACAAACATAATGAATGGTTCATACCATAATTAAATTTAATTGTTGTGAGCTATTGTCCGATATACATACATATACATATGTATACGTTTGTATGCCATTATGTTTGTTTAGTTTGTGCATTTATTTGAATGTTCATTCGTAATAGTTTGTATAACGGATTTGTAAATGTTATGGATCTTAAATGTTTAACTTGACACTTTGCTATGGCGCGTGGTTTTCTTATAACACGCACTGTAATATATACAAACAATTACCATATGAGCCGTTCAGTGCACAAAGTGATTAACTCCACTTTTTGAAAAATCTTAAATTTAAGTGGCAAAGCACTTGGGATAGTCATATCTTTTTGTCTTTATTATAACTTTCCTGAATAGTAAAGATTAACACGATTACGCGACAAAATTTTTTGGGCCATTGAATAATAAGTAATTTATTTCAGAAGACATTTTGATTAACTCCTTACTCTTATGTAAGTCGTTTCAATAACGCAATTCAAATGCACCACAAGCAACCGTTGAATGATAACAGTTATCAATTTCCAGTTACTGTAAAAAAGTCAGAACGGACTCGCAGTCAAATGGCTGCCGATCGATTGGCTGCATTAGAAAAAATTTTCATATTTTTTTTCGATTTAGAAAAACCTTTAAGCTTTCCTAAACTGACCACATCTGTAGCTTATTATAAGCGAAATTTATATGTTTATAATTTCGAATGTCATTCATGAATTCAGTAAAAATATAAGCCACATGTTTGTTTGGCCAAAAACTGAAGGATCTCGTGGGTCTCAAGAAATTTCATCGTGTCTAACAAAGTACATAAAAACTTATGCTGCAAAATTTGAAAATAAAATAGCATATTCTGATTCGTGTACCGGGCAAAAGAGTAAAAATTAAAACTGTTTTAAGTTTATTGAAACTTGTTCAAAGTACGGAAATAAGAGCTGAGTCAATTGAAATGAAATTTTTGGTAAGTGGTCACAGCTATATACCTAATGACTCAGATTTTGCCATTATTGAGTCATATGCAAAAAAAAATTCAAAACATTTATTCACCAGATGATTGGTACAATATAATCAAAATGTACAAAAAGAAAACACCATTTAATCTAATTCAAATGACCCACTAAGATTTTTTTTCAACAAAACCTTTAGAAAATTCAGTCATTAACAGAAAAGTGACCGTTACATGGTTTCCAGTAAATTGACTTAAAATACGCTGCATAAATTTAGAAAGGTCAAAACCCCATCTCATACAATTTAAATATGACTATAATGGAGATTTAGAATTTAACGAAATTAACATAAGGAAATCTGTACTTTATTACTTTTTTCAGTTGCCAAATCGATTAACTGCACCAGTCACATGAAAGTTATAACATTACGGACATTATTTTTTTGGCTATTCTTTCTTATTAATTTTATATACCATTAGATGAAAGCTATATATGTATTTATGTATTCTACAATATATATTTTCATTTATATTGTAAAGGGAATTTTAAAAATTAATTTACATTATTTCATCGCATTTCTCAACTTTTTGTTTTATGGAGTTAATCAATTTGTGCACTGAGCGGCTCATATATTGCTTAGGCCTTCTTTTGTATGGGTGTGAGTGTGTGTGTGCTTCTGTAAGCCGGTAGGTGTATAAGTATTTGAAAACTTAACCAGATTTGTGGGTACATATACCTCAGTCTCTACACATTCACTCACTGCTGATTAGAACTAATTGTAGAAATAAAATCTATCAAGGATTTAATTGCAAATTAGACAAAAAAGAAATCGCCGTAGTCTAGTAGGTTGGCATGAGGCCTGGGTTCAAACCCCCGATCAGACGTTTCCAACAAAACGAAATTTGAAAAAATATTTCTTCGGCGACTTCTTCTCAGTAGATTTCTGGCAAAAACTCTGAGAATAAATGGAAATTGAAATTGGAAAAGTTTCTTAGAAATCTGTCTTGCGGAGTCGATTTTAAACTGTTGCTCTCGCCACTCATGTATAAAATTAACACACACAACATAAGCGGTGTAAGAAGCTAGGTCGTAATCCAGAGTGACTAATTATTTATGTATGTATGTATGAATGTATGTATATAAATTCCTTGCACTACAGGGTAGATTAGATCAAGTGTTATAAAAACAAAATACATAGTTGCATAAACATTTTTTGTTTGCTTTTCATTAGTTCTAAATAGTTTATCACCACTGTAGATAAATAGTTGCTTACGTATTTGGATTTGCATACATACATGCTATAAGAAATGAACTTTAATAACATAAGAAATCATTATGATGATGTGGGTGTGTGTGTGTGGTGGTGGGATAGTTTGTTGTATATCGTTACATATGTTACATGCACGTTTGCGGTTACTGTTGTGTCGGTCTACGTACGTACGTATGCCCATACATAAATTTTGTTCGCTTGGCATTGGTTTCCATACAATTTATGTAATAAGTAGTGTAACAAATTTTTATCTTTTAAATGAACAATCTTTCAAATGTATCACACGTATGTACGTATTGTAGGAGAGATTTCCAATTTAAATTCAACTTTAATCTGTAAGTAATAGTTGAAGATAATTATACAGTTTAAAGTTAATTATAAGCATGTTTAAGTGGGCATCGTAAAATGTAAATGGAGCAGATGTGTCTCAATATTCAAATCGAAATGATTAATGTAAACAAATTAAAAAAAAATTATTTATGAACGTTTGCTTTTTGAATTGTTTCAAATTAAAAAAGACTGACACAGATAATGAGATTAATTGCATTTATTGAAATATCTTAAGCATAATGCCATAGGAATACAATCATCTTTTAATTATAAAAATAATTACGACCTAGCTTCTCACAACACTTATATTGTGTGTGTTATTTTTACATATGAGTAGCTGGACCTGGAGTTTAAAGACGACTCCAAATAACAGATTTTGGAGAAACTTTTCGTGGCAGAGTTTTTGCCAGAAATCTGCTGAGAGGCAGTCGCCGATGAAATATTTTTTTCGTGTTTCGTTTTGTCTGATCTGGGGTTTGCACCTTGGCTTCACGTCTAATAGGCCAACACATTACCTACTAGACTACGCAAAAGTTTTTATAATTCAAAGCAGTGTAGCCCGGGCATATGCATTGTTTACAAGAAGTTGTTGTAAATCAGGCTCAAAGTTTTTAACGTCTAAAATATGGCCCGTACTTGTCAAAACTTGTTATTTTGACACGCAAGACTAAAAATATAACCAGACATATAAAATATAACTAAAAATATAACATATGCCTCTACTCTCTGTAGAATGCTATGAAAGTGTATAAGACCTTATAAAATCAAATATCTAGAGGTGTTACATACGAAGCAATTTAAAAGCTTTTGTAAGTTACAGAATTAAACAAAATAAGTAAATTAAGTGCCATATTAAAAGAATATTAAAGTTCTTTATAGAAAACAAGAAAAGTCCGGGCTTACAGCAATGTTTTACAAATCAAAACGCAAAAGTTTTTCTTGCGGTGTAAAATGTGGAATACCGAATTCATACTAAAAAGTTATAACGTCAGCATATTGTCACAGTCCACGAAAGAATACAGGTAGTAAAACATCATTCCAGGTTTTAGTCTTTTCTACATATGCATATACGATTAAAATGAAGTCGCCGTAGTCTACTAGGTAGTGTGTTAGCTTATTAGAAGTAAGGTCACGTTTTAAACCCCAGGTCAGACGTCTCGAATAAAATGAAATATGAAAAAATATTTCTTTGGTGTCTTCCTCTCTACATATTTCTGGCGAAAACTCTGACAGCAAATCAAATTGCCATGAAAAGTTGGAGTCGACTATAAACTGTATAACATGTATAAAATTAACACGCAAACCATAAGTGGTGTCGTAATCCTTACTGAAGGGTTGTAATGATCAATTATGTATGTATGTATGTGTATACGATTAAAGCGGCCATCCTATTTGAAACTCTATTCTATTCGTATGTTTGGTTCATAGCAATTCGTTCACTCTACAACTGATACGATTTCCAGGAGGTCCAATCAATTCCAAATATATGTCCATCATATTTTTATCGATTTTTAGCAAGCTTATTAAACTCCACAGCTAAATGAGCTTTTTAAAACTATAAACCCTGCACGACGTCCGTAGAATTCAGGTCAGCTATGTTATGTTGTTGTTGTCTTATTAGGCGGATCAAACTCCAGGTCAGGTATCTCCAACAAAACTATATGAAAACAATATTTTGATCCGTGACTGCCTCTCAGCAGATTTCTGGAAAAAACTCTGAGAGTATATAAAATTGCCACAAAAAGTTTCTCGATAATCTGCCGTCCGTAGTCGACTTTAAATTGTAGGTCCTGTCATTTATAAAGTTAACACACAACACAAGTGGTGTAAGAAGCTAGGTCATAATCTTGATTTGATGGTTGTAATGACCATTATCTTTTAAAATGATCAGAGAATAATCGTATTGCAGTGAAATTGAAAGGGCTATATGCATATGCTACTCAATAACTAAAATTAACTCTAACCATACGGTGTACTCAACCATTAAACGACGTTGAACTGCTTGCTTAAGATACATTGTCTGCCAAAAAAGAAAAAGAAATTATTGAAGTAACGAACTAAAGGAAAAACAGGTATAGGAATACAGCAAAAATCTGGAAAAATTTCTAATAGCCACGGGTAATAAAGAAAGAATTAAAAATTAAAAACACTTGTGTATTGAAATAATTTGTAAATATGTAATTAAAATTTATAATTCTTCTTAAATTTTATGCCTAATTTAAATCATATTTAGTTCAGAGAAAATTAAAAGAAAAAAACCTTTATAAACGTCAAGTGCACAAAAACCTTGAACTTTTGAAAAACAAAAAAAAAAAAAAGAAAAGAGAATTAAAAAAATAGTATCTGGACAAAAGTGATTGTCTCAGGTATTTTTAAGATAATAATTCATCTTTGCAATGAACAAAAAAAAAAAAAAAAAAAAAAAAATGAGACAGAAAAATACAAATTTTTGTAACGAAATTTTTGTAATTATTGTAACGAAAGTCATAAGTTAATTAGAATTGGAAGAATAAATTTTATTAAATTTTTACTATCGAAATATTAATTTAAGACTTAAGTCTTTAAGTTTTTGTAAAGGAATATTTAAAATACACAATTAAGACTTCATTAATTTTATAACAAGACAAAGAAAATCTGTCAGTCAATCATATGCCTTACTTATTATTGATATTGAAACTTTTGTCGTAAATATATGTGTATATTCGATTTGATTCGATTAATGCCTTCCTTCTTTAGTAATCTGTTTCCGCTTTCTATGGTTTCTTTAAATAAAAAGTATTGAAAATAGCTCGACATGGAATTATTCGTTTCCTATGATATCCAAATATCTTCGATAACGTTAAGATAACTCAATTGAATGCTTGATGGAACAAGTTATTAAAACGTATAGTACATCTTAAACCGTAGTCTAGTATCCAGAGTATTGGCACGGTTCAAACCCAAGATCAGACATCCCGTTCAAAAAAGAAAATATAAAAAAAAAAATATTTCAGTGGCAACTTCCTCTGAGAGTAAATAAAAATTGTAAAAAAAAATTAGTTTTGTTTCATGTTCCTTAATTAAGATTTGACAAATAATTGAATCAGCTGCATTTACCTTGGCAGGTCATACGATCGGAGAGGTGGGGTGTCACTAAGCCATAGGACATAAAGCCATATGACGTTAAGTCCCATTCCATACAGACATTAAGTCCCATTATAATGGGACTTAACGCCATAAATTTTTTTTCCGAAAATGAGACATAAAGCCATATTTTTAATAATGATTGCATGTCACCCTTTATCTCTCATTTCAGTTCCTGAGACACTAAAGTTAAGTATTGAAATCTGGCTTCGCATAATAAAGTCTTTCTGCGTGGCGGCCTGCGGCCGCGCTTAGGTGTTTCTTCTTCCAGTAGGACGCGGCAGGTGGCTTCGCTGAATAAAGTTTTCCTGCGTGCGTCACAAGAATAAAAAAATGTTTTCCAATGATAACTAAGGATTTTTTCTTTCACAAAATGTTTGCAGCTGTAATTCCTGGAGCCTAGAAATTTTGAATTTGTTTAAATCATTAATTTCATAGATAAATAGGCATATTTAGTGAAATAAAGCATTTGTAACGCAAAACATCAAATGGGACATATAACCATAATGGCATTATGTCCCATTTCACTAAAATTGATATGAAACTTAAGGCCATATCAAAATTATGGCTTTATGTCCATTTGGATTGAGACGTAAAGCCATTATGGCTTTATGTCCTATGGCTCTGTGACACCCCACCGATCGGAGATGTACAAAAAATATACAGGATTGTAGTATTGGGTATATTTGTAAGGAACTATGCTGTTTAGGTCCCACACCATTTGGGCCGCCACAGTACTGCGTTTAACACTTTGTCTAGAAAAGTATAAGATAAAGCCAGTAGTATTTAGCAGATTTCTGCCAAAAAATCTGAGAGCAAATAAAAATGCCACGAAAACTTTCTAAAAAATCTGTCGTTTGGAGTCGACTTTAAACTTTCGGTTCCGCCATATATATTGTTACGAAAATGGAAATGGTGTCGTTAAAATAATAAGCAAAAGCTCCAAAAACAACACAATGGACTTGATCACACATAAAATGATAAACAAAAGCTCCAAAAACAAAACAATGCAGTTGTTCACGTGATCAACGAATGAGTAAGCAAATAGCAACAAAAAACAACAGGCTTATTTACAAGATCGATGAATAAACAAAAATATAGCAACAACGTCCGTGTATAAAAAAATATAGCAGAAAGACAAACAAACAAAACAACAACAACTCTGCCTGGACGAAAGTAAACAAGATACACGAACAACAAAAATGGAAACAAGTTGTTTACATTTTTGGATTGTTCCCGAAGGTCGTCATCATCCTTCAAGGGCATTCATCACACTGTTGATCCAGTGATATAAAAGGCAAGATATAGTGAGCAACGAGGATTCAGTTAGAATTCAGTCAGTAGTGTATGAAGACACGTGATTCTCGGACTTCGAGTTAAGTTAGTCGTGTGACGACGTCGCGTTGAATTGAGTGAGAATTCAACCAGAGGTGTGTGAAGATACGAGATCGAGTTATAATTCAGTGAGACTGGTGTGCAGACAAGTTGCGTGAAGAAAACAGTTGTTAGTGTTGTGCTTACAAAAAAGGTTGTGAGCAAAGAAGAATAATTAACAGGTGTTGTTGTTGCTTACAAAAAAGGTTGTAAGCAGAGAAATATCAAGAACAAGCACATATTGTGAAAGTTATCATTGTATACGTAGAATAAGTTCGAACAGTGGCACAAAAGTTGTGCAGATAATAAAGAATTGACTTGACAATCTACGAACTCATATTTTTAACGTTTTTAAAAGGTAAAAACGTAACAATATATAAAAATTAACACAGTGGTGTGAAAAACTAATTCTGAATGACGGACTGGTCCGAAAAATCGCTCATTATAGCCGTGATGGGCTTTGTGACATTGTAATGTTCTTTGAATTCACGTATTTATGACGAGAAGCCTAATACTTCAGAAGGCTTCAAAGAAAATTTACTAGCGCGAGAAGTTCTACTTACAGTGGTTTTTGGAAAACTAAAAAACAGACGCATAAAGTATGTAAGTAAGAATGTTATCACTAAGAATTCTCAAACTAATATAATCTATTTAATTAATTTAAAGTATCAGCATCGGTTTTTGAGAAACTTTCTTCGCTGAGAAATAGCACTAAAAATATTCCATCTAAAAATAAGCCTAAAGGGTAAATTTATATATTGTTTTTACAGTTCTACCATATCTTCTTACCTATGTAAATAACTCATTTGTATATTCTACTTTTATATTTTTACTTAGGCACATATATGTATGTATGTATGGATATATATTATATGGATAAGACAAATATGTATTTGTGTATTGTTTAACATAAATCAGCTCACGTTGGCAATGTCAAGTGTTATTCTTTCGAGCACGAAACATCATTGATGGCTTCACTGATACTTCACAATAACAACGCCCCATAACTCAGCGCTTTTGTCGAAAGAAATTCGAAAAAAAAAACAAGAAAAACAGATTTTTTTTTTTGTTTCTCAAGCAGCACAGAAAACAGTCTTCAATCTGTGAAAAAATTTACAGAAATACAATATAAACACAAAAATAAAAACAAAAATATGAAATACGAGCGCAGAAACAAACTCACACTTTTATTTACAATCTAAGCAAAAGACAAAGGAATTGAGGAAAAAATGGCTTAAAAGAACAAAAAAACAATTTAAGTATGAAAATAAGCAGACAGACGGACAGACAAACGAACAGACATTTAGTCAATTAAGAAGAATTAAACATTATTTCAACAGCAGAAATGTACATGTATATGAAGTGCGGCAAGGTTTTCCAGTAATACTTTGTATCTGATATTTAAGATAATAGACGTAACAGAAAACATACATATTTTAAAAGCATGCAAGAATGCCAAAATCGGCAATTGAGAAGCATTTTTACACTTCCTTAAATACATACATATGTACATATAAGTGTCACTAGACTCGTCTAAATTGAAGCTGCAAAATATTTTTAGGATGCTAGAAAATGCCAGATGGTGTAGGGGTCCTCCTGAAATGTTATCACAACAGATATGTATTCTGAATTGAAAAGAGATGTTATATACATACATACGCATCGGCATCTATTAATATCGCTAACTATGGTTTGACACCTGAAAATGTTAAAATCTGTTGACGTTTGTATTCAAGTCATGACGAATTATTTATTATCAAAACAAATTGATGGAATTTAAAAAATCTTTTCGCGAAATTCATAGAACACTTCGTTCATTTTACGGTCAGCATAATAAGTGAGCAAACAATATATTCATTTGATGAGGAGTCTGTTCTTGATTCTTTGTCTGGACTGAAACTTACATACTTGCCAGGCCCTGACGGGGTACCGGCCTGCATTTTAAAGAAGTGCGCTGTTGTATTGAGTGGTCTTTTGACCTTTATATTCAATGGGCTTCTGAGGGCTGGTCATTTTCCATCTATTTTGAAGAGTTCGTTTATAATTCCTTTGCATAAGTCGGGTAATAGATCCAATATTTCCAATTACAGGGGTATTGCCAAACTCAGTGCTATTCCCAAGTTAATGGAGAAAATGGTGACTGATTACCTCTTTTTTAATACGAGATCTTTAATATCCCCTTTCCAGCATGGTTTTTTGAAAGGTAGGTCGACTGTCACTAATCTTCTTGAATTTACTACGCATGTTTTCAGGGGTTTTCTTGCCAGGGCTCGGACTGATGTAATTTATACTGATTTCAGTAAGGCTTTTGATAGGGTTGATCATGGAATTTTGCTTCATAAACTGTCATTGATCGGTATTCCTGATACTATTCATCGTTGGCTGGGCTCCTATCTTTCCCTTAGGACTCAGAGGGTATTGTTTAGGAATGTATTAAGACTGTGTATATTACTTCTGGTGTTCCGCAGGGTAGCCATTTGGGTCCTTTACTGTTTTTACTGTTTCTTAATGATCTTCCTTGTGCTATTTCTGATTGTAATATTCTGATGTATGCTGACGACGTTAAATTATTTTATACTTTTGATGATGATCATGGTCAGGCTGTTCTTCAGCGAAATATTGATTCCTTTGTAACTTGGTGCGTGACTAATTTGATGGATCTTAACTTGAGAAAGTGTAAGTGCATGGTTTTCTCTCGCGGGGGCGTAGTTTCGTCCACTTACGAGTATGTGATTAATTCTTGCCCTTTGGAAACTGTTACTTCATTTCTTGATTTGGGAGTATTATTTGATATTAAACTGTCTTTTATTGATACTATTAGTATGGTGATTGGCAAGGCTCGGGCTGTTCTTGGTTTTGTGAAAAGATGGGCTAAGGAATTCACTGATCCTTATATAACAAGACTGCTATACATTTCACTTGTTAGGCCTATTTTGGAGTACGCGTCTGTTATTTGGAATCCATACTATCGTTGTCATAGTGATTCAATAGAGTCTGTGCAGAGGCAGTTTTTATTATTCTGTTTACGTGGCTTAGGATGGGATTATGCCAATGGGCTTCCATCTTATGAGGCTAGATTAGGTCTGATAAAACTTTCAACTTTGGAACGTAGAAGGGCTGTGTTAGGCGTTTGTTTTGTCTATAATCTGGTTAAAGGTGATATCGATTCCGAGTTTTTGCTTTGTAATCTAAATTTCAGTATTCCAGCAAGATTTTCACGGCACTATCGTCCTTTTTCCTTAGATTTTTATAGAACAAACTATGGTTGTAATTTTCCTTTTCGTAGATTATGTAATGATTTTAACATGTATTATGATTTTATTGATTTTAATTGTACTGTTTATAATATTAAACGTAGCTTATATGCTGCCATTAATTTGTAAATTATTATAGAAAAATATATTCTCGTTCTTGTCTTAGGTAGTTATGGTTTATTGTTGCTTTATTCAGCTTGTGATTAAGTTCTGTAGCTGATTTATGTTGTCGTTGCCTTTACTTTTCCCTAACCCGCTATAGTCCGGACTATAGTGTGTACGTGTCCCTACGTAATGGGGACTAGCCCTCCGCGGTCGGGTGAGGGTGGGTTAGTGTGAGGCCGGGGACGTTCGACAAAATAAAAAAAATAAAAAAATATTCATACAGTTATCGCTTTCATTCTAATAGAAGTGTGCCAACCGAAGAAAATATAGTCGTTGTAGAGCGAATTCTTGAAGAAGACGCCAGAATACCAATTCGTTGACGCTCTCGACTACATGGAATATTTTCCGTACGAATTTTATCTTACGGTCCTAGAAATTACTGCGACCATCGTTTGTGTCCTACATTTGCTAATTGGACTCATTTGGAATTATCAAAAGATGTGCATTTTTATCCAAGAATTGTGTTTAGTGATGAATCCCATTTTTGGTTAATTGGCTACAATATGAATCGAAATTAAGCCCCAAGTCAACGGTTAACTTTAAAATTCACTGTTTGACGATGGCGGCTTCATCGGCCCTTATTTCATTCTAAAGAAGCTAGCGTTGCGGTGAATTTGCCAGCACAATCAAGCCAAGCTTGTTTAATTTTTAGTTTCGATAAGTTAATCAGATGAACATCTGCAACATTTAGTTGCAATTAGACGGTTGCCATAAAGCTCGCCTAACCATCGATTTTGTTAGATTAATTTGATGACGACTTGCTTGCCAGAAGTGTTACTGTTCACTAGCCTGTTAAAAAAGCGAAGCCGATGCTAATTATAATAGAATTTAACAGAAGAAACTTTAAAAAGTTGAATGTATGATGGTAAACATTTCCTTTACAAAAGTTACATAAGCTATGATAAACTGATAATAATCGTCTATCGTTGTTAAAGATGGAATGTTGGAAAATTACATGGAAACAAATCACTTAAGATTTTCCTATTGTTGTTGGTGTTACAAACGAACAAACAAGCAAGCAAACCAAACAATTTAACTACCGTTGCAACGTGACAACAATGAACTCTTTTGGCCTCATTCATGTTGGTTGAAGAATAACAAGAAAAACAAAAAAAAAAAAAAAAAAATTTTATAAAAAAGGTTAAAAAATATATATAAGCCGCCTTAAGAAGCAGTACTTTGGATTTTTATTTTTCATTTATTAAGAAATGCAAAATACAAAATTTTAAAAGCAAGAAAGAAAAAAATCTAGAACTTCATTTTATGTTAACAATAAAAAAACGAATTGAAAAAGGAGAGAAAAATAGGCAACAATTTTGTACGAGACTTCCTATTGTTTGATTTGAGTTAATGCTGGCTGGCACATGCCTCACGAAATTGCAGCAGGTTTTTAATAAAAGAAAAACAATTATTATGAAAAATTTAACCGAAAGAACAAACGTATAAAAACCAAATAATTCTTTTGTCACACCAATTGCTTTTTTTTTACCGGAATTAAACTTTTTTAGATGATCATACAAATACAAAAAAAAAAAAAATATGTTTTCCAAACAGCCAGTGGTGCTTTAAAAGACGTGGCATAACTTTAAATAGTAAACAAATGAAACTCATTCTGATAGTATCTGTCAATAAATTTTGATTTATTTGCCATTGACACTGTTTATACAGTGAGTGTCAAGAGAGACGTACATACATACATAATTTGTCATTAGAACCTTTCAGTCAGGATTACGACATAGCTTCTCACACCACGTATGTTGTGTGCGTTAACTTTATACATGAGTGGAGGGACCTACAGTTTAAAGTCGACTCCGAACGACATGGCAATTTTATTTATTCCCAGAGTTTTTGCTAGAAATCTGCTGACAGGAAGTCACCGAAGAAATAATTTTCATATTTCGTTTTGATGTTTGATCTGGGCCTTACGTCTAATAAGCCAACGCACTACCTGCTAGACTACGGCACACTAAGGAAAAAATTTCTAAGTTTTACCACTTAAAGAAAGTGCTCGGAAAAAATTTGACAATATTTCGAAATTTTTTGGAAATTTTTTTTATTTCAATTTTAAAAACTGGCAGTGAAACAATTTTAACATAAAAATAACGGTAATTTATTAATGTATATTTTTCAAATGTACGGGTTCTTTTGAAGATCACTGTACATACATATGTTTCCAAAATATTAATTGTCTAATTTTGTTTTTTTTTTGCTTTCTTTATGTTTATTCTATTCTTTATGAAAGTGTGCATTTTTTATGGTCAGTTATTGGCCTGCTGACCCTTTTAAATTAATTTCCATACGAATGTTCAATCTTAGTCTTGTTATTATATGAAAGCATTTAAATTTTTCAATTGTTTTTATATTGTAGCCTATTAAATTATGTATTTGTTTATTGAATTTATAATTATTTTTTTCTTTTTTTTTTGTGTATTTATAATCTTTATCTAGCATTTAAAGCGTTAGAAATGAGTATATGGTATGTATAAGTATGAATAACATATTCTATGTACACACCCGATATATTGATATAAAAATTTATCCAAGTGTACATAGCTACTCTAGCAAATACTAATAGAGAATAGGAAATACATGCATGTGAACAACCACTGACCATGTTTGTATAATATTGACCCAGTGAATTTAGACTTTCATTTGTTTACCTGCATTGATAAATGGATTTCAGTTATAATTTATTCCGAAAAGAGGTACAAAAAAAAAACAAAAATAAATAAATAAATAGTATTATAGGATGAATGTACTTTTCAAATACAGGTTTTTCCAAATGAAAGGTCCTTTTTTAAAGGCTTTCAACGAAATTTTTTATTCGTTTGAAAGACCTATTGATACCACATTGTGTGCAGATTATAAAACTGATAAATGTCCCTCTGGAATTCTCTGGGTGGAGACTATCCGAAAAGCAAAATTGTTCATGATTCTGCCGTATAAATCAGGCCAAAATCATAATGCCATGGCATGGGTTATGTAAGCTTTACGGCCTCTGCGGTTTGTGGCTTATTCGCATTAACTTGAGAATAAATAACAGCTAATTTGACATAAGTAACTTCAACATATTATTACATACACACAGTCAGTCAGGATTTGTCTATTGTTCTTCAGAATTTAGCGATAAACAGTAGCGACAGTTGACAACAGATATCATATATATACGTACATACATACATACATAATTGGTCATTACAACCTTGTTGTCAGGATTTCAACCTTGCTTCTCACACCACTTATGTTGTGTGTGTTAATATTATACATGAGTGGCGGCGGACCTAAAGTTTAAAGTCGACTCTGAATGACAGTTTTTTGAGCAACTTTTCATGGCAATTTCATTTACTCTTAAGCTTTTTCCAGAAATCTACGGAGAGAAAGTCACCGAAGAAATATTTTTTATAGTTCGTTTTTGTTGGAGATGTCTGACTTGGGGTTTGAAGCCACTACACTACCTACTAGACTAAGGCGATTTCATAGCCGTTATTAATTGCTCAAAATTCCTTTTTGGAAGACCCTATATTATGAGAGTATTTACCGATATGTTCATATGTACTACTTTATTGATTGTGTTGCAATAAATAGTGTTATTACAGTCGTAGATAATTTCAGAGGAACTACAATCTATTTCTCATTGACCATCTCTTCTCGTCTACATTGATAACTTTTTGATAATACCCTGGGGTTGGTCTAATGCAATGTTTATATTGTAAGGTGTAGCAAATCCAAATCTATCTAAGCTTTTGAAGATAACAAAAATAGGTGAACAAGTTTATTTGAATTAAGAATTTGCATCTGACATGCAGGCCAAATGGGGTTAAGCGGATAGGAAAGATTTTAGTTTCCGAAGGAAACATTATTGTTTGCTGAATTATAAATTATACACAAAATATCCTCTGTAACTAAATGTGGTGTAAATATTGGAAAGTCATAGGATCTTAATGTTCTGGGCAATATTGGCTTTAAACAAGTCTAGTCAGAAATATACAAATGCTTTTTTCAATCCATTTCGTTATCTTAACATCGGAATGGATTGAGATGGAATGCAACTCTTTTTTTTATTTATTTGAACGCCATCGCAAAGTGTGTTGTGTTTAAAATTAATATAAAATAAATTTTAATAATGTTGGCAACATAATGAAACACTGCGGCTTGAATTTAATTTGAACTTGACTGATTAGATCCCATCAGTAACAATCTGTATCGTGTGATCTCTTAGAGAGATCGATATAAATCGCTAAGAGGAACTACGATTTAAAAAGTCAGAATCTTTTTGTGTTCCACCCTATCATATATCTTGGAAATAACAGAGGCAGAACCATACACATACATACATAATTGGCCATTACAACCCTTCAGTCAGAATTACGGCCTAGCTTCTCACACCACTCATGTTGTGTGCGTTAATTTTATACGTGAGTGGTGGGACCTACAGTTTAACGTCGACAACGAACGACAGATTTTTGAGAAACTTTTTCATGGCAGGTTTATTTACTCTCAGAGTTTTTGCCAGAAATCTGCTGAGAGGAAGTCGCCGAAGAAATATTTTCATATTTTCGTTTTGATGTCTGACCTGGGATTCGAACTCGGGCCTTCAGTCTAATAAGCCAACACACTACCTACTAGACTACGGCGACTACAAATACCATATACTCAAGAAATTGCCAAATAATGCCAAATGGCCACCAGTAGAACGTGTTATAGAAAAGCTCTTTTCGGACCACATTGTGATTCTAGCTTCTTCTTTTTGGACACCAGGAAAAATACCAGCCGCTAAGAACTAATAATATTAGCTTATGCTCGAGCGTGTGTGGAAGAGTGCTGTTTCAAAGAAAACATCTAGATCGTTAGCCCAAACCTGTCAAACCTTAGTGTCATATATTACTGACAACTTGATTGCAAATAATTCCAAGTTTGATACACTCTTTACTTATTATTACGTATAGAATACTTGGTATTTATGAATTTGGGAAATATATTGTTGATTTATGATTACTTGCCCTACACCATGAAGTGGAATATTTGTTAATCCGTTCATATGTAACATAACATTTAAAAGAATTAAAATTTATGAAGCTTGACTATTTGCGGTGATATTTATCTTTTATATTGAATGATTAGAAGAGGAGGAACGTAAAAATTTCTATCATAACATTCCAACCATCATTGTTTTCGAAGGCATATGAACTCTGCCAGCCCATAAAGCGAACCTAACAGTAATTATCTGTGTAAAAAATCTGGAAATTTAATATCAATATCGATGAACCTCCCCGTGCTTTTAATAGAGCGGAGGTGTGGACACTATATATATATATATATATATTTAATAATTAATAAATAATTTATATAATTAATAATTAATTCTATATATAACATAATAGTTATTATTAATAATATATATATATTCATTTCTATTGAATTGTTAGATTAATTATTATATATTAATAATTTACTAATGAATATATACTTAATTGAATTCTAAATTTTTTTTTTATCTAAATTAATAGATATCTATTAAGGAGGTGTGGACACTATACCTCCGCTCTATTAAAAGCACGGGGAGGTTCATCGATATTGATATTAAATTTCCATTAAAAATTTTGTTCACCAACTAAGAATTGTCACATTTGTTGTGTGAATAATCTACCAGATTTTTTACGCAGATAATTAAGCACTGATGCAACAGCCTTGAGAGTATTCGAGAAAAAATTCCTATGTAAGATCTTCGATCCAGTACGAGTTGGCGATGATTTCCGCATTTGATATCATAAGGAGCTCTATGAGGTCCTTAACGATATGGACGTTTTGCAGCGTATTACCATCCAGCGGCTGCGATGTGTCGGCCATCTCTATCGAATGGAGGAGAATGCTCCGGCAGACGGGTATTTGATACGGGTATTTGCGGAAGTCAGCGAAGTTTACGACTTTGTTTGCGTTGGAAGGACCAAATCGAGAAAACCCTGTCATCGATTGATGTGACCAACTGGCGAAGGCGGGCAAGAAGCAGGAAGCCTGGAAGTATATGTTAAGGTAGGCCGAAATCCGCTAATCGGGTTGTTAATGGCCAATTAAGTAAGTAAGTAAGTAATCGATGAACAAAATTGGTGGTACATAACGATGGTCGCTTTTACTTTAATTTTTGTACATGCATAACATAATTGGTCATTACAACCCTTCAGTCAGGATTACGACCTAGCTTTTCACACCACTTATGTTGTGTGCGTTAATTTTATACATGAGTGGCGGGACCTACAGTTTAAAGTCGACTCCGAACGACAGTTTTTGAGAAGCTTTTCATGGCAATTTTATTTACTCTCAGAGTTTTTGCCAGAAATCTGCTGAGAGGAAGTCCCCGAAGAAATATTTTCATAATTTCGTTTTGATGTCTGACCTGGGATTCGAACTCGGGCCTTCAGTCTAATAAGCCAAAACACTACCTACTAGACTACGGCGACTTTTGTACAAGTTGAATTTAAAAACCTTTCACACCAAGATACTTTGATTAAGTGGAAGGACGCGACCAAGACGACGAATTTATTAAATATCCAAGGTACCTATTCCAACGATTTACAATTAGAATACATATCAATTAATTGCTGTTTGAAATTCCAAAACACTATACGTATTAAATTGTAGCCCATCATTAATTTCTGTGCTCAGTTCCTTTAGAGTATTTAAGTATTCGTAATTTCACACTTAAAAGTTGTTCAACATTGATACACGCACCACACAACACCACAAGCACCACTATCGTTACCATTTATTATTTGTTAGATAGATTGGTGGTATTAATCTCTCCAACCTCTTCAACTCTTAACACACACAACTCTTACTCACTTTCAATTGCAAATCTATTCGCTACAGTAGGTCGTAGTACGACTTTTGCAAAATGGTTTTGCGGTTGTGCTACATAAATTTGTACAAATTTTGTATAATCATCGTAATTGTTGTTTCAATTTAAATTAATATTTGATTTTCAATTTATTCGGTTGTTTTTTGTTGCTGTTGCTCTTTTTATTTCTCCCGTAAATTGTATAAATTTTATAATGTTATTTGGTATGGAAAATTGAATAGATTTTGTTTTTTTTTTAAATTTTTCATTTTATTTAATTACAGTTTTTCATTCTGGTGCCTATTGAATTTGGTCAAAGGAAATATTACGTGGAAAATTAATTTATTGAACAGTTTCACATTCATATTCATTGGTGTTAATGTGGCAACAAAAACATTACTGATGCTGTTATTGAAAATATTAAGTTCTTGTAAAGTTTAATTAAAGAGTGGTTGAAAACATGAATACTATTACGTTTACGGTTGTAGTTGTAGACAGGGTATGTTTTTATATGCCAAACAATTTTACAGAAAACTATTGTTTTCACTCATCATGTTAACCTCTCAGAAAGTTTACCAAAAAGTGGTATTATTATGGTATTAGATGTGCTATTGTAAATTATAGTAGAAAAGAAGACCAGAGTTCAAGATACAATGTTTGGGATAATGGAAGACAAACCCATCTCGAAATTCATCGGAAGCCTTTGTGACCTAATGGAATATGTAGGAGACAGCTTTATCTTTTACTGTCCCTGGACAGAACCAGTAGACTTTGTAATTTTGGTTTGAAACTAAACTTAAGCCCTGGTTAGTCAAACGTTCACGGAATATAGCATAATGTACGTTCGTTTTTAGAATACGAAATTCAGCGTATAATAGAGAGATTACCAAACCGTAATGTAATTCCGATAAGCAGTTACATTGATCTTCATATGCTAAAAACGAACGTATGTTTCGATACGTTCCCTGACCGCTTGGCTAAGCCTGGCTTTAATACCAAGAATTCGAAGGCTTAGAGGCTACATACACTTTAGTATACGAATGGGACAAAACACATATTTAGTTAGAGGGTTTGAACTCAAAGAGAAACATTCGGAGTCCATGGGAAAATTCGTCAATATCTTCCTATCTATTTCAAGAAGTCCATCAAAGGATGCAATATAGCAATACTATCAGAGAGTCAGGTCCGAGCACTTAGCTGTTATTAGGTTTAATCGCAGATAGTATAAGACTGCCAGGAGAAGCTGAATCAGCTAAGTAAGAGCTTCTACGCCATTTAAGGCGTTGGAGGTTATACTCAACGAAAGATAAAATAAAGAGAGGCAAAGGCTTTTTTCAAACCAAATATGTTTGAAAGAATTTCAAATTTTATTGGAAAATTACAATAGGAAGGGATTTGAATTATACATCAGACTGTAGAATTTGTTGATTCTGTGTTGAGAATAAATCATCAAAACACACACTTGGAAACACCCGTGCAACATAAGTGAAACCCTGAAAAAAACCTCTGGATGCATATATTGCACAAAATTGTCTCGGTTCATATGGAGCAGCATAGGCTTAGAGCAGTCAAGCAAGGTTAGGATATGATACACGCGTCTACGGAGTGGATGAAAATCCATGTACGCTTATTTTGGCGCTCTTCTTTGATACTACGCATAGCGGCCCGTTGTGACGCCACGGGTATACGCAGTTGCTAACCAAATTCCATCGAACTCATTCAAGAAATTGGTCAGCGCGGGGCCTGCATACTAAAAACACGACTTCCCTAAACTGGAAACCAGAATGAAAGTTTTATGAACGAAGCTATATCCCTGCTATCAATGGATGATAACTCCGTTAAGCTGATAAGGAGTGGAGAGCCAAATAACCTATATCCACACGTCTCAAGAGATTGGCATTGACAAAGAAAGCCACGGCAGTTGTCGTTCGATAGGAACTGTAGTCTTTCCGCATGTCTTCCCACAACGCAGTGACCTATGGCCACTTTGATCGAGATGTCCTTGCGATCAAGTTTGAGTAGGCGGTTGGTACGTCTCCTATCTATCATGGGCCAAGTGAGTCTGGCAATTGTGCAAGATTCGTCATTTGTCTAGGATAGGTTGTCGTTTCGAAAGAATTATTGCCTAATGGCCAATTTAACCGAGGTGAGTGACTTACTTACTCAATTGGAGAGGGTTCCGGAAGGAGCAAGTTCATCAACCCTGCAGTTGCCGGGAATATCCCTGTGCCCGGGGACCCAGACAAGCGAGACGCTGAATCGTTCAGAGAGGCCTTCGAGACAACAGCGACAAAGTTGTTCGATTGCTAGTGGCTTCATGGTGAAATGGTAAGCTTTACTGACACACAATCTGACTTCAATTACTCGGACGTATAATTTAAGGGTATTAAAATGCAAAACATAGTTCAAGTAATTTGTAATAACCATAGCAGTCTAATTATATGTGTGCTGGCATTAACAAAAACAATTGAATTATTTCTTACCTTACCGGCTATTCATTAAACAGTTTTATGTGACCAAAGAGTCAGCCAGATTATCAGTTTTGTTTTACCTTAAATTTGCTTTCTTTAACATTTTTGTTATTCAACATATCTGTCTGTATGTCTCTCATTTTAAAGATACAACAGATTTATGACATTTTCATATGGGTGTAAATCATGAAATAATTTCCATTACCTATACATGCCACCATATATTCACACATATATTATATACAATATCTGCCGAAGATAAAAATGTGAAAAATATTTTTAATACTATCTGCACAACGTTTTTGCATCATAGATGGCTCCTACTTGGTTTTTTCTGTTTTTGCTTTTGAAGAAGATTCACATCAAGCGAGGCAAGCATGTATATTTGCACTTGGCAGTAATGTTCACAGCAGATGCTGGTGAAGTGATATTTTTTTAGACGATTATAAAAAGCTTGACATTTATACGCAGCATAATAAAATACACAAAAATAGGGCTTGGGAGCAAAAACCTCTGGTACTTATGGTATATTGTATGGCAACAAATTGCATACTAGACAAAAACAACATACGAAAACAGTAAAAACTTAAAAGAAGAACAAAAAAAAAAGAAAAAGATGCAACAAAATGGTGAAAATGTTGGTGAAAATAGCAAAACATTAATAACAATGCAAACATTAAAATGTCGAGCATCAATGAGTGAAAAGAGTTTTTTGTTTTTTATAAAAAAAACAACAACAAACGTAACATCAACAGTAACAAATAATGTTCATGCATGAATGAATGCATATATGAATAATACATAACAGTGACTGAGTGAGTGAGTGAGTGAGTGAAGAAATATAAAAATGAAATTAAATTGTTAAGTGTATGATTTTTGTTTGTTTTGTTGCAAATATATGGATATACTAATATATATGATATGTATGTATGTGTCCCACTGTTTGTTGCATGTATGTATGTGATTAATAGGTTTTATGTCTAGACACCTTGCAATAGAGTTGACTCAAAATTAATGGTGGTAATGACATATGAATCAACGATTTATGTGTGAGCACAATAGACACGTTAAGAAACTGACAACGAACCTGATTTTTATATCATATCTGTTATCATCGCATTATTTCTTATTTTTTCCCGTTCCCACCCAATTGTTCAATAGTACTTGTGTTTGTTTTTCATTGACGAAGAAAATAATATAATTGTGTCATCTTTTGTTCTAACTTTTTTACGACAAATTAGTTTGTACCTCCACACAGAGGTTATGAGTTGGATTGCCACCCGAGACTTCATTATAATCCAATACTCCGTGAATAGGGCCTTACTCCCATGGCTCTTAATGTCTAGAGTTTAATTTGTTATTTTATTTTAACTCATGAATAAATGAATGAATACAATAAATAAAAATAAACTAATTATGATGAACAAAATTTAAAGTGTTATAAGCGTTGCAAGAAGTCTTGCATTTGCGTCAAATCTATAACTTTTCTTCAATATTTTGTTGCCATTCTGCAAGTGATTCTGTTATTCGATTATCATAGAAATTCTCATCCTTATTGCCAAGAAGGCCACATCGATTTCCACAAGATTCTATTGAGGAGTATTTTTTTGCACGAATAAAATTATTCATAATACGGTCGGTCTAGACTTAGGTGAATCATATTACATCCTCCTTAACAAATTTCCCTATTCCTAGACAGTGTAACGTCTAGTGTGGCGTTATTCTAGTGGTATGCAATTTCCATCGAACTACCTAATTCTGCTAATTGTGGTTGATTGTTTTCTTCAGATGGTCTAATTGTTGCGTAAGCAGGATCTAAATTACAAAAAAAAAAAAACGTTGTGAATTAATCATGCAACACAAGAGCTATTGAAGTCTGCGTGGAAAGTGTTTAGTTATCGAACAAATCTGAGTGATGAACTCATAAGTTTCATTCATTTTTCGTTTATATGTTTAAGAATTCATCAAAGGCATTTTATTGATTTTATTTTCTTCTTATTTATTGTTTGCTTATTGCTTAAGTCTTTATTTTAAACCTAAGGAGATCTGTGATGTCATGATGTGACTTTATATTCTTGTCATTGTCATCAATGCATCAGGAGATATTTAAGCATATTGTCTGTTTGTATGTATATGTATTCAAAGAAATGTCTTTCACATATCAAATACTATGGCAGGGAACGCATTCAAAATTTGAATGAACAGCAGGAATGTGAAACCAAAAGATTAGGTCTAGTAAAGCAAACAAACGCTCTACGTCTGCATTTATAACGATGGATGTCTTGTATAAACTTTTCCTAAAATCATTGGAAATATTGTCCAATAGACTGAATTTTCGAAGTCCATGGCACTATGTTATCAATTAAAAAATCTTTTCCTTCAAATTGAGAAGAGAATCTTATCAAGTTAATTACAATTCTACCATAGTGTACAAATAAGGTGTCCTTAACCTAATTCATCCACCAATTTCAATGAATGTGTTGGTGTAAAATGAACTCTCTGTCATTATTCATATA
The DNA here is from genome assembly GCA_927399465.1 of Sarcophaga caerulescens. Lineage (NCBI taxonomy): Eukaryota > Metazoa > Arthropoda > Insecta > Diptera > Sarcophagidae > Sarcophaga > Sarcophaga caerulescens. The sequence continues at coordinate 48,473,383 of OV656872.1, read as the reverse complement.
AAATGAACACAACGTGTAGCACATTAAAAGGCCAGTGAATGTAATGGACTAATGGTCAGAAACAATAGTTTATTGTGTCGTCATGCATTACTTTAGCAACAGTTCACTGGTCATTTATTTGTTCTGTCTATTTGTAAAGTGAAATGGAATGCTTATGTCTTCCGTTAACATATGTGCGAATTTTTAACATGTTTAACCGCAGAATTAAAAAAAAATAACTCAAAATTATGTTACAAGAGCTCAAAGAGTTAAAAAACATTAATAAGAATCAGGAATCATTAATAATAATCAGACCTCAAAATCTATACTAATTGCTTAAGTAATTTATAATTGGTCATTACAACCTTTCAGTCAGGATAACGACCTAGCTTCTCACACCACTTATGTTGTGTGTGTTAAATTTATACATACATGAGTGGCGGGACCTGTAGTTTAATGTCGAATCGGAACGCCAGTTTTTTGAGAAACTTTGCAGGGCAATTTATTTTTACTCTCAGAGTTTTTGCCAGAAATCTGCTGAGAGGAAGTCGCCAAAGGAATATTTTTTCAAATTTTCGTTTTGATGTTTAACCTGGGGTTTGAACCGTCTTACGTCTAATAAATCATTACACCACCTACTAAACTACTGGAGTTGGTTAAGTTACAAATGGAAAATGTTTCACAACGAGACTGAGTAACAAGAGTGAAGAGGCTAGTTTGACTGCAGTATAGTCTTTTAAGAGAGGTAGCATTCTTTGGAATACTGTTAGGTCAAGGTCAGTCCCAGAGTGAAGTATTCAGAGCACATGTGAAAAGTTTTGAGTTGCGTCCAAACGAAAGTATATGCAATCGAAAGATGTGCTGATTTCAACTTGGACACGAAATACACTAATACTACGAGACAACGGCATCATCATCCAACAGGCTGATCTGCCTGATAACCATGAGACCAGAAACTTTATGTGGAGTTGCCAGAAGAGTTTGGAAGGATATTGTCTGCGAACGGAAGGATGAAGACAAGCGAAGGCTCTTCTCAACTCGGAAGGCATTGTACGGGCATAGTAGAATAGAACAAAACTTGTTTTAGAATAGGGATCGATTCTAGATCACTTTTTCGGTGATTAGAAATTTGAGAAAAACTAATCACCGAACACATACATGGAACCTATGCAGCTTAAATGTATCTCAGGAGGCAAAACCTGAATGTTTTTCAGCGGGGAGTTATTCCTACTGATGTTTCTTTTAATGACCATCACGGGCATAGGACAATTGTTAGTGAGGTATTGTGGATGGCGGTCTTGAATAAAATTTGACTTGTAATTTTAAATTTACTTTAGTTTGCATACTTTTGTTTTTATATTGGGGCAGTAGAGTTTAATAGATTGATATTAGAGAGATGCAATAATTTGCAATAATTTATTGCTCATTGTCTCTAGAAAACTGTTTGAAATATTATATTGCTGCTTTCCAGGTGAATGGGTTTTTAAACCAGTCAGACTAATGATTTGTCTTACAGGCAGAAATTAAAGTTACTAAAAGGGTATCGGTTCTTTTAAACAAACTGTCTTGTATTAGACTAACTGGCAGTCATATATTTTTGCATATTGGTGAATACTGGATGATGGTAATTTCTACAGTTTTAGTTCTATGGCTTCTGACAATTTGCGTAATTTTCAATTTACGTGTGTTAATCAGGTCGACGTTTTGTCTAGTTGTCAGAGTATTAAGTCTGACGCAATCGGTTATGATGACATTAATCCAAAATTTGTCAAAATTATTCTACCTAAACTCCTGCCTTTTATTACTCACTTGTTTAATTTCATTATCATATCTGGTAAATTCCCCACCAGATGGAAACATGCCAGGATTATACCGATTCCGAAATCTAATGGGGAATACAGACCTATTGCTATATTATGTTATCTCTCCAAGGTCCTTGAGAAACTGTTGAATCGTCAGATAAGTAAATATCTACGGGAACATGACTTGTTGTGCAATATGCAGTCAGGTTTCCGTTCGCATAGAAGTTGTAGTGAGAATATTAGGCGGGAACTGGATCGCAATCGGTTGAACTTCTTGGTTCTTCTTGACCATTCTAAGGCCTTTGATTCTGTTAATCACCATACCCTGATTATGAAACTTCGTTATTTTTTCAATTTTTCTTATAGCTCCACGAAACTTATTGCCTCCTATCTAATGAATCGTTCGCAATCCGTTTTTGCAAATGACATATCTTCCTCACCATTGTTTTTGAACAGAAGAGTACCACAGGGATCCATTCTTGGACCTCTTCTGTTTTCCTTATATATAAATGATCTTCCCAGTCAGTTGTCCTATTGTAGAGTACATATGTACGCTGATGACGTGCAGCTCTATCTGAGTAGCCCGGAAGATTCGGTGATGGCGAATGTTGCCAGAATTAATCCTGATATTGAGCGTATACACATCTGGACCTTGGCAAATGGACTTTTCTTGAATCCCCTTAAATCTAAGTGTCTTTTAATACATAAAAGATTACGCAGTCCTGTGATTACGGATGATATTTTTCTGAACAACAGCAAGAGTTCACTGATCACCAAGGCTAAGAATCTTGACATTATTTTTAATAGCACACTGACTTGGAACGATCACATTAATTTCGCTGTGGCGCAAACGTATGTAAAACTCAGATCCCTTTGGGCTACTCAGGCTTTTACACCTCTGAGAATAAGATTACTTCTTGCGAAATCGTATATTATACCTGGCCTTCTTTATGGTTGCGAAATTTTCGCTAACTCAGATTCCTTCTCCAAGCGAAGACTTAATGCTGTCTTTAACAGCATTATTAGATATGTCTTTGGCTTAAGAAGATTTAGCTCTACATCTTCCGTTTCTAGAAACTTATATGGAGTATCTTTTGAGGATCTGAATAAAATAAGAGTGCTCTTATCTTTACATAAAGTCATTTATACACAGGAACCTAAGTATCTATTTGATAATATTATCTTCGCCAGGTCATGCAGGAGTAGAAAATTGATACTTCCCGCACATCACACACTTGTCTCTGAGCGGCAGTTCTCAATTTACTCGGTTCGTCTTTGGAATTCGCTCCCTCACAGTATACAACTAACTAGTAATGTAACGCATTTTAGAAAGCAATTGCTCTTCTTTTTATCTAATTAATTTACATAGATTACTTTTGCTACATAAATTACATATAATTTTTATTTATTTCTATTATCAAATTAATTAATTAATTTTTTATTTTTATTACTCTAACTGATACATTTATTTTTTCTTTTTTTTTCTTTTTACTCTTTCTTTTTATGTGCGTGTATAAATTGTTTTTATTTTTTTTTCTTCTACTTGTGTCCCTCTTTTAGTTTTAAGTATTAATATAAAGTATTAGTTTTAAGTGAATTTTAGGTATTTTTTCTTTTTTGTTTGCAACTTTTTTTTCTTTAATTAATTCTGTACTGTAACTATAAGATTCATTCTTGTTGTGCAGAAATTCAAATAAATAAATTCAAATTCAAATTCAAGAATATGCAGAAAACTCGACATCAATACGGTAGCGATTTTAAAATTTAGACACCCTGACATATTTGGCGATTAAAGGTAATCTTATAAACGTCTGTTTTGAGTGTTAAGACACCATGTTGTTTTGTATTTCCTTCTCACCCATTAAAAATTAAGCATCTCAGTATATACCTAAATATTGGATGTATTTATCATCATAAATCAATGCAATACTTTCACTTGATAGTGAATAAATTATATGCATTATCATATTATCTGAATATATTGTGATGGAACTAATTAAAAATGGTTAAATTTGGTAAGGAGTATTTTACCTCATAACGACCATGTCACAATCTCACAATATCTTTGAATAAGAGTTACTTCATCACACAAAAAAAGGCTCGTTTATAAAAATTTTTAAGAGAATACAGTTGCTAATTAGTTTCACAAACTAAACAATTTTTATTAATTTTATTAGTTTTAATTGTTATTGTTAACAATTTGTAAAATTAAATTAACGGGTAGTGCAGTAGCCCCTATCCCAGATTATTTGTTAACAATAGATTGCCATGAGAGAAAACAAAGGACAATTTTACACTCATATACTTTGCATTACACTAGATAAATACGAGTATTTGATTTACATTTATGGAATATAAGATTTTCATATCAGCAACTTATATTTAGAAACTGTCAAACTATATATCCCATCAAAATGAAGTTGTTATGTTCGCTTTTATATGGTATATGTTTCTTTCTTTTTCTGCTTTTTGGAATTTTCTTTCTTTTTTTGGTTTACATTCAAATCAAATTGAATGAAAATGGCGTAACTGTCGCTTTGACGTTATGCGTTTGGAATAATAAAAAGATGCCAAATGTAAGAGCAACACATTCAACAATAATTCCATCCCACCGAACACAATTCATTGATGGTAACATGTGTGTATGTACTATACTGTACGAGTGTACGTAGATTGAAAAGTTTTTAGAATGAAAAAAAAGTGTAAGAAAAAATAAGTATTTCATGTGTACATATCTACATATCAAAAAAAGTACATCAAATATTTACATACATAACAATTTAAAAGTAAAGAAAAAGTCAGAGCTTTAAAGGAATTGATCATTTTTAATTGATTGAAGATTTCATAAAGCCTTTTACATTGCTGCCATAATCTTGTCATTACATAGCTATCGGTACTGTATGGCTGCTATGAATAGCTTCGCTTGGTATTGATAACGGCTTGTTGTTGCATGTGAATTTTTCAAAAATTGTGTATTTTTTCCACAATGCCGTTTCTTTCTTTCTCTATTTTATTTGTGGTAATTACGTGACATTGTTTCACAAAAAGTTTTGATTTGAAAACCAAAAAATAATTTTTATTTTTGTCTACTTTTTTTCTTCCATTTTTTTTTTTTTTCAATAAAATACGCATTGAATAATATTTACACTGAACTCTTATCCATACATAGCATACTATTAATATCGTGTAGCTTCTATTCACTTAGAATATTTATGGTTTCAACCGTTTATCTTGTTTTTTTTTTTTAATTTTATTATTGGCTACACATACTCGCCACTTTGTGCGATTCATTATTGTACGTGTACTGTAAGAAAAAATAGAAAAAAAAATTTATTTTTAATATCGAAATTATTTGATGACCACCACAACATAGCAATGATTTTATTAGAGTCAAATTTCGGTTTTCGATATTAACGGTGTTTTAATGGCCATCTAACAGTTGTTCAATATTCTATAGGCGTGCTTGATACGCATAGCCAATGATGCATATACCGTATACATATACACGTGTGCATATATAGAATATCATAGTTTCAATGAGAATTTGATTTTAAAATAATTGCCAAGAATATTTAAAAATATTTATTTTCTGTTCACATCTTTGTTAAGAATTTGTTACTCTAATTCGTTTTTGGATTTGAATATTGAATTTGTTCAACTCAATTTGTTTAAATTAAAAAAAAAAAAAATACTGTAAAAATTTAAATAAAATTGTAATGAAAATACCTAGTATAACGGATTTCTAATTCTAAGGCTTGATTAATTCACGTGGGAAACTTAGCAAAATAATAAAATTATTTTATCTTCATATTGCTGTCTATACCACTGCTTTTGCTATGAATGCTTGTTTAAGGGGTTAGAACACTTCGAAAGCGGTCTTTTTTCAATTTTTTTAAGATAAATTTATTTAAGCAAATGAATCTTTTTATATGTTAAAGAAAGCATTTCATTGTTTATATGTAATTTTTTTTGTCAATTATGGTTGCCGTACCAGCGCCGGACTTCATCATAGTTGGCGAAAAAAGAAATTTTTTTTTATTAAAAATCAAAAAAAAATTTTGTAGTCGTCACAAAATCTGGAGACCGTGATTTGAGGAGTTTGTAGTGTCTAAATACAAAAATCGAAATTAATTTTTATAAAATATGAAACTGACTATAGACTGAACAATTACAAAATGGCATCATCCTGAATTTTTTCCTGTTTTCGTCTATTTTTCTATCTTAATTGTTTAATAAAATTTATTTATTATTGAAGGATCATAAAGATCATAACTTGGGCTAACACTACTCGTCTTAGGAACATTGTCCCAAAATTTCAGCGAAATCGGTCAAATACACACATACATGCATAATTTGTCAATACAACCCTTCAGCCAAGATTACGACCTAGCTTTTCTCACAGCAGTTATGTTGTGTGTGTTAATTTTATACATGAGTAGCAGGATCTACAGTTTAAAGTCGCCTTCGAAAGACAGGTTTTTGAGAAACTTTTCATGGCAAATTTTTTATTCACTTTCAGAGTTTTATCCAGAAAACTGCTGAGAGGAAGTCGCCGAGGAAATATTTTTTGGGATTTCGTTTTATATCAGATGTCTGAGTTGTGGTTTGAACCATGGCCTCACGTCTAATAAGCCAACACTCTACCTACTAGACTACGGCAACTTCATTGTTTCTCAAATAGTTTTTACTAAGTCATCGTAAATCGCCAGGTCGTAAAAAGTGAATTTGGGAAAAACTCTTGTAAAGATGAGTGCGTGGACGAGATGTACGATTTTGTGCTTTTCTCCTTCTTTTCGTATAGGAAGGGAAAAAGATTTCTACTTTAATTCTGTGGTTCTAAAGCAACTAAAATGAAAAAAAACGAATCGATTTTTTTGAAAATTAGGAGGCATATTACCTTAAGTCCTTTACTCATATTTCAGTATGACATTAGGCTTACACACTCTGAGCCAATCGCATTATAATTAACACCCAGTGCTTGGTTGTAGTTTCGTCCATAGGCAAGCTTTTTGAGTGCAGAGCCTACTCAGTATATTAACTTTTAGCACTTAAAACTGAATTTTTATTACTATAATATAGTTAGAAGTCACCGTAGTCTGGTAGGTAGTGTGTTGGCTTATTAGGCGTGAGGCCACGGGTCAAACCCCAAGTCAGACATATTCAAGAAAAGGAAATATTAAAAAATATTTCTTTAGCAATTGCCTCTCAGACGACTCCGGCAAAAATTCTGAGAATTGATAAAAATTGCCATGAAAAGCAGAGTCGAATTTAAACTGTAGGTCCCGCCGCTCATGTATAAAATTACATAAGTGATGTGAGAACATAAGTCGTAAACCTGATTGAAGGGTTGTAATGACGAGTTATGAATGTATGTAATATAGTTTTATATTTGAATAATAATTTAGAGATAAAATTGTAGTGAAAATTGTGTAACTTATTATGACAAGACATTGTAAGACTTGATTAATGCTCTTGAAGGTATGACAAAATTTTAAAAATTATTTTACCACCCAGTGCTATCATATTTTGAACTAATTTTTCTATATCATTGAAGTGACTTACTTAAGATCTTTACTCATATATTTCTTTGTTAATGACTTTGAATATCCATATTTAGTTAAATAATCCACTTAATCGAATATCAATACCATTTCCAATGTCTTTAGTAAATTAAGCATTTGCGTGCTGTCTATGATGGTATGATGAAAGTAATTTTGAACAATAAAATAAAAAAAAAATAAAAAAATTAAATTCAAACTGATTTAATTTTGGATAGTTTACAATTTTTTGCCAATAACGAAATAAATTTTTCTCTTTTTTTTTAAGATGCATAATCACATGATTTTTTTAACCTTGTTTAAAAAATCCACACACGTTTGAATTTTCAGTTTCCGCTTTTACCGAAAAAACACATCTGAATCATGTTACCGCAGTGAGTTTTTGTCAGCCAATACTTGCTAATAATTACCAAATTTAAATGCAATACATTTTTTGTTAACAATAATTCAAATGAAACCATCGCAGCCATAACAATACATGGGTGAGATTTGAGTCAAATCAGACATTCTCCTTTTCAAAAAAAAAAAAACAAAAATAAAATTGCAAAACTTTCGAAATGAAGTTAATTGATTACTAACGTGTGTAATCATACTTAATATTAGATTTAAAATTTTTTGGTACTGTATGCATAATATAACAAATACGTTTTATTTTTTTTTTTCGATAAATTTTTGAAATAAAATTTTCTTTTTAAAAAATCAATATTAATCAGATATCGTGCATTTGTCATTATTATAACAGAAGATTTTTTAAACGTTGAATAAACACAGAGAAAGTGAATGAAATATTTATTTAAAGAGAGGTAAGTGAACACTCGCCATGTACATTTTAAAGATAATATCTTGTAAGTGCTGCCCAAAGCTTTGCCATATGGGGATCGATTCACCCGCTAGCTTTAACTTTTTAAAACCTTTGTCATTGTGGTCAAATGGTTGTGATTCGTAGAGTATCAAATTGATGTTGTATCTATAATTGACGAAATCCAGTAGAGTCAACAATTAAGTATGTATATATATATACACTGCTAAGTAGTGTTCGCCTAGTCTGTGGACAACCTGTATAAAACCACCAGTTAATCAGAATGACTGGAAAAGTGGTGCCCACAAAAAATATATTTTAAAAGAAAAGAAAAGTTGAAAAATTGTTTTTTTAGGTTCAAGCAGTTGAAAGATTGCCAAAACGGAATCTTTTGTTACTAAAATAAATATCCTGCCAATCAAACGATTGACTTCCAAATCAGTTATATTAGAACTCTGGTACCAATTTAAAGATAGCACGGTTTTCCCAGCTTTGAGTTTCACTATCCTACTTTAGACGTAGACAAGCATTGCCCGACTTCTGCTTCTTCTAAGCGATCCATCCGCGAGCACTAATTTTTTAATACTTTTGTCAGCCTTTCTTCTAGAGGTATGTAGTAGTCAAATAGATAGTGTGTTGGCTTGGACGTGAGGCCACAGTTCATTCACCAAAACAGAATAAGAAAAAATATTTCTTAGGCGACATCCCCTCGGCAATTTTCTGACGAAAACTCTGAGATTAAATAAAATTGCCATGAAAAGTTTCTCAAAAAAATGTATCGTTTCTCAACATAAAGGCTGTGAGAAGCTAGGTTGTAATCCTGACTAAAGGATTTTAATGTCCAACTAAGAAGAGGAAATGAAGTATTTCATATTAAATTTTTATGTATTTTATTTAAAAAATTTAAAGAATATTTTAATGAATATATGCGATATTGTTCACACCAGCAACTCGTGCTCTGTATTCTGTATTCTACTATCAATAAACTTTTACGAATGAACGAAACCTTTAAAATCGCAAAATATTATTAAAAACTTTCCAATTTTTCGATACTTTATCCGACTCATCTTTATATTGACAATCTGCATAAATTTTTATTTCTTGTCTTTTAGCTGTTGCTGTTCATACCCTACATCATGCTAAGTGATGGGAATTTGTTTGTGCTGACTTTTGTAACAGAAAATATTTGTTTTTAAGTCATGTTAAAACAATATACTTGTGAAATAAAATGAAGAATTATATTTAACGTTTTACTGTTTTGTTGTTAAGCGATAAATCTTTTTATTTGTGTAAAATCCTTAAAATTCTGTGACTACGAAATAAAAGCCTTGATAGCACCACATATCAAGACTTTAAGTCTTTGTTTTCCCATCTTTACTATGTGAACCTAGCCTTATGAAGTTTTATTGATAACATTTATTAGCGCCTCATGATAGGGAATCTAATCTCGGGTATGAATTTATGCACAAACTTTCGCCAGTGCGTCAGATATGTTGTTAGCTTTAATGGTTTTACTATCAGGAACATCTGTATGTTATGGTTGGATACATACATAATTGGCCATTACAACCCTTCGGTCAGGATTACGACCTATCTTCTCACACCACTCATGTTGTGTGTGTTAATTTTATACATGAGTGGCGGGACCTACAGTTTATAGTCGACTCCGATCGACAAATTTTTTTTGAGAAGCTTTTCAAAGCAATTGTATTTATTCTCAGAGTTTTTGCCAGAAATCTGCAGAGAGGAAGTCGCCGAAGAAATATTTTTTTCAGAATTCCCTTTTTTAATGTCTGACCTGGGGTTTGAACCGACCTAAACTACGGCGACTTCAGGATTGAATACTCCGACGACGATTGTCTTTATAGTCATTATTTCAATATGAATAATAAAGCAACAATGAGGGGTTATGGAGCGATCAGAATTCAACTCTTCCGAAATGATTACATTTTGAAACAATTTCAGTCGTACATAACTAACTGCACTCTAGGGCAGTCACTGCAGCAGACACAGAGATTTTCAAGCCTTTTCTTAGATACAAAGGGCGTATTCTCATATGGTTTGCATTGGACAAGACATCATTAGACACATCTTATGAGAACATACGCTGATGACATACGCACAGTCCGGACAGACAAATATTCATTAAAAAATATGAGGAATATTTAACCAGTGTAGATTAAGTCCTCTCAGAACCCTCGGTTAAATTGGCCATTAGGCAAAAATTCTTTCGGGACACCAAATCTTGCGTCAATGAGGAATTCTGCTCCACTGCCAGACTCACATGGCTCTCGATGGCTTACAGGTCATTGCGTTACGGAAAGGAACGCGGAAACGTGGTTGTGGGCCTGCTGAAGAGGATTAAACTGTTATCCACTTTCTTTGTCAATCTCTTGCGAGATGCAGATTTATGATATTTGGGATCTCCATTAGCTATGTTAACACAGAACTCTGTTCAAACCAATAAGATCTTAAATGGGATACAGTGCCCTCATTAATCACTGTTTTAAATATCTGATCAGTATAGCTGCCATATTAGAAATAACCTACTACAGATAGATCACCATATAGTCGGATTTTATCGTTTGTATTTGATATTCTCGTAGTTTTAATATTTTTTTCTGATGTTAAACTGTTCATTTCGCTGTGTTTATTTACATTTCACCATCAGATGCTGGTCTTAACAATTGTTCAAGTACACATACATACTTTTACATACATATCCGTGTCCATGTATACATTCATGTAACATACACAGATACAGATACATATACAAGTAAAATGTAACTTTTTTGCAGCAGCCTTGATAAAGATAATTGTAGTGCCCAGCTATGGTAGTGGTAGTGGCATTGTAGAGATGGTGGTGGTGGCCGAAAGAGTGAGTGTGTATAGTTTTTAGTATTTTCTTCATTGTATATTTACATCTTATGAAATTTAATTAGGGGCAGACATTGCTTAATACATACAACAACAAATATCCTTATCAAGGCCGAAAATATAAGTAAATTGAGGTTTTTGTTCGTGCATGTTGCACGCTTACTACTGACATTGGTGTCCTTGTATGTGTACGAATATTAAGACGGGTATCTGATAGTGAAGCTTAAATAAGCAACGCCAAATGAACAGCTCAACATGAAAGATATAAAATAAAGAAAATAAAGAAAAAAGAGAAAAATCTTAAACTCAAAAGTGTTGCCAATAAAACGCACAAATATGATTTATTTAAATAATTCATATTAAGGATTTACTGGAAATCAGTTTGAAAATATTGTAGTATTGTTGTTGTTTTATTTTTTACAAGTTGACTGTTAAATAACATAAGTTGCAGTCTTTTTGTATTATTGTTCTAATATTTAATCTAATTAGTTGCCAAATCATAATAGATGGACGAAACATTCAACAACACTTGCAATTGATATAGTTTTATCAAAATGAGTCTTCTATAATGAAAACGTATCGCGCGCTTCTCCCATTTTAGCATTACCAAACTCGTCTTACCGAGAGGACTATTCGCATAGTGGTGGAAAAATAGGAGTCCACTGGTTCAACAACACTTGTAAGCCGTTGAAACGAAAATATCATCGCTGTCCACTAGCTTGTGCAGAGAAATTCGAGGCAATCCATTTCGCTTCTCAGACCACAATTTGACGAATTTTGCATCGTGACTTGGGCGTTCATCCGTTCTAAATTCGATTGACCCAGAAATTAAAGGTAAGGCACTATAGAAAACGATCTATGTTGACTGACCATTTTAATTGGAGAGAACGATTTTCTGAATTTGGGACGATACCAATCTACATGAGATTCAAGAGCGTCCAATAAATCCAGAAAAAGTCACAGCTTGGTGTATATTTCGCATTGACGGCGTCATCGGTCCATATTTCTTTGGGAAGACGTAGACCTGTGGGTTGATATTTAAGTTGATGAATACAAACTTTCATCATAAAATTGTCTCGATAATGAACTGGGTGCGTCTGTTTCATGCACAATAAGAAAAATTCTTGATAAAGCTGTACTTATGTGTTAGAGACTTTGAGAAGTTTCTGTTCTCTGTAAACAAAATATAAGAAAAAGATCTGCTTTGTAAAAGATTCATCAAAGTGCTATGGTCTGACGAAAATTACAAGTACGGAAGGAAATGTAAAATACGAAATTTATTTATGGACGAAATTTCTTAAGAGTACGCAGTTTTTTTTTTTTTTATGAAACCAGCACTAAGGGGATGGCCCCTACTCATGCAGTGCATTGTGCAGGTTTTTTAGGAAAGGTGGAAAGGGGGAAGATGCGAACGGCAAGGAAACGAGTTGCTGCTAGGTGACTATAAAATGGCCAGTGCTATACCTTCACCAATCCATCCACTGCGTAAGGAACGTGAACCTCCGACAGCTGACACGCCAATACCCTTCACGGAGGAAGAATTGACAACAGCGGCGAAAAGTCTCAAGGGAAACAAGGCTCCTGGACCAGACGGAGTACCGGCCGAAGTACTTAAATTAGTTGCTTAAAATCGACCAAATGCACTTCTTGAAGTGTACAATGCCTGCATTGCCCAAAGTGTCTTCCCTAACCAATGGAAGCTACAGAAATTAACTCTGATCAGCAAAGGAAAAGGAGATCCGACACATCCATCATCATATCGCCCTCTTTGTATGTTGGATAGTGCCGGTAAATTATTGGAGAAACTCCTCCAGCGCAGACTGGCAGCGGCCATTGAGACAGCTGGTGGATTATCGGACAGGCAGTACGGCTTCCGACCAGGTAGGTCAACGCTTGGTGCCATAGCGGACGTAGTAGAATGCGTTGAACGGACAAGACTTAGACGTTACTATCCGAAACGCATTGTTGTCCTTGCCACGCTCGACGTGCGGAATGCTTTCAACAGCCTACGATGAGAGGATATCATTAAGGCACTACGTGAAAGATTTCGTATTCCTCCATACCTTCTGAGAATATTACGCAGCTATTTGAAGGATCGCAAGCTTCTCTACGATACACCCGATGGCCGAAAAGCCATAGAGATTACGTCTGGTGCAGCTCAGGGATCCATTCTCGGTCCTGATCTCTGGAACCTGAGCTATGACGATATCTTAGGTATAGATATGCCAGAGGATACATACCTCGTGGGATACGCGGATGATATAGTGTCGGTCATTTCAGCGCGCGACATTGAGGATGCAAGGAGAAAACTGAACCAGGTTATGATAAGGACTCAGATATGGCTTGAGGAGCACGGTCTAGAGCTCGCAAAAAACAAGACTGAAGTCATACTGATGACAATGGCTCGCATTCCACTCGAGATAAGTATGCAGATAGGTGATGTGTCACTAGTCACAAAAAGAGCAGTCAGATATTTGGGCCTGAGACTCGACTGTAGACTTAATTATTGGGCCCAAATACAGCATGCAGCTACCAAGGCAGCGAAACTAACGGGCATGTTAAGCAGACTGATGACAAATATTGGCGGACCAACACAGGCCAAACGAAAAGTGTTTATGGCGGCGATAAACTCGATAATGCTGTATGGAAGCGAGATATGGGGAGAAGCGCTGGAGATTAAATCTAAGCGGAAAGTACTAGCAGCAGTGCCTACCGCACCGTATCGGGCGCCGCGGTCCCCGTGATCGTCGGTGAGATACCTATTGACCTACTGGCATTTGAGCGAAGAAGATCGTGGAAAACAAGGAGAGAAAATCTCGCCATTAGTAGCGCAGATCTCAGATCTCAAACACTACGTCGATCGCAAAGTAGATGGACCGAGGAAACAAGCGGAAGATGGACTTATAGACTTATTCCGTCTATAGAGACATGGATACGGAGAAATTTTGGGGAAATTAACTATTTTCTGACCCAGTTTCTTTCGGGTCATGGTTATTTCCGAAAATATCTATACCGCATGGGCAAGGTGATTGATCCTGGCTGCATTTATTGCGAGGAAATGAGTGACGACGCTGAACACACATTTTTCCATTGCATCAAATGGCAAGACGAGAAGAACATGTTGATAGAGCAAATTGGCGAATTTACACCCGACAACATTGTGTGCTCGAAAGCGAGACGAAATGGAGCGCTGTAAGAAGATACGTTGAATGTGTACTCCGCAGGAAGAAGGTCGACCTTGACACAATACAACGAAATGATACATGAGAAGACGAGCCAATAGCATGAAGCTGGCTTCAAATATGGCGTACCCAGACGTGGGAGAGTAGATAACGGTCCCTAACGGGACGTCGTTCTGGGCCCTTCCCGAAGTAATGCAGATAGGCGTCCCGGGAAGGGAGTATCCCCAGAAGAGGAGGAGGGATTGTTTTAGTGGAAGCACCACTCGACGCAGTTGACGACGGTGACTGTAAGTGCGAAGGCATTTTGAACCCTACCACACGCCAAAAGAAAAAAAAAAAAAAAATACCTTCACCAATAGACAGTCTACAGGCAATCGTCCCCAAGAAGCCCGCAGTTGCTCACAGAACTTATGTTGTGTGTGTTAATTTTATACATAATTGGCGGGACCTACAGTTTAAAGTCGACTCCGAACGACAGATGTTTGAGAAACTGAGAAGGAATCGCCGAAAAAATACTTTTTGTATTTTTTTATTTTTTGATGTCTGGCCTGGGACTCGAACCCTGGCTTTTACGTCTAATAAGCCAGCACACTACCTACTAGACCACGGCGACTCCAAATAATAAAAATAAAATATAAATATTCTTTCAAAGTCACGAGCCGGTTATCTGGTAGTGGTTAACTAAGCGGTTGCAAGGTTGTCTCAAGTCAAATTATCTCCTACCAAAACAGAATCTTTTAACACTAAATTAAGTATGCTGCTAATCAAACGATTGACTTCCAAATCAGTTATATTAGGACTCTAGTTCTAAACACAATTTTTTGAGTAAGACTTTTAGGTGGAATGATTTTTTCAAATTCAATTTTTAGTATCCTAATTCAGACGATTTTTGCTACCTTTCGATATATCGTATATATATCGTTCTTAAAGCCAGGCCGATACAGCTCTACGAGTACTCTTTGTCAGAGCTATTTGTTGGAAATTGTTTTCTGTTTAAGCATTAATAAATTCCTATAGTGAAAGTACGTTGTTTAAACTTCCCAGACGTGAAGTGATACGGTTTTAAATTATGTTAGCTCAAAGGCGTTGCCTGGAAAAAAGTATGCTGTGGTTGAAGTGTGTGCAGTGGTGAGGAGTTTTGCTTATTGCCCGTTGTTGAAGATATCTTTTGTGCGGATTTAGATGTAATGTGGCATCTTGGATGGATTGTTTAGAGTAGAAAAATGGAAGTTTTCGAAATTTTATAATCAGGCGACAAAAATGTGCAATTTCCGGTTTCGTACGTTCATTGTTGGAGTTTATAATGAAGAAGCTGCTAGTCCATTGTATCGAAGTGCTTTCCAGAACACCTGATGATGAAAAATGTTGAACTCTTAACGTTTAATATTTCAGTAACTGGCCTGTAGCATAATACAATTTATAATATTTCTGATACACACTATTAAATATATTTCACTAAATGTAAAGTACTTGCACATATGCCAGTGTACTATAAAAAAAAAATTCTACTAGAATTTGTAATTTTTTTTTCACTTTTAAATCGTTCGTGTTCTTTTGTTTTGTGCCTTACTTTGATAGTCGGAAAAACTAAAACATCTAATGGTCATTGTAATTTGTATGCCCTATACCGCAAATCAAATGTGAAGCTATTTTAGGTTAGTAACAGTGCTTAAAATAAGAATAAAGTGTCAGACTGGACAGATACGAGTAAGTACAAGAAAAATTATTTCCACTAAAATCTTGTGAAAAGACATCTTCACAAATTTTTTTCCAATATTTGTGGCTGACATAGGGTATTTCGTCGATTGACTTGTTCAAAGCACACTTTCACATTTGCCTTTGCCATGACTTAATTCATTTCCTTTTTTTTTTTGTCAATTTGTGTTCCATTTTTTTTTTGCTTAGTTGTCATGCAATTTGTATACAATGTGATGCATTCGAGAGAGTGGGCCATAAATAAAAAACAAACACTGAATAAAGTTTATGCAAAGCAAAAAAGTGTTTGAACCGCAAAAAAAAAAAAAAAGAGTCAGCATTTGAACAATCTACATACAATACAAATACTAGAAGATTTGCTTTTAACCAAAAACTCTTGGTCAGAAGTTGTTTAAAATTCATTCGTGAATTTTATAGTTTCCTTCTTTTACATTTCATTTATTTGGCGTTGATGTGTTCTTTTTCAGTCGTTTTTCTATAAATTTTTTTTATTTCACTTTGTGGCGAGGCACAAAATTGTCGGGTTGTTTTGATGTTAAAAGGGGGGTATTTAATATTCTGAAATGTTTCTTTACTGTCTTCTGCTTTTGTTTTTTTTTTTCGTTATATTTTGCTTTATAATATGATTTTATGAATCCAGCGTAATTAAGTTTTCTAGAAGTTTGCAGTGCATTTTGATGTTCTGTAGTCGCCGTTCAGATGCTATAAAAATGCTTCACATTTTGAGTTGAGCTATTGAAGTTAAATTTTTGGGAAAACAATTTCAAGAGATTTATTTGAATGTCGGTTTTTTGTTAATGTTTTATCAAATGAAATCATTGCCAACTTTTTATGTAATCAAAAGTTTCACTTTTCGAAGGAAATACTTGCGAAAGGCGTCTGTACAGAATTTTAAATGTACAAACAAATAAAATATTATGTAACTTACTTAACGTTTTCGTTATACACCAAAAACACTTGTTGAATGCTAATAAAAAGTTGCTTATGTCATCCTATTCTTGTATAGTACTCCTTAGTAACTTGAACTACTTCTAGTTCAAAGCGTATCTTGTGCGACTTTGTTTAAGAAAAAATCAATTAATTGGGTTCGAAAACAATATTATAATTACTCCAAAATAATATCGGGCGGGCCATCTATGGGTTATTTCAACTGGCCATTTGAACCATCGGTTATTTCGAATCTGGCAATACCTATATGTCATTCTATTCTGTTACAAAATTTAGTATATTATCTCCACTGAACGTAATGATTTCCGCTTGAGCAACATTAGGATTTATTTGGCCACCAAGAAACTGCACGATGATGTCGATTATTCCAAAAAAAAAAACATCTTTTCGGATGAAGCTCATTTTCATATTGGTGGGTACGTTAATAAGCAAAATTGCCGTATTTGGGTCTCAGAAAACACATACGAATCCAATGCACCCATTGAGAGTGGTGCAGCTTTTGGAGCGGAGGCATCGTTAGCCCATATTTGAAAATGAGGACGGCGCAACCAGTACGGTCCATGGAGACACAAATCGCACTATGATAACCGATTTTTTCTTGTACATCCTCTGCATGTTATTGATTTGAACGATGTCTGGTTTCAACAGGATGGTGCAACTATCCACAATTTATTACGATATATTACGTCAAACGTTTGGAGTCTATTTTCTGTGTGTGCAAATCTCGTAACATACATACATAATTGGTAATTACAACCCTTCAGTCAGGATTACGACCTAGCTTCTCACACCACTTATGTTGTGTGCGTTAATTTTTATACATGAGTGGCGGGACCTACAGTTTAAAGTCGACTCCGAACGACAGTTTTTTGAGAAGCTTTTTATGGCAATTTTAATACTCTCAGAGTTTTTGCCAGAAATCTGCTGAGAGGAAGTCGCCGAAGAAACATTTTCATAATTTCGTTTTGATGTCTGACCTGGGATTCGAACTCGGGCCTTCAGTCCAATAAGCCAACACACTACCTACTAGACTACGGCGACTTCAAATCTCGTTGACACAATCGATTTATAGCGTCAAACGTTTGATAGTTGTTTTGTAGAACTTGTGGCTACTTTTGCAAATGAAAAGACTGGATGGTTTGATCTCTTCAATGAGTTTTACCGAACAGTTTATTAAATAATTCTTATAGAGTTTTGAGTTAATAATGTTTCGTTTTTCATATTTTTTACAATAAAAGAATTGACAGAAAATGCAAAGTTATAGTAAAAAAAAAGACAAAATTAAAAGTTGTAATTTTATATACTATTTTCTACTTGTTGCAAACAGACTGACAGAAATTACTGAAAATAAAATAATTAATTGAAGAGTGCTCCAACATGTTTAATTCGCCGAAATGGTGATGTCAATTGGTTTGAATTCGTTAGACTATTTCATTTTGGACGCCGTTAAAGAAAAGTGTTATACCGACAAACCAGAGACAATTAAGCATTTGAAGGTCAACAGTCCTGATGCAATTGCTGAGATACTACCCTATACACTCGAAAAAGTGCACGAAAATTGGTCCGATCGAATGAGGTACTGTGAGGCCAGTCGCGGCGGTCATATGAATGAAATAATATTCCATTTCTAATCCGGAAAAATTATACTTTACAACAAAAAAAAAATATTTGATAAAATTTCAAACCATTTTTGTTTTATTGCATTTTTAAATTTAAACTTTTAAATCATCAGGAACTAAAGAAAAAGCTACTTAAATTTATCTTCTAAAGGCGATGTTAAGTAGTAAGTTTCGCCACTCATAGATAACATTAAAAAACACAATATGGATAGTGTGAGAAGTTATCTGAGTACAAAGTATAGACTCTTTAAAGTTCGCTTGTAAGCCAATTCGGGGTTGACGGTAGGTTAGTTTAGAAGTGAATCGTTTATATTAAATTTTTTAGAATTCGTTATACAGTGAATATGACACAAGAATATTGTCATCTGAAAAGAGCTGATAAGAATATAAGTACGCTGAATATACTTCTGTGTCACTCTGCGTTCCATGCTTTTGAAAAGATTAGTATCACAACCAACGTTGCCATTTGCAAAGTTTTCCCTTTTTTTTCCAAGTTTTTTGAGATGCGAAAAAGTTTTCATTAAATTTGTTTTCTAACAAAGCAAGTTTTTTCGACAAAATTAAATTTAAAATTTTTTTCAATAAATTCAATAATAATAACACGAAATATTTGTACAATGGATCAATTTCAACCTCCGGGTACTGTACTTGTCTTAACTGACAAGTACACGTCCTCTAACCTAACACGAAATATTTACATTTTTAAATAAAATATTGTGTATGTTATTAGCCCCGTGCAAAAGAAGCAAGGAAACGTCAGTAGAGGGCCCCGGGCTCCGGTTGGTATTTTTGTAGAAAACAAATTTTTTTGGGAAAAGAAAAATTTTTTTTTCCCAAAAATAAAAAGTTTTTCAAAAAAAATTACTGGCAACGCTGGTCACAACCCTACTTTAACCAAATTCCTGGATGAAGTAATTCCATTTCTTGTAAAGTAATGAGAATACTTTACCTTTATGGATGAATGATTCAGGTAGAAATCGGGCTTTGAATATGTGTTGTCTTATATTCCACAATATGCAAAGCCAACACAGAGTAAAATTAATTTAAGATTTTTAAATGCCAATAAAATTTGATGAGTTTCAAAATAAAAATAAAAAAAAATCTTAAAATATATCGCTTATATGATCTGAGCAGTGAAAAGTTATCGGAAATTTTTTTAACATTATTAATTTAAATTTCATTTTCTTTTTGTTTGTTTTGTTGACACAAGTTTATTATGCAAGTCGATGTAATTTTGTATGTAAATAACGCATTAAATTGATTATAAATTTTTGAAGGCAGACACCAACACGAACATATTAATTTATTGTATATTAAATTTAATAAACAAATTGAATGAATCGTTTTATAGAATATTTAATAGCATAACATTTGCATACATACATACATTCAATTACCGTTAATAAAATTTCAATTGTTATTTGTTGCATTTCATATGAGATTGTCATCTTCTTGGAAAAATTACGATTTTGTATCGAACATACATGCATGTTGTGGTTGGTGACACGTAAAACAAGATAACGCAGGTACTTATGTTACATTCATATGTACGTATAGTATACACGTGCATACGTATATTGTATTATAATATGTATGTTAAACAGTTTTTGCATTTTAATATTTATTTATTTTTTTTTTCGTTTTATGAACAACCCTTGTTCGTCAGTTAAATCAAATTTAAATTTGACACATGTTACAACGCTTTTCCTTCTAAACGTAACTGTTTAATAAAGACGAAAGATGATGATGGCGATGACGATGATGGTTACGATACTCTGTAACAACGATATTAAAATCCACCCATGCATACTTATATTCTTCTACAATAAGCAACAACAACAACAAGAAAAAAATGACTCTTTGTGTTAAATCTTTTGCGTTCAACAAATTTGCATAGTAGTTGACTAAAACACTAGTATTGTTGCACAGTGCAGCATGTAAGGCCAAAATTTGCAAACGGCAATTGTTACGTTCAAATGTCGACCACGTCTTCCCCGGGTAGAGCGTATCCGAAACGTCAAGTCAGGCATAGTTTTATTGATGACATGGCCTATGTTAGATTTGGGAAACACTATGGTTTGTGGCTTATTCCCATACACCTGTGACTTAAGCAAATCCCACATGATAGAGTCTAACATACGGTCTTGGTGCTCAGTTCATCATGGCATGAGTTGTTTGGATTATTTCAATAGACTCTTACGTGCATGATTGGTCATTACAACCCTTCAGTCAGGATTATGATTTAAAATTTCACGCCACTAATATTGTGTGTGTTAATTTTATATATGAGTGGCCGACTTCTAGCGACAGATTTTTGAAAAGCTTTTCATGGCAAATTTATTTAATCTGAGAATTTTTACAAGAAATTTGGAGATGTTTGACCTGGGGTTTGAACAGTGGCCTCACGTCTAATAAGCCAACGCACTAGCTACTAGACTACGACGACTGTAAAATCAGAACAGAATGATTTTGTAGTCGGACAATTTAACCACGATTCGTTTACAATAAATTGATCGAATATTTTACACTCGAAACGAGGTCCCCAACCATATGCCGAGGGGTGTTTCATAAGCAAATTGGACGAACATTCTGTAGTTTTTCTTACACTTTATGAAAACTTTTTAAATTTTAAGCAATATGCTGTAAAGAAATGTTACACTGTGCGTTACGGTAATGTTTACAGCAACAAAGGACTTGACACGAATACATACAATATTTTTGAAATTGTAAATATGTCAGTACCTGTACCTGTAAACCGAACACATCATCCTCAATGATGTTTACGCATACCGATGTAACCAAAAATCAGTCATAAATAAATATATACAACACGTTCAGATATTCAATTAAATTTCGCTTGTAAAACGCACCTTTTTTCCCGTATTCTGACAAACAGGCAGTCGCACATTGCAAATGGTCGCTGCACTCATATAGATGAAGGAAAATGTAGAAATTGGTGAAATGATAGAATTAGACTAATGTGTCACACACATACATACGTATAGTATATAAAAGTCTACATATGTATGTATGTATATGTATTAAGGCTGAGTACACGTATATTTTGGTTCAAAGTAGAGCAATTTTGTATGTTGCACGATTCAATCAATCACAAAATATGTGCTATACTTACGCACTGGTATTAACTACTAGTATGTATACATGTACGAGTGTGTAAACACATACCGAAGTAATTTTCAAACGAAATTTATTTGATAGTATTGGTTTTTGCACATAAAATTTCAATACATGTATCTCTACAGTGGTTCATTCATTTAAACTTTCAATCATGCATAGATTCATTCAGATGTCTAATTATATGAAAGTATGGCTCATAGAAATATGTACCCAGAAAACATTTTTGTTGGCTTGCAATTATTTGAGCTTACTTTAGCTATACATACATACATGCATGAATACATAATTATTTGAGCTTACTTTAGCTATACATACATGAATACATAATTGATCATTACAACACTTCAGTTAGGATTACGACCTAGCTTCTTACACCACTTATGTTGTGTGTGTTAATTTTATGCATGAGTGAACAACAGTTTAAAATTGACTCCGAGCGACAGATTTTTGAGAAACTTTTTCATGGCAATTTTATTTTACATTCAGTGGTTTTGCAAAAAATCTGCTGAGAGGAAGTTGAAATATTTTTTTCAGATTTTCTTTTTGACGTCTGACCTGGGGTTTGAACCATGGCCTTACATCTAATAAGCCAACATACTACCTACTAGACTACGGCGACTTAAGGGTAAGGTATGCTAAATTTGTACGACGGCTGTGTTTAGAGTCATTAATTTCAACATGAATAATACAGCAATAATGAGGGGTTATTGAGTGATCAGAATTCAACTATTCCCAAATTACATTCCAAAACAATTTCAGTCGCATATAACTAACTACAGTATACTGCGATCACTGCAGCAAGCACAGAGATTTTGAAGCCTTTTCTTAGATACAAAGGGCGTATTCTCATATGGTTTGCATTGGACAAGACATCATTAGACACATCTTATAAGGACATACGCTGATGACATACGCACAGTCCGCACAGACAAATATTCATTAAAAAAATATGAGGAATATTTAGCCAGAGTAGGTTGACTGCTTTCAGAACCCTCGGTTAAATTGGCCATTAGGCAAAAATTCTTTCGGGACGCTAACATATCATGGATCAATGAGGAATTCTGCTCCACTGCCAGACTCACATGGCCCACATTTTTGAGAAACTTTTTAATTTTATTTACACTCAGCGGTTTTGCAAGAAATCTGCTGAGAGGATTTTTCATATTTCAGTTTGTTACCGATGTCTGACCTGTATATTGCCTAACGTTGTTAGGATGATAACATTTTTTTAAAACCGAATTCTGCAAATCAATAATCACCAGCATAGAAATAAATAAAAATGCAGTCATAAATTGTCACGAATAATAAATCAAATATTGTTTAAAAACAAAATAAGAAAAAAAATATTTTGGCAATGCTATACATCAAACGTGCCAACTCGAATAAGGTCATATTTGTTTAAACAAATTTTGGTTATTAAACAATACAATTGTCTCATTGATTAATTATAGATTTGCATTCATATTTTGTTTTGTACTCAGATTCAATGACTTTTTTAATTGAAGTTGAATGCATGTAAAATTAGATTTTTAAATTCAAACGATTTAACAAATGTTTCTGTGTTAAATCCTTGGTTATATGTATATGTATGTACCACATACATATGTACATACATAGATGTGCATAATATTTTTCTAAACAATATTATCCTATTATAAATACAAATCTGTTTTTATTTCAATTCTATTGCGTTATATAAACTCCTTTTGAAGGGATTAGTTTTAAGAGTTTTTAAATCCTTTTTTTATTTTTATGCAACAATAATTATAAGCAGCTAAGCTTCTTAATTTTTTTTATTTCATTTTCATTGCAATTACATACATACTAAAAATACAACATGTTCTCTGGTAAAGCTTATATACTGTATGTGTATGTCTACATACATTTCTTTATTCTTTTCTTTTTTTTATTGGAAATCATCAGTTGCAAAGGTAAATTCATTACAACAGGATTGCTTATTCATGTACGTATGCAGTAAACATAAAATCAGAGTGCTATTAAAACAACAATCGCACCGTTAAGGACGAATGAGAGCACAAGTTCCTTATTGAGCGAAAGAAAATTTTCAGATCTAATGTTACGATCAGAAATATATGCTAGGAAAGCATTTAATCAACTTCTTAATTTTGTTATATTAGGTTAGGTTGCCGTTAACAGGCAAGTGCACACGGTGAGCTATATTCTCCATTGTGTTATTTAGCATGAGGTAAGATCCGTTGCCATGATCTGTCAGGTGGTGGGTTCGAAACACCCCGAGCTCTGGATAAAACCTGCCAGTTAGCTTAATGGCACGTATACCCAATTATCAAAATGAGGATCACTTTAGATTGCACTCACTATAAAGCACCCAGTCTATCTTTAAAGATCCGAACAGTTTTGTCGTAAAGTCATGGTTCACTTTGCTTGCAATTTACTGTACTTTCTTGTAATTATTTTCGTTTTGAAACATACTGAAACTAATCTAACTTTTCTCTTCCATAGTTTTAGAAGTTATCTCTTAATTCCAGTTATTGTTCGAGATCAATTCATATACATAACATAATTGGCCATTACAACCTTTCAGTCAGGATTAAGGACTAGATTCTCACACCACTCATGTTGTGTGTGTTAATTTTAAACATGAGTGGCGTCGACCTACAGTTTAAAGACGTCTCCGAACGACAGATTTTTGAGAAACTTTTTATGACAATATTTATTTATTCTCAGAGTTTTTGCCAGAAATCTGCTGAGAAGATGTCGCCGAAGAAATATTTTTTCATATTTCGTTTTGATGTCTAACCTGGGGTTTGACCGTGGCCTCACGTCTAATAAGCCAACACATGACCTACGAAGATTAGAAGTAGGTTGTCCCGGTAGTCTGTTGCATAGTGTGCTAATTTATTGATGTGAGGATCGTAAGTTCGATTGTCATCAGAGACAGTTTTTTTGTTACATTATCAATCACATACGATTTTGTTACTGCTACTCGTATTATTAGAATATACATGCGTAATTCATAATTAAAATGTTTATGCCAGCAACCAGAATATACTTTTTCGGTGTGCTGAATCTGAATTCCTAGATTTTTAAGATAACCTAACCTAAAAGTGCAAAGACTACGACTTTGGACGATATTTAACTGGATATTACATGGCAAATAATTTTTTTTCAGATATATGGTTGCAGCATCCGGTAGGTCTTATCTGATTTTCTTCGAAAATTTACAATATCGAGTTTTTTTATCCGAGTTATTGTTATAATATTACGAAAACATGGAAGCCCTTAAGTGATAAAATGCATTCAACAATGACTTTAAGACAAAAACAAATCATAAAAATTTAAAGAAATACATAATATTTACACGAATATAGTCCAATACCCGTGACTTAGAACTTTTGAGTTATGATCTCTCGAAAACTTAATATAAAGGTGCAATTCAAACGCCGGCTGGATTATTGTTTATTTTCTTTTTTGTCATTTTGTCGGCCTGTATTATTTTTAATCTTTTCTAAAATTTTAGAATTAGTTGTGGCAGATTTTAATAAGACGGTATCACTAGATACACGGTACCCGATGCCATAAGCCTATGAATTGTCGAATTTGATGAGAATTTTATCTTACATTTTGGAGCAATACATTGATGGCACAGTTCATGCGATTAACACGTTTTTTTTTTTATAGAAATGTGTGTAATTTGTCGAGTACAGCAACAAATTTGACAGAATTCCAGTCCTGGAACACAACATAACAGCTGCTATCGGTGATAGTAGCAGTATTGAAAAAAGTGTGCCAAAATTGGAGCTCATCAAGGCGTTACGAAAATAGTTGTTAAAATTAAATGGTAGGTATTACTTTATCGTTCGAAATGAATATTTGATTCTTTTTTGCACTCTTCCGTGTTTTTTGTGCAGAAGTGTTCAAGACCTAAAGAGTTAGAAAATTTTACACATTGTATTAAAAAAAATGTGGCACTTTAAAATCACTACCAGGTTTTACAAAATGTTGTCTCAGTAACTAACTGCAGTGTATTGTGGATAATTTTACTGAATAAGCAACAAATAATTTTTTAATTAAGAAAACATATGAAGCATTCCATCTAATGAATTAATTTATGATTTTATTAAACTAATTATAAAGTTTTTAAATAACCGCAATTACACTCAGGAAACAATAGAGACGAAAGCATTAAATCAGTGTGGTATACAGTGGACAGCAAAAGTCTTAGTACTCCAATATATTTTCACAACAAAAGTCCCCACAGGCTTAATACTCTTGCACAAAGTCTTGATATGACTTCAAGAGAGTATTTAGATCATTTGCAGGAAAGGCTACGTAATCGCTAAACCTCAAACAAAAATCAACCGAAAAACTTGCTATGGTGCCACCAGAAAACACTAAACAAAACTTGTACGTTCAATTCCGAATGGATTAAATGGAGTGCTTGATCTTAAGAGATATTCTACTAGGGATAACATTTTCAGATATTAGGCCTTTGAATTTTAAATTTACTCAGGTTTCTCCTTGTACCCCTTTGGAGTCATCAGAAGATTTTCCGTATTTTTCTCTTGTTTTATGAAAACTATTAAAAAATTGTTTGTTTTATAATAAAACAGAAATAAATTAATAAAATAAATAAAAAACCTTAATTTTTTATACAAAAGTTTTGGCTAAAATTCATTAAATTGCTAAAATATTGCCGTACTTAGACTTTTGCTGTCCACTGTATATAGTAGAGTTTGCTTTATGAAATCTTCCAATAAAATTTCAAGAATTGTTGATAATAAATGTTATAAATTAAATATCATATTTTCCAATAATATTCAAGAGTGTATAATAAGTATACATTATAACGAAAGGGGAATACTATTGTAAACCGCAATTTTTCACAGAAAAATATCCAATTAAAGTAGTGAAATGGTGTTTATATCATGAAACCCCTTATAAAAAAATGCAATTTAATAATGTTTGTTTTAGCAACAATACCATCACGTTCCACATGCACAAATTACGTATAAAAAAGAAAAAAGTAAAAATCCTTCGAAAACAAACACCCACTCACGGCATATCATTAGAGTATTGTTTATAGTTTACATGTGGAATTAAAATGGAAATTTAAATACAAGCAATAGATAATGGAAATAAATATTGCAAATAGTATATAACAAATGCTGCTATATTGGGTACCCATATATATGTACATATAAATTGTAATATTAAATATAATTTAATTTCAAAAATTCTAATTCTAATACCTAAATATTGTAATTTAAATTAAAATTTAAACCATGCATGGTATATTTTTGTTTTTAATATACTGCTACTAAACAAATGCCTCGCAGTGTATGACATTGTTGAGAATGAAATTCAATAATTCTGAATTTATTTGATTTATTTGTTTTTGTTACCTTTTTGGTTTCTTTTTTTGTATTTTTTTTTTTTTATTTTCACGTTAAGAAAATCAAAATGGTTTGCACGCTATTTTTATGGTTCAAATTAACAGACATCCACAAACACACTCATACACACATATACTATATATACACAAACAAGCAAACAAAAAAATAAATAAATACAATCAGCTGGCGGCTTATAATTTGAGTAAAACATTTAAGCCATACAAATATTGTATTACCCAGTATGGATATTTACGAATGCAACAAAATTTAATTAAAAGATTTTGTTTTGGTTGAAAGTTCCTTGCAGGGAATGCAAAACTTGTGATATTCTAATTTTTATTAGTTAGGCATAATACACATACTTTGTATTGATCCATTCTATAACGTTCTAAGTGTACTTAGAAGGTCTTCAATGTTCTTGCAGTTTTAAATTCTACGTTCTCTAACTTAAATACTGTCAAAATTTGGTTAAGATGCGCCGATCCGTTCCGAAGTTATAGGGAAAAATCTACTTAGAATACACATATAGACGTAAAAGTTTTCCATTCTAAAATGTAGTAAGTACACTTAGAATACTTTTGCTTGGAAATTTTTAAATTGTATTGAAATATAAGTTGACTTAGAATGTTATGGACGGGACATTTCTTAACGTTGTGTTTTCTATGTGTACTTGGTATGTTCAGTGTGCTTTTTTCAGTGTCTGTAAGTGTAGTTAAAAGGTTCTTCCCCGAATTAAAAAAAAAATTTGTGCGTGTAAGTGTACGTAGTATGTTTTAGTTTGAAAAAAAAACAAATAGATCTATCAAAAACATGCTAAGTACACTTAGACGACCAATCGTCAATATTTTCTCCGCGCTAAAACATTCTATGTCATTTTTAGCTAGAATCCAATTAAAATTTGTAAATTCAGAAACTACTATAGGAATTCTACTCAAATTTGACTAAAAACAGTGAAAGAATCAATGGCGTATCTTATATAGTTTACGAGATATCGCGTGAAAACTTTGAGAGCTCATAACTCAAAACACACTTTTTCGACTAAGAACGTTATAGAACGGAGGCGTCGATATAATGCCAAGATCTCACCATATAATGCCAAGTCATAAGTTGTAAGCATTGTTCCAAATTACAAGCAGTTTACATCTACTAATATTTGAAAGAAAAATCCTCTTAAAAGTAAATGTCAAGGATGATAGTTATTTAATTGGCAGATGGAAATTATGTGTGTTACATATTTGTACACGGGATCAACTAATTCAACGTACAGATATACAAACTACAAACTAAACTGCTTTTCTCGAGGAAGTTCGGTTACAAGTTGGGCAAAAACTGAAACACATTTTTATATTTCAAACAAGCCTTATTATACCAAGCATGTAGCGTTTTAAGTGATATCATTGCATAACCTCTATTTTTGAATACAAAAACTGTTACAATTGCGTTTTGTATTATTAAAACAGTTGTGCACTCCATTTGAAATTTTTAAAGACGCTTTTCTTTTGCTATTGTAATCAATCGAGATGTGCATTGGGAAAGCAGTTTTCTTGCCTACAAATTTGCTGACAGTTTGGCAAGATCAAAAACGGGCATCCCTTGACATAAACCTACCCCCTACTTTAAGCGTGCATGCAATCAATTTGACTTTGGGCTAATTTTAAAGAGCAAAGATCAATTGTCAATTTCTGATAATAGCGAAGGTTCTCTATAATTCTTCAGAAATGGCCAAAAACGCTATTTTTAGGGGTTTCAGCCCCCTTTTTTCTCGAAAACCTGACGTGATGGAAAGTTTTCGAATACAGATTCGTGTTCAGCGCGCAAAATGCCTTCAGGAACACCTGGAACCATCTTGTTTGCAAAACCCATGCAGGGCTGTGTTATTAGACGTAAGGCCACGGTTCAAACACCATCTCAGTCATCTCGAACGAAACGAAATAGGAAAAATCATTTCTTCGGCGACTTCCTTTCAGCAGATTTCTGGCGAAAACTCTGAAAGTAAATAAAATTTCCGTGAAAAGTTTGTCAAGAATCTGTCGTTCGGTTCGGATAACACAGTTAAGCTGAAAAGGAATGGAGAGCCAAATAATCTAAGTTTTCACCTCGCAAGTGATGGGTATTAACAAAGAAAGTGGATAATATTTTTCTCCTCCTTTACGGACCTTTAGTTTATTATAATCTTCCTCCTGTGGATACATATTCAAGACACTGTCTTGTCGTCAAACGCAACATCTATTGCGAACACTACCTTCCCATTTACGAGTTTTATTGCAAAATGCCACCTACACATAGTAGTTTTTGAAACGTCTTATAATAATAAGTGAACTGTCATCATATTTTATAAGGTTTACACTTTTTAGACAAGAAATGATAACAATATTATATGTCAGCCAATTTTGAGACTGCCCTAGTAAATAAATTAATTGGTTTTTTTCTTTCTTTTCGTTTTAAATTTTAATACTTCGCCCCAACATGTATAAAATTTACAGTGGGAACTTTACCAACTCATATGTAAAATACATGACGTGCAGGATAAGCTTTAGCAAACATTCGATTTTAACCCTAGAATTTAAACACATTCTCATTCAATGTTATACTTGAAATAGAACTTCAACACATGAATTGTCTATTGGGTAGTGTTGCAGAACGTACAGCCGTTACTAAGTGTTGTAAATATACACTGGCCTACCATATAAAATTACAGCCGTGTATTCTCCCGTGTATATTACAGTGTATGCAAGTATGTAAGTAAATATGTATGCATGTATGTATGTGCGAACGTATGAGTAACGGCTGTATTTGCACGATAATTACACAAATGCAAAAGTCTGATGCGACTGAGTGGTTGGTAATAAATAAATTCAATTGAATAATTTATTTAATTTGTTTACCAATTCGACACACGTGAGTATAAAAGCCCTATCACATGGCAAATGATTTTCTACATGTATGCACGTATGCGCTTAAACGAACATATGTATGTACATATGTACATCCATATGTATACATGCATATATGAAAAAGTGAATGACTATGATTGCGTTTGTATGTATACGATTTTAAAATTGTTTTCTATATATATATATATATGTATGTGTGTTTTTGTTGTTGTTGTGTTTTGGTATTCTGTGATATTTTTGTTCGCATATTTTGCTTTGCATTTCAATTTCTGCCATTTAAAGTGTAAAATCATGCCGTTATTTCGTCGATAACATTAATTGAATGGAAATGGACAAAAATAACTGAGTGTGTGTGTGTGAAAAAACGGAAGTTAAAAGTGATTTCAAAACCTTAAAAGGATTATATTGTGTGTAATTTTCGTTTTTTTCTTTGTTTTGTTTTCATGTAAATATTTTTGTTTGTTTTAGAGTACAATCAGCAAGAAACTTCAATTAAAAATGAAAAATGTAAACACCGTAACATTGAATGGTGATGATTCATAAGAATATTGGATCTTGGTGAAGCGCATCAAAAATATAAAATTTTCCATGAATTTGACCGATGGCATAAGTTTTGTTGGCTTTGAGAACCGAGACTTGAAAAACCCCTCGAGAAACAGTAGAACCTGGTCAAATCACAAAATATGATATGACCATGCCTTCAAATAGGGCCATCTTGTCGATACCTGATGTTATTGATGATCAAGCTAGAAGATGTTGGTAATGATCGGTCTATAGTTGCTCATGATAATGATGATCTGGGCAACGTCGTTCTCAAAAAAAAAGTGGACCGATGCCTCCTCCAGCTTAAAACGCAAACCAAATAGTGACTTTTCGGTATGCACTAGACGATCTTAGATCTCATATTAATTGGTACCGTCTCAAACTTTACAGTTTTATTTATTTACATACGCATTCATTGCTGAATTTTTCAATGAAAATTAGGTCAATTGCTAACTGTTTCAGCGCCCATTCAACGAAAATAAGTTGTTGTCAATGGTCGTTTACATTTGGTTCCTGGTTCAGTTGAATTTTGTGCGGGTGCAGGCACAAGTCATGTTGCAAAATTTTCCACGTTGGGGTTTGGGAAAACCATATTTAATGAGAGACGCAATATCTTCCACCTTGGATTCGCCTACAAACTCTCACGGATCAGTGGACTCGAATATATCCATTACTAAAGTATATGCATACACTACAACCCTTCAGTTAGGATTACGACTTAGCTTCTCACACAACTTATTTTGTGTGTCTTAATTTTATACATGAGCGGCGAGGACTTACAGTTTTGAAGTCTACTCCGAACGACAGGTTTTTTTGACAAAATTTTCATGGCAATTTTGAATTTTCTCTCAGATTTTTTGTAAGAAACCAGCTGAGGGGAAGTCGCCGAAGATATATTTATTAAATTCCGTTTTGTTCGAGAGGTCTAAGTTGAGGTTGAAACCACGGCTTAATGAGCCAACACACTATCTACTAGACTACGGCGAATATACAGGGTGGGGCAAAAGTCGCGAAGGGATTTGAAAAATTAATAACTTTTCTAATTTAATTTTTTTTTTATTTTTCTTTTTAGGACTTGTAAAATAAATCTGGGAGATTAATTATGGAAGGTTACAACGTTATCCAGCGAACCAAAATCATAGAACTTTATTTTGAACATCATCGATCAATAATTCAAACTCAACGAGCCTATCGTCGTCATTTTAATGTGTGGAATTCACCATCCGAATCAATTAGTGACACGTTTTCAGGAACAAGGCTCAGTAAGGGATCTTCCACGAAGCGGAAGACCACATTCTGTAATTAGTGAAGCAAATATTCAACGAAAAGTGTTGAGGAGAATCCTGAAACATCATCTCGAAGGCGCTCTGCTGAGCTGCAAATGTCTCGGCGGTCTTTACGCAGAATATTAAAGGGAAATTTACATCTTTTCCCATACAAGCTGCAGTTAGTGCAAGAACTAAAGCCACGAGATTCCCAAGAACGATTAAACCCCTTCGTGACTTTTGGCCCACCCTGTATTACTATGCCAGTAGTTATTTCGGTAGGACGATTATGGTGATCGTGAAATGGGCAAAGCAGTAACTCGCAAATGGGAATTCGGTCAGTTT
The DNA here is from genome assembly GCA_927399465.1 of Sarcophaga caerulescens. Taxonomy (NCBI): domain Eukaryota; kingdom Metazoa; phylum Arthropoda; class Insecta; order Diptera; family Sarcophagidae; genus Sarcophaga; species Sarcophaga caerulescens. Next base: position 48,441,343 of record OV656872.1, on the reverse strand, counting down.
TCTTTGAACAGTTAAAAACTGTTTAATTATAAATGCCTAGTCTCTTAGCAACGTTTACAATCAATAAGTACAAGTGTTTTTCAATTTTTTCTATGACTTCATCAACTCTTTTAAATCGAAAACGATCAAACCAATGCGCTACTGTCTTTCTCTCCGTAATTTCACAAATTTTTCCAGAAGCCTACGACTTTTTTTTGTAACTTTTCTATAATAAAAAGGAAGAAATAACTGCGATGATCTGATTTTTCACAGAGAATATGGTTTTAATAATGCCTGCTAACAAACAAAAGAAGGTTAAAATATAAAATATAAATATCTTTCAAATAATCTCCAGTATAGTGTGTGATATTTTTAAAATATTAAAAATTTAATATAACTGTGTGTGTAAATGCAGGTGCATTTAGCGCCACAAGCAAATCAAATAAATTAATTTCATATTGAATTTTGAAAGAAACGTTATACGGTTATAATACGTTTTTTTTTCAAATATTAAGTGTTTATTTAGTTTATTGGCTTTTTATGCTCACTTATTACGTTTGCTTGTTGACTACGTCTGTGTCTAAATTGTTTAATAAGTGGTAATAATTTTTCATCTGCACACAATTTCTTATTATTAGATGAGCTGATTTTATTTATTTTCACTTTATTTTTCGCATTTATGTTAATGAAATTATTTCACAGCAAATTATTATTATTTTTTCTTTTTTCTTTTCGTTTTTTTTTTCATCTCAAGCATTGCATGTTTAACAAAGAAAAAATGTTTTCTTTAATAAGATTTACTTTCATTTTCCACATGAATTAATTTTGCTTCAAATCCACACACAATATTTGCGTAGTGAATTGTTAATGCAACAACCTCATCTTAAAGTGTGTTTCGCTTTTTCTCTGCTTCATTTCATGACTTTCTTTTGATCTTACTTGGTGAAATACTCAAATGTTGCCTGCAGCCAAAATTAATGGGCAATTAATTGTAGGAATGCTATTTGAAGTTAAGATTTATTGATAACATGTTCTCATGTTTTCAACATGTTTTTTTTTTTTTTAATTTGGGTTAGAAATTTTAAGTAAAATCCCTAAGTAGGGTTAATGTGGCTCATGGTCGGATGCATGTTAATGTGTTACTGCTTTAATGTTTCTTATTTAGATTAAATAAAGATTTTAAATACGTGTAATAAAGCTTCACTTCACAACAACAACAAAATCTAAACAGACTTCATTGAAATTTACAAAAATTTACCCTGTTTCTGTACTGTATTTAGTCTCTTTAGAACGTTTTTTAAATAAATTTAATACACACGCAATGGATTGAAAATTGTACGAGTATATAAATGTTTTAGATTCAATTTAGAAGATTTTTAAAATTCGAGGATTATGATTTGGTTTCATAAACGTTAGGATGTGCAGCCATTATAACAACTACAGGACAACCGTAGTCTACATAGAAAGTTCAAAGCAGCAGGAGTATTTATAAAATACCTACTTAAGCTCTTCCTATCTTAACATTTAAATAAAACAAAGCGTTTGTGAGATATCATCGAAATTTTTATTCATTTGAAAGACCTATTAATGCCATTAAATGCGGATTATGAAATGGTTCAAGTATTCTTTACGGCTCCTCTGAGTGGAGCTCGTCCGATTTGTTAAATTTTCCATGAATTTGACAGATGACATATGATACGTTGGCTTTGAGGATAGCAACTTAAAAAAATCCCAAAAGAAAAAGTTTAACTTGATCTAATTGCACAATCGCGGTGGCAAGTTCACATCACCTCCTCGAGAGATGACCATGACCTAAATTCGCTTTGCTGAATATTCAATGTGGCTTGAGCTGCGTGGCACGTATGGCTTTCCTGTTGAAACCACATGTCATTGGTGTCCAGATTATCCAATTCGGATAACAGAATTTGGTAATAACTAGCCTATACTACACTCCGTTGACAATGATGGCCTGAACAATGACGTTCTCAATGAAATATGTAATGACGTAGCCAGCCCTAAATCCATACCAAACAGTGACATTTTGGGATGCATTGAAAGCCCTTTGGATCTTATATGGATTCTTATTGCTCTAAATTTAACACTTTTATTTGTTCACGTATCCATTCATGCAGAAATTAGTCTAATCGCTCAAAATGATCTTTTATTTAGTGAACACGCGTTGTTGTCTATGAGCTTCCACGGCGTTTTGGCAAGCAGTCTGAAGACGTGAAAACTAATTTGACAGATGTTTCTATTCCTTCTATATTTCTGTGGTCTTAAATCTAAAGTTTCTTCCTTTGAGAAGTTTCCCACTTGAAGATTTATTCTCCAACAAGTTGAAAACTCGCCGTAGTCTAGTGGGTAATGTGTTGGCTTATTATACGTGAGGCCACGATTAAATTCCCTGGTCAGACATCTCCAACAAACCGAAATATGAAAAAATATTTCTTCGTCGACTTTCTTTCAGCATATTTCTAGCAAAACCTCTGAGCGTAAATAAAATTGCCATGAAAATGTTTCTTAAAAAATCTGTCATTCGGAATCGATTTTAAACTGTAGATCTCGCCACTTAAAAGATTTGTCTATGTTATCTAATATTGGTTTATTCAACGATAGAACGATACACTTTCAAGTTTTGGCTGCGGTTAACTAAGAATATTTAATAACAATTTCACATAAAAACATATAAGAAAGTATTTAAAAATAAAACAACTCTAATTTCTACCGTTTCTAAGGTTTATGTCAATTAAATTAATTAAGTATTCATTAGTAAGATTATATGATAACATCTTTGAAATTGCTCTGCGCTACCACATAGGAAATTAATTTTATTCTACAGACGGTAGTTGTTTGTATATGAATAGTATATGATGATATACGTTGATCTAGTGACATTTGAAAATCAGGTGAATGAAATCAATTAAATACCATATGGTTTAACCAAATGTTTTTGGCCATTATAGATTAAAAAGATTTATACAGTCATAGACTTTCGTTTGACCGCATTCGATATTTTTTTTTTTAATTTAAATTTGTTTTAATTTAAAATTTTAGTAATGAAGTGTTATGCATAATTATTAGCTTAAAAAATTATGTCACATTCTCTAAACGTATTATTATTATTCCAGCAAGTTTTCTATTAGAATATCACTCTGACTCTAGATTATCGTTTTCATTAGCCCGTTTCCAAGCAGTTAACTTTACATTTTTCAAACACAAATGTAAAATTTGAACACCGAATTTATATAGGGTGGGTGATTTAAAAGTTTAAATTTAAAAATGCAAGAAAACGAAAACAGTTTGAAATTTTTCCAAATTTATTTGTTTGTTGTGTTGCTGTTGCTGTCGCAGCTGGCCTGACATTACCTCATTAGATCGAACCAATTGTAGTGCATTTTTTCGAGTGTATGGGGTCTTATCTCTGCAATGACATAACAAATTTTAGCTTTCAACTGCTCAATTGTCTATGGTTTGTCGGCATAACACTTTTCTTTAACGGCACCCCACAGAAAATAATCCAACGGTGCTAAATCGCAGCTTTTTGACGGTCAATTGACATCATTATTTCGGTTAATTAAACGACAATCAAAAATTTCACGCAATAAACTGATTGTTGCATGAGATGTGTGGCAATTGCTCTATCCTGTTGTAAGATAACGAGTGGGTTTTTCTGAGCCCCAAATACGGCAATTTTTCGTATTAAAGTCTCCACCCATATAAAAATGAGTTTCATCCGAAAAGATGATTTTTTTTTTGGCAAAATCGACATCGTCGTGCAGTTTCTCGTTGGCCCAATAAATCCCAACGTTGCTCAAGCATAAATCGATGCATTACGTTCAGTGGAGATAAGGTACTGAATTTTGTTACGGCATAGAATGTCCTAAGTATTGCTAGATAAGAAATAACCGATGGTTCAAATTGAAATTGATAGATTACCCACCCGATCCTTTAAATAAAAAAATTAGTGAAACTCTTGTTTGAACATCGAATGGCACAATTAACGAAAACCGCGGTCAAACGAATGTATGTATCGCTAAAAACAGTAATAAGTTTACAAGTTAAAGGAAACAAATTGAAAAACAATAAACTAAATGCGGTTAAACGATTGCCTTTGACTGTAATAGACATACGAGGAAGGGTTTATAAACAATAAAGGCACTGCAGAGCCAAAGTGAAGTTTTTTTTCCTTCACTTTTATGCCGTCCTAAACTCTTGACAGCATTTTTAAAGAGTTCATTTCTACACAGGTAAAGCCCAGAGTAACACTAGGTTAGTTATTCTCTTACCTTGATTAAGTTCTCATGTTGATTGATAACCAACTAGAACACTCTGACTTTATTGTACGGGGTAACCTGAGTTTAAACACGATAATGTGGAAGTTGCTGCGAATGAAAGCAAAAAACCAAATGATTACTAAACGAGACCTTGTGAGCTCAAATTCTGACATTTCGAACAAAATGAAATATGAAGAAAATATTTCTTTAGCTCACTACCTCTAAGCTTTCTTTTGGTAAAACTCTGAATGTTAAATAAAATTGCCATGAAGAGCTTCTCAAATCTATGGTCTGAAGTCGACTTTAAATTGTAGATTCTGCTACTAATGAATAAAATTAACACACCACTGTATAGGTGGTGTGAGAAACTATATCGAAAATGTACCCTCGGTAAAGGATCGTAATGACCATTTGAGCAAGTTCAGTAAGTTAAGTAACGAATACCCTTTCGATTTGCAATGTAGCATCTTGTAATAGATGTGATGGTTGTGGTGGGATATCGCTCAACGAATAAAAATGCCAAGAAATTTTTGGTGTGACCTCTCGAAAGTGCCGAATTTATTTTCAACGTCATGTTTAGTTCAAATTATATGTATATTGATTTGACCTTATTTTAAGTATGCAGAAATATAAAGTGAAAGATTAAAATTTTAGGTTGTTAAGAAGCAAAACGGTTAGGTGCGCCTATTGCTGTAACTTAGGCTACTATCTGACCTATAATACGTCAGTCAACTGTGACTTTCTCATGTTACATAAAATTTTTGTATAACATTTTTATTTAAAAGTTATTATTTCTTCAACAATATTATATTTTTAATCATACAACCCTCGTATTATATCTACTATACAATACAGTAAAAGTAAAAAAAAGATAAAACACAATTACGACAAAAACAAATTGTTTAATTTGATATCAAATAAAATATTATGCAAGTTTTTTATTTATTTCTTATTTTAACCAGTTGTTATTAACTGGGCTCTTGTATATTTGCATTGGGATCATAAAAACATAAAGAAACCAGTTTCTAGTTGGAAAGAAAAAACCAGAAATCTCTTTTAAATATTTCAGACTCCAGCATCGTATTGAATTAGTCTTTAGCAAACCACCAAGAGAACTACAACGGTTTTACAAGACAAAATTAAATTGAATTTTAAAATGAAATTACAACTGGCTTTAATCCTTATCGCTTTGGCTTTGGTAAGTTGTTGAAATGACAAAAAAAAATCATATATATTTTAATTATCTGTGTATTGTAGGTCTCGGCCAAATATGAAGTTAAAACTAAAGAGGATGCCTTAGAAGCCCACGAAGCATGCCGTGACGAATACAATGTACCTGAAGATATTTATGAGAAATTTTTAAACTATGACTTCCCCGATCACAAGCGTACCAAATGCTATGTTAAGTGCTGGGTTGAGAAAATCGGAATATTCACTGAAAAGAAAGGCTTCAATGAGAAGAGTATCATTTCCCAGTTCACCCATGAACACAATGAATTTTTGAGCTCTGTCCGTCATGGCTTGGAAAAGTGTTTCGATCAGAATGAATCTGAATCGGACGTGTGCACTTTTGCTCATCGTGTCTTTACCTGTTGGCTGCAAAATAATCGTCATACCGTTCGTAAAATTTTTAGTTAAATCATTGCTGTGTGACTTTACGACAGAGAGATCAGAAAACAGAAAAATAAATGTGATAAATTGTAATTTTGTTATAAAAATTAAACGAAAATTATTTTAACACCCATATGTACATGTATTTTATTAAAAGTTCTTAAAGTGTTTCCAGTGGATTTGTGCTCTTCAGTCTCACACCATTTCTGTTGTCTGTGTTAATTTTATCCGTATGTGGCGGGACCTACAATTTAAAGTCGATTCCGAACGTTAGATCTTTGAGAAACTTTTCATTGCAATTTTATTTACTTACGCCGAAGAAATATTTTTTATATTTGGTTTTGCTCGAGACCTGACCTGAGGCTTGAACCGTGGCCTAACGTCTAAAAGACCAACGCACTATCTACTAGACTACGGGGACTTCGACTTCAATATAAGAAGCATACTGTCTAACAATTCATGTGAACAATATCTTGACTTGACTGTCTTCACCTTGCCCCTTATTTTGACTTAAATTTGCCTCTTTTTTACTGTGGATTCCAAAGTATGGCATTTCTTGTTATGTTATCTTGAGATCTTCTCAGAGTAAGCAGAATCAAACGCTATTTGCTTTTCCCAAACTCGAAACTATGGGTTGTTGATTGGATTGCTCCCTAAATCTGCCATTGAAAACAATCCAGGGCCTGAAGGTCTCCATCATATTCTTCGGAGGTATTGACTCATAAAGCATTCGAGTTAAAAATGTAAATCTAAACCATCTGCGAGAATCATTTCATTACAAGGTTTAATCGGCAGAAAGTTTCACGTGGTTTTTGTATGCGGTTATTTGTATCCCGACTCGATTCACCAGTTTTGCGTATAATTTCGGGTCGTTCTTTAAATTTAAACAAAACATAGTGTATGTGAGTTATCATCGAAATATTATATGCGTTTGAAAAATCTGTTGAAGCCATTATATGTATGTAATATAAATCGTTCAAATGTTCGCAAGGAGTTGAATTTTCTATAACACTGGTGTAGAAATCAGGCAGAATTTGTTCGATGCCATGGTTTGTGTCTTATTTCCATACAATTGCGACTAAGTAATCAGTTAGTGAGATCCCGGTGGCCTCTTCATATCATCTCCTCGTGAGATGACCATGGCCTCAAATCATTCTTGCAGAATATCCAATGAGCTGTGTGACAAGTATCGCCGTCCTGTTGAAACCACATGTCATTGGTGTTCAAACCATCCAATTCAGGTCCAAAAAAGTTTGTAGAAATAGTGACTTTTTCAGTATGTATTGGACACTCTAGGATGTCATGTGGACCCGACAAATTTGTCTATTCATGTTCCCAGTCATACAGAAAAGGACTTCAGCACTGAATATGATGTTTCTATGAAAATTTTATCACACAGGACATTTATTTTGATTAAACATTATTATTGTTTACGCGTTTTCTGAATGCTATATCCGTCCACGGGGATTTTTCAAAACAGAGAATAAATGACAACTGATTTGACAGCTGTAGCTTTAAACAAATGGTTGTCATCAATTGTCGAAGTTGGAAAATTCCTTTTGGAAGATCGGACACTTCAGAGATTACAAAGCTGGGCAATATGCTCTTTCCAATAATCAGTGGAAATTGGTGTGAAGTGCAGCTACCAGTTTACGTTTAAAGATTAACTACTTGGCCACAACAAGAATTTCATTGTGTTTTGAAGCGATGTGATTTTTATTGCAAAGTCCGATTATTTTTCACAAGTTGGTAATCCGTTCTGTTATAGGCGACAATTGTCAAAAAGCGATTTGCAGGTTTTTCATTTATAATTTTAAAACTTAAATCTTGAACATTATATATTGAAGATTGCATAAAAACGATGAGCTGTGGTATTCGTGTTGTAGCCATTTAGTTGCTACCGGAAATAACGGGTGATATTTTTTAATGTTTGATTTTTCTGTGCATATATCTTTGGTTTTAAGAACACTATTTGCAACATACAGGGTGGCTGTTATGTATTGCAACCAACTTCAGGTTGTTATCATTTATAAACCGCTCGTCTGACAGCTGACAGATTTATTCCAGTGACAGCTCATTTTATTATTTACAAGCTTTCAAAAGCATTTTGATCTATTGCATTCAGAAAAAAAGTTATTCGTGATGGAATTCAAGCGTGATAGTGTGATTGCTTTATATTTGGCTGGAAAACCACAGGTGGCTATCGTTAGAGCCCTCCAGCATTTAAATGTGAATAAATCTTTTGTTTCTCGTACCATTGCTCGTTGCCGTGATACTGGCAGTGTTGCATCGCGTCCAAAAATTGGACGAAAAAAAACGGTAACAACAATAGATATGAGCCGAAAAGTGTAGGCCAGATTTGATCGAAATCCACGCTGCGGTGGTAGAAAAATTGCTAGTGAGCTGAACATATCGCGAGAACGGATGCAACACATATTGAAAAATGAGCTTGAACTAAAGCCATTGAAGTTCCAAAAAGTGCAAGAGCTCACCGATGGACAAAAAAAAGTTAGACTGGAAAGAGCAAAGGAGTTACTTCGCTTGCACGAAAGTGGCCAGTTACCGAATTTGGTTTTCTCCGATGAGAAGCCATTCCAAATTGAGCAGTTTGTGAACAAACAAAATGATCGGGATTACTTGCCAATGAGGTCAGCTGAAAATTTACAACTGCGATTGGCCACCGATGGTAATGGTGTGGGCCGCCGTAACGGCCGATGGTCGCTCCCCGCTCGTATTCATAGACCGTGGGGTCAAATATTATCGGAAAAATGTCTTAAAGACAGTATTGAAGCCCTGGGCAGACAAACATTTCGGCCGCAGACCATGGACATTCCAACAGGACTCAGTACCACCGCACTCAGAACGCGTCAACCAAGAATGGCTAAAAAAGGAGGTTCCTCGCTTCATTTCTACCGCACAATGGCCACCAAAATCTCCAGATCTCAATCCGTTGGACTTTTGCTCCTGAGGCATTTTGGAGAGTAAGGTTCTCACTAAAAAAATACCAAAGTGTCGATCATCTCAAGACGGCGCTTCGCCGGGAATGTGCCAAAATACCGCAGAGCCACTTTCGTGCAGCCTGTGATGGCTTTGTCAGCCGTTTGAAGGCCATAATTCGTACCAAAGGTGGCCAATTCGAACAAATCTAAACTGATTCTAAAATTTGATGTTATTTCCAACATTTTTTGCTTTTGAACAATAAAATTAAAAAAAAAAATTAAAAAAATATAGCGTTTTACTTTGTTGCATTATATATCAGCCACCCTGTATAGCAACGTTAAATTTATTCAAACATTTCTCCGTGATTACTCTAAGAAACCACAGAAATAAGCATTACAACCCTACAGTCAGGATTACGATCTGGCTTCTCACAACACTTATGTTGTTTGTGTTAAAAGTCGACCCTGAACGACAGATTTTCATGATAATTTCACTAGTTTTTGTCAGAAATCTGCTGCGAGGAAGTTGCGAAGAAATATTTTTTTCACATTTCGTTTCGTTTGTTGGAGATGTCTGACATTGGTTTTGAACTTAGGCCTCATGTCTAACAAGCTAACACACTGCATGCGAAATACGGCGACAAACGAACAATGTTTGCAAATTTATAAAATTTTGTTATCAAAATTCTTACCGCCTGAGATATCTATTTCCATAGAAAAATTTCGCTTTCGCAACAAAGCTTATTGGGCACGCCAAATAACAGAATTGTCGAATATGTTCTGACGGGCAACCAAGAGAAAAGTAAAAGTAAAAAAAAATTGTGTTTTTTATATTTTTTAAATCAATACCTGCAAATGAGCAACCATGTCTAACATGGTCTAACATATAAAGTAGATAAGGCTGACCTACACTTTAATAAATCTAAAATCTCTGAGCGAATATGTTTATAATATATATTTACAGCTCAAACCAGACAAAATATTATGAAATAATATAAAATAATAGAACTTTTTCTAAAGAGAAAATATTTCATTTCATTCATGCTCTTTTGAATCATAAAAGTTGTTATTCATAAAAATGAATGTCAATTAATTAAAATTATTCAATGAAAACTACTCATTTAGAACACATGTGCTATGCTCTCTAAGCACAGAGACTGTTTATTAAACTTAAGATGAACTTGACAATACTCAATGCTGGCTGCTTGAAAGTCTAAAAATTCTTATCAGCACTTTAAGAGAATTAGAAAAGGGTGCCAATGGTTGTTGTTGTTTTTTTTCATTCAAAAGATATGATTTGCTAAAAATTATTTTGGAAAACTTTAGCATAATTATGTCAGTTGATTATTATATTTCCTAATGACAACATAAAACCTTCTAATTAAACGGATCACCATGAAAAAGTTTCAAATATTTTTATTAAGTCTGTGTCTCATTTCGTTGATGGTGAGGAACTATATACATTGAGCGTCAAAATAAACTGTACATTAAAGAGAAATATACAATAATAAATTACTGTAATTTTTATTTTAAAATTGTTTCATTGCCAGTTTTTAAAATTGAAACAAAACAAAAACTTCTAAAAAATTTCGAAATATTCTCAAATTTTTCGGGTACTCTCCTTAAGTAATAAAAGTTAAGCTTGGTGATTGTTAGAATTTTATCGATAATGTACAGTTTCTTTTGACGCTCACTGTATGTTTAGAAATATATGACAAGAAGAAATTTGCAAATCTTTATATACATTTTTATAGCCTTTTGCAACAGCTGACCTCGATGCTAAAGAGGGTCGTGCTATTGCCGAGTGTTTAGATCGATTTGGTGGCCCTACTTTGGAGAATGCAGAACGTCTACAACGTTTTAAGCAATGGTCAGATACTTATGAGGAGATACCCTGCTTTACCAATTGTTATTTGAATAAAATGTTTGATTTTTACAATGAAACTCATGGATTCAATGACACCAAAGTTATCAGTTACTTTGGCAAGGCCATTCATGACGCTTGCCAGCATAAGTTAACTGATGGCCAAGATAAATGCGAATTGGCTTACAATGGTTTCCATTGTATGGTGAATGTAAGAAAAGTGTTTTAATTTTCTATTAAAAATCTCGTATTTATTTGCCTTTATTTTTTAGCTTGAAAATGATCCATTTATTATCATAGAACGTTTGCCGGACATAAATGCCGATGCAAAATTGGCCATGAAAGACTGTTTGCACAAGTTTGATAAGTATGAGTGGCAACATTTTGGTGAATTTAAAAATTATCCTGTAAAAGAGCCAATACCCTGCTATACGCGTTGCTTTGTGGAAAAACTTCAGTTATTTAATCATCGTTTACGAAAATGGAATGTCGTTCAAATGCGTGAACAATTCGGTTATCCTCAGGAAAATGCCAATATATCCGGTTGCCTAGCAATGGGTACTAAGCGTACACGTAATTCCTGTGCCTGGATGTATAGGGAATTTTTATGCTTCTTTATGTCTAGCATTAGCAATCATTAAATATCAATCAATCAATCCATATACAATCGTAGATACGAATTTTGATATTTTAATGTAATTATCAAACCTACATACATACATACATATATACTTGTGCATGTACTTTATAGAATTGTTATAAAATATAGTTACAAACAAATTGTAAAACATTTATTATTTTCTATCCAATTATGTGTTTAAATGATTAATTTTGTTATGTTTGTTAGCTATTTATTTCTGTTCGATTGGTTCTTCGCAGTAGAGGAACTTTTGTGAATTTTGAATGTTGTTTGCCTTCCTCACATGACAGTAATGGTTCCAGGGTCGATAAAACATGGCAAAATGTTAACTCCACGGTAATTTTGGAGTGCAGCTTCCGCGCTGACCACTTTCCTCTAGGAGTTCGATGGAATGTGGTCAGTAAGGGGACTGTTGCGCTTACCCGTGGCATCATAATGGGCCGCTATGCGTACCCAAGTGAGCTTTTGGTATCAACATACATACATAATTGGTCATTACAACCTTTCAGTCAGGATTACGACCTAGCTTCTCACACCACTCATGTTGTGTGCGTTAATTTTATACATGCGTGGCGGGACCTACAGTTTAAAGTCGACTCCGAACGACAGTTTTTTTTTTTTTGAGAAGCTTTTCATGGCAATTTTATTTACTCTCAGAGTTTTTGTCAGAAATCTGCTGAGAGGAAGTCGCCGAAGAAATAAAGAAAGCTACCACAAAAATCACCACCAACCCATAATGCGCATTGGACACTGACGTTTCCATTTAGCTTCTTCTAGCCCAACATATGACAATTATGTTTGTTAACGTAAACGTCATGTGTGGAATGACTATTCGAGCTAATAATGAGCTGTCTGAGCTCCTCAACGACATTGAAATTGTGCAGCCTAATGACATCCACCACACCACGTGTATTTGATGAGGGGATTGGGGAAGTCGGCGAAAAGGACGACCTTGTCTTTGTTGGAAGGACCAAATTGGAAAAGCCCTGTAATCGATTGTTGTGACTAACTGAAAAATGCGCGTAAAAAGCAGAGGCTCCAGAAGGGATGTGTGTTGTTTATGGCCAATTAAGTATGGCGGAGAATTATTATCATCACTGTCTATAGTATATCCTGTAGTCTGCCTTAACATTCCACATATGTAGATTCTCCTAATACATATTGTTTGTTGCATAACTGAACGTTTACATAAATTGGGTCGCAAAGCAAGTCTTTATGCAGTACTTGAGTTTTTGAGTTCTGTCATGAAACCTTAGTGAGGTTGGTTAAATTAGCTGAAACTTCTTTACATTTAAGTGAGCTTCAGATTGTTGTATGGCGCAGAGTGCCAAATACTTTGCCAAAAATTAAATGACGCTGTACTGTTAAATAAAAATGTTCATATTACCGTTGGCACTTTTTTATTATTTTTTTACACAAGAAAACGTACCAAAACTCTCATCATTACTACTGGATTATTTTAAGAGTTTTTCATTGAAAAAACAGTTCTTATTTAATTTTTTTTTTATTATTATTGATACTATACATAGATCATTCCTCAGAATTTTGTATTGTTGTGTGTTGTATAGGCGCAAAATAATAAATTACCTTGAAATATATTTTCGCGTATAAAAATAGAACTTTGTATTTGGGATACACTGCCATACATGGCTATTTTTAAAATCGTTGACCTAGTATAAGTAGAAATGCAATACAATTTACAGCAGTCAGTGACTTGCAGCTGGATGATGTATTTTAAAAATTTTCTTTTTTTTCTTTTTTTTTTCTTTCTCTAGCAAGACTTTTTTGTTATTGTTTTTAATTTTATTTTTTGTTTTTTTTTTATGAAAAATATAATGAAGAAAAGCGATAACCTTTTTGAATTTAATTGTTGATTTTTACATACAAAAGAACAAAATATATGGTGGCTGAACGATAATAATGATAAGATGTTGATTCCCTCTGGCGCTAACAAAGCAAAGCAGAGCAGAGCAGACAAAGCATATGTTGCAAAGACATCATACGCATACAGTTCAGAAAGAGCACTGCCAAGGCGAACAATACTGACAGAATACTCTGACTATGAAATTTATTTGTATATTTTTCTTAATTTTTATATTTTCAACACAACAAGTGAGTTTCATTTTAGAGTACATAATTAACTACAAATAAACCAAATAAATTTTATAATTTTACAATTTATTTTTCAAAAAATTATTGTATGTGTTTGTGTGTATGTAAACGTATTACATATAGGCATTGTGCAATTTGGAAAATGATAAAAACAGTGATATACTAAGACAATGTCTGCAGGATACTAATCAAAATCCTGAAATAACCACCAGTGAGCTGTTGGAGAAATTCAAAAATTATGCCAACTGGACCCAAGAGGAAATACCCTGCTTTGCACGCTGTGTGGTAGCAGAAAAAGGTTGGTTCGATATTGACCATCATCGTTGGGATAAGCAAAAGATTGTAGATGACTTGGGTGAAAATTTATACAATTATTGTCGTTATGAATTTAGTCGTCCAATTAAAAATGTTTGCTCGTATGCATTTAAGGGTCTTAAGTGTTTAAAGGATGTAAGCGTTAATTATAAGTTTTGAATTAAAATGAAAAATTTAACATTTCGCTTATAGGCCGAACTAAATGTTATTGTCACCTACTCGCACTTATTGGAGTGTATTAACGAAAAGGCAACCAGTATGTCTCAACTCCTCGAATACTACCATTTTCCCAAAGGTGAACGTATACCATGTCTGTTCCAGTGTTTTGCCGCCAAAGCTCAATTGTACGATGAAAATTTCGAATGGAATATAAAAAAGTGGTTAAAAGCCTTTGGTCCACCTAGAGATGAGAATATTGCAAATGTGGCTGTATGTCGTGTATCGGATGAGCGTCGAAAAACCATGACTATTTGCGCCTGGATGTATGAAGAGTATAATTGCTGGGAACGTTTTAATTATAATACCAACGGTTCGGTTGCTTATCGCAAGGCATTGAGAAGGAGCAATGACCATAAAATGTTTTAAATGCATTGTATTTGCAACGTCATTAATACGCCTATAAATTATTTTTTAATAATTATTAGTCTGAAGCAAACGTAGTCTTTGCTACGAAGCAAAAAGCGAAAATTTAATTTAGAAAAAAAAAATCCAAAAAATTTAAACAGTATTGGCACAGAAAAAAAATTTTAAATTGACTGAAATTTAATTGTAAGATAATTTTATTTAATAAATACAAAAAAAAAATATATACAAACATATGTATATTTAATCATATAAGCTCTTATACAATATTCAAATGTCTGCAAATAAAATTAAATAATATGACTCTTATATGTATATTTACACGGAATCATCAGCTTTAGCTATCGCCTTTTAAATTTCAGCACATTCAACCGGATGCAAGTGTTTGATTTTTTAGGATTAAATAAAGACGGATAAAAATCAAACCTGGAACATATCCATGTTATATATTTTCTTCGTAATAAGCTTTCCTATTTTTCATATTTATTTATACCTATATAGTTGCCGTAGTCTAGTAGATAGTGTGTCGGCTTATTAGACGTAAGGCCATGGTTTAAACCCCAGGTCAGACATTAAAACGAAATTATGAAAAAATATATTTCTTCGGCGACTACCTCTCAGCAGTTTCCGGCAAAAAACTCTGAGAGTAAATAAAATTGCCATGAAGAGCTTCTCAAAAATCTGTCATTCGGAGTCGACTTTAAAATCTAGATCCCTCCACTCATGTATAAAAATAACGCACACAATATAAGTGGTGTGAGACGCTAGGTCGTAATCCTGACTGAAGGGTTATAATGACTAGTTATGTATGTATTTATATCTTGACAAATACCTTCTAATCAAAGTAACAAATTTCCAAGAGAGATTACCTTCTAATCAAAGTAATAAATTTCCAAGAGGTATTACGCAAATCGGGTCCAATTATAGACTGATTTTTGTGAGTAATTACGACTAATTCATAAAATATTTGCTTTTTTTTACAAGTGCTAATCATGCTAAGAAGTAGTCTAGTAGGTCATCTAGTGGGTAACAGTTCAAACCCCAGATCAGACATTTCCAACAAAACGAAATTGAATATCCATTTCTTCGGCGACTTTCTTTCATCAGATTTCTGGCAAAAACTCTGAGATTAAATAAAAAATTGCCGTGAAAAATTTCTCAAAAATATCTGTCGTTCGGAGTCGACTTTAAACTGTAGGTCCCGCCACTCATGTATAAAATTAACACACACAAGATAAGTGGTGTGAGAATTTGGGTCGTAATCCTAATTTAATTCTCTGCCTAAAACACACTGGCCTGTTTAGGTAATGCATAAGTTCTTTAATTTTCCTGTAGGTTCTTTAGTTTGGCGGCCAAATTTTATTGATATTGAATTGAACTTCAGTATCTTTAGCCACTATTTGTGCAAGAAAAATATTAATTACTGAAATATGTTTGAGTAATTTTTATACAAATGATCGATCATTTGAAATCGTTCGTCTTACAAAAATATGGGTTTCATACGATTTACGTTCATTCACTTTTCTTGTCTATACACAGTCAAGTTTTTGCTTTCGTTATCGCTACAAATAAAATGGAATCGATTAAAAATTACCTCTTCGTGAGAAAATATAATTTTTTACTTCTTTCTTTTCTTTATTTAATACGAACGAATATAAACGTTTTTTTTGTTTTTGTTTTTTGTAATGACCTTGGTTATATCTGTTGCATGATGAAATTTACTTTTTTTATACACTCGTTATGAAAATTATTTATAAATCAGGTTTAAATTTTTTTTTTTTTTCTTTTCATTCGCTCGTAATACAAGCCTCGTATATACAATATGCATACAAGATTAAAGTATTGTATGGGCATGTAACCTATGGAAGGTGATTAAGGTGTGATGCTATGTATTTTATTTAAAAAATAAAATAAATCCACTTCACTTTTATATTATTTAAACCATTTTAAAATATGTTTTTAATTTTTTTAATTAAAAATAAATTTCAGTAGCGCGTTAAATTTACATTGTTTAGTTAGTAATTATTTCATTAAATAAGTAAGTATGGTACACTCTACCACAATTTTACTGATTATTACATTACATTTTCAAAAATCATTGATGCATTTGAGACTACATGCCACTCAATAAAGTTTTCTTATAAAGAACCAAGATTTGAAAATGAAAAACAACGTTAAGCAGCGTTAAGTTTGCTTATGTCATGGAACGATCTTTATAGATGACCACGACATCACCGTTTAAAGAGTAGACATCACATAATTTTAAGCAACTCGCCTAATGTAAAACTAATTTCATGGTTTTAACGAAAATTTATTTCATCATAAAATATCATACCATAGATATTTATCACAAACTGATGTTAAAAAAAAAAAAATTAAATCGACTGAAGGACACAGGCATAAAATTTTATTTTATTTTACTGTTGTCTACATTTTTCTCAAATTGTTAAGAATTTGAGTTTCTTTGCTTCCACGTTAAACTAAAATTTAGATAAAATTCGAACATAGATAATGCTTGTGAAATAATATCGAGGAATTGAATCAGACTATACACTAGTGAAGAGAACTAAATCGCACCAGTGGGTGGTTTTAAGGCAAGTTTAAAGAGTCTGAACAGTAAATACAACCTTATATAATTCAGTGACAATGAAGTAGTCACCGTAGTCTAATAGGTAGTATGTTGGCTTATTAGAGGAGAGACTACGGTTCAAATTCTAGGTCAGACATCTCCATCAATATGAGAAAATAGATATGAAAAAATATTTCTTCAGCGACTTCTCAACAGATTACTGACAAAAGCTGTGAGAACGAAATAAAATTGCCTTGAAAATTTTCTCAAAAATCTGTCGTTCGGAGTCGACTTTAAACTGTAGGTCCTGCCACTCATATATAAAATTAATACACACAACAAAAGTGGTGTGAGAAGCTAGGTCGTAACCCTAACTGATGGGGTTGTAATGACTAGTTATGTATAAATGTAAGTTCCAGATCGATATGCTCCTTGCTTACACTCTGTGATTTCTACGTTACGAAAACTTTTCTCACTTCGTACGCCTTACAAACAACATTTCAAAATTCACACCCTAATTAATGCAACATATTTTTTTCATATTCGTTTTACAAGGCATATTTTTTTGTTTACCAGCCACTTACATAATCCATGTAGTATTTCGAGTTTTGAAAGGAATGAAGCTCTGATAAGTCCTGTCAATTCATGCGAACTTCTTCTGTAGTGTGTTTACTCCAATTCGTACGAATTAGAGAATAGGGTTCTATTAATAGTCTTTCAGTTCTACTTAAGGCACGACTTTTCAAGTCACTTATGCTACGTTTGTTTTAGCAGCTTCAGTTTCTATTTGCCGTTTACGTGTATGAAGGACTTCATTCCAAACTCTGGCTTGTTTTGCAATATCTTCAGACGGCTTCCATTACCTTTTTCTGATTTGTATGGTTTGGTTTGAATTACGTAATTGAATGCAAGCGGTGATTTGTGACCGTCATTGACCACCAAACGCTTAGGAATTTCCACATATACCTAAGATAATTGGTATGACACACACTCATTATGAAGGGTTGACCTTACTTTACAATTAAATAGAAAGGATTTTTTTATATAGTTTTGAAAATTTGCAACAGTGTTTGCTTATCCTAATTTTTAAAGACTGTTTCATAAAAATGGTGACCACAGCTATGCTATAGATATCCCATTCGTGAGCTTCAATTCTGGTTCACTTTTTTCAGAAATTCCGCCGGTATCTTACTAATGGCAGCTGTAATTCCAGGACTGGAATTATGGCTGGTTTGTTTTTTTACACAAGAAACTGTACATATCACCACATTAAGTTGTCTAGTGGGACAAAATCGCTTGCATTTGGACTGTTCAAAAAGGTGATATTGATACCTCACCAAATTCGCCTCTCATCAAGGTCATGCTATCACATGTAATGCGGCATGTGACACCAAGTTTTTTTTGTTTTTTCGAAAGTCCCCGGCCACACACTAACCCACCCTCACCCGACCGCGGAGGGCTCGTCCCCATTACTTAGGGACACGTACACACTACAGTCCGGACTGTAGCGGGTAAAGGAAAAGTATTGGCAACGGGAACATAAAACAGCTACAGAACTTAATCACAAGCTGAATAAAGAAACAATAAACTACGTAAGACAAGAACGAAAATACATTTTTATATAATAATTTACAAATTAATGCTAGCATATAAGCTACGTTTAATATTACAAACATTACAATTAAAATCAATAAAATCATAATATAAATTAAAATCATTACATAATCTACGAAAAGGAAAATTAGCTCCATAGTTCGCTCTATAGAAATCTAAGGAAAGAAGACGATAGTGCCGTAAAAATCTTGCTGGAATACTGAAATTCAGGTTAGAAAGCAAAAACTCAGAATCGATATCACCTTTAACCAGATTAAAAACAAAACAAACCCCTAAGACAGCCCTTCTACGTTCCAAAGTTGGAAGTTTCACCAAATCTAATCTAGCCTCATATGATGGAAACCCATTGCCATAATCCCATCCTAGGCCACGTAAACAGAATAATAAAAACTACTTCTGCACAGACTCTATTGAATCACTATGACAACGATAGTATGGATTCCAAATAATAGACGCATATTCCAAAATAGGTCTAACAAGTGAAATGTACAGTAGTCTTGTTATATAAGGATCAATGAATTCCCTAGCCCATCTCTTCACAAAACCAAGAACAGCCCGAGCCTTGCCAATCATCATACTAATTTGATCAATAAAAGACAGTTTCATATCCAATAATACTCCCAAATCAAGAAATGTAGTCACAGTTTCCAAAGAGCAAGAATTAATCACATAAGTGGACGAAATTACGCCTCCGCGAGAGAAAATCATGCATTTACATTTTCTCAAGTTAAGATCCATTAAATTAATTCTGCACCAATTTACAAACAAATCAATATTTCGCTGAAGAACAGCCTGACCATGATCATCATCAAAAGTATAAAATAATTTAACGTCGTCAGCATACATCAGAATATTACAATCAGAAATAGCACAAGGAAGATCATTAAGAAACAGTAAAAACAGTAAAGGGCCCAAATGGTTACCCTGCGGAACACCAGAAGTAACATATACAGTCTTAGACAATACATTCCTAAACAATACCCTCTGAGTCCTAAGGGAGAGGTAGGAGTCAAGCCGACGATGAATAATATCAGGAATACCGATTAATGAAAGTTTAAGAAGCAAAAGTTTATGATCAACCCTATCAAAAGCTTTACTGAAATCAGTATAAATTACACCAGTCCGAGCTCTGGCAAGAAAACCCCTGAAAACATGTGTAGTAAATTCAAGAAGATTAGTGACAGTCGACCTACCATTCAATTCTTCGATTTTGAGCATAAAAAGTCATCAATCATCGCACGCTTCCTTGCTCCATTGATTGTAACGTTGTGGTTTTCATCGATGTAATAAAGACCGACTACACCAAAAACCGTACTAAACAATGCCTTATTTAGAATGCATGAGCGGCTATTGAACAGTATCTAATTGCTCAACATATCGGATTCACCAATTTTGTTTGTTGACGTACGCATTGGGCCAAAAATGATCTTGGTTCCTTGAAGACATGAAGACATTTCACTATCAAAAATTATATCAAATTGTGATGAAAAAGTTTCTCAAAAATCTGTAGTTCGGAATCGACTTTAATCTGTAGGTCGACGCCACTCTTGTATAAAATTAACACACACAACATGAGTGGTGTGAGAAGCTAGGACTGAAGGGTGCGGGCTTCTTGGGAACGATTGCTGTAGACTGTCTAATGGTGAAGGTATAGCACTGGCCATTTTATAGTCACCTAGCAGCAACTCGTTTCCTTGCCGTTCGCATCTTGACTACTCCCTCTCTTCCACCTTTATAACCCATTTTCATAAAAACCTGCACAATGCACTGCATGAGTAGGGGCCATCCCCTGAGTGCTGGTGTCACCAAAAAAAAAAAAAAAAAAAAAAAACTGTCTCACAGAGTATTCCGGCTTAGTAGCGCGAACACTCAAATTATTCGATGCCTTTATCTAGGATGCGAACATGTTCATTATTTGTCTCGATTCGATGCTTCGATTTGATTTATGTTGGTTGTCAGTACAACGTGGTTTATTATGTCCTGTAGCGTCAGTTTTGCTTGCATGTCCTGAAACGATTGCCTGCTGAGCCTAAGTTCGATTTATAAATCTATATCTCAAATGTAAACTATTTTAAGTGCTTTAAAAAGTGCAATTAGAACTTTTACGCTGTAGTTTGCATACAAATATATATGAAATCATTATGAAATCCGAAAATCAAAATAAAATAAAAAATTTCAATATATTTACACCCATATATTGTTAGTTGCAGGCGTTTAAAATTGTGCAGTGGATTGAATTTTTTTTTCTTTTTTTTTGTTGAAATTTTATGACTTTTTTAATATTATTTCGATCATGCATATTCTGGTTGTTTTGACTTGTTTTAATGTCATAACAGAAAACGTTTCCAATCAAATATTTTATTTTTTTGAATTGAATTTTTATTTGGCCTAACAACTATCATTATACGTTTATTTTCCAACAAACATTTGTCACTATTGATTAGTGGCAAGGACATAGAAAAACAAGTAGTGACAGTAACTTTACACAAAAATTTGACATGACTGTGGATAAAAATGAAATCAAATAAAATATCTGATGTTATCTGTATATTCACATTTAAAAAGAAACGCACTGCAACAGTATACTGACACAAACAAGTTCAAATCATATAAACCAACAACTTGCTGACTGAGTGGCGGCAGCTACAGCAACAGAATGCAGTTAAAATACAACTGACCTATGACAATATGGTATGACAGTTATATGATGGTCCGAGAAGAAAAAAAAAAATGAAGAGGAGATGGCGTTTTGTAATCAAGTTGACTTGCCATGAGAACGAGTCATAAGTGAACGAGTGTTTAAGTTTTTCAACGCATACATGGCTTAAGCCAAATGTGATGATTAGAAATGCTAACATACAAGACATCTTTAATGCTGTTTAATAGTGAACGATTAAAGTTGTTTGTCAACAACGTTTAAAACGAATTGAGACCAAGAGTTTATGGTCTTTAACTGTTTACATCTATTTTTAAGATTTCATTTGTTTGCTGCAATCGCATTTTAATGTTTAGGGCGACCAAAAAAACAAGTATTTGAAGTGACCATCATCGTCTTTGACTAAATTCACACATATTTCTACATTTAATTTTAAAGTTTTGGGGTTTTTTGTTATTTATTTTGTTTGTATTTTTATTGTTTTGTTTGTTGTAAAAAATTCATATTTTTGTATAAATTAATTTTTATTTTCTTTATTATTGTTGACCGAACAAAAAATTGCTAATTTGACCCATTTTTTATTTTATTTCAAATTTTTTTTTTATATTTTTTTATAATGAATTTTATTTCTATTCACAAATCAAATATTCAAAATAAATTATTATGAGATTTCTTTTGTTTGATTCTCAAGGTTACAATTATATATAGTTCATAATATTATAATAAAACAATTAATTAAAACAAAAACATGTACATAGTTTATTTCGCTTCTATTTTTTATCAATGAAATTTGTAAAATTTTTTTTTTTTTTTGAATATTTAATTGTTAAAAAAGGGGGCGAAAGATGAAAAAACAGCAAAACTAATTAGAAAATTTTTATTTGAATTAAATACGCAAATAATTTATTTGCTATTTTTTTTATTAAACAATAAACAAAAATATAAAAAATATAGTTTAATCTACTAATTAATGGATACTCATAATGGGTTGTAGTACTCCTTAGCACACACCTAAGTAAGGGTGTGAAATGTTTGGATTATTGTACAAAAAAATCTTTATTGGAATTGATTGGTTTTCTACTTAATCAAACGAATTATCACCCACCATCAACATCTGAATGCTTAAGCTACTCACAAATCACAAATCTTTCTAAGAGTCTCGGTCTAATATTTGAAATATTTTTTTTACGTCGCAGTCGATTCGTAACCATAACAAGGCACAGATAAACTAGTAGCCTGGTTAGGGAAAATCCCGTAGTACATACGTACATAATTGATCACTACATCCCTTCAGTCAGGAGTAGGACCTACCTTCTCGCACCACTTATGTTGTGTGTGTTACTTCGCAGTCGATTCTTTGCCATGGTAAAGGCACAAACAAAGCGGTGCCCTGATTAGGGAAAACCCCGTATTAGGCGAATTATATTGCGTGTTGAACTATCATCATTGATTATCATCTAAACAAAAAAAGGCAGATGCTGTGCTAATTTATTGCATCGCTTAAGTGTTGAAATTAACAAAAATAACCTGAATATGTGAAACAGAAGATTTTGTTCGATCTGAGACAATGTCTCAGTTTACTCATCCACTATTATTACTTCTTTTAGTAGTTTTAATGAAAAACCTATTCCAATTTCTTTTATTTTCAGTTTCATTAAAGATAAGCATATGTTTGGTAAACAACTTACATACATTCGAATCCAAACCCAATAATATGACAACTTCTCTAAAGTATTTGACGCTGTTTAGTCCTAGTATAGTATATACCCTAGACTAATTGTGTGCCATCAAAACGTTAGATTTTTCGGGTCGAATCGACCACAAAAAAGATGCCGTTTCGTAACTGTGACCGTAATATCATTCCACCACTCAACGGTGCTCCAGAAAGCGGAAGTAAATTTGATCCTGACCAACTGTTTTCGTAAAAGGGAATGTATTACTCTATGACGAATATTACATACATACATAACTGGTTATTACAACGCATCAACCAGAATTACTACCTAGTTTCTCGCACCACTTATGCTGTGTGTGTTAATTTTATCCATAAGTGGCGGAACCTAAAGTTTAAAGTCGACTCCGAACGACAGATTTTTGAGAAATTTCATTTCATGACAATTTTATTTACTCACATAGTTTTTGGCAGAAATCAACTGAGAGGAAGGACCTACAGTTTCAGTCAACTCCGAACGACAGATTTTTGAGAAACTTGTTCATAGCAATTTAATTTATTCTCAGACTTTTTGCCAAAAAATCTGCTTGGAAGAAATCGCCGAAGAAATTTTTTTCATATTTCGTTTTGCTGGAGATATCTAACCTGGGGTGTTAAGCGTGGCCTCACATCTAATAAGCCAACACACTACTTACTAGACTACGGCAACTTCAATGACGAATGTTTTGCCAACTTATTGATAAGCAGTATATGAAAATAATACCGACAGCATTTGGACGGAAAAGAAAAGGTTTTTCTACGCCAGTACAATCTTTGCTTCTTTATTTGTTGCTTTCAAATTATAAGAATTGATTTGGCGGAATAAAATTTGATTCCAACAATGGAATCATATCAGAAACAAAGTTTTTTTTGGGAAGGTATACATAAAGAGACTTTCCTTCATACATATATTACCAAGCATCGAACAGTTATTGTATAATGTATTTTGCTTCCGGATTCAAATTTAGGAAATTTCGTTTTTAAGCATTTTATTACGAGATATTTTAATAATATTTTAAGAAGACTCAAATGTTGTATCTAAAGACTAGTAATGGTCTATTGAAGGTTTTAATTTATAAAGAAAATTGACAATAAATTTTTTTTTTAAAGAAAAGAAACAATAACGAGATTTATAGGAAATTGAAAAAATATTTTCAATCAAATAATTGCTATACGAACTGGTTTTTATGAATACTAAATCGTTTGCATTACAAAGAAAACATATCTGCTTATAAAGACTGTTATCGTCATTGTGTTACTTTGACATTTAATTTAATTGAAATTCCTTTGCAAAAACAACAAGTAAAAAAAAAAAACAGATATTTAACCAAGAAGAAAATGTCATTTAAAGAAATTTACCAACATTTTAAATGTATTTACATGCATGCATACATAATTGCCTTTGCGTATCACATTAGCACATCTTCATAGGTCCCCAAGTATGATTTTTTAATGATATTTTTTAATAGATATGTATGTATGTATACTATCTAATGTATATGTAGTATGTATTCAATATGGTATGTAAGGTGAAGTTGTTTGGAAAACATAAAATAATTCTCAAATGACTATAAAATAACTAATCCACGCTTATTTATGAGATAACTGAACATAAAATCCGCGAAAAAGAAATGTGTTCACAGACAAAAGAATAAAATAAATGCTTTATAACGGGTGACTTTTTTGCGATTTGGTTGTTTGGTGTAAAAATATTTTCTTTTTTAAATACTATAGAAAAAATCTAGTTCAATGGATACGTCAACAAATAGAACTGCCTTATTAGAGGTGAAGGACAGAAAGAGTCAACATCATTCTTCTTCAATTCATTCCATTTACATGTGACAATGTGACATGGTGCCACATGTCGCAATGTATGCGATATGTGGTGGTGCGATATGGTGTGGTGTATGGTGGGATACGTGAACTCTCTAATGTATCGGATGGGCCATCCGTCGGATTAAATTTGAACTGTCCGATATTTGGAATCTGACAATACTTATGTCATTCTATTCTTTCAAAAAATTCGGTTTACGCTTGAGCAACGTTGAGATTTATTAGAAATTTATTTCCAAAACAAAGACACGAAATTCAGTTTACGTTTAAGCAATGTTGGGATTTATTGGAAGTTTATTTCCAAAACAAAGACAATTTCGGAAATTTTTTGACAATAAATTCATATCTTCGGATAAACTCATTTTCATTTTGGTGGTAACGTATCCATAAGCAAAAATGCCGTATTTGGGGCTCAGAAATCCCCCACACGTGATCTTACAGAAGCCAATGCAACCATAACGAGTGACTGTTTGGTGCGGCTTGTAGAGCGAAGGCATCATTGGCCCATATTTCTTTGAAAATGAGGACGGCGCAACCATTACGGACAATGGAGATACCCATCTCACCATGATAACCCATTTTTCTGTACCCGCTCTTCATGGTATTGATGCGAACGATGTTTGGTTTCAACAGAATGGTGTAACTTGCCACACATCTCATGCCACAATCGATTTATTGTGGCAAACGTTTAATGGTCGTTTAATTAGTCGAAATGGTGATGTGAATTGGCCGCCAAGATGCTGCAATTTAACACCGTTGGACTGTTGAGACCGTTGAGGCTCCGTTAAAGAAAAGCGTTATGGCGACAAACCAGAGACGATTAAGCATTAAAAGGCTACCAATCGTGATGCCACCGCCGAGATACGACCCCATATACTCGAAAAAGTGCAGGAAAATTGGTCCGATAGAATGACATGCTGTGAGCCTTACAGAGGCAGCCATATGATTGAAATAATATTCTATTTCTAACCGGAATAATTATACTTCGAAATAAAAAAATAAATTTGGAAAAATTTAAAATCGTTTTTGTTCGCCCACCCTTTATAAGGACAAGTCGGCCATTATTCTAGATCTGGAAAAAAGCTGGGTAAAGTGGTGAGATACCAAGCAAAATGTTGGACAAAAATTTGAGTTTAGAGACGGAATATCTACTGCATATAAGAAGGTAATATTTACACAAAAGAATTCTTACGAATCTTTATGTAAGTCTATTAGGAGCTCACAGATGGATCAACTGCTGCATAGTCACGGCCTTCATTTAAGGGGAAAAAAATCTTTAAAAACTGAAGAGCATTCATTAATAAATAATTCATTCTCTTCTGGAAACTTTTTCGTTTGCTCTTTTCCTTGAGCAATTTTCATACACCCAACAGTAAGAAAAAAATCACCCGTTGTAAGTATAAAACGTATATCTGATGTTCAGAAAAAATGTTATGTACACGTTATCATAACGCACCAATCATTAGAACAACTTTCGAGTTTGTGAATGTTTTATTTTTTTTATTTTTCTTCTCGTTTAGTTTGCCACAAATGAATTTTGTTTTTGAATGTTTAACATTCACCAAACGTGTTCGCTTGACGGGTAATGAAGATGTTATTGCCACGTTAGGTAAATTCCTATGAACAACTTTGAGGAAAGAAACTTAAAAAAAAAGAATATTCACAAGCATACTTATATACACATATAAGTACATATAATACAATATGTATTACCAAATCTCTAAAGACACTATTGAAATTGAATTGTAAACGTGTTACCCATAAATTTTGTTTTTGTTTGTTATGCTGTTGAAATTTGAAATTTAAAAAAAATCAAATTCGTTAAAAATTTGAAGATTTTTGCAAAGCTATTAGCAGACAAAAATTGTCAAGAAACTACATACAACTACTATCAAATTCCCTTCACTCTTTTATGTTAAATAAAATCCAGAATAACATAAATAATGACTATAAACAATGAACATTATGAAGCACATTAAGACGTAAAGAATTTTAATTACCATTACTACACACCGACAATAAAAATTACAATAAAATACGTAATACGAGAAGACGACAAACCAATTTCTAAGACTTTTTCTTCTCTTAAAGATTTTTTTATATTAATTGATTAAACCAGGAACTTCCCATTTAAGATTCACCTACCTTACTGTCGGTATTATTTTCATATTGTGCTTAGCAATAAGTTGACATAATATTCGTCATTGAAGTCGCCGTAGTCTAGTAGGTAGTACGTTGGCTTGCAAGAGGTGAGACCACGGTTAAAATCCCAGGTCAGACACCCTCAAACAAAACGAAATATGAAAAAATATTTCTTCGGCGACTGCCTTTCAACAGATTTCTGAAAAAAATTCCGGAGAGTAAAAAAAAATTGCCATGAAAAAGTTTCTCAAAAATCTGTCGTTCGGCATCGACTTTTAAACTACAGGTCCCGCCACTCATGTATAAAATTAAAACACACAACATAAGTGGTATGAGGGGTATAAGAGGTTCTAATGGCCAATTGTGTATGTATGTATGTATCTATCTGCCTCCTTTCCTAGTGACCTCTACGCTGCTTATATGCTGGTTTTCATTAATTTGTTCCTTGAGTTCATTGACTTCTTAAGAGCTTGCTCAACCAAGGCGAAATTCACCTCTAAGACCAATATTATCAGATGAAAAACGTACCTATCTTTCCCCTGCTATGTTTTTCTAGTAACAGCATCGATTCCGTAAACTTTACAGATTTTTTAGTAGCATTTGGACAACTTGAAGGTATATGGCTTTCAACAGCACCCGCAAATAAGAAAACTGTTTTATTAAAATGGCAGCTGGAACCAACCCTAATTTTCATCGAAAAATCATTTTTAGCGATGAGGCCTATTTCTGAATAAGTAGGTATGTGAACAAACAAAATTGTAGAGTATGTGACAATACCAGACCACATAAGATTGAAGGGTGAAAAAATCGTTCTTTGGTTGGATTTTTTAAGGTCGCCGTGGTTTAGTAGGTAGTGTGCTGGCTTATTAGACGTAAAAGCCAGGGTTCGAGGCCAGACATCAAAAAATAAAAAAATACAAAAAAGTATTTTTTCGGCGATTTCTTCTCAGTTTCTCAAAAAATCTGTCGTTCGGAGTCGACTTTAAACTATAGGTCCCTCCACGTATGTATCAAATTAACACGCACAACATGAGTGGTGTGGGAAACTGCGGGCTTCTTGGGGACGATTGCCTGTAGACTGTCTAATGGTGAAGGTATAGCACTGGCCATTTTATAGTCACCTAGAGCAATTCGTTTCCTTGCCGTTCGCATCTTCCCTCTTTCCACCTTTCCTAAAAAAACCTGCACAATGCACTGCATGAGTAGGGGCCATCCCCTGAGTGCTGGTTTCATAAAAAAAAAATGTTTGAGTTGCCCGCGTTAACGGTTCATATTTCTCGGTGAACGATGTTTGACAGGCCATCACTGCCGGTCGATCTTTATCAACTTGTTTTGAACTGAAATGAACATCAACGAAATGTGATTTCAATAGAACAGTACTACATGTCACTCAGCTCGTGGCCCATTTGATATTCTTCACTAGCGGTTTGAGGGAATAGTTATCTCACGTGAAGACGACATGAACTGTCCATTGGAATCGTTCATTTTGACCACTGTCGACTTTTGCTTAAATCGCAAAAATCACACAACATAAGTGGTGTGAGAAACTAGGTCAATAATCCTGACTGAAGGGTTGTAATGACCAATTATGTATGTATGTATGTATGCGAAGAATGCTTAAATTACAGCGACTTTACAAACATACATAATTGGTCTGTACTACCCTTCAGTCAGAATTACGACCTATCTTCTCACACCACTTATACTGTGAGTGTTATTTTCATATATGAGTGGCGGGTCCTACAGTTTAAACTAGACTCCGAACTACAAATTTTTGTGAAACTTTTCATAGCAAGACGTTTTGCCCGAAATATACAGAGAGGAAATCGTGCAGAAATATTTTTTCATATTTCATTTTGTTTGGAGATGTCTGACCTGGCGTTTGAACCGTGGCCATTTTGTCTAATAAACCTTAAATACAATTGAACGAAGTAACATTCGTCAAGCAATGTCATCAATATGTCATTCAAATAAATACAAAATTTCTATGACATATTTTACTCACTTTGGTTTTGTTTAAATTTAACGATAGAAACGCTTAACAAAAGACCCGATACAATATTTATGAATTATCAAGAATTTTTGAAGAACATTTTTTCCACACAAACACGTACCATAAGTGCACTAAAAACGCTTTCAACGGTTTTTCCAAATTTGGTAGCACACCTTTGGTGTTTTTTTTTTATTTGTTTTGGGCACAAAAGTTAATAACCCTTTACTTCAGGCCAAATGAAAAATAAAACAAATTAATTTTATTGAAAATGCTTTTAGTTGAAGAAATTAATCAATGCATTATGCATTCAAGCAATTTATGGAATACAGAAGTCTGTCCGTTTAAGTGTGTCTCTATGTTACTGTCATTGAATTTAAACACTGTGTAGACGACATTTTTACAAAAATTTATACATACATATATATTATGGCGACAAAGTATTATTTAATGTATGAATGCATGTACGAATGTATGTATGTGTTTATATTGGCCTATACGTAAAACGTTATAAATTGCCAACTGTTACAGCGGTTATTTTAACGTTAAAGGGCATGTGATGCATATTAATGGCAGCATTTAAACCGCTAAAATGTGTTGCGTTTTTTTCAATATTTTTGTTCTTGTTTTTTGGTCGTTCGCTGCTAAAATGCATTTTCCAAAAATTTCATCAGCACACGTAATAATTCAAATAAAACTTTTCTAGAATTGTTCACACAACCGGACAAACAGAAAGACAAACAGACAGACATTTATTTAGGCAGACCAACAAACAAACAAACAAAATGTAATTAAAATTCAATTAAATTTAACAAATTTTATTTATTTATTACAGCACAAAGATTTATTTACAAAACATTGACGATATGTTTTTATAAAACATTATTAAATGTGACATGAATGTGTTTGTTTTTTCATTTACAAACAAAAATAAAAAATTAAGGCAATCTTACATTCAAAAATTGGGTGTTTTTTTAGGGTTTGTTTGCAACATATTTAAATATGTTTGTTTTTAAAGGTTTATCTTTAAGATGAAACATTCAAATATCACGAAAGCTCAAATTGTTAATGGTACCATCATTAAAGAATCATTAACGTATTTTAAAAAGAAATCAAATAGTTATAGGCGATTATAGCTGAATATATGACACCCTAAACCATAATACACCCCAAAAATAATTAATCAATAAAGAAACCTATCGATCAGACTTTAGGGCATTAGAGTTTTAACAATTTTTTTTTTCTGATAAATTTAGCCATTAAAATGTAATGAAATATTTATTCGTATAAATTTGTATGAAAGTTTACACTCTTTTATGGGAGTTAAATTGTGGTAACAGCCTAGCTTCTGCTACCACGCACGCTGTGAGCATTTATTTTATCCATGATTACTGGGACATCATATCGTTTAAAATATCGAATCCGGATGTTGTATTTCAAAAGTTTTTTCATGACAATTCTTGCGAAAGAACTGTTTTTTTCAAGCTGGGGTTTGAAGTCTTATTTTTTTTGGTTAGTAAACTAACATACTGCAATACTATAAAATCAATTCGAGGGGATTTTATGGTGTAGTGACATGTTATAGAATTTCATTGTTTTAATCAACGTATGTTTTGCGAATCAAACAGCCACAGCTTATATTGTACTAAACGAAATTAAATCCCAAGTTATACCGGGTTATCCATTTCGTGGTTTCAAAAGTAAACGTAAATAAAACACATATAAAATATTTTTTTCATGATATTTCTTTTTTATTGTAAAGTTTGAACGTTGACATTATGTGTGAAGCACTACATCATTTAAATGACCTCCACGCGAAGTGTTGCAAGCATTGATTCTTTTGAGGTAATTTTCTACCACATATTGGGCGGTATCTCAGCCATACCTTGACGAATGTTGGTTTTTAAGTTCTCAAGAGTTGAAGGTTTATCTGCATAAATACGGTCTTTCGCGTAGCCCCACAAAAAAAGTCTAATGGTGTCAAATCGCATGATCTTGGTGGCCAGTTGATATCGCCACGACGAGAAATTACGCGGCCAGGAAATTTCACTTGCAATAAAGCCATATTCGCTCGAGTTGTGTGGCATGTGGCACCGTCTTGTTGAAACCACATATTCTCCAAGTCGTATTCTTCAATAGCAGGCAAAAAAAGTAGGTTATCATATGACCATAACGCTTGGAATTGACGGTGACAGTCGTTCCATCGTCGTTTTCGAAGGAGTAAGGTCCAATCACACCTTCGGACCAAAGAGCGCACCAAACAGTGACTTTTTCTGGATGTAATGGCCTCTCTTCAATTACTTGAGGATTCTCAGAACACCAAATACGACAATTTTGTTTATTAACATACCAACCGAGTGTGAAATGTGCTTCATCGCTGAAGAAAATTTTGTTCGAAAAATTGGCGATACCTACGATACGTGGCTGTGGCAGAATCACCATTTTTGTAGTAGGTTTTGATAATTTTTATGCGTTGTGTGATAGTTAAGCGATCCATTTTCGTCAATGTCAGACTTTCAACTGAAAAGAAAAAAATTGGTTTCACAACTTTTGAAACCACGAAATGGATAGTCCTTTACATATCACATTCGATAAAAGGAATTCTTTAAATGAATTATGTGCAAATGAGAGTTGGAATAGGAAGTGATTTCTACATAAAAATAATGTATAGAACCTTAGAATAATTGCAGTATCTTCTTTATGTCGCTGTATTAGCTATTAGCTGTGATATGAACTGTCTAAAAAAATTAGTCACTGTAGACTAGTAGTGCCACTACCTATTCGACGTAAGGACCCAGGTCAGAAATATCTAACCAAATGAAATATGAAATAATATTTCTTCGGTGACTTTCTTTCGGGAGATTTCTGGCAAAAACTCTGGGAGTAAATGAAATTGCCATGAAAAGTTTCTCAAAAAAATCTGTCTGTTCGGAGTCGACTTTAAACCCTAGGTTTCGCCACTCATGTATAAAAAAACAGACACAACATAAATGGACCGAAGGATTGTAATGACC
The DNA here is from genome assembly GCA_927399465.1 of Sarcophaga caerulescens. Classification (NCBI taxonomy): domain Eukaryota; kingdom Metazoa; phylum Arthropoda; class Insecta; order Diptera; family Sarcophagidae; genus Sarcophaga; species Sarcophaga caerulescens. The sequence continues at coordinate 48,409,498 of OV656872.1, read as the reverse complement.
AATTACGCCTGTAGGGATGAGGAATTGCTAAACACAGGTTCGAAACCATCCATTTCCCACCAGAGACTCTGGGTGTTTGTCTGAAATTATATCTGAAAATATAGAAAATATAGAAAAAAGAAAAAAAAAAAAACTGACGAAGGAATATAAATTGGTCGTTAAAAAAATATTGTCGTTCTCTACACCCTACAATGCACTGCATGAATAGGAGTAATCTCCTGACTCTTGGTATAAAAAATATGATATGTATATTTTCTATTCCACTATGGTTGAGTGGTGTAGACAACACCTGAATGGTGTAGACAACCTATCGTAGTTCCGAGGTTATCTTGACGTATATCACAAAATTACAAAAAATGAGTTACGACTATTATTGAACATTAAATTATTAGATCTATCGATGTGTTTAATCCCCAAGTCTTTATCTTCTGTATTTTCTAAGATATTTAAAAGATATTTTGCCGTATATCCATTTTTTCTATAAGCTGTGAAAACTTTAAATTCAATTTCCCCAAAAAATATTTTTTGGAGTTACGTCAAGATAACTTCGGAACGACGATATTTCTCCCATTATAATTATAGGAAATCTTCTGTGTTGTAGTTGGGGTAAGTACTAGTCACATATTACAGGGAACTTGCGAATGGACAGTCTTTTATACACTTTTTCTTTTACATTGTCCTAAAGAAGTAAGGAAGAAGTAAAGATTCCGGTCTACAAATTATTGAAAAATTGTCCAAATGACAGCTCTGTTCCTAATAATAGCTACATGCATGGTTGATCCCAGATGGGTAACATGGTGATATTTTTGTAGGGACCAAGCTAAAACATAGTATTACTACCTGTCTCCTACTCTTTGGGTATGATCTACTCTACTTTGTCATATGGGGTTTATAAAAATTTCATCAAATTGTTACAAACTTCAATGCAAATATTGTCTTCTCCCACAGAAGTAATAGGGTGATGTACAGCAAAATTGCTAATTGATGCGGTTTCGTTCGTACTTCAGTAAACCTTAAGTAAACTAAAGATAATGTGGGTTTAAAGCTAGTATAATTTTACTGTTATGTTATGGTTTAAGGTAACGTAATATTTTACTACACAGACAATGTTAAAACATACAATTTTTTTAATTGCGTTATAAAAATTACAAATTAATTTGGTCTGCTTTTACATAAGAGCTCTAGCTATTTTGAATATACAACCAATTATGATGGGTTCAGGGGTTTTATGTACTGGAAGTAATGTAACTTTGATGCGATTTTTTATTAGCAGAGGTAAACAAAAATCCGGGTTAGTTTTTACTTTCAAAACAATTCTATAGTGTGGTAAGGTCATGAAACTTTCACTTTGTGTTGCCTGCATTTTTTTTGTTTTGCTTAACATTCGCATGATATTCTCTATTGGTTATCAGTTTCAGATGCGATTACATTAATCATTGTTTTCTTGGGTTGTATGTAGAAATGCAAGAGTGCGCGCAATACTTGTGTATTAATTTGGAAATGTTTGTTATTTTAGCCGCTATTTTTTTTAAATTTTTTTTTTTTGTGAAATTCATTACCTAAACACACCATACTTAATGAAATTTTAATGGTAAACATAATTAGAAATATAATAACGAAAACGAAAATGAAATTATCTTTAAAAACCACACAAATTTTGAAAAGCAGCCAAAGTCAATAACCTGAACAAAAACAAAAGAAAAAAAGAAAAGATTTATAATGTTAACAACTTTTGCCTTCAAAAATTATGAAAACATTTAAAAAAAATTAAAATTTTTTCTTTTAATTTTTGTTTGTTATTTTTTTGATTTCTTATGGGGTTTTCTTATCGCTGGATCGTAAGAAAGATGCAGCCTTTAAAACAATACATACACGTAATTATTTGTCAGTGGGAAGTAATGAATATTTTATGAAAACACATTTAAATACAACAACTATTGTTTTCAGCTTAAAACTTCACTGTGACAAATGCAATTTGAAGACACATGTCGCTTTTCAAAATAAAAACTACATTTTAAATACGATTCACCACCAGCACTCATTCACTCTATTGCTTTAGAGAAGTAGGACGTAGTCTTCATTTAATAGGGTTTATTTGTTTTATTTTTATTGTTTTTCTGTAGAGAAGCTTAAGTATTAAGTTTCTTTTTTCTTTTATTTTTTTTCTTTTGTATGGTGATGGTAGAATGTATCATTGCCAAAAATAGTTATTTTTATTATTTCATTATTATTATGGGTTTGCCAAAGGGGTGCATACGTGCCACGCAAATACTTCATAAATGAATTGCAAACAAACGAAATACAGTAACAAACAAACCAAAAAAAAAAAAAAAAAATGCTATTAAACGTGCACGTTTAAGCGTTAAGATTATTTGAAATGGAAGATGTATTTAATATTAATGACTTTTTGGCTAGGGATTAAAATGTATTTCATGTCTAATTGGGTTTTTATATACAATATTAATATTAATTAATTGTTTATTAGTATACTTAACAAAAAGAGAAATAAAAAATGTCGAAGGTGTTACCACGTATTTCTTGAAATGTTTGATTCTTAAATATAATTTAATTTTATTTTGGAAAATTTCAATTTAGTTTATTTTTTTTTTTTTTTTTGTTATTTATATTGCATAAAAAATAAATTTAAAACATTGACTGAATTTGCAAATATTTGATGAAGTAAAACTAATCATTTACCTTTAAATTTATTGAATCGGAAATATTCAAATAAAATGAGTAATTCAAGCAAATATCTTTGGGTAAAGGTAATAAAATTTTCAGTCAATACTTCGTGGCAGTCTCCGAAACTAACGATAAAAACAACTTTTAATAACTTATAATTTTTTAAAAAATATTTGTAGCCATTTTACCTTCATAATTGTATGAAAAGTTAGAACAATCAAACTAAACCAGTGGTTTCTATATAAAATATCATATGTATGGTCTTTTTTTTAAACGTTTATATACACGCATGTACAATTGATCATTACAAGCTTTCAGTTAAGATTACGACCTAGCTTCTCTTACCACTCATGTTGTGTGTATTAATTTTATCCATAAGTACCGGGACCGAACGACAGTTTTTTGAATAGCTTTTCATGGCAATTTTATTTCAATTATTCTCCGAGTTTTTGTCAGAAATCTGATGAGAGGAAGTCGCCGAAGACATGCTTTTTTCATAATTAGTTTTGCTCTAGATTTTGGGCTTGAACTGTGGGCTAACTTCTAATAAACCAACACACTACATACTAGACTACTGAAATTATAAAACGTTTTAAACGTTTCCTATCTTTAAGTTTTAATAAACGATAGCATCAAATTTTTTTATTACTTTGAAGTTAATTTAACAACTATGTATAGACTTCTTCAAATAGCCACCATAATTTCATGTCCAATTTGTCCGTTGGCAATGGGATATATTGGATTTGAGCTTGTAGGAAAAATCTCCAAAAAGAAAATCTAACGTGACCAAATCAAATGATCTCGGTGGCCAGTTCAAATCACTTGTACATAAGATATCCATGCCCTTAAATCGCTTGTGTACAACATGCAGTATGTGACACGTAGATCATCCAATTCAACAAAAAAACAAATTGGTATTTATTGACCTACAGTGCTGATCACCCTTGACAGTGATGTCGTGGCTAACGTTGTCCTCAATGCAATATGGACCGATGATCCCACCAAACAGTGACTTTCTCGGAATGCAATGGATGCTTTTGGATCTTATGAAGATTCTACAGTTTCGTTCATTCAGGTGTACCCATTCATTTAGAAGTGGCTCTCATCGCTGAAAATGACTTTCAGATGAAATGAGGGTCAATTGCTAATAGCGTACGCTGGTCTTGGAACGTAACATTCTTTCTTTGGTTTATTAAATAAAATAATAATATGTAAATTATATAATTTTCTTGAATTCATCACGATATCCGCTTAACCTTTAAACATTCATCTTCCACGGTGCCGGTCTACAACGTGATTATCTTCCATAAGGTATCTCATTGGGGAGACTCTGAATAAATTTGTTTTTATATTTTTTTTTAATAAGCTGATGCTACTAATTAATTCTATTCAGTTATCCAACATTCTTTCATCATCTTGGTCCTAAGCTTAAATAATTTTGTAACACCTTCACTATTCATTTATTAGAAGTTCCAGATTAATGAAGTTATTCACCCGTTCGATATACTACTACTATTAAATTAATTGAAAAAAGAATTCATTTTTGATTCCCATAAAATATTAACACTATGAAATTATAATTTGTGTTACATTTACATAAGCATTTTGCATTTCATAACATTTCTTATGAAGTATGTCATACACAGCACATTTAGAGGTAAAATATACATTCTGTATAATTAATTATAAAAACAACAACGAAACCCAAAGGAAAAACAAAGCCAGTAGTTGAACATGAAAATGTCATAATATTTATTTAGCATACATACATACATAATAAATTGTTTGCATTCCAACACCTCAAGCGCATAATCTCGATAACTAAAGTAGTAATTGACCAGCAACAAGTAATGCAAAACAAAAGACTTAAGACACAAACTTTAATCAAATAACTCCTTAGCATTTGAGTTTAATTAACTCCTACTTTGTTACAACAAATAGTTTAACTACTAACACCAAATCTATATGAATACTGTCAATATGCTGTATATAAAATATCTGGAAGTAAACAAAACTATGATACAAGACTTGAAACATTACACAGGGTATTGTTGGTACATTTATTTGTAATGAAAAAAGAAAAAACAATTAAAAAAAAAAATAAACACATTAACACAAAACAATTAAAAAAAAAGTAAAATAAAATAAAAACAACTTTCTTTACATTTACCAATTCAAATGCATTCATACCATTATTGTACATACTCTGGTAGGTACTCATGGTAATATTACAATAGACACACCCGCCTAACACTACCGTCAGAGCAATTGCATTGGCAATGCGCTGCTGCCGTAAACTGGTATTTATTGCACATTTGATTACTGGTTTACAACTGATGTAATTCACTGAATATTTCAAATAGTTTTCTTGTTCGCTGTTCAACCAGAAAACAATAACAACGAAAATGTTCAAAGTTTATACAGAAAACAACAAAAAAAAAAACAAAAAATTGGAAAAATCTAATCGTGTTTCTTTCAAAAGAATCGAAATATTCAATTTTATTTTTACTACTACTCTTTTCACTTAAACTAAGAGGGCATTCCACAATGATATGATGTTGTTATGCGCAGTGTACTTAATGTGTGCAAAGGCAATATTTAAATACTTGGATTTTCATTGTGAATACAAATTTTTGTGAAACAACTTGAATTATGCTGCATTAGAAAAGGAAGTTTGATGTGGGGATTCAACAGAAGATAACTCCTGGAATTCTTTTCTAGAAATAGCTGCTGAATATCTCAAGAATTGTCAACGATAAATGGTGATCAAAACTGCCTAATATATGACAACGACAAGAAAGAATGATTGATTTTGTTGAGATGAGACGTTGAATTTTATTTACACATTACTGTTCTATACTAAATCTTAGTTGCCGATTTAGTACAGTCATAAGAAATTTATCTCTTGAAAACATCTAGTTTTTCATTCAACAAAATACGCACATACATATATATACATATATATGGTATTATATGGTCCTCCTATAAGAACTTTGGCGGCTGATAACGGCCATCTTGTCAAATTAGTTGCAATTTATTCATTCTGTTTTTCTAAATTACCATTAAGACCTTAGAAAACGTCGTGTGCGCTGAATGGTCCCTGAAGCGGTTGGCAAGTAACCCTAATTTTAATTGAAAAATCATCTTCAGCGATGAGCGCCTATTTCTGAATGAATGGGTACGCACAAAATTGTCGAATTTAAACCGTAGCAATTCACATGACATTCAAAAGCATCCAGTGCATTCCGAAAAAATTACAGTTTGGTGTGGATTTTGTACTGGCGACATAATTGGTTCACATTTCTTTGAAAACGACGTAGGGCATGAACTTAGTGTCAACGACTAGAATTATAAGACGATGATTATCAACTTATTTTGGTACGATTTATATGCTATACCTACGACACTTGTTTCTAAAAGGACGGCGTTAGGTGTGATACATCTCATGCCATAATTGATATTCTACACAATAGATTGAATGACATGGTCATCTCACATGGATGATAGAGATTGTGTAATTTGATCGCGTTTGAATTTTGCTTGTGATGTTTTTTAAGTTGAATTTGTATACGAATAAGCCATAAACCACGGCGATTCTCAAAGCCAACATAACCGATTACATTAGCAAAATGTAGCCTGATTTATATACCAAAGTTATAGAAAGTTGTACATTAAGGATGCGCTGCAACCAGATAAGCTGTTCTTATTATTCCATACTTCTCTTTCAGCTTTATTAAAAAACTTTTCCTAGCTAGATAGTTGACCTAATACAACAGGCCATGGGGGGGCCCATAGTAAAGAAACAACTCCCTCTGCTAAAATGTCCTTGAAATAGGTGGCTTTGCATGACATACCTTTTATGTTTGTTGTAGATGTTAATCTATATGAGGGTCAGGGGCATCCCGAATTGATTATTTGAATTGGAATTGAGCATCTTCATTATAAATTTAGCGGACCATGATTGAACATTTTTTGCAGTTACTAGTAGTCAGGTTTGTAGTCAAATGCTTAAAACACTATACAACTTGCTAACTTAAATGCCATTACAGCCATTTAGTCAGAATTATCACCTTGCTTCTCACACCACCTATCTTGTGCACAATAATGAGTTACACAACTTACAGTTTAATATCCATTCCGCACGACAGTTTTTAATATCTTTTCAGGGGAAATTTATATAATCTTTGAGTTTTTGCCTGAAGATACCGAATATTTTATTGAAATTTGAGTATTGTTCAAGATATCTGAGATGGGATTGGAAAAACGGGCTCTTGTCTAATAATACAACATACTCATACTAGGCAATGGTGATTTCATTACACAACTTCATACTAAAATTTTGAGCTGCTATGGTTCGAGTTATTTACATAGTCAGGTTAGCTTCCAATAGAATGCGACTATTATAACTGCCATCATATTAAGAAAACTCTTTACAAACTAATTAGCTTTTCTCTTCGGTTTCTGTAGCTGCCAATAACTTGATGCAGTTACTATAAAACTACCCTTATCAAGTATAAATAAATAAAAGTTCAATTGTTTAAGCTTCCATGTAATTTTCTACCTTTCATACGGTATCAACTGATTGAATACACAGTCTACTACAGTCATCAATGTTTCCATGCAAACCAAAACCATTTTGGCGCTGCAGCTCTGACTGTAACTGTAAGTGTCTATATCAATGTCTGCAATTTATTTTTCTATATTTTTCTTCTTATTTTTTATTATTATTCATAGAGCAACAGTTAAGCTGAATTAATCTGCAATTGCTTAGCAATGCTTTAAGAATTCTTAAACAAGTACGAATGCAACGAGTGGCACTCATTGTCGTTTTTACTTTTTTTTTTTGCATATAAATATCCAGTTATAATGCCAATCGAAAAAGTCATAGAAAATCCGGTTTCAAAGGTAAATATTATAGAAAATATTGTAAATAAAAATTATTTCATACAAAACTATAGTGAATAAGTGTAACAACACATGATACAATATATTCAATGTAAAGAAAAATATCAAAAAATATCAGCTACAGTTTATAGGTTTAATTTTTCAAAAAAAAAAAAAAAAAAAAAAAATTTTTCTTGTATGAAATATTCATACACAGATGTTATAAAGAGTGATTTCATGTAGCTAAACTGGCGTTATGATATGATTTGAATCTCAAAAACAAACAATCAATCTTTTAAATGCTGTTTAGGTAACCAAAATAATTTTCTATTTCCAGTTAAAAAAGTTCAATAAATTTTTTTTGTTTCAATTAAACATAGAAAACCCACTCAACCTCACCCAAAAGCGGTAGTTTCTTTAAAAAAATACAAAAATGAGTCAAGGTGTGCTAAGAATTTAATTTTAAATTTTATTTTCAATTATAAAATAACTCATGGAGTAACATTTATTGAAGTTATTGCTCCATAAATTCATATACAACAGTATGTAACTTTTGGCAAATCATGTGTGTGTATATTTCAGTGGATTATACTTTTAATCAAAATCCATGTTGTTTTAATTTAATTTATCGATTAGAAAATTGTTCAGACAGCATTCAATTTATAAAACACCATCTCATTTAATTGATTTTTTTTTATCAATTATAACCATAATTATAAGAACAAGTATTTGTAGAATATTATTGCCAACTTTATTCAAAATTGTAAGTCACCGTAGATTAGTAGATCAAAACGAAATATGAAAAAAAATATTTCTTCGGCGACTTCCTCTCAGCAGATTTCTCTTCACTCATATATAAAAATTAACGCACACAACATAAGTGGTGTGAGAAACTTGGTCGTAATCCTGACTAAAGGGTTATAATGGCCAACTAAGTACTTACTTAATTGGCCATAACAACCCGATTAACGGATTTCGGCCTGCCGCAACACATCCTTCCAGGCGCCTCTGCTTCTTGCGCGCCTACGCCAGTTGGTCACACCAATCGATGACAGGGCTTCCTCGATTTGGTCCTTCCAACGGATACAAGGTCGTCCTCTTCGCCGACTTCCGCAGATCCCCGCATCAAATACCCGTCTCGCCGGAGCATCCTCCTCCATTCGAACGACATGGCCGAGCCAGCGCAGCCGCTGGATGTTAATACGCTGTACAACGTCTATGTCGTTGAGGAGCTCATACAGCTCACTGTTGAATCGGATGCGGAAATCATCGCCAACTCGCACTGGACCGAAGATCTTACGTAGGACTTTTCTCTCGAATACTCTCAAGGCTGCTGCATCAGTTCTTAATAGGGTCCATGCTTCTGCGCCATAAAGAAGCACAGGTAGGATGAGCGTCTTGTAGAGTTTTAGCTTTGTCTTACGAGAGAGGTCTCTGCTACTCAATTGCCTATTGAGACCATAGTAGCACCTGTTGGCAAGAGCCAAGATAAATGAATTCCTTGACTGTATCAAAAGTATAGTTATCGGCCGTAATTTGAGTCTCAATACGCCGCACGGCTCTACTTGTCGATAACATATACTTTGTTTTGCCCTCATTTACTGCCAAACCCATCTTCTTAGACTCGCGTTCAATAGCACTAAAGGCAGCAGTGACATCTCGCTTGGTACGCCCTATGATGTCGATGTCGTCAGCGTACGCAAGCAACTGAACACTTTTTTGAAAAATAGTGCCATTGCGATGCACTCCCGCCTTTCGCAGAACACTCTCCATGACGAAGTTGAAGAGGTCGCATGATAAGGGATCGCCTTGTCTGAAACCTCGCACGGTATCAAAAGGTTCGGAGAGGTCCATTCCTACCTTGACGGAGCTGCAGGAATTGCTCAACGTCATTCTGCATAGCCTTATCAGCTTCGCAGGTATACCGAGCTCAGACATTGCGGCAAAAACACGATCCCTTATGGGGCTATCGAAAGCAGCCTTATAGTCGACAAAAAGATGGTGTGTGTCGACTTGATTTTCGTGGGTCTTCTCCAGGATTTGGCGTAGTGTGAAGATCTGGTCGATGGTGGACTTGCCAGGTCTAAAGCCGCACTGATAAGGTCCAATCAGTGTTTTGACGAGTGGCTTCAGTCGTTCACACAATACGCCTGTAAGAACCTTATATGCGATAGACAGAAGGCTTATACCCCTGTAGTTGGCGCATATCGTAGGGTCTCCCTTTTTCAGGACAGGACAGAGGACACTGAGGTTCCAATCGTTGGGCATACTTTCCTCTAGCCATATTTTGTAGATGAGCTGGTGCATGCGCCCTACCAACTCATTACATCCGGTCTTAAACAATTCAGCGGGGAGGCCATCAGGACCTGCCGCTTTGTTGTTTTTAAGACGCATAATCGCGACTCTAACCTCTTCATGGCTAGGCGGCGGGATCTCCACGCCGTCATCATCGATTGGGTTCGGAACATCATCTCTAGAGGCGGTATTGATGTCGTCATCGCCTTGCAGCAGAGTAGAGAAGTGTTTCCTCCACAACCTCAGCACCCCCTGCGGATCTGTAACCAGATTTCCATCCTCATCCTTGCAGGAAGACGCTCCGGGCTTATACCCCTCGGTCAGACGCTTAACCTTTTGATAGAATTTTCAAACGTCATTCCTACATCTGTACATCTCGACTTCCTCACGCTCACGCCTTTCCTGCTCCCTCTTCTTGCGTCTGAAAAGGCGTCTCTCATCCCTTCTCCTCTCTCTGTAGTTTTCGACAATGGCTCGCGTAGCGGCCGACTGCAACGTTTTCTTGTACGCGGCGTTTTTCGCTGCAGCTGCCTCGCGACACTCCTCATCGTACCATTGATTTCTTTGGGGTGGGCGCTCGAAACCAAGGACTGTTTCCGCAGTATTGCGCAAGGAGTGGGAGATGTTGGCCCACAATCCGCCAATGTCGTTGAGATTAGATGGGGGACGACGGAGCTTATCTGAGAGTTGAGCGGAGAACGCCTCAGCTGTCCTTTGTGATCGCAGCTTCTTAACGTCCAGCTTTCGCAATGCACTAGAGCGCGCAGTCCTCGAGGCGCAAATGCGCAATCGAAACTTGGCTGCGACAAGGTAGTGGTCCGAGTCGATGTTTGGACCTCTAAATGTGCGCACATCTAGTACACTGGATACATGCCTTCCGTCAATCACAATATGATCGATCTGGTTGGATGTTGATCGATCGGGGGACATCCAAGTGGCCTTGTGAATGTCGAGATGCTGAAACCTGGTGCTACATACTACCATGTTACGCGCCGCGGCGAAATCGATCAGCCTCATACCATTGGAGGTAGTGTTCGCGTGGAGGCTGAACTGTCCGACAGTGGGGCCAAAGATACCTTCCCGCCCGACCTTCGCATTAAAATCCCCGAGGACGAATTTGGCGTCATGGGCCGGGCACTTATCGTATACGTCCTCGAGTTTAGCGTAGAAGGCATCCTTAACCACATCGTCCTTATCTTCCGTCGGGGCGTGAGCACAAATTAGGCTGATGTTGTAGAATTTTGCCCTGATGCGGATTGTGGCTATTCTTTCGTTCACTGGCGTGAACCCAGAGACAAGGTGACGAAGTCTCTTATTAACCACAAATCCGCATCCGAATTCGTGCTTATCAACATGGCAGCTGTAATACACATCGCAAGATGCCAGCCTTTTGCATCCTTGCCCTATCCATCGCATTTCCTGTATGGCAGTGATGTCAGTCCTACATTTCATGAGGGCATCCGCCAGTTGGGCGGAAGCGCCTACCCTGTAAAGGGTGCGGACGTTCCATGTGCCTATTCTTAAATCGTTGTCCTTGAAACGTTTGCCGTGGTCGTCAACTTTAGAGGGGATCTTTTTACGGTTTGTTGCTGTGGTTTTCATTGGATGAAGTTTTTATGTGGTGGGTTCCAAGCCCTACGCACAACCCGAATTTAACGTCCAGGGGATTGGACTTCGCTGCACGCATTAGTTAACATCTAGCGGGTGCTAGAATGCCATCCAGGAGGGGCCACGAGGAGGCTGCGTGTCAACTTGAATACAGCAAGGCAAGGATCGTCCTGGTGGTCGCCATGTTGGCCACAGTCAGTAACTTTACCTTGTTTGCATGCATTCCATCCCTCCCAACTAAGTAAGTTTATTAAAAATTATGCGAAATAATGTTTAATAGTTTAATGGTTTCAGAGATATTCACCATACAAAGACCATATCGGTATACATATGTGGAGTAAATTATGTGCAAAAGTTTTGCATAAAAAAGTAATTTTTAAATATATTTTACTGATCGTTGGAAGCTACAGCCTTTAGTTTCAATTATTTTACACAACCGATGGAGTAAAACAAGGATAAATGATAGCTGAAGGATCCACTCGAGTTAGTCAATGACAAAGTCTATTCATATCGCATTATATGGATGAGATTTGATAACTCCCATCAATGTGCAAGCCAAGTTAGAAGACGTCCTGATATATATCATACATTAAAACATCGTGTGGGGGTATATAACACGGCGGGATTAAGCCAGACGATGGGTTTTGTTCTTAAATTTTGTTATTCAGTTACATAAATCTCATTGAATTGATAATTATTTAGTTTTGTAACCTACACTTTAAGTATTTTAGTAATTTTGTATATCACTGTAAAAAATAGCTAAAAATGTGTTTGCCAACTAACAAATTATATCAAATATCCAAATACCCAAAATATCGTATAATTATAGAATTTGTTTAAATACAGAAATATTGCAGCTCTCATAAGGGGTGATTTTTTAATAGCTATAGGAAAATTTTTCAAAAAAAAAACACATAAAATTCAGAAAAATGCATGAAATCTTTATTTGAATCGATAGTACGGTCCATATAATTTAATGTTTGAAGATTATTTCATGCAAATGTTGACCGCGACTGCTCCTCAAATGGTCCATCCGCTTAGTAAAATTTTGGCATACTCTTTCCAACATTTCGGCCGGTATCTCACGAATAAATGCTTCAATGTTGTCTTCCAATGCGTCAATTGAAGCGGGCTTGTCTGTCTAGACATGAGCTTTAACATAGCCCCACAAAAAATAGTCTAAAGGCGTTAAATCGCACGATCTAGACGGACAATTGACCGGTCCCGAACGTGAAATAAAATGTTCACCGAACTCGCCTCTCAATAAGTCCATTGTTACGCGTGCTGTGTGGCATGTGACACCGTCTTGTTGAAACCACATGTTATGCAAGTCAAGCTCTTGCATTTTGGGCAAAAAAAAATTGGATATCATCTCACGGTAGCGCTCACCATTCACAGTTACGTTACGATTCGCAGCATCTTTGAAGAAGTACGCATTTTGATAATTAAATTCAATGATTTGCAAGCGTTGTTCGTTTGTAAGACGATTCATGGTTAAATTATAGACAAAACTGAAGATGTTTGACAGTGAAATAAAACACGAAACGTGCGTGAGCTGTTTAAACCAGTGTTGCCAAAAAGATATAGCTAAAATTCACCCTTTATTATTCATTGAGTTTTATAAAATTACTGTAGAAGTCTTTAAGTCTTTATTTTTCTCTTTTTAATGTATATATATATATATATTATCGAAGATGGAGTTGTTTTAATTTATCAAAACATCCCCAACATTTTATGGGAAAACATGGAAATTTTGTTGTCAAAATGAATGCCTTGATAGTCTAGTGGGTAGTGTGATAGACCATTAGCGTTCAATTCCCAACAGAGACTCTTATCTTTTAGGTGTACCGAGCATAAAATCGAAGTCACTCAGCTCTTAATAATTATGGCATAATCTGTACATTCTAATTATTATGAAGTTTCATTATGTTTCTTTCTACACTGTTGAAATCTTTATACATTTTTGTTACTTTAAAAATCGTAAACTTCTATAAAACACACTTAATACCACAACTTATGCTTTAGAACACTATTAAGGATATGTTTCGTAAGCAGAGGTTCCTAATTGTCAATCCAATATTGTTTTGTTCAAAGTTATTGGGACGTTGCCGTTACACTTTTAAAATTTTCCTGACATCATTCGTACGTTAACGGCTTAATAACTAGATTACAAATATACATAAATAGGCCAGTAGAAAAACTTTAATTTTATAACTTTACATATTCTAAAGGCTGATTTTAAATGCGTTTTTGATTTTGCCCTGAATTGTGATAAATTAAACTAATTTCAGTATGTTTTTTAAAGCGCAGTAAACAAAACCGAAATGTCTTTTCGGTTCAGAACATTCTAGTCTATGTAAACGTTTCACTTTTAACCTGATTTAAAATATTTAAATAAAAATATTTTTTAAAATAACAAATAAATTGAAATGTTTCTTTCTGTTTCAACAAGTTAAACAGGTAATTTTAAATTTAGCAAATGCTGAAAAAAATTAAAAAATAAAAAACAAAATAAATTCCTTAAATTCACCTTTTTTTTATGATAGATTTTTCAAAAAATTCAACGCAAATAATGAAGCAACATTTGCATGAATGCTATTCAACATTTTAATAATTTTTTTTTGATTGAAACGATATAAAAAAAAAATTGTTAACACCTTGCTTATAAAGTTTGTATGTAAAAAATATCCAAAACACGATATAAATTTAATACCTACAACTGCAGATGTTTATTGAGTGTAAGCCAGATCACCTTTTTTCTTTGGCAATGTATTTGCAAGGAGCTTAATTGCTGTGATATATAGTTGTCAAGCCGCATATTTGTCTCTATTGAATATTAAAAATACCAACATACATACGTAAATAAAATACATAGGTACCGGCAAAAATTATTAAATCAATTGATCAACAAGAAATATGAAATTTATTTCTAAACATTTCATAAGACCTACAAAAAAGTGTAAAGAAACAAAAAGTAACATTAAACAACAGCTAAAAATCAATTTTGTTTTTACTTTAATTTCTTAAGTTTATACTTTATTTGTCATCATTGTTGGTTGGTTAATCAATTTTATTACAGTGACAGTGATACACATTTTTTTGTAAGCAAAAATCCAAATACAATAATAATTTGATTGTAGATTTTTCTTTGTAACACAATTATCACCGGGCTTGTAAAAAAAATTTATAATGTTTTCAAATGAACTTTTAGTTGTTGCAATGAGTTTTTTTTTCTCTTTTTTGGTGAGCTCTGTATCTCTTAAAGTGGTCAAACTAGCTGGAAGACAATTGTATGACTAGCATAATGTATTCAAATATATTTTTCATAGGTACCCTACAGCTAACCTAGATGAATTAAATGTGCTTACTTATATTAAATATGTTTTATAATACATGGTATTGCTACCATTTGCGGATAGACAAATAAAGAAGAAGATCCTAGGAAAAATTCTTATAGTCCAGGTTATGCGGTTTTAAAAGTAAAGCTAAATTAAAAAGGCATAAAGTAATGAATAAAGAAGTCGCCTAAGTCCAGCACGAAGTGTGTTGACTTATTAGACGTGAGGCCTCGGTTCAAACCCCAGTTCAGACAGCTCCAACAAAAACGAAAAATGAAAAAAATATTTCTTCGCCAACTGCCTCTCAGTAGATTTCTGGCAGAAAACTCTGAGAGTAAATAAAAATTGCTATGAAAAGTTTCTCAAAAATCTATCGTTCAGAGTTGACTTTAAACTGCAAGTCCATCCACTCATATATAAAATAAATACACACAACATAAGTGGTGTCAGAAACTAGGTCGTTATATTGACTAAAAGGTTGTAATGAGCAATTATGTATGTATGTAAAGCAATTATTTCATTGAAATTTTAATTGCTTAATAAAGCTTGGACCTTAACCGTATGTACGAAATACAATGTCATTTAAATAACCCGACTTTGGATAGGCTGCCTTAGTTTATCTTTTTGAGGTAATTTTCGCACAACAGTTTGGGCGTTATCTCGGCGATAACTTAGCGAATGTTGATTTTAAAATTGTTCAACGTTATAAAATAATCTGCGTAGACTTGCTCTTTATCACACAAAAAAATTTGAAAAATCTCGGTGGCATATTGACTTCTCATGGAACAAAACAAAAATTGTTCCTGTTGTCCAGCTCGTAACGCTTTCTAGTTGAAACCACATACAATTTACTTCATATTTTTCAATTACTTGCCAAAACATTTTGGTTATCGGCCATAGTACTTTCAGGAAAAAAAGGGCGTAATAACACCTCCAGAGCATAGTGCACTACAAACACTCACTCAGTTTTTTTGAATCAATTTTTTCTGCAATTATAAGTTTAGAAATTTGAGCTAGAGCTACCATTCTGCATAACTGACGTCTTATATTCATGGGAGTGGTAGACTTTATATGGATGAAGGTGCAAATCCAAACTGAAGTTAAGCCAAAATGAGCTGCAAGATCTGTTCAGTTAATGAGAACACCATGATATGGGAGATTTTAAGTTTCATTTGTTAGATAACAAAATATTTTGTCGTGTTTGCTAAAAACTAAATTGTGACTTGTTAGACGTGAGGCTACCTCAAATCCCAGGTCAGACATTTTCCAACAAAACGAAATATAAAAAAGTATTTTTTTGGCCATTTCCTTTCAGCAGATTTCTGGCAAAAATTCTGAGAGTAAATAAAAATTGCCATGAAAAGTTTCTCAAAAATCTTTTGTTCAGAGTCGACTTTAAACCGTAGGTCTCGCCGCCATTAATGTATAAAATTAACACACACAACATAAGTGATGTTAGAAGCTAGGTCGTAATCCTGATTGTAGAGTTGTAATGACCAAATATGTAAGTGTGTATATATGCATATAATATGGGATAATATTATTAACGTTATGAATTTTCAAAGGTTTGCCTCGTTTTTAATATTTTCCATTTCTAATAATTAATCTTCTATGCTTTTTCGTATATAAAATTGTCCATAAGCATACTATTTATGTAACGAAAATAATTTTGATTAGACCTTATTTAAAAGCCTAGCATAGAGTGCTTATAAAAAACCAACAATTGAAATCAAAGATTCATAAGAAAAACAAAAAACGCAAACCGTTTATATTTAATGTGAATATTGAAAGCGAAAGCCAGCCACATCGACAAGGTAGGTGGGTTTTTTACTACATATTTTTTTTTCTTTTTCTTTTTATATAAAACAAAAACAAAACTAAATTTATAAAAATTCAAAAAAGGTGTCATACTCGTTATTATAGTAATCTGGTATGAAAAGAAGCAAGAAAAAAAAACTACTCATTCGCACTCGAACTTATAGTCAAATAAACGTCCGAGAAACTGAAAGTCATGCAGACACTCACATGCCAACAGTACAATGCACTAAATAAACAATACCAATGCAATACCAATTTTGTTGCAAGACCCACGGATGAATTTACAAAGAAAAACACAAAGGAAAATAAATAGCATAAAAGAGCTCATGAAAAATGAAAAAGCAACACTTTGAGAGTGAAAAACAAAATGCAGCACTGAGAGGAATCTAAAAACCAAACAAAACATATCGTAATTTAACATTTATTCAACAGTATAAAGTCCACACATCACTTGGAGTATCCAATGCGGTATGGAAAACGAAAAACACAAAATGAGAAAAAAGTAAAACAAAAGCAATTATGTATAACACAACTAAAGTTGAGGTACAAAATTTCAGATTGCATACCATGTCGATGGGTGGATGTACAAGAGAATAATTTGTATTAAGAACCATACAAGCCCAATATAAAAATAAAAAAAATAAAACTCTGCAGAATAACAATCTGGGTTGGGTGTTAAAGGTAGAATTGCTCTAGAATTGAAATACTGAATAAACACCAAACAACTAAAACTAGGTACTACTTGCCAAGCTAACAGCAGAAGAAAAAAATTATTGATCAATAACACTTTAGCCATGTATGAAACCGCTTTTTAGCGATGCGGCAGCATTCATATGTGCTCATGGCATATACAATTTCTATTAAAAATAAAAATAAGTCTCTCTTCTCTTGCACAATACATACGTATTGAAAATTATAATAAAACTTTACCTAAATACATGAAATAAACCAGAAGAAATCTGTAGTTTTTTAATATTTGTGGCAAAGTGTATGAAAAAAAAAAAAACGAAACAAAATAATGGAATTCAATATTCTTCCTGCATTCCGAAACCTTGAATCATATTTAAATAGATAAAGAAAACTGAAAACTGGCTACACTTCAGCTGGCAGCAACATAAAAAAAACAACAGCAGCCATTAGTAGCAACAGACAAGAACAACAGCAGCAACACAACGACGAACGTAATTTAATCAGTATGATTTTGCACCTTTTTTTTTTGCTCTCTCCCCTATTGTTGTTAATGTTGTTGTTGCTGTTATTTTATTATTTATTTTTTTTTCGTGATCCAGATTACCTTTCAATTTAAACCAGATAGAGACGATGAAGAAAAGAGGAAAAAAGAAAGAAAGGAAAAAAGTAAAACATGTTGCAATTATTTAACTGAAACATAAGAACTCCTTTATATTCGATTAACAAACAATAACAACAGCAACACCAACAACAACAGTAATATTATCACAATATACAACACCATCCTACAATAAAAAAAACCGTAAAACTGACCTTTATTGTAGTAGGTCGGTCATACCCGTTTTTATGCAACAGATTGTACAAGAATTAAATTTAACAGAAAACAAAAAAGTGAAATAAACGAAAAATGGAAAATTTCAATCAAGATGATTATGACATCTTTTAACACGAAAAACACTTTGGCTCGTTCTTTTTCTTTAGAGGTTGCGATATAGAACCTTATGATTGGATTTTGTGGTATACGGGCAACATTACCTAACTGGGACGTTGAGCACCATTTATTTAACGCACCATAAATATGTATATATTGCAAAGTACTTGGTGCACAAGAATTGTAAGACACTGTTGCTTTTTAAATGTCAAATACAATGTTACGTAACCATATGTCAGGGTAGATCTAATAAGAGTTTTATATATACATATATCAAAGGCAAAAAATATTCATTACGTTTTTCGAATTTATAAAATTAAGAGGCTTCAATTCCCTTCAAATAACTCACATCAAGCAGAACCACATTCTGCAGAAAAAGAAGAACTCAATGAGTACCTCTTTGTCTCACTGTATATCATCCAAGGATCTACCACAGTAGATAAACAACATGTTCAACTAGAAAAACTTTGTTTATTACCTACTTACTTACTTAATTAGCCATTAACAACCCGATTAACGGATTCCGACCTGCCTTCCAGACGCCTTTACTACTTGCGCGCCTTGGTCAGGTGGTAACATTACAGAGCTTCCTCGAGTTGATCCTTCCAACTCAAATACGCAAATTGCCGTATGAAATTCACGTCTCGGCGAAGCATCCTCTTCCATTCGAACGACATGGCCGAGCCAGCGCAACCGCTGGATGTTAATATCATGCACAACGTCCACATCGTTGGGCAGCTCGTATAGCTCATTGTTGGATCGGATGCAGAAATCATCTCCAACTTCCACTCTACCGAAGATCTTACACAGAACTTTTCTCTCAAACACTCTCAAGGCTGCTGCATCAGTGCTTAATTGTGTCCATACTTCTGAAAACTAAAATGTATAGGTTTTTCAAACGTTCGTGTTGATCTTAAAATAATTTAAAACATATGAAGAGAGGTTTCAGTTTTTCGAGACAGCACTGTCGGCAAGATTATGCTTTAATTTGTTATAACACGGTTTATTTACTCATTTCAAAAATTAAGGAAAGAATTATATACTCGTGTTGTAAAAACCACCACCAAATTTAGCATTGGGCTCAATTTTATCTACAAATATTCTGAAAAAATTCCTAACAGTTGCTCATTACAACTCTTCAGTCAAGATTACGACCTAGCTTCTCACAGCACTTATGTTGTGTATGTTAATTTTATACATGAGTGGCGGGACCAACAGTTTAAAAACGACTCCGTACGACAGATTTTTTGAGAAACTTTTCATAGCAATTTTATTTACTCTCAGAATTTTTGCCACAAATCTTCTGAAAAGACTGTCTCTCCAAATTTCTGCACATTTCCATGGCATCTTTTGTAAACAATAAGAATATTTTCGACCAATTTTCGATCTTAATTTGCTTTTCTAACTGATGGCATTAAATGTGTTAAATTATCACGTTAATAACAATATATTGTTCAAATGTAAAACTTATTTCACGCTAATTAAAGAAGATCTGTTTTAAAATTAATTTCTCACTAAGTATTGCTCCTTAAAAATCTTTTCATCTGTTGTGGTAAATGATCATAAGTAGTTTCAACCAATGTATGTATATACACTGAACTTTAATTTATTATTTGTTTATCATTTGCACAGCGACTAGATTGGGTATATCAGGTTTTTCACTCTTGTGACTTAGATAACAGTGTGAAGAAACTACTTGAAGGACAACCTCTATGTTGCAAGTAACGACAATTGACTTGATCTTTTGAAAGGTTAAAATATTTTAAATGAATATCGACATTTTTCGCCTTATTTTTTGGTCTCTTTTTTTAATTTTTTTTCGTTTTTTTTCGTTTAAAAAATATCTGTGCAACAGCTTTAAAAGTGAAGCAAATAAATGAAATCAAAAAAGCAACCAACAACTCTATCAAGTCATTTATCTTTTGTTCAACTTTTATCTTGTTGACCATCACTTTGAATTGTTGTCGTTGACTTGTTCATTGGCTTCGCTTACAACAAATATTAAAATTTCTTGTTGTTATTTGATTTTAATTTTGTTTTGCTTCCTTTTTGTTGCAACCATTGAAATGTCATTAATTTTGCAACTGTCATTCATTCAACGTTTCATCATCCATCCATCCATTCATCCCTACATCCATCAATATGCTGAACATCGCCACTTCTTCTAGGACAGGCACAGTGCAATTAATGTTTGGTTTTTTCTTTTGCTCTGGTACTGCTACTACTACTACTGGCACTGCTGCTGATTAGTGTATTGTTATTCATGAAGGATCATTACTCTTATCATTGTCATTATTTAATATTTTAATTGTTAATAAATATTAAAATAGTGATTATTTCATTATCATTATTATTATTATGATTATGATTTCATGGAGGAGCACTCTACAACTTCGATGCACAATAGATTTTTCCATAAATCATGGAAAATTATTATTGCAATCAGAAGAAATTTTTATAATTGTTAATGCAATGTCAAGTTATTATCATTAGCAAACTCATTGAGAGCTATTGAAATCCTAAAGTAATTAAAAATGGAGAATTAAAAAAATTCAATAACAATAATAATAGATTTTAGTGCATTAGTGCTACGCAAATTCTTTTAATATTTGCAAAATAATTTCATTGAAATATGCATCATGGTCATGCCAAGATAAGCACTTAAAATTTAATTAAATTAGTATACATTGTGTGTGCTCCATTGTGTGTATATTCACATTCTATCAAATTGTAGATTTCAAAGAAAGAAGATTAATTCGTAGAACAAACGTCTTAATTATTTTTTCCAATGAAGGTATTTTCACGTCAGATAAATCTAAAAAAGATTCGTTCAATAATTAAAGTCTAGTAGGTAGGCTTATTTGACGTGAGGCCTCGGTTCAAACCTCAGATTAAACATCTCCAACAAAACGAAATACGATAAAATATTTCTTCTGTGCCTTCCTTTCAGCAGATTTCTGCCAAAAACTCTGAGTGTAAATAAAATTGTCATGAAAAATTTTCTCAGCAATATGTCGATTGGAATCGACTTTAAACTGTATGTCACAGCATACGTGCTATGAGAAGCTAGTTCGTAATCCTGACTGAAGGATTGTAAACGCTAATTACGTATGTATGTAATTAAAAAATAAAATCAAAACACATTATTTTGAAATTAAAAATTTAAATACTAATCTTCATTTGTATAGGATCTTTCTTAAAGTGTATTCTATCTTTAAATTTCAATAAATCAGTATGCGAGCTATCATTGAAATTTTTATCCTTCGTGTGATGAACTTTATTGCAACTATGTGTGCCATTTTCATGCCATTATGTCGGTCAAATGGTCGCCATGGCTTCTTTTTCCGAAATGTCAAAATTTTCTATGAGCGCATAAATCAGACAGAATTTGACCGATGGCATGGGTTATGGGGTTTTTGGCTTATTTGCATACTCTTGCGGCTTGAGGAAACATCACAACAGAGTCGAATCACACAATTTCGAAGGAAAGCATATGCAGAATATCCAATGCATGAGCTGTGTGGCGTATAGCGCCGTCCTGTCGAAACCACATGTCATTGATGTCCAGATTATCTAGGTTAAGTTAGTTTGAAGACGTGTACTTGTCATTGGGCAAGTACAATACCCATTGTAAATGCGTCCTAGAGGAGAGAGAGAGGAGAGGGAGAGAGAGAGGAGAGAGAGAGAGGAGCGAGAGAGAGGATAGTGAAGGAGCCTGGGAAATTGAAAAAGGCGAAGATGTAGGAAAGGGAGGATATAAGAGACGGAGGAAAAAATTAAATACAAACACATAAGAGAGCGCAATTACAACCTTGATGTCCTAGCACTTCTCAACCAGCTCAATCTATTTATGAATCTATTGCGAGTCTTAATGTCGACTCTCGACAAGAGTCCAAACCTTCGAAGAAACTTAAGAGCTGGACAATTGCAGAGGAATTGTTCGATGTTTGCCAACTCCTCCTCATCAAAACATGCTCTGCAATAGTCCGGCTGGGTTCTGTTCCAGATCCAGCGATCTTATCTCACAGTGCCCTGTTATGAAACCAATAACTATTCTCAGACTGGCCTTATCTAAGCCCAGCAGCAAACCTATTCTATCACTGTCTATAGCAGGTCATAGATACCTAGACACAAAACATCTCGGAATTCAATTAAGTTTTTATGCCAATTAGTATCGTCCCAAATTCAAAAATATTGCTTGTTTATCCAACTTTTCATCCAAAACTGGGTTTCATCACTGATGATGACTTTTCATTTTTAGATTTTGGTGAACACACATTGTATACAACGATATACGGTCATTTATGTTGACTGCAAAATATACTGTACAATGATGATGCACGTTATCAACTTTCAAAGATTACAGGAGCATCCCAGGTAAATATTTATTTATTTATATTTTTTTATTTATTTTTTTATTTATTTATTTTCTATCATAGGTACATAAGTGAAATTATTTACAATGTTTTGAGTTTCTATCTTAAGGATATTTCAACAAATTATCACATTATCACTAAATACTTATTAAAATTATCTATTTAATAGGAAAAAGATAGTAAAAAACCTAAAATTTAATATCACATAAGAAAATTAAGAAGCTCTAAGACAACATCTAATGAATGCTATACATAATAGTATAGCTGAAATTAGAAGTTATCAAATCAAACCTCTCAGATGGGCGTAGTTTGACCTTCTGCATTTTTCTCTAAATGACAGCGCCAAGTCAGTTATAAAGTTTTCAATCATCTGGATGTTAGCCTTTGAATGCAGTTCAACGGTAGGAAATTTTGAAGGCAGATTGTATATTATTTTCAAATTCTTATTCTGTATTACTTGTAACTTTCTCAGGTGTGACCTGGCACAATCATACCAGATTTGGCAGCCATACGTAAGAATTGGCCTTATACACATTTTGAATAAAAGTAATTTATTTTTAAAATTCAATTTCGACTGCCTATTCAGAAGAGGATATAAAGATCGCCCGCACCTGATTGCTTTAAGACATGTATTCTCTAGGTGCTCTTTAAAATTTAGTTTTTGGTCCAATGTAATACCTAGATATTTTACGGATTTCGCGAACTCTATTTCATTGCCTTGTATCCTAAGTATTTATTTATATTGAGTTCTACATGAATACAGGAATGTGTATATATTTGACAAAATATATCCTTTGGCATGCTCATTTTGATAAAAATGTCGAAACAATTTTGGAAAATAATACTACCTATTAGTGTTATATTCAATAATAAAATTTTATCACTAGTAACCTCACATTAACACCCCAATGCACATCTAGAGAGAGCGTTTTGTCTAAGGATCTATTACAGTTGATGAATCACCACCGTGGATATAAAATTTGATTAATGAAACTGACAGAAATAATAAAAAATTGGCGGAGATTTTATGTGAAAGACGTTGAGTACTGTGTGTTGTACGAAAGATGACCATGAAGGCAATAAAAGGAATGTATAAAAATTGTATCACAAAATATTTTTTTTTACGTTTTTTACGTTTAAAAAAAAAACTTTTATAGTAAATTTTTAATATATTGTGTTGCCTCTTTTTTGACATAATTTTTATGAAAGCTGCAAGCAAACAGTCATGTGTTGTACACCTTTGATTTTACATGAAAATATGTTTATATTTAAGCTAAGTATTCAACGATTTTCTGTACAAAGAAACAATATTTACTTTTATTATTTTTACACATAAATATACATTCTTTTTCGACTCCATCTAGTTCACCTTAAGTCGTCACAACATGCATACATTTGTATGGACATACATATGCGGCACATTTCTAGTGCAATTGAAAAATGTATATGAAACAAATGCCAAAACTCTAAAAAATTACTATCAACCCCCACCTCAAAATTAAAAAAAAAAAAAAAAAAAATTAAATAAATTCTGTAAATACCGCTAATATGATAGCAGAAAAATAAAAACACCAAAAATAATATTAATTTCTGTTTTTTACTCTACAATCAAGCGATAGTACAGAGTACATATTTCAATGTGTTGTACTCGTATGTTGAATAATGCCGACAAAATCAAACAGAGAATAATAGTCGCTGTATGCCGTAGACAACGTTGACTGAAAATTTTATGACGCACGCGCAACTTGCATACAAAAATAACATCGCATACAAGAAACAACCAGAAACTTGGCATTTTTTTCTCGCTACTGTTTCTCTTTGTTATTGTATTTCTTTCATTTTATTTCATTTCAATATGGTATTCAGCTCTAATACAGTTGAAGATAGATGAAGTAGAAGAAGAAGAAAGAATTAAAAATGAAATGAAATTACAAAAAATAAAACAGAAATCAAAAAGTTTAAATAGCAGCAGCAGCAGCCGCAACAACAACAAGAATATGGAACTACATTCAAAGTAACTGCTACTTAACGTCAACTACGACAACTGACTTAACAAAACATCAAACAACAGTATAACCATTTCAACTCTAATGTCGTATTATTGTTGCTGTTGGCCAATACAGTGATTCTTAAGTAAAGGTAAAAGTTCCAGACGATAGATTCTCACTTATTTTCTGAATATACATACATACATCATTACAACCCTTCAGTCAGGACTACAACCTAGCTTCTAACACCACTTATGTTCTGTGTGTTAATTTCATACATGAGTGGCGCAACCTATAGTTTAAAGCCAACTTCGAATAAGAGATTTTTTAAAAAACATCTCATGACAATTTTAGTTACTCCCAGAAATCTGCTGATAGGAAGTCGCTTGAGAAATATTTCCTCATACTTCGTTTTGTTGAAGATGTCTGACCTAGGGTTTGAACCGTGGCCTTTTACGTCTAATAACCCAACACACTAACTTCTAGACTACGGCTACTTCTGAATATAAATAATTTTATTCCTGAAAAATTTCTAAAGATGCTCGTCTGGTTTTAGGTCAAGTGATACATTTCTTATTCCTAAAACAATTGAAGTCGCTGTAGTCTAGTAGGTAGTGTGTTGGCTTATTGGACTCAAGGCCCGAGTTCGAATCCCAGGTCAGACATCAAAACGAAATTATGAAAATATTTCTTCGGCGACTTCCTCTCAGCAGATTTCTGGCAAAAACTCTGAGAGTATTAAAATCGCCATGAAAAGCTTCTCAAAAAAAAACTGTCGTTCGGAGTCGACTTTAAACTGTAGGTCCCGCCACTCATGTATAAAAATTAACGCACACAACATAAGTGGTGTGAGAAGCTAGGTCGTAATCCTGACTGAAGGGTTGTAATGACCAATTATGTATGTATGAATGAAAAACAATTTTACAGTTCAGCGGCATATTTACAATCATTGTCTGTATGAATTGCAATATGTTCAGTAAATGGCAGGACATTGCTTTGTGAAATAGCAATATATTCAGCAGCGTTATAAACAAAGGCATCCCAAAACCATTAACAAACAGTCTACTTTTTTAAAATTTCTAGTATATTTTGTATCATGCTAATTTCCATTTAGTTTGATCATACCTCATTATCCTAGTTAATACGACGTAGCTGTGTTTGGTTGGTAGGCTGTAGTCGTCAAGCATTCTGACCCATAAGACCACTTACACAACCCTTTTTTCATATTATGCGACATGAAACAGGACCATCAAGTTAATTTTATACATTATTTTGTCATATTAAATTACTTAATTGGTTAATATAACCCTTCAGTCAGGCTTACAGTCTAGCTTCTGACACCATTCATTGTATTTATTTTATATTAAGTGGCAAGAAGCTTTTTCATTGCAATTTTACTTACTCTCAGAGTTTTTCCCAGAAATCTGTTGAGAGACATTCGCGAAGAAATATTGTTTTCATAATTCGTTATGTTCCAGATGTCTTAGACAGTGGTTAAACCATGGTCTCTCGTCTAATAAGCCAACAAATATATAAAAATTCTAAAGGAAACAGGAAATACAAGGACATACTAGAACTGTAACTATATAATTAAAATGTTAAAAGCAAGGACTACTGGAATTAAATGGAACTTTTCATCCTCTAAATAGGGTATTCTAATATAATGCGCAACTGCAAGTTTAAAAAAAATGTTATGATAATTAATGCCTCGTTGCCACTGAGGACTATTTCCCAAATAAATTAATTCATTTTTATTAAATATGCCACTTTCAAAGATAAGTGTTTAACATAACCGCCTTAGCGTGATACGCAATATATGGAACGCCTCAAACTACTTCAAAATTCATGGCTCATAGCTATAAGTGCAGTGAGATCCGTAAAAATTTAAAACTTATTATATCTGTGGAGTTCAGATCTATTTAGCACTAAAATGATTGAAAAACATTCTTTACTTCTTTTGTTTTTATACAACACCTGCTAGCCTATATGTGTTACCATGTGGTTGGATTGGTTGAGTGTACCCTTGATTTTTTTTGGGACCTGAAAAATACGAAAAATTACAAATTTTCACAAATATTTTGAAAACTTAAATTTATAAACATTTTTTTTTTTAATTTAGAGTAAGCTACTCTAAAACTATGGATTGTTTTAAAAAAGTTTGCAAATCACTGCTTAATAAAGGAGTTAATACTGATTATTTGAGTTTTTGATTTTGAGCTATAAAGCTGACAGATAATAGTTTTTTTTTTCAACTTTATTCTCACATTGAGTTTTCACTAAATTGCTTACTTTCCTGAGTTTTAATTTTAGATTTAAAATTTTATTTTTCTTTAATTTAACTCTTCATCTTGCTCTACGTTACTTATAGACATTTTTTGTGTGGTTATTTTTATTTTTATTACGTTTTCTTCTTTTACTCTATTACTATTTTCTTTTGACTATTTTTCTGCAGTAGCCAAGTTGTTTTATTATTTTATTTTATTTTTTTTTTTTTGTTTTTGTTACTAGAATAGCAACAACACTTAAACCAACACCAACGGCCATGTTGTACAGCAGAAAAAGCAATGAAAACAGCACACAAAAATAATCACAATTCAACGCGAGCGACATTTTTTACAGCACATGCACGCGTGCGCACATTCGCAGCGGTATAAAAAGCGAATGTAAGACCGCCAACCACACACAGTCGGTACAAGTATTTCGTTGTCGCAAGTAAATTTTTTCAGGCGATCTTTAATACTTTTTTCAGTTCAAAAGCAAACGCAAAAAAGCTAAATATAAAAACACTTACACGTTTCATTTATAAAAATTTTTGGATTAACAAAAACCACTAATAATATTTAAGAAATAAACTATTTTTATTAAACAAAATGAATAAGTTTATGATTGTATTTGTTGCACTTTTTGGAGCCGGTATGTATTGAAAAGAAAATATTTAAAAAAAATTAAAAAAAAAATCCACAAATTAAATGAAACAATTTAAACAAACCAACCAGTGTCAAAAATAATTGTGTTTCAAACTGCAGAGAAAAAAAGGATCAGAAAAACTAAAAAATTTAAAACAAAAAAGATGCCAAAGAATTTTTAATTATATAAATAAAAGTGTTTTAAATAATATTATAAAAAGGAAATAATGAAAAAAAAACTGTGTAATAATTCCATAAAAAATAAAATTAAATTAAATATAAATGCAAATAAAATTTGTATAATTAGCCAACAGGATCTAAAAAAAAAACTAGACAATCAATTAATTTTAATTATAATATTTAAAATATACATATGTACATATATTTGTGAACTTCTTGCGAAAAACCACAAACAAAGCCAATTAAAACGAACCAATTCTAAGAAGTAAAACAAAAAGTTAACTTTTTTGGTTAAATTTTTAAATTATAATGAGAAATATTCTATAAAATTAGCAGTTCTTGTGAATTTGTCTTGTTTTGTTTTTGGCAACAAGTTAAATTATTTAAGTATTAATATTGGAAATCCCTCAAGCCGAATAAGCTCAAGGCTCTTATAAAAAAGTTTCAAATTTTTTTAAAAAAATTGTTTCAAAAATCAGTGGCTTTACGTTTTCCGCTTCCATTGTGTCTCCATGTTTAATTTATTAAATATGCTTGCCCTTGTGCTATTTTTCTTTAAATTGTGCAACTGAAATCAATGAATTACAATTTAATTGAATTTCAATCCGATATGCCAAGCATTTTCGAAGCCAATCATATTCAATTGAATTTCATTTGTAAATATAATTGACTAGACAATCCTGCAAGCAGCAAAATTAAACGTTAATAATTGATCATTATAAAACGCTTGACCATTCTAAATCTCGTTTACATTATTTTGAAAGTATAACAAGTCTAGTTTAACCCAAAAACAGAAAGAAAAAACAGTTCTATAGCATAAAACTAGATTTTTATCTACTCGTTCTCCCCATTTGCTCTCCTTTTTTTTTTTTTTTGATTAAATTACCCACTCCACTAAAGACAACTTTCAGAATGTGTCTGTTGAATTTGTCATAAGCAATTATTGAATTCTAGTTGCTTATGATTAAAAATTCACAATTTTTTCTCGTTCTAGTGCAGTTTTTTTTGCGGTCATTTTGCTAACAGTGCCTTAAAAGATTGTAATCATTATAATTATTTTTTTCATTTTACTTTTTTAATGATATATTATAATGACGCATATTTAATGTATATGTATGATACATATGCAGCTTTTAAATTTTATATTCATTTAATGTATTTTTTTTCAACAGCAATAAAGCTGTTAAAAACACTTTCAAATATTTTAAGTTATTCATGTTATTATACTCAATTCAGAAAGTTTGTCCATTCATACATATGTATGTATACAATAGTAAAAAATAAGTAAATTTCCCTTCACTATTTTATTTTATTTCTTTAAAAAACTGTATTTTCAGTAAATGTGCACATAAAAAAGTACTTCATTTTGTTTTTTGGTAATTCCATGTTTCTGCTTTTCATTCCACTCTACACTTTATAACGTTTATAATTTAACTTGTAAGAGAGTTTGGTTGCAAGTAACACTCCTCTTAAATGTTTAAACTCATAATGTATGTAATTAAAGGGATTGTTATTGAAAAATGAAACTATTGTTATTAATTGTTATAAAAATAATGAAAATACCATATAAGTGAAGTATGCCTAATGTTTTCTTATTTAATAAGAAAAAAAACCCTAATTAGTGTAGGTATACTCCCACTCAATTCATCAGTTATATCCGGCCGTATTCCGGATATTTTGTCAAGAAAATTGATCAGAACTTAAAGTTTTCTGTTCAAATGTTATGGCATGCATGCCTTGGTTTTATATGTAAATCAATAACTACATTTTTTATTTTTAGCATATGTAAAATACATATGTAACGGGTGTGCCATTTCAAATTATGGGTACCTTTTGGTTAAAAAAACCCTATAATTTTAATATCATTAAGTATCGTAAGACTTGTAACGGGTATGACTACAACAATTTATTACATTTTTTTTATTACTTTACTTAAAAGAAGAGAAACAGTTTAATTCTAATATTTCTTTTAGTTTGGTGAAACTTGTAACGTTGTGACCGCCTTCATGTTCTATATTTTCAATTTTGGACTTAAAAACTCCAGAGCCTTTATATACGAACAAATTTCTTTGTAATGTCATCATTCATTATTAAACTTATAACATACATAACATAATTGGTCATTACAATCCTTCAGTCAGGATTACGACCTAGCTTCTCACACCACTTATGTTGTGTGCGTTAATTTTATACATGAGTGGCGGGACCTACACTCTAAAGTTGACTCCGAACAACAGTTTTTTTTTGAGAAGCTTTTGATGGCAATTTTATTTACTCTCAGAGTTTTTGCCAGAAATCTGCCTGGGATTGACAATAACAATTTATTTGAATTTGATGTTTCACATTTTGATTTGTAGGTTACAAAATCGATAATTCAAAAAATTTTTATAAAATGTGTAACAGGTGTGACACATACATACATAATTAGTCATTACAGCCCCTAAGTTAGGATTAAGACCTAGCTTCTCACACCACTTAATTTTGAGCAAACTTTTCACAGCAATTTTTAATTTAATTTTTATACTCTCAGAGTTTTTGCCAGAAATCTGCTGAGAAGAAGTCTCCAAAGCAATATTTAAAATTTCATTTTTTTAAAGATGTTTGACCTGGAGTTTGAATCGTGACCTCACGTCTAGTAAGCCAACACACTACCTACTAGACAATGGTGACTTCAACGGGTATCGCAACTTCAGTTTATTAAAGTTTTTTTTTGTTTTCATAATTGATGTGTCCTTAAGTATAATCTGAACAAACATTCTTCAGTTTCTGCTTTAGTTAATAATCGTGTTTGCCATACTTCGCTTCATCTTTTCTCGAAGCTTAAAGGTCCACAATTGATGTTCGAAACCATACTTGACGGTCTATATTTTCTAGGGAGTTATATCGTTTTTGTAATTTGTAGCAAATTAATTTCTTGACATTGGTTTAGCAATATTATTACTCGTATATTTTATTGTTTTAGGTGGGAACACGGTATTTAAGAATCCGTTTAAAAATATTTAGTGGTACAAGCAATTAAATGCCTATAGAGGCCCTAAATTAAGTTTCCATTGCTGCTTTTTTTTATAATTAACAACAACGAAGAATAAAGAAAATGAAAATAAAGAGTTGGATATAAAAAGAAGTGGAAAAATTTAAGTAAATGAAAATGAATGAGTGTTTCTGAAGTAATGGAAAAACAGTAAAGAAATATCACCAAAATAAACAAGTGCATTTTGCATGTCTTGAAAATAAAACTGAAAGTTAAACAAAAACTAAAAAAATAATAAAAATAGGAGAGAAAAAAAAAAAAAGATAAAATTAAAGTGTAACTAATGTTATACGTAATTTTCATTATACGATATTACACGCCTTTAAATAAAAGTTTATCTTAAAAAAAATTTATATTTTGCAATGATTTTTTCGCCGTTTTTGTATACACAACTTAAAAGAGAAATATTTTTTCCAACAGTTACATTTTCAGTTTGTTTACTTCAAGTTTTTGTTTTATTTTTTGGTATATAAAAACGACGGTTTTTCAACTGTTTATTTTTTCTGATACATATTTATATTGCATGGATATATGTATGTATGTATGCATGTGTATGTGTATGCTATTGTACGTAAATTTCTGTTACTTACTGTATGTTTGTTTTTTAATGGAATTTTTAACCAATTCCCTCCTTTTTTTTTAATTTAAAGTTGTACTTTTGTTTTGCTTTTTTTCGCATTAAGCGTGATTTTGTTCATTCTTTGCTTAGATATTTACTATGATAGTAATATTACTGCCATTGTTTACATTGAAAACAAAAACTCTTAAATGCAAGTACATATTGTAAAACCTACAGAAAAAAGTTATCTAATATCTGCTCTTTTCCAGTTTGTGGCAAGCAAGGCATACCAAAATATCTTTTGAGTGTGAATTTTAATTTTATTTTTTGGCGTAACATTTTTAGACATTAAAAGCAAAAGCTTTTATGCTTTTGACGATGATGAGGATGTTGAAATTAGTTCAAATAATAATGGTTTTTCTATATAACACTTTCAGTTTTTAATTATACTGGCGATCACATAAAAGAAATTTATTTTAAAAAAATGTATTAAGTTTGATCTTATGACTTTGAGGCAAATACTTTGCTAAAAGCAAAATGTATTAGCTTGGAAAAAACTTGTTTTCAAATAAATTGTAATAAGAACCTTAAGCTTAAAAAAAAGTGATTTAAAACGTAGTTGGTGTGTTAAGTATAAAATATCTAACCAAATAGATATCTCAATAGAGAAGGTGTAAAATACAAATAATAACAATGCTAAACGTGACAATAAATTGACTGTCAGGGTCAAATACATAACGAACAATATTATACGTATTAAATACGAATCCATACATAATTGTTTATATTTTTCTTTACAAAAATTCCTGAGACAAAAATCTAAAAAAAAAATATTATGATTAATCAAAAAATATATTCGAATTGATTTATGAATAACACAATTTAAATATTTACTTTACTTAAAACTTACTCTTAAACAAATCAAAACATAAACATAAACAAAACAAACAAGCCACTAAAGGTCATTGAAAATAAAAAAAAATGTTTTAAAGGCAATGTTAAGAAACTAAGACGTAATCTAAACAGCAATTAAATATTTAATTTTTTGTTATTGCTTCTGAATGAAAAAACCTAATTATTTTTTTTTTATTTATTATTGTCTTTACTTGTCTATTGTATGGCTGAAACATATTTTCATGTTTAATCTTTTCAAAAATATTTTTTTCTTTAATTTATTAATTACTATGTATAAATGCTTCTCGTGTGTATAATTATTATGATTTTTATGTTTACATTTATTTTGTTTTATGCATTATTTTATTAATGAAAAAAAAAGAGAAAAGCACAGAAAACTATAAAATTAAACATATGTATGTTAAAAGTCCAATGACTCTTGACAGTATCGTTATTATATTCAGACAGTTTTTGTATGTATATTCATATATATATAACATATTATACACAAATGTTTGTATAATTTTATAATTATTACACTCAAACTTACCAAAAACCAAATACATACATACATATAATTATATATACAAAAATTCATAATAATAATGAAAATAAAATTAATTTGAAAAGAAAGTATTGTAATGCATATTAAATTAATTTTCAATTAAATTAACAATTTCCACTTATGAATGAATGTGTGTTTACGTTTTTTTTTAATTTGAACAATTGCCAAACGTCAAAATAAAAATAAAATAATTCATATTAACACTTATGTTTGTGTTTAAATTCCTGTACACATATAACTGTAGTATATAACCCAACAAACAAATTTATACCTTTTGCTTGCATAGCTTTCGTTTAACATGTTACATGAATAGCTCACATCTCAGGATTGAAATCTTGATAAAAGTAAATCAAATAAATTTCTTTTGGCAATCCTCTCTTAGCAGTCTTATAGGTATTAATCAATTATAATAAAGAAGTTTTTAAAATTTTCGTTGGGATTCGTATTTTTAGCGTAAATGTCTAATGTGACATATAGGTCTAACCTATATTGACGTAAAATATGCTTGCTTCAGTGACAAGTCTTCAAACAAATCTATATATCATCATAAAGTAAAGACAGTAAAAACACCGAAAAACTTGATAGATACTTGCAGCATCTTTAATTGATATTTAAAAGCTCTAAGAGTACATTCATGCATACATAATAATTACGACCTAGCTTCTCGCATCACTTATGTTGTTAATTTTATATATGAGTATAATTTTATATATGAGTATAAAATCGACTCAGAATGATAGATTTTTGAGAAAGTTTTCACGGCAATGTCTTATTTGTTCTCAGAGTTTCGTTTTGTTGGAAATTTCTGACCTGGCCATGGTCTCACGTCTAATATGCCAATGCACTGCCTTTTAGATTACGTTAAACCAATAGTCATGAAAAACATCTTCAATTATTCATTCAAATTCAATGTTAAAATGTAGTTACCTTCCACTGATGGTACAATTAATGTACACAACATAAATGTTGCGAGAAGCAATGCTTTTGTTTCACGTTAACTATAATCAAGTTCAAGTTTTAACTACATTTTCCACTTTTTTGTGTAAAATTGTCATGAAAATTCTTTTAATCTTTCACAAAGCTACACAATAAATGTTTTAAACATTTTTAAATTATTGTTTTTAAAAATTCCTTCATCCCATATTTGGGCGCACTGGGTAAACCAAAAAGGCATTCGCATACTCAACAATTGTGCATTTGCATGTTGTGTTTACTAGCCAAGCATGTTTATATGTTATTAAATCAAGCATAACAAATGTTATAAACAGTATTAATTTAACTCAATTAATTGCATGTAAATTATAAATAATAAAAAAAGAACAAAAAAAAAAAAACAAAATCATAATAATCATAATAAAATCATAATAAATGCCTTGTAATTTGTTATTGTTTATAAAGTAAAAATATTGTATGATTATACAGACTTTCATACATAAAGACTGAAACTGAAGTATGTAATACATGGTACAATACAACATTATTAAAATACATGTAGGCAACAATTAACTTTATTTAATAAATTAAACAATAAAAAATAAAAGCATACAATTAAAAGAATTTATAAATACTTACGAAAGAATTTTCAAATAATTTTCGGAATACAAAAAGTCTTTTAGTTTATTATTGCCAATAAAAGCACAAGTATGTACTTGTTCAAGTGGCCAGTATTATAACAATTGTTGTATTGTTTTAAAGAAATGAAAGAAGCTGCAATTTTTAACTTTGCCGGTGTTTTATTATTAATATGATACGATTATAATTATTATTATTTTTGTTTTTTTTTTTTTTTTCAACATGAAATATTTTCACATTATAAAACCAGTTGACATTGAATACGTGCAAATAGTACAATACTGCGTATGCAATTGTAAAATAACATTTAAAATACAACACAATACAAAATACGAAAAAACCACTCAGTGTCTGTTACTACTGCTATATGAGTATGTGGTATTAAAACTCAAAGAAATTGCAGTAACATTCATACACATGGCATCTTGGCATTTAGCAGCATTATTTTACTGTTCAAGTTTCCTGTTTTACCAAAGTTTACTTGTATTTAAACTGTGTTAATTACTGCTAACAATTGCTGGAGGTCTGTAACTTATTAAATGGTATTTAACAATTTCAATACAAAGCAATTTTTTTGTTAATATAAAGGAAATTTAATTAAAATATTTGCAAATATTTTAAAGAAGAAATATTTTAATAAAGTTGTTTAAGCTGGCACAGGAAATTAAGTGTTAAAGTTAAGTTGCTGAAACAATATTTTTTAAAGGAAACTAAAATACATTTTTAAGGTTTTATTTCACATTTTGTTTAGGGCGATAAAATTGTGTTAACGTATATAAAATTATTATTTAATTTGAAAGCTTCACATATATATGTATGTATATACAGGACCTACAGCTTAAAAACGACTCCGAACAACAGATTTCGATACTAACAAACATGATCATCTAATGGGCTCTCCAAGGAATGTTGGATAACTTTTATGTTATACGACACTTCTTTTTTTTTCAAAATTGTGAGCAGAGCTTTCCACATTTCGTAGCTTAGAGGACGTGTACTTGTCGACTGAGACAAGTACAGTACCCGGAAGTCGAATTGACCCACTGTACAAACATTTCGTAAGTAAGTCAGTTTATTTCATTGAAGAAGCGATAACACTGCAGAACAATGATATAATCAATCAATAGAGTTAGGTCCCCTCTTGCCGCTTACAAGCCCCTTTGTCTTCTACGCGGTCTGCACTTTTAGTAGGGTATGCATACTACATACATGGTCATTACAATCCTTCAGCCAGTATTACAACCTATCGTTTCAAACCACTTACATATGTATATGCGTGTCGAAGTCGACGTGTGTCCATATTTCGTTTTGTTCGAGTTGCCTGGCCTAAGGTTTGAACCTATCAAAGTCATGAAATGAATTTGTTCATCAATATTCGATTACCTAAGTCTGATCATAGATCTACTTTTACGCACAAGCAAAAATGCTTCATTCAAATCTCAACTAAAACTGTAGGTATAAATGAAAATATTTTATAAGTTTAAGTTTATCTGAACTAAACAATCCCTAATATTAAATATAAATTATAAATAATAGATTAAAGACATATTTATTTGAAGAATTACTACTAAAGTAAGCATATTTTACGTCAGTAGTTTTTTTTTTTTGCATTAATTTAAAGCCCATAAGCGTGTTTGACATTTCTAGAAAATCATTTTAAACTATGCAGCGCTATTAAAGAATATTTAAATTATTTCTAAACCATACAGACAGGTTTTTGTCATTTTGAACACAGAAATATTAAATATTTTTATGAAATTCCTTACTTAATACGGAAATATTGCCAAATACCGCTTATAATAAATACCAACAGAATAAAATACGTCACTTGATATTAGGCAATAATTTTTTGGTTAAAAATGTTATTTTTTTTTTATTTGTATAACCAAGCCACTCCAGCGACATTTGACAATAAAAACAAGATTTTCTATGAAAAATATTTTATAATAGCGTTGACAAAACTTTAGCTGTGCACCACAGATATTGTAAAATTGTGTTTTTTTTCTGTTTTGCCACAAAAAGAAAAAAAAAATATTTTTTTTAAAGCTTAAATATTGTAAACAATTTTCGTTAATTTTTTTCTTTTTTTGGATTTTTTTTTATTGATGTCTCAATGGTTTAACATGTTTTTGGTGTCACTGTATATGTCACATTGAATACATGTAAGTATTATAACGAAATAAAACTGGAAATTCTTTAAATATTTTTAAAATGCTTCTTTATAGGTTTTTTTATCATAGATTTTTAAGGGCAAGGGGTAAGCGGCAAGCTTGTCTTGTTTAAATTATAAGCAAAAAAAAATTATTCAGTTTTTTTTGGTGTAATTTACGAAATGTTTGTCATATTTAAGCTTAAGCATACGTAGTTACCCACACGTTTTACAATATTTATACAGTTTTTTTCTTTCTTTCTTTTTGTAGTACTCAGGTGTTCATATCAGGAAAATGTCATAAATTTACCTTTTTTTGTACGTATCTTTTTCTAGAGAGTTTAACAAAAGGAAAAACACATTCAGGAAAAATATAGTTTTGCATAACGCTTTCATAGTTTATTATAAAATCAGTGTGTTATGTTCGGTTTCCATGAAATTTTTGTGGCAAAATTTTGACATACAATAGTATTAAGGAAAGGGAAAATCAGCAGAAAAAAAACCTTATGGTGTAAGAAACAATTGTGAAAAATAATACTGAAATACAAGTAAACATTTGTGACATTTCCAAGAGTTTAACAAATATACCATTTAAATAACATTTTAATTTCCATAAGGTACTTGCAACATATTGTATACATTGATAAACTAACAGAAATTCAAAGAAAAAATAACCGCAAAAGCAATGGAGTTTCATATTTGCTTGATAAATTATCAATATTATCAATGATAATAGTGAAAATAATCAAATTAAATTAGAAAAATGAAATACAGAAGCGTTAAAATGTCAACAATTTTTTGCACAATTTATTGGATTTTAAAGCGTTGTTGTACCTTAAGTTACCGCAAAGAGATGTTATGAAATAAAACGTATTTACATATTTATTGTGTAGTTATTTCGGTGAAATGGCAAAATATTTTGGTATATATTTTGTACGACAGAAATTTTATTGGAAAACTTCAATTGTTATACTTGATAGCATATTTTGTTATTAATTTTTGCTTTTGTTTTTTTTATTATAATTGTTTACAAAATGAGGCATACAAATTGTGTATATTAAAAATTGTTTTTAATTAAAAGATTTTTTAAAACAATCCCGAACACCTTACTTTAAGTCTACAACAGTTTTTTTATTTAATTTTTTTAAAGAAAAACACTCAGGCGATAAACTCCTACTCATACAGTGCTATTGTACGACAAATTTCAATTTGAATCATTTTTTATCTTTAAACATAAGTACCAAAATAATGTTTAACATCTCCTTTCAAAAGAATTGTTTATTTGGCGTAGTGTTCCTAATAGTCGTTTAAAATGTTTTGAATTCCTTTTCATTTCATTCACGTTTTAATGAATATTTGTTTATAATAATGCCTGCCTGATTGCTACATAGCAGTTTCTGTGACAAATGCTTTTTTCGAAAACACATATTTATTTATTGTTTAAATTATTATAAATTTGTTAATTAATTGTGACATTTCTGGCTGTTGTCTATGAATTATTAATGAAAAGGAAATAACTTTATAACGAACATAAGCCTGACAGTTAAAAAAAATATAGGAACTGTAACGATTAACAGGAAATTTATAAACGTGTTAAAAATGAGTAGGATATGAGTATTTCATTGGCCTTTTGATAGAAAATCTGGGAGTAAATCATTGCCATGAAAAACATAATCAATTCTATAGGTAGGAAACGATATTAAACTGTAGGTACATCCACAACATAGGGGAAGCGAGGAGGCAGGGCGTAAACTGACTAAAAGATTAGTGGTGATAATACTAGAAATTCCAAAGGAATTTTTCAGACAATATGCCGTAGTCTAGTAGTAGTGCTTAGGCTTATTAGACGTGAGGCAACGGTTCAAACCCCAGGTCACAGATCACCAGCAAAACGAAATATGAAAAATTATTTCGTCCATTAATTCCTCTCAACAGATTTCTGGCAAAAACTCTGATAGTAAATCAAAATTACCATGAAAAGTTTCTCAATTATCTGTCGTTTGCAATCGATTTTAAACTGTAGGTCTTGCCACTTACTGATAAATTTAACATAAGTGGTGTGCGAAGCTAGGTTGTAATCCTGGCTGCAGGATTGTAATGATCAATTATGTATGTTTCTACTGATATTTTCTAACGCCTAAAAATAATTGTACTTTGACATAAACCTTTAGTTTAAATACAAAATGTTCGTTAAACCCCATTATAAAATATAATATATTAAATTGTGGACCCATTACCTCATGTGATTTTGTGGTATATTAAGCACATGTTTGCTTCAAACGTTGGTTTGTTATACCTAGCAAATGCTTAATTATCTTTTACGATATTTTCATAAATCATAAGATTTAATCGCACACATTATGCTCCTAATCTAAGGCATTTATTCTATTACAAAACACTAATACTTGCCTTCAATGTTAATAATAAGATACGAAAATAAGTTTTTGGTTAAACTCAACGTAATTTATTGCATTTAATTACAAATTTTTGTATGAATTAATTCAAATGTGTTGTAATTTTTAAAAATCATATTTACTTAGGTAATCAAGATAATAAATTTATTGCAGCTAAAATTGTGGTCCTTGAAACACAATTTTCATAATCAATATGATCAAATTAAGAGCAAATTATAATGTTAATAGAATTATGCAATTTGCCACTATAACTCATAGACAAAAAAATTAATTGAATAATTTTGTAGTCATAGAAAAATATTTGAAAAATATTTCACATTCACATCACAAAGTTTATTAAGCAAAAAGAAACTAATCATTAATCAAGTGATTTGTTTACACTTCAAAAAGCAAAAATATTTAGAAAATGTTTAAAGGCAAAAAGAGAAGCAAAAGAAACTGCACGAAATAAACGCCCAT
This sequence comes from Sarcophaga caerulescens, assembly GCA_927399465.1. Classification (NCBI taxonomy): domain Eukaryota; kingdom Metazoa; phylum Arthropoda; class Insecta; order Diptera; family Sarcophagidae; genus Sarcophaga; species Sarcophaga caerulescens. Next base: position 48,370,159 of record OV656872.1, on the reverse strand, counting down.
TAAAAGTAGCCAACCATACCACATAAATAACATTTACATATGTATGTATGTATAGGGTGAGTTTTTAAGAGCTATAGGAAAAAATGAAAAAAAAAACACATAAAATGCAGAAAAATGCATGAAATCTTTATTTGAATCGATAGTACGTTCCATATAATTTAATGTTTGAAGATTATTTCATGCAAATGTTGACCGCCACTGCTCCTCAAGTGGTCCAATATTTCGGCCGGTATCTCACGAATAAATGCTTCAATGCCTTAAAAAATCACCCTATATATAGATATGAAATCAAGCTTATGGTACATGGCATGTGCACAAAAAAAGAAACATACATATTATTTTCTTTCAACTGATTTGTTTACAACAAAACTCTTAGCGGCCAAAGAAATTACAATTTCAACTGCTCAACAAGTTGTTATACTTACACTCTACGTAATTTTTTTTTATTTTTCTGAAAACGAAAAATAAAATCCACTGAAAAATACTTTCGGTAAAGCAATTCACTTAAAAAAAAAAAAACTAAAAACTGGCGTTTGGGGTATTGGCCGTTTTAAAGAAATCCGCACAAATTTGCTTTTGCTGCCATATAACATGTGTACGACGGCCATTAAGTGGCATAATTAAACATGCGTCATTTTTACGACACATGCATGCGTTTATTTGTACATTTTAAACAAAATACGTATACACACGTATGTACGTATATTCAAAGTCAGGCCAAAGCTTTACAACTATATAATCACAACAACAACAACAACAACAGCAATAACATCAATGTTTATTAAAACATTAAATAATTTTCGATGTTATGTGCGTTTGGCTTTAAAGGTGTCTTGATGTTTTTGACCATTTTCTAGGTTAGTAAGCCATAATGTTAACGAACTGGTTTGTTTGTATACACACTTGCTGTTTTGTTATTGTGTGTGATTATTTATTAAATTATGTACGTATTTTCGTACTCTAACCAATAGATTCAGGATGTTGTTGTTGTTTTCCTTTGGTTTTTGGGGTTTTTCACAACTCTCTAATAAGATAATTGAAACAGCATACTGCAAACCGTTAATATGCAAGCCAAATAATTTATCAGTTTATCCATATGATTGTTTGATATTTCGCCTCTTTAACTTACTTTTATTTTCATTAGAATATAAAGCAAGAAATGGAATAAAAAAGCAAAACAACATGATATAATTTAAAGTCCAAAAAAATTATACAATAACGAAGTGTTTTTAAACGAATGTATTTAAAGAATTTCATAATAATGTACCCATATATGTATGTATGTACTCCTTGGCGTTGTTGTTTGTAGATAGCCACACCCATAATGAAATTTCTGCATTCAGTTATTTAATTTCTTTCATTCGCTTTATTTTCACCTTTTTTTTTCTTTCGTTTTTATTTTATTTATTTTCTTTATAACTAGTTTGTCAGTCTCTTCTTTATGTGCAACATATTGAATGGCTCTCAGGTTTTCTTTTCTGTTTTGAATTTTTTTCTTCTTCGTTTGATTTAAATTTTCTGTTGAACTGACTGTCTGGTCAACGACTGTTTTTCTCTGCGCCAAACTGCATTCACTACCAATACAAATTTAATTTGTATAAATATTAATGCCTACTTGGTAATGGTAATTTTTTTGTGTGTTATCTCTCCGGCCATAAAGGCTTTAATAGAAAATTTGAATTTAATGGAAATTTATTGGAATTTATTTTAAAACTTTTTCGCTTACCTTCAAACATAATATGTCAGGCTATTCTATGGCAAAGAGATAATAAGTTTTGTAAAACTCTTATTGGACCATTTTAGTTTTTTTACTGGCTTTAAAAAAGGATTTTTGTTTTATTTTTTTAATTTAAAATATTGTTCTTCTAACAAACTATTTTGATCTCAGTTTAGTTTTTATGATGATGGTCTTCATAAAGATCAATAATTTAAGTTATTAGTATTGTATTTTTACCAAATTTGCTTAATATTGTAAAATAGATTGCATATAAAACTGACAAAAATTTTTTTAATTTAAAATTAAATGAATAACACATTTCCCGATCTTCAACTGTTAATTTTCATGCATTTAAAGGTAAAAATAGAAAACAAAATGACGATTTTAAAAGAGACTTTATTTCCTTTTCCCATTTACTAACTAATTTTCAAATACCAATTACTTAAGGTTAAAGAAGGTAATTGTTTTTCTCTTTAAATACAGTGAGCATCAAAAGAAACTGTACATTAAAAAAGTCATATACATACATTAATAAATTTTCGTTCTTTTTATTTAAAAATTGTTTCATTGCCAGTTTTTAAAATTGGAACAAAAAAAAATTCAAATAATTTCGAAATATTGTAAAAATTTTTCGGCAATTTGTGTTTGGTGATTGTTAGAATTTTATTTTTTTTTACAGTTTCTTTTGACGCTCACTGTATATTAAAAAATAAAAAAAAAAAAAATGTTTAAAATTAATTGCCATGCACAAACGTTAAAACATTTGAAACCTTCTCACACTCTTCGCACTCAAATTTTTAGTTTTCTTTTTTAATTTTTAAATGCTAAAGGTTTTCTTTAACAGTCAACAACTTGTTTAAAGCACAAATAAAAATATTTTTCTTTAATTAAAAAGAAAAATTGTTGATAGTAATAACAGCTTAAAAAAGAAATACCAACTATTTAAGAAAATTTCAAGAGAATCTTTAAAATAATGATCTCTGCAGCTATCACCACCATTCCACAATTTATTCCTTGTTTTTTTTCTATTTTTTTTACTTTTTGATGCTGCCTTTTGTACTTACAAACTAAGTTAAGTTACTTGTTCGTTTGTTTGTTTGGTTTTGTTCAAACCAGTATTTGCTTAATTTGACCTAAAAAAACAAAAGCCAAAGACATTATGTAACAACCACATACCACATTATTTAAAGATGAAACCGGTAGCACATAAACAACAAAGCAGAAGATTAAAAGACAAGTAAAAAAAAAAACAAACAAAAAATTATTAAAAAAGGTAACCAACCAACAAACTAAAAAATAAAAAAAAACAATGCAACTCCTTTTATGTGCAGCAACATAAACTGCAACAAAGAGGGAAAAAACCTGTAAATGAAGCCTGATATGTGACACACTTTTATGCTTACAATCTTATATGCGCACTGCACACACTGCAACAGCCATCAACAACACTGCCGTTACAGAGACCACAACTCATCTCTTTTTTTATTTACCAAAAACGTACACCAACTATTGCGTACAATTACTACATGTCAGTAACGTGTTTTTTTTTCTCTGTTTTTCTTAATAATTTTTTCCTCCTTTTTGGTACGTAAAAGAAGGTGAAAAAAATGATAAAAAAAAAATGGTAAAATAAGAGAAAAAAAGTGCCAGCAACAGTAATTGCATACAAAGATTTCAAATAACCTTGAGTTGCTCTGCTCTCTTCTTAAAGTTTCGAAAGGATGATGCTGATGCTAAAGCAGCATTTCATTTTCTGTTCTGCAAAAGTAACATGAAAATTAATGTAATTTTTATTACAATCGTTTTTGTTTTTGTTTTATTTTTTGCATTTTGTTTAGTACATATTTCTTTACCTAAAGCAAAAAAAGACCTTAATTGTAATTTGAGTTTGTATGTCACAACGTTTTTTAAATGAAAAAGGAGTTGACCCTGGTGTGCATATGGCATGCGATGACATGCTGATGAGGATGACGTTGGTGTGGCAGCAAAAAAATATTTTTTTTTTTTTCTGTAATTTATAATAATGTTCTGTAATAATTAACAACTATTACGTACATTACCTAAGTTCGATTAAAGTTGGTCTCCATACTTTAATGGCTTAAAACATTAGAAAGATTGTGTGTTAGAATCCACATATCATTCTGTATTTAAAACTCTTTAAAGTTGAACAAATCCTAATCATTACAACCCTTTAGTCAGGATTATAACCTAGTTTCTCACACCAACTATGTTGTGTGTGTTAATTTTGTACATGCGTGGCGGGAGCTACAGTTTAAAGTACAGTCCCAACGGCAGATTTTTTAAGAAACCTTTCATGGCAATTTTATTTACTCTCAGTTCTTTTTTGCCTGAAATCTGCTGAGAGGAAGTCGCCAAAGAAATATTTCCTCGTATTTCTTTTTATTGAAGATGTTTGAACTGGGGTTTAAACCGAGGCCTTATGTATAATAAGGCAACAAACTGCCCACTAGATTTAGTATACAACATGTGAGTAATTTTAGTTGCAATTAAAAACAAAATATTCTCTTATGGAAGAGCTTGTCTCCGGAACTAACATTTCCTTCATAATTAACCAAAGCAACCCTGACAAGTTATAAAAGCCAGATTATATAGAAACTTGTTATTTGTAAAACTTAAATGTACAACAAATAATTAAGTTTACCAAGTGGTGTAATCCATAAGATATAATTAAAAAAAAAAATCAATTATTTACACCTTAAAAGAAAGGAAATTTTAAATCATTTGTTGGAAAAAAAAATCCAAAAAAAAATTACATTTTAATAGGCTTCTTCCGCCAATTGTGTTATATTTTTCAACAATTGTCTTAAGGGCTTTTCTGTAAGCTTTATTTCATGGTGTTTTGTTTTGTGTTGTGACATTTATCTACTTGGCTTAAATTATTGTCATTTGCTATGAGAGAAAAAAAAATTGTATAATTTTTATCAATTGACTTTCACTTTTTTCGTTGTTGGTGTGGTAAATGTTGGTTGGGATTTGTATTGTTTGTGAAAAAATATTTCAAGTGGAGCACGTTTAGATAAATTGCAATTGCTGTCGTATTTTCAATTATTGCCACACATACATTCACCAAATGTATACGATATATATAAACCAATATAAGCCAATAAACAAATATAATCATACAACAACATCAACAATAACATAACAATTTACATAATATTGAAATTTACTTTTAAGAAGACAAAAAAAAAACACAACCAAAAATGAAGAAAAATTGAAATTCGTTGCGGTGTTTAGAAGAAAAAAGATCAGATCAGTTGATAAGTTTATAATTTAAGAATACAATGCGTTATTAAATCTCGGAAATATTTACCATTACATCCCTCTACAGTAACATAACATATTTGATAGAAGATAAGGCCTTTAAAATATTTAAGATTTTGTTGCCGATATTTTTATGTTTCTCTCTCTCTCTTTTAATTTCATTAAGAGTAGCAGTAACTGTAAATCGTAATTTGTGTTTTATATTTCATTAGAAACTCTATAAATCTTGGTACATACAGTGAGCGTCAAAAGAAACTATACACTAAGGATCGAATTCTAACAATCACCAAACTCAACTTTTACCATTCAAGGAGAGTGCCCGAAAAAATTTGAAAATATTTTAAATAATTTTTGTAATTTTTTTTTTTCTGTTTCAATTTTAAAAACTGGCAATGAAATAATTTGAAAACAAAAATAACGGTAATTTATCAATACATAGCTTCTTTTGACGCTCACTGTATATACTATATTTTTTATATATATTTTGTTGTTTAAATAAATTAGAAATGTTGGCCCATATATCAATTTAAAAGGTTCGTTTAAGCCGTCAATCAAATTCTATTAGAAAGGATTTATTGTCCCAAAATAACTTTAACAAAATTCAACGAAAAATGAAAAAATATATTGTAAGAAAAAGCATTCATCTTATGTAGTAAATAAACGTGACACATGACTTTTTTTCTCAAATTTACAAACGATTAAAATAAGCCATTAGAGAGGTAGAGAGAGAGGTAGAGTAAGGCTTTAAGTCTAACCATTTAGTGTTAAGTGTACAAGGCGTAGATGATTTAAAACCCCTTCAAATTTTTTTTTTTGTTTTTTGATTATTTCTCAACTTCATGGCTAGTTAAACGCAATAAAAAATTATTATTAAAGCCCTAAAAGTATGAGAAAATAAATAACTTTTATTTTCAACAATTTCATGGTTCAGCTAATACAGTTTAGAAAAAAATTTCTTTATTTTATAAAAAAAAAAAATTATAAATTTTTTACTTTCAAATGACTATAATTAAATATTTTACAAAGTCATTAAATAAAAAAAGTCAAACAAAAAAGTAAATGTTTGTATAGAAAAAAAAATAAAATAAAAATAAACAAAATTAAAAATAAAGCAAATCATCTAATTATAATAAAATTTAACACCAAGAAAAAAAATAACACTTAACAGTCAGTCATTAATTAAAAATAAAAAATGGTAGACGAGTTTCAATGTCTTGCTGTTGCCTGTATACATACATACATACGTTGATATTTTGAATATTGTGAGTCAAGTCCAATATAAATTGAGTGTGATATATTGCTGGTATAGCATTGGCCTCCGTAAACTGACCGACTATATAACGGTCATTGACGTTTGCACTTGCCGCACTATGTGGCATATCGAACGACCACCACTGAGTTGATGTTAAAGGTAGTTTAAGGCTAATGGTGTTATTTTTCTTCATTGTTTTTCGTAATTTTTTGTATGCATTTTACATGTGGTTTATTAACCACTTTAGTTTAAAAGCGAAATTAAAAAAAAACTCAAACAAAAAACTGCAACAAATTTAAAGTCAATATTTCATTTCTCTTTTTTTTCATGTTTCAATTTTTTTTTCACAGTTCAATAATTTGTAAATATTTTTTATTTTCTATTTTAATTTATTATATTTATTGAAAAATGCCATTATTTTAAATTATTTATTGTAATTTTATTTTGATGATGTAATTTAAAACAATTTTCAGTTTTTTTTATTCATTTTTTTTTTTGCTTAGAAAAATTTATTAAAGGTGTAATACAAATTGATTTAATTTGTCTGTGGTTGTTTTGCTTTTTAACTGTGAACAATAGTTGCAAATAAGTTTTCCTCTTTTTTTTTGATATTTTTTCACAACAACATTTTTTTTGTAGGTTTTTGTTGTTATAACCAGTTGAAATGCTATCCATAAAAGGGATTTGTTTTTAAATACAGTGTGTTTTGCCTCATTTTTGTGGTTAAGCAATTGGATTATCACACAATTTTCTAAAACACATTCAATGTTATGTCATACCCAGCAAATGATTTCCATTTTTATTTTTACAAAAAAAAAGCAAAAGTTAAAATAAAGTGAAATTAAAATGGCATAAAATGATGTATAAAAAAATGAACTGTTAAAATACATCATTCAAATAAAAATAAATAATTACAGTTACATAATGTTAAAGGGAAATTTGAAATATCGATTAAACAATTGCCAAAGTACAGCATGATTCTAATCATCATATTTCTGTACAAAATTTATTGCCTAAACTTTAAACATTTTTTTAAAATTATTTAAAATTTTTAAAATTTAAATGTGTATGTTAAATATTATATATATATATGTATACAATACATAATAATATAAATTTATTTTAAAAACAAAAATTTCTTTTCCCTGTAATTTAATACAATTTTCCTGTTAAATAAGACTTATTTATAAAACATTTGTATTTTGTAGCATACTTTTAAGCTGCTATTTATTTAGATATTTTCACTCTCATGCATTTGCATGTATGAGTTTATAAGCTTATACTTAGTGTATGCACATGTAAGTGCTACTACCATGAGGTGCGAAAATTTTGAAAGCCATCGTTCATTTAGTTTTGTTGGTATTCTATGCAAGCATACATGCATACTTTTTAAAAACTGGATTTAGTAGTAATTTAGTTTAGTTGCAACATTTTGTGGCTTATGTTGTGTACTATCATTTGTTTAATGTTGTTGTGCTTTTGTTTACATATTTATTTATTATGTTGTTGTTATTGTTGTTGAATTTATTTTTTTGTTAATAAAATTATACAAAGAGCTGACTTACTTTACTGCGGTTTATTTGAGAAGGGATTTTGTTGATGGTACTCTGGTTGGTTGCACTTATTTAGAAATACGAATTTAAAAGGGCTTTTAAAAGGTTGTTAAATATAATTTTAAATATATTTGTATTCAAAAAACTAAGTTTTAAACATTTTAGCAAGAGATATATGTGACAAATTATTAATTTCTAATACATACATACACAATTGGTTATTATGTATAATCCTACAGTCAGGATTACGACCCCTAGCGTATATTGTGTGTATTAATTTTAGAGGTAAGTGGTGGTGAAACTTACAGTTCAAAGTCGTTTCCAAACGACAGATTTTTTTTTTTGAAACTTTTCATGACAATTTTTATTTACTCTCAGAATTTTTGCCAGAAATCTGCTGAAAGGAAGGCGCCGAAGAAATATTTGTTTATGTTTCGTTTTGTTGGATATGTCTGACTTGAGGTTTGAACTGTGGCCTCACGTGTAATAAGCCATGTGTTATAAGCTATTCGACTGCGACGGCTTCATAAAAATTTCTAACATTTAGTTTAAAGTCAATATTCCATGTCCTTAATGCCGTTTGCCGTTAAAACCAAACATAACTTCTGTACATATTTGCGATGCAATTCGATCCTGAATACTATATATGCCCTGACGGTCTTAGTTCAGTTTCCAATAGAACAGCAAGTTTACACAGAAAGTGTTGTACCGATTACCCAAAAAGCTCCTTAGCCAAACAGTTCGTACAATAGTAGTAAAGTTCATAACTCTTTTCGAAACTTTCGAACCCCGGTCGTAGTCTAGTAGGCAGTGTGTTGGCTCATTAGACGTGAGGCTACGGTTTAAACCCCATGTCATAGATCTCCATCAAAATGAAGTATGATAAAATATTTCTACGGGGACTGCATCTCTGCAAATTTCTGCCAATAACTCTGAGAGTAAATAAAATTACCATCTACGACGACTTCCTCTCATAGATTTCTGCCTCTGAAGGTTAATAAATTTGCCATGAAATGTTTCTTAAGATAAGTCTTTCGTTCGGAATGGATTTTACACTATAGGTCCCTCCACACCTGTATTAAATTAACACACAATACACATACATAAGTGATGAGAGAAGCTAGCTCGTAATCCTGACTGAAGGGTTGTAATGGTCAATTATGTATGTATGTACTTAAAATAATAGAACTACACGTATGCAAGATTTTCCTTCCCTTAATTATTTGCACATAAATTTCATATTCTCCAGCAAACACCATCTAAAGCAACGCACAATAATTACAGCAATGTAGGTAAAATTGATGGGGCTATTTAACATAGTAAATATTGGCTAATTAAAATACCGTGTCAAAATGTTGTTTACGAAACCTTTTATAACCTGACAACTAAATGAGCCTGACATTGATAGCAATGGCTTCAAATTTTATAGAAAAAGAAAAATACTTCAGATTATTATGTAGTATTTTTAAATATTTAAAATATTTGTTGTTATTGTTGTTATTATAATAAATGTCAGTTCGTATTGCTTTCATATGTCATTTAAATATTTTTTTGCCATTGTGTATACTGAAAGCAGTTTTATTTAAAGCCTACTGTTAACTGTTTGCTAGAGAGCTAAATGTTATAAACAACGTGTATAAATAAATACAAAATTTTAAATAAAAATTATAATATCACGATATGTATGCTATGCACATACGTATGTATGTGTGTCTCTATTTGCAGTAAATTTGTAGTGTTAATTAATTGAATGCTGTTTTCACACACATACACACCCGGTATATAATAAGATTTTTAATTAGTTTTGACACATGTGTTGGTCTTTTTTGTTTGTTTTAATTGTATGTGCATTTTTTGATTTAATATTAATTTGTTTAACCATAAACAATATTAATAATTTATTTGATTTTATTTGTTTGTTTGTTTTTTGTTTTTTAGCTGTTGCCCAGGATAATTTTAAATGCCCTGATGATTTTGGTTTCTATCCACATGAGGTGTCTTGTGATAAATACTGGAAATGTGACAATAATGTTGCCGAATTAAAGACCTGCGGTAATGGTTTGGCTTTCGATTCTTCGGATCCAAAATATTTAACTGAAAACTGTGACTACTTGCACAATGTTGATTGCGGTGATCGTGCACAATTGGGTAAGTTTGGATATTTAATGAAATAAAAAAAAACAATTCTCTACCATTTTTTTTACTATGTTTTTGTAGAACCTCCAATTTCTACACCCCACTGCTCTCGTTTGTATGGTATTTTCCCCGATGAGAACAAATGTGATGTCTTCTGGAACTGTTGGAACGGTGAACCCTCTAGATATCAATGCTCTCCCGGTTTGGCTTATGATCGTGATGCTCGTGTCTGCATGTGGGCCGATCAAGTACCAGAATGTAAAAATGAAGGTAAATTCGTTTGCTTGCTATTCACTTGTAAATGTCGCTAAACTCTTAAATCCTTTGTTTATAGAAGTTGCCAATGGTTTTGCTTGCCCTGCTGCCGGTGAATTGGCCAATGCTGGTTCATTCTCCAGACATGCTCACCCTGAAGATTGCCGTAAATACTACATTTGCTTGGAAGGTGTTGCCCGTGAATATGGTTGCCCTATTGGTACTGTATTCAAAATTGGTGACAGTGATGGCTCTGGCAACTGTGAAGATCCCGAAGATGTTCCCGGCTGGTAAGTTCAAATTTTTTGTTCGTTTTTTTATTTAACCCTGGTGTTGGCAGCTTTAAAGCTTTTACTGTGCACTCAAAGCGTACTGCAAATAGCAAATATTGTTGTTAGTAGCCATATTTTCTGCTGCTTGTTTCTTTTTCTTATTTTTTTTTATCTCAACTTGCTTAATTTGTTTTGTTTTGTTTGTTTTAAAAATTAAATATTTAAGTCACCTTTTTACTATTTTTGTTTTGTCTAAAATACATGCCACTTGAATAATTAAGAAAAAAAAAAATGAAAAAATATGTATGAACCTCACATTATCCTCAAAACCGCTCACAATGAAAATCCCTTTACATTACAGCGAAGACTACTACGGCGATTTGGATTTGAAGAGCATCCGTAAAAGTGAACTTTTAGCTGGTCTGCATAGTGAAGGTCGCAACAAGAGCAAAACCAAAGCTGTCCCCTCCTCCTCATAAACTCATGCATCTTAACACTACTACTCGTACTACTACTACTACATAAACAAACTGAAAACAAAGAAATCAAAACACAAAACATCTACTTTTACTCATACATATACACAAACTATCTTCCGCTTCTCTTAATAATACATACCACAACACAACTTCCACTACCACCAATACAATAAGACATAAACTTACATAAACAACAACAACAATATAATATCCCTACAAATAACTCCCCCATCCAGAAAGGAAGAAAAAAAGTGAAAAAGAAAAACAAAATGAAAGAGAAAGTATAGAAATTTCAAAAACAAAAAAATGTGTTTGTGTAGGTTTTTATTTCCTGTTATAACAGGAAAAGGTTTATAAAACAAAAAAAAAAAAAAAAATTAAGCAGTAGAATGGAGTGAAACTAATACTTTTGTTGTGTTCTCTGTATGAGCTTTAGGTTTTTCTCTTTTTTTTGATTATTTTTTTATTTGATTAAATGATGTTTGTGAATTTAATATTTTATTTTTTGTTAAATAATTCAAAATTTTGTTTTATTTTTTAGTTTGTTTTTATTTTTCTTTTTATATAAAAAAAATTAAAGAGTTTATACAAAGCCATCAGAGAAAAAAGCATAGAAATAACTTTATATTATAATATATAAATTAAACAAAAACAAATAATATCAGCTGCGTGAACAAATTGAGTAAAATTATCAAAATTTTTTTTTATATAAAAAATGTCGTAAATAATTGTTTTTAGACATTTCTTTAAATTTAAGTAATTTTTGATTTTAAGTTTATAATTTTATTAAAAAAAAAAATAAAAAAAACCATTACGAAAAAATACAAAAAATAATTAAAAAATTAAAAAACAAAATTAGTTTGATTTTTTCCACTTTTTAAATGAATTTTCTAAACATTTTTCACATTTCAAAATTATAATAAGTTTCGAAACACTTAACACACATAATTAATCGTATATTGTACAAGATATACATATAAATGATAGCATTCTGATGGTGTTCGATTAAACAACTATTTATGAATGATTATAGAAAAAACTTTAAAATTTATTAATTTAGGTGCCCCTGGGTTCGATTACCAGAAAAAACTCTGGGTGTTTGTGATTGTTTGTATGACATTATGTATGATGAACTATAATAATAAAAAGAAATTAAGAATTATTAAAAAGTTATTCTCGAGAAAAAAGTGACGAATTTGTATACCCTGCTCATTGTAAAAAGAAAAAAATGTCGCACACTACCACTCTTTCCTTTCTCCTATTACCTTTCTCCTTTCCTTTCTCCTTTCCTGCATTTTAACACAATACACAGCCTGAATAGGAGTCTCAAAAAATTAGCATTGAGATCGTTACTTCCACAACGTTTGGAGGAAAAGTATAACTTGCACGCGTTATTAAATTTATGTACATGATCTCTATACCGTTATATAAGAGTTTACGCAAACAAAAAAAAAGAGTGTCCTTGTTTTTTTTTTTTTTTTTTTGGCGTGTGAAGGTAGGGTTCAAAATGCCTTCGCACTTACAGTGACCGTCATCAACTGCGTCGAGTGATCCTCCTCTTCTGGGGATACTCCCTTCCCGGGACGGCTATCTGCATTACTTCGGGAAGGGCCCAGAACGACGCCCCGTTAGGGACCGTTGTCTACTCTCCCACGTCTGGGTACGCCATATTTGAAGCCAGCTTCATGCTATTGGCTCGTCTTCTCATGTATCATTTCGTTGTATTGTGTCAAGATCGACCTTCTTCCTGCGGAGTACACATTCAACGTATCTTCTTACAGTGCTCCATTTCGTCTCGCTTTCGAGCATTGCGTCCACAATGTTGTCGGGTGTAAATTCGCCAATTTGCTCTATCAACATGTTTTTCTCGTCTTGCCATTTGGAAAATTTATTCTCATGGGTATATGAAGATCCTCTTTGTATAACTTAACTTTGCATGCAACTTTAATTCCATTTAAGATCTTGTATAATATTTAGATTTCTAAGTTTTTTGGCCTGCGCTAAGTGTCCTTTGGCATCTCAATTTGGCTTGTAAAGCAGTTTCCGTTAATGCTACTGCTTGTCATCTTTAAACTCTGCATAGAACATTGTCAGAAGTGTCAATATGGCAATGAATGGATTCTCTGCTGATTGTTTGTTCACATAATTTTCATTGTAAAATGGTTGCCTGCTAATGACTTTATTGTTCAATATTATCACACATTTTCAAACAGTTCTTACGGAGAATAATGAAAACATAAAGCTTTGTATTTCAAACAAATATATAGTATGACGACCGTCTAATATTTGACAAAATTGTTATCCTCTGCACAACTGCTGATAGTTCCAGAGGTTCGACAAAATTTTATTCACTGTATTGTGAGATCGAACATCTGTTTGAAGATAAGTTGCATGTGTGATCAATTTATTTGTTCTTACTTGTTGAAAACTGATAATATATGGCCATATTCATTCGCTGAACTCTAGTACTCTAAGTGGTTTGTTCTATATTTAATGAGTTTAAGGCCTTAAGAGTTTTAAGGATTCCATCCTCTTTATGCTATCAGAATTCTATCTGATAGTATGGCACATCCAGCTATTATTATTACCAGATAGCAGCCTGGTTGTTGTTGTAGTATAATGTTATTAATACTTACGTTGTTAACTCTCATAGCCTTGGTTTTCTTGACATTTACCTCAAGTCTTCTAGTTTTGTTGGCTTGTTGGAGATCTTTTTATCATCCGTATAATTCAAATCCTCTCGAAGGCTCGAAGGAGTCCATGTAATTCATTTTCTCGCTGTATAAAGTTCGATCATGAATAGCCGACGTGGTACGGGGCGTCCTTGTTTAAATCATGTACGGTTCAATTGACTCTCTTATTTACTTTCGCATTCGAAAAATCAAAAGAAGGCATACAGCGGCATATTTTAAGAATGAATATGCAAACATTAGCAGATGTAACAAAGAAACAAAATAAATTTGGAAACATTTTTTTAATTTCTATAAACGAATTCTTCTTAGTTTGAAAATTTTTTTCATTGATTTTCAATAGATTCGTTCCACTGTTTACAATAATAACTTTGTAATTTCTTAGTATAGCCGTTGAGTGTACGTCTTAATTGTCTTACAAATTCGACCTTGAATTGTTTGATTTTCTTCATCACAATATTGAGTAAGTGAGCTGATACATTGCCTTTATGAAACATACAAACATAGCTGGCCATTACAGCCCTTCAATCAGGATTACGACCTAGTTTCTCACACCACTCATGTCTTGTGTGTTAATTTTTTTATATGAGCGGCGGGACCTACAGTTTAAAGTCGATTCCGAACGACAGATTTTTGAGAAACTTTTCATGGCACTTTCATTTACTCTCAGAGTTTTTGACAGAAATCAGCTGAGAGGAAATCGCCGATGAAATATTTTTTCATATTTTCGTTTTGATGTCTGACCTGGAGTTTGAATCCGGGCCTTACGTCTAATAAGCCAACACACTACCTACTAGACTACGACGACTTATTTATGAAACAAAGTCGGCTAATTTTAATATCGCCCTCTTACATTTCTAAAATATTAAAAATCAAATTCTTAACAAAATTCCAAAAGGAAAAAAATATTTAAAAATTTTTAAAGTTTTCTTGCATACTCTGTTTAAAACAGAAGATAAGGTCACATTTGAATCATACTGAAGAATTAAAGAAATTAAAAAAAGAAAACAAAACGAAAAAATGAAATAAATAAAATAAAACTAAATTAGAACAACTCCTTAAAGGACTAGCAAAGTTTCATTTTACAAACGAAAAGAGGAAAAGAGAGGAGAACAGAAGAAAATTATTTGTAAAGAAATGCGGGTCTTTGGTGGTTTCAAGTTAATAGTTTCACAGTGACTTTTATGTTTGTGTTGCAATACAAACAAACAAACATACGTATGCAAATACTCATACAGATACAATAAATAAAACTACTCTTATGTAGTCATAGTCTTAGACTGTGTCTCTCTCTCTCTCTCTTTCTCTCTTTTATAGTTATAGTTTACTCCCACAATTAAAAAAAAAAAAGAAAAAATCTCACTACATTTACTTTTTAAAGTTATGGTTTTTCCCCTGTGTTTTCTTCTCCGTTGTGTAAATAAGTATCTCTTGTGAAATTGTGTAAATGTGGTTGTTAGGTTTTGTGGTAGAAGTAGTGATGGTGCACAGAAACAAACCAGTGGAATAAAGCAAGATTATCCAATTAAAACTTTTTTGAATTAAATAAACACTTCTTTAGAGTACGAATGTTATAAAAAAAATGTTAAAAAAAAAAATACTTTTTTATGTTGCTCTCATATCTTAACATTCAAATACAAATATTTTGTTTTTGTTTTTTGAATTGACAATTATAAATGTAATTAAAAGTGAAATAGGGATTTAAAGTTTTAATTAAATCGGATCTGAATAACAACTAGTATGGTTCTAAAAGACACCAGCTAATAAATTTTGATTCCATGAGACCTACAAACTTACAGTTCAATCTATAGAGGAGGCCCTTACTACGATAATGAGTCTATTCTAATAAATTTGCGCTGCAAACAAACGAGGTCTTCACGTGTAGCAATACTAAGCTGCACAAAAATCTCTCCAAAACCTCTTTTCTTTCTTTTTCTTTCCAGAGGAACTAATAACATTTCATTACTCATAAAGAGTACAAGAACAATGTACCACCATCTTTCCTAACCTAACCTAAAGCTATTTTTTAAATGAACTCCCGCTCATATACTAGCCCGGTTGAAATATATAAATTTTTGAGTTGATAGATAATCAAATCATTTCTAGCTATCAGAAGACCACCATCTTTTATGCGAATTCGAAAGGTTATCAGTCACTAGACCTATTTTATTCTTTGGAGCTCATGCTGTTACAAAGGTTCTAACGAATCTCAACACAGAAATATTTTCTGGACCAGATTGTATTCCGGCAGTGGTCCTGAAGGGGGGCTCTTCTGCGCTCACACGTCTCTAAGCCATCTATTTCTGTGCCTCACTGAGTATATATATTTTTTCATCTAACGTTAAGGTTACTAATGTAATGCCAATATGTAAAGTGGAGAGGATAATAACTCAGAAAACTATCGCTCAAAAGTAATATGATTCAAGTTTGTGGAAAGCATGAACTACTAATAATTTTTCAAATGTCCAGAGTATAAATTCCTATTACCCATATACAATACGGTTATTGTCAAGCAGAACCAATCCTTCCAATGATCTCGTGAAAGCAAGGTTGAGGCTCCAATATATTTTCAAACCATCATACAATTTCATGAAGCCGCCGTATTCTAGTAGGTTAGGTTAGGTCGAAGTGGTAGCTCTGATATCAAAAAGCTCACTTGAGCACGCATAGCGGCCCGTTGTGATGCCACGGGTAGGTAGTATGTTGGTTTAGTAGATAGGAAGGAGGCCATGTTCAAGCCCCATGTCAGGCACCTCGAACAAAACAAAATTTGTTAAAAAAATTTTTATTTCTTCAACTACTGTCTCTCAGCAGATTTCTGGCAAGAACTTCGGTAGTAAATAAAATTGCCATGGAAAGTTCTTAAAAATCTGTCGTTCGGTGTCTACTTTAAACGGTGGGTCCCGCCACTTATGTATAAAATTAACGCACACAACATTAGTGGTGTGAGACGATAGGTCATAACCCTGACTGAGAGATTGTATTGACCAATTATGTATGTTGAGTAAAACAGCTGAAAAGTAGTAAAATCTGCTTGTGTATAACCTTACGTGTATGTATGAGTTTTCGCTAGAAATATTTGAAATTCTTCTTTATGTTGTAATTAATGTATTCTATTTAAAGATCATTGCGTAATTTGAAGTCTGATGTAAGTCCTTGAAGAAACATACACAAATATTTTATTCTTTTAGTAAACAATTGAAGGTTTCATAGGTGACTATTAACCGTTTTAGAACTTTCTCATTTGAAACAAAGCCTTTAAATTTATTTAATTAAACAAAAACAAATACAAGTGATTAATGGTTATACTTGATGAAACAATCCTTCAATACTGGAGATTAGAATGAAAGTCTCAACAAACCACTACACATACTCAAATACACACAAACATTCTCCAGATCTACTGTTTGCTGCAATTAATAAACACAATATATATTTATAGAATTGTTAATAATGGCTGAATAACTTTATATTTATGCACGTGTGTGTGAGTTATGACAGTATATTTGTGCATAAAGAATTTCAAACAAAGAAAATCTGAGAAAATTTAATACAATGCTGCTACACTGTTCGTCTTAACCAAACCGTATACCAAAGCAACAATACAAAAATAGCAAAATCCAAAGACTACACATGTGTATATACCATATTTGTATGTACTAATACATATTTTAGTATATTCTTATGTTTGCGGGACTCTTTTTATTTGTGTTTTGTGTTATTGTTTTATTCTATTTAAGCCAGTAAATATAATCCCTTTTTTTCTTGCCATTTTGACTTTAATTAATTTTAATGACGATAAGTACTGAATTATATAAAAAGTGGCAAAAAAAAAAAAAAAACGAAACAAATATAGACAGTGGTGGAAAAAATATAAGCACACGTTAAAATTTTAATTGTGAAGGAGTGTTTTTAGAGGCTTGATTAGAAGCCTATTCCAGTCTTCCGACAAATCATTAGCGATATAACTGAATTTTGACATTCAGAAAATGTAGAAATGTTTAGTCATTATAGCCAGTGTAATAGTAGATCTGTGCCAGTGAAAACCCAGGTTCAAACTCCACGTCAAACATCTCCAACAAAACAAAATATGATTTCTGGCAAAACTGTGAGAGTTAATAAAATTGCCATGAAAAGCTCCTCAAAAAAAAATCTATCGTTTAGAGTCGACTTTAAACTGTAGGTGGGACCTACTCATCTGTAAAATTAACACACACAACATACTTGGTGTGAGAAGCTAGGTCGTAATCCTCACTGAATTGTTGTCATGGCCAATTATGTATGTATTATTGTGTATTTCCGAATTTCAAACTTGTTTTTTTTTATGTATAACTGCTTGGAATTTAAACATGTGTTGAAAGAGCAGAGCGTCGTACGCTGTGTTTACAATATTTTTTTCTTTTCTAATTTCTTTTTTAATTAAATTTACAAATTTTAATTAAAAGCGTACAAAGAATTGTAGATATGTTATTAAAAATATATAGTGTCCCTTCAATTTTGTCCAATACTGTATATATGTATTTATATAAATATGTTAGGTAAGCCTGTATAACAACAAGAAAAAAAAGTGAACAATAAACCAAACTGAAACAAGGAATAAAAATATAATAAAAATTCTTAAGTACATTTGAGAACGTAAAATATTAAAAAAAAGTCTATAATAAGATTACTAAGCAAACAAAAGAAAAGAAATTAAAAAAAAAAAAATTATTTATTTAATTTCATTTATAAGAAAAACAAAAAAGAAAAGCCCAGAATGAACATAGTAGTCTGACAGACAATTTTATAACCACAAAATAAAATGAGCCAACAACAGTACACTCAACAATACAATACACATAACTCATCTCAACTCAACTCACCTACTGTGCTAAATTGTTGACATTAAAAATTAAAACAATTGATGATGCAGGTGTATTCAAGGCAAATAAAGATTGCAGATAAGTGTCTGTGCTTTTAATAAAACTAAACAAATATGATACACATGTGTTCGTTCATTTTGTCAATATGTTATCAATTTTGAAATAAAATAAATATCATAAGCCAAAATGACCTTGTAATTGAATTCGTATAAGAAAACTGAATATGTTTTTTTTTTTTTTTTTAATTCTATTTAAAATGACCTATTTGTGATGAGTTTATTGTTTTATTGTGATGCGATTTGACCATTTTCTTTTGAAAGTATTAGAATACAAAAGTTTATTTGGTCCAGAAGTCGTCGTAACCTTGTAGGCTACTGCAGATTCCTAACAAAAACTATGATAGTAAATAAAATTGCCATGAAAAGTTTCTCAAAAATCTATCCATTGGAATCTATTACAAACTGTAGGTCTCGCTACTTATGCATAAAATTAACACACATAATATAAGCGTTGTGAAAAGCAATGTCCTTAAGGGTTGTTATTATCTATTATATATGCACATACACTTGTGAATTATTAAAAATTTGTTTATTTATTTATTTACCGTTGTTTATGTTATTTATTTATTTTTTTATTTATTTATTTTTATGACTTTCTTCAGTATAAATATACATATTTCAAGAATTTATTTTTTTTATTTTACCAAATTCGTACGTATGTAATTGATAATACATACATAATTGGTCATTACAACCCTTCAGTCAGGATTATTGACCTAGTTTCTCACAGTTTAAAGTCGACTCCGAAGTTTAAAGTCGACTCCGAACGACAGATTTTCTTTTTTTGAGAAACTTTTCATGGCAATTTTATTTACTCTCAGAGTTTTTTCCAGAAATCTGCTGAGAGGAAATCGCCGAAGAAATACTTTTTGTATTTTGTTTTGATGTCTGGCCTGGGGCTCGAACCCTGGCTTTACGTCTAATAAGCCAACACACTACCTACTAGACTACGGCGACTTCATGTAATTAATAATATAATTGTCAAAATAAATCAATTATTTTATAAATATACGAGTATTTCAATAATATATATAATGATAAGAATGTTGAAGATTTTTTTAAATATTTCATTATGCATCGATTAAGATCCTAAATTTTTCAAATTAGTTTGTCACGTTTGTATTTTAGATTTATTGATATTGCTTTGGTTTTTTTTCAATTCTGTTTTTCTTCTGTATGTACATTTTTTAGCTTTGCTTCACTGTATGGATATTTTGTTATACTATATTTAAGTTGAAATATTTTATTGTAGTGTGTTAGGTTAGTTTAGGAGGCTAAACTCCACGAAGGAAGAGGTCTAGGCCCCACATAATTAATTCTAACCGGGGGTTAATCATTCCCTAGAGAAAACCATTCAGAATTTTGCTATCGCAGCAATCTTTACATTCTTGAGCTTGGTAAACGATGTCAGACAATTAGATTTCAGAGACTTCCGACTCTTCATGACAAGAGCAGGACACTGACAGACGCACAGCTCCAGCAAAAATGCCGAGTCTTTCGGTATGCCTACCAAAAAGGCAGTGACCCGTAAGAATTATAATTGTGCGATGGATGGCCATACGATTTAAGTACAGAAGTGAGTCAGTCCTCTTCTGGTCCACACGTGCCCAGCAAAGTCTGCCAAGGAGATTGAGCCTCCTCGTAAAATGAGTGTATAATATCCAAATGAACAGAAGCAATGGGAATGACTATGACCTGCTACGTATCGACCCTAGCTAGCTCATCAGCAATGCAATTTCCAATATCCCTGTAACCCCGGAACCCATTACATTTGAATGGGGTGTCCTAGAAAGACAAGAGGAAACTCTTTACAATGTAAACCTGTCAAATAACAAGAACCATATTCATTTTCAAATAATTTTTCTTTTCTAAATTTTTGAAAATTGTTTTTAATTAATAACTTAATATCCTTTTATACACTTGCTGCACTAGTCAACTGTGGTACTACACCGAAAATTAAATAATCTTGGTATTGTAGCGTTTTTCTTTCGAGTACACATTTTTGTTAACTTTGTATCATATTTTCTTATATTTTACTATTTCACAATATTGTTATATTTGACTCATATTATTTGATTGTTTTGAAACTGGACTAATTTAATTTTAGCTCTCAATTAGTGTATACTTATGTTTTTTTTGAGAAAACACTTCTTCATAATGTAAACTTGTCAAATAAGAAAAACCATTTGTTTTGTATTAGTTTTTTTCATTTGCAGCATGACACGCAGAAAGAAAAACGAAATGTAAGCAAATGTCAAGTAAAAGTAAAGAAAACAATTAAAAAAATATATATGAATTTATAGAAATATTTAAATGAAAATTCTGGTTAAAGGGAGTTATGAATATTAAGAATAATTAAGTGAGTTTAAAGAAACAAACTATTGTCAACAAATATCATCATTTTATACACAGTGAAATTTCCCATAGGCGGACAACGACCGTCAGTTTTGTTCTCTGTAGGAAAGTAAGTGGAGATTTTACAGTATATAGTTTGTCAAATCAACTCTGAAATAAGTTATAATACCAGTAATATAACAAATGGTTTTAAGTACCAGAAAATGGTAAAGGATTATTACAATATCTCCCTCCTAAGCGGATAATCCTCCCATGACAGAATACGGACACCTTTTTCCAGGACGTATGATATTTTAGTTTCCCTTAACCGGACAGTTTACAGCACGGTAAGATGATCGTTTACATTTTTCTTTATTCGTAATCAATGTTGCCTTTTTGGTAATATTTTTATTTATTTTTTAATTGCTTTCTAAGAAACGCTGCCACACTCGTCTGAAGATGAGCTAGAAATTAAATTTAGAGACAAGTTAACTTCTTATAAAGCAGGTTTAATTTTAAATTAAATCTTTTCTTTTATACTTATATCACTGCGACATAGAAGGTGTTAAAATGCTGATCGGTCTTCAAATTCATCTCTAGGTTGTTGATGTTAAAGGAAAAACTCGCCAAGAAAAATTTCTAACTTTTTTTTATCCAGTTGATATGTATATGGCCTTACAAATTTTTTTTTCTTTTTTAATCGGAAAAATCTGAATGAAAATAATGTTTACTTTGACTTATTTTTGTACATTTTCGGTGCTCCCAGCCCATGTTCATATATACTTTCTAAACCAAAATGGAAATGTATACAGCAATTCGTAAATTTTATATCGCTGACTTTATAATTTATTCCAATAGAGGTACTACAGAAATCCTTGGATATAAGCACCCCGAATAATTCCCCGGTTAGTGGCACTGAAAGTTAGACAATCTTGATTTTTGCTTTAAAATGTTTTGAAACTATTTCGATAAATGCATTCCACTTTTAAGCATTCCCCCCGCTTCTAAACGCGAAAAATTTTACCTCATACTTTAAATTTACGTTAAAAAAAAATTGTTTATATGCACCCGCTTTGTGACAACTTTATTTCCAAAATTCATTCTGCTCTCTAGCACCCCGGTGCGCGCGATTTAATGTTTCTAGATTTCTTGAGCCATTGGAAGCCAAAATTTACCACTAATACAGCAGATTTATTAGAAAAAGTAGTAAAAAAAAATTGAATTCAAATTCCTACAATATTCCTTATGGTTTCATTCTCCTTGAGGCAGAGGTTCCACTCTACCCCATTCAGAAGGCATAACCAACGCAATCTCTATCTGATCTGATGCAGGTCTCAACGAGTCAACTGTGTGATTCTCTGCCTAGTTAGTCCTACAAGAGGACTCTTGACTGTGTCTATAAAGTCTAATGCGGATCCATCTCCTTCATATCCTTCATCCTGTAATCCCAAAATATTTCATGGGACCAGCAAATTATCTTTGTTCATCACACCGAGCTATAGAAGATGATCAAATCCCTTATTGTCAGCAATGACACAAATATAATTCTATCAGCTTGAATGACACGCAGTTCTTTGCTCTCTGGTGCAGGATTTCGATATAGGAATTCCTTGCTTACAAACACTGTCCTGCAAGCATTTTTGAAAGCGCTTGTATGTGGGGAATACTGTATTTTCATATACGAAACGATTATATTTTTTAACTAGGATTCCTTTCTTTAAACTCACTTAATTATTCTTAATATTCGTAACTCCCTTTAACCAGAATTTTCCGTTATATATTTTTCTAAACTCTTAGATCTTATTTTTTTCCTAATTTCCTCAATTATTTGACTTCTGTATGCATTTCGTTTTGATTTGGTTTTGAAGTGTGCCAATTCTAAAAATATGCTTTTTTTGTTTGTTTATTATTTAACAAGTTTCCATTGTAAAGAAGTGTTTTCTCGAAAGATGTACATAAGTATGCACTAATTGAAAGCTAAAATGAAATTAGTCCAGTTTCACAACAATAAAATAATACGAGTCAGATGTAAGTAACAATGTCGTATAATAAAATGTGATACAAGGCTAGGAAAAATGCACACTCACAGAGAATATGAATATAAGCTCATACTCATATTCATGCTTGTATTTTTCTTTATGAAAATTAAAAAAAAAAAATAAAATCTGCAATACAAATACATTTTCAAGAATAGTGTTGCCCACTACAAAAACAATTTACAATGAAGGGATATTCATAACTATTCCATAAAGCTTAGAACATGCATAAGAAACAACTTCCTTTCATATCTCCGGCTAATTAACAAAAATCTTCAATATTCTTGAGAATATGCTTCATATTTTGTTTATGTTTATTGAAATTTTTGTCTAATTTGTAGAAATATTTTTGTAAAATAATACATTTATTTTGGCAACAATTGGCAGGACATACATAATATGTGCAGAAAATCATAGAAAACAATTTCAAAAACCAAAAAAAAAAAATTAAAATAATCAACAAAAGCTAGAACTACAAAAGAAAATAAAACATATTGTTTTATTTTTTTGTTATAATTTTCCAAATGTGGTAACAAGAATACAAATACAATGTGGTATGACATTAAAGAATAAAAAAAAAAACGAAAAGAGACTTGAAACATTATAACACAATCAGACCGCAATTGTAAGAAGAACAGAGTAATAACAAAATGAAAATAAAATTCAATTAAATGAAAATGAACAGGAGAAAAGGAAACATATTTTCTAGGACAACAATTTCTAGAAAATTCAAATATTTTCATGGATACACTTCTACTTGAAATATGCAGGAGTAAGCATTTTGTTGAGTAAATTTATTGTAATTCATACGATTATTAACGATTATTAGAAAAACAAAATGAGTGTTGTTATCTTGTGAGGAGTTTTAAATTATTGTATTGCATAGGGGTGCCACATGTTCGCCAAGTTGGATCTTATAAGTGGTGAACACTGGCAACAACCCTATCTTTAGGAGACTCAGGTGCGAATACACTGAGCCGGATGTCTTATTGCACACCGTGAGTCTGACAGAAGCAATCGTTGGGTGGGAAGTTATGAAATATTTCAATGGAAGTCTCCACCTCTATATTATCTACGGAGGGAATGAATGTTGTTCCACCACCAAGGATGGAAGGAACATGCAAGTGGAATATTGCCAATGTTTTCACGAAAAACTATGGTGATTTATCGCGAACATAGACTGGAATAGAAGTCAATTCTTGTAGAATACAATGGTACATACATAACATACATAATTGGTCATTACAACCCTTCAGTCAGGATTACGACCTAGCTGCTCACACCACTCGTGTTGTGTGCGTTAATTTTATACATGAGTGGCGGGACCTACAGTTTAAAGTCGACTCCGAACGACAGATTTTTGAGAAGCTTTTCATGGCAATTTCATTTACTCTCAGAGTTTTTGCCAGAAATCTGCTGAGAGGAAGTCGCCGAAGAAATATTTTCATATTTTCGTTTTGATGTCTGACCTGTGATTCGAACTCGGGCCTTCAGTCTAATAAGCCAACACACTACCTACTAGACTACGGCGACTTCACAAGAATACAATGATGCAACTTTTAAATAAAAGTTACAATCTCCACAGTCTTCCGAATAGAGAGCTTTACACAAAAACTAGACGGGAACAACCAATTTTTGGAATCAAGAAAGTAAATTGGAAACAACTTCAAAGGGATCTGAATAACAATCTCTAGCCACTTGCTCGTAAAATCGTAACGAGGAAATTGAGTTCAATCTCTGCCCTGCCAAACCTTAGCAGCGAGATCATTGTTAACGTTGTGAAGAACTTGTTCGCATTAATGAACCCAAAGTTGTTGAGATGCCAATACCCTTCACGAAGAAAGAACTGATGAATGTGACGGGAAGTCTTAAGGTGGCTAAGGCCAGATGAAGTACGCAAGGTATCTAATGCTTGCAGTGCCCAAAGCATCATTCCCAAACAATGGAAGATGGAGACGCTGATATAGATGTGCAAGCACAAAGGTGACCCCACTCATTTCAATGTATTTACCTTTCGGACCCCTGAATACCTTTTGAAAATGATTCAGAGTTGCTGAAAGCACCGCGAGTTCCTATCTGATATTCCGGAAGGTCTAAAAATCTGAAGGGATGTGTCCTTGCTCTAAATTTTTGGAATCCGAGCAATAATGCGATCCTAAATATAGAAATGCCAGAAAACTCACACCTGCTTGGTAATGCAGTAAAAATAGTGCCGGTGATACGTTTTACAGCTGCTTAAAATGACACTCGGAAAGTATTACATTGAGAGTTCAGATTGGTAACTACACTTCCAAGAATATTGTGAGCAAAAAGCTTGAATGGGGAAGCATAAGAAGTGCCGTAGCAACCTACACAGAATATATATTCCGTGAGAAATAAAAAATATTTCTTCGAAAAACATATCCTGGCTAACTGCCTACCCAGAGTATGAGAAGAGATCGAATTCTTTATGCACGAAGGTACTCTATGTCACACGCTAAAAAATGGATGGACTGCCACACGTGTAGTCTATGTGTGAAATCAGCTAGCAAAACTGAACAGAGTTATATTGACTTCCATTAATAAAGCATATGATCGTTGGTATGAAAAGCATAGCAAGATAATAATTTTTACTAAATATTTAAAAAAAAATTCTTAAAAACAAATATTTTTTTATTTAATTTTAATCGATTTTTTATCATGCACTGGAAAGACAAAAATTTTTATAAAAAAATTGTTGGAAATATTTAAATAAAATCGCTTACGAGTCACGTAAAGCCGTTTCATAACAGTCCATGATGTAATATGGAAGCAGTAAATACTAAACCTTAAAAAATATGATAAAACTGTGATCGTTTTACAAGTAATTTGTATGCAATCACCGTGTAGAATTATTTGAAAGAAGTATCTTATTTGGATGTTATTTAGAGTTTGACAAAAGAAACAAGCAGCAAATGATAATACATTTCAAATTTCATTATTTCATAAACATTTTAATTCGGCAATTCAATCAAAAGTTTAACAAATTATTTTGTCTTCTTTCTTTTTTCTTCTTTCCTCCTGTTTTATATAATTTCAATTTTAATTTCGAATTAAAAGTGTGGATTACTATGGCGATGTTGACCTGAAGGCATTGAAAAAATTGGGCTATTAAACGGAATGAACTACTTTAAGGATAAAAGCAACGAATTTTTATTTTTTTTAGAATTTTTTACAAGAACAAGCCAGTGTAAGAGTAATACAAACTGTTTGAAAGGAAGGGAATGTTTATTATTTAACTGCCTGATTATTCTAGTGCTTGTGTAAGGATTTTAAAATTTCTTTTTTTTAATCAATTCAAATATAAAATGTACCAGAAATAAATTAATTTTAATTGTTCCATAATAAATAACAAATTTGGAGCATTTAAAAAAAAATTTTTTTTAAACATATGGCAGATAAAAATAAATGCTTTTAAAACAAACAAATACTCTTACACATACAACAACATGCAAATATTTTATTGTAGTCCTTAACAATATTATAAAAAAGAATAGAAACTCATGTAAAGAACAAATGAAATGAAAACATTTTTTTATTTTATTATCCCTTTTGTAAAACTAAACTAAAGTTTCATATTGTATTTCTGTCTTAACATTATTCTGGTATTGCATTTTAGTGTATAGTACACATGTCTGTAAATATTTTAAAAATTTTAAAGCATAAATTGTTAAAATACGTATAGTACTTATATACGAATTTAATAAATTTTTATTGATAAGTTTTCTCCATTTAAGTTTCCACAAAATAAATGTAGAGTACTTACTATACAACAAACAGCATGATCTATTTAATATACTTTTTAATTTAATTTAACTTTTTTTTAGTATAGTATTTACACTTGGAATTTAGTTCATAAGGAAATTATAAGATTTAATAAAAAAACTAAATAAAGAAACATATTTATTAGATACACAAATTATGTTTTGTTCTTCAATTATTATTGAAATAGATTGGGCTTAAACAATCGACGTTTTATCAATAAGGATGCTGTAGGTATTAAAATTTTTAAATTGTTTTTTTTTTTTTTAATTTTAACTACACACACATAATTGATCATTACAACACTTCAGTCCGGATTACGACCTAACACACACAAGTTTAATTTTATACATGTGTGGCACATGGGGCTTAGCTTCAGGCTACCATGGGGGTCAGTAGGTGGCGGATGACTGAACGGCCTACCCTAGGTAGGCTAGCTGCGAATAACCAATAAGCAGTCCCCGACCAAGAGCGGCAGATACGGAGGCGTACTACAAAAAGGTACAAATGACCGAAGACGTTATCTGTGACATGGCGAACTGATGCCGCCATTAACTAGGCATCATCCCACAGGGGGTTCCCTCAAGAGATGGGAAAATAGGAGAGTAACGCCTCCGTGGTTCCCTCAGTTCCACCGAAGCGGCTAACTACGACGCCCTTGTTTGGGCATTAGAACCGAGCCCGGTAAGGTTCTAATTATGGTATACCGGAAAATGGATTTGAATTGGTGATATAGGCTGACGATGACAGTATTCCGGCACTTTAGTAGGCGGTGTGAAAGCTGGCCGAAATGGCTGCTGGGCTAATGCTGCCATTGCCTCCGCCCCGTTAAAACTATGGCAAGTCTGTCGGTACGTTCCTGATTTGTCACCGTTAAGTTGGTGTTGTAGGACCAGATGTGAATCCCTGGCTTACGTCGACCTGGCTCTGAACACGTATTCCCATGAGGTTATGTGTCAACCCTCGCGTGGCCTCCCTGCTTATGCATAGATAACCACGGGGTCTTTCGTGACGACTACAACGATGGATCAGGATAGCGGCCGAGAGTTGGGGCCCAAATGAAATGATGAGCAAAAATAAAACAACAAATAAATCGACGAATTCATGTGAAATGAATACTTTCGAGCTAAACGCTTTTGGGCAGAGCTCGAAAATAACGAGGTCTCCGGTGCGAAATCGGGAAATAAACCCGTTTGGACAGAGCACGAGAACTCCGAGATCCCCAGTTAACGGGAAAGATTCGGAATTAGTGGTGCTGGGATCAGAACCGTCGCAGGGCGACACGATGTCAGCGGCCAGCGGTGTTTTTGGTCAACTCGGCGACCAAATCAGAAGTCTGATTGAAATGTTAGAGGATGGTAAAAGGAGGTCAATCCATCAGCCGATGAGGGATACGATTGACTCTATCAAAACCTTATATGACCTGTACGCAAGCGAGCTGCAGGGGCAAACTACCAAGGAGACTAACCGCAGCAGTTCCGCTACACAAACATCGCCTTTGTTGAGGAACCAGGAGGCGAAGAGGAAACATGAGGCAACTTATGAAATTCCTGCAGCAAAAAGGAGAACTCCGAATCCTGCACCAAGGGCTCCAGCGAAGGAAACTACAGATGTGACCTTGAGCCGACAGGATACTAATAGAGTAATTGAGGAACCAGGGTGGCAGAAAGTCACGAAAAGAAAAAGGAGAAACAAGAAACCACAGGAGAAGAAAACGAAGCCGGATGCGATCGTGATAGCGACGAAGGATAACACGTCGTATGCCGACATACTGAGGAGAGTTAAAACGGATCCCAAGCTTTGTGAACTGGGAGAAAATGTGACCAAAATTCGGAGAACCGTCAAGGGTGGTCTACTACTCCAACTCCGCAGGAGCGGGGAGCACACGGAGAACTTCAGGGGAGCCATTGGAGAGCTCTTAGGAGAAAGCGCGTCTGTCCGTACTCTAAAGGATATGAGGACAATTGAGATAAAGGACATCGACGAGATCACGGAGAAGGAAGATGTATACGAGGCTATACGGAAGATTCCAGGCCTCGAGACTTTGGGTATGCCTGACGTAATTATCCTTAGGAGGGCATATGGTGGGACGCAAACTGCCACAGTAAGGCTTAACGCAGACGCTGCAGCGATTCTCCTGAAGGAAGGTAGAATTCGGATCGGCTGGGTCATATGCAGGATTCGCGAGAGAAACATTCCGACGAAATGCTTCCGGTGCTTGCAGTTTGGGCATATGGCCCGTCAGTGCACGAGTAAGGTTGACCGCTCGCGAACTTACCGTAAGTGCGGACAGGAGGGGCATATT
Organism: Sarcophaga caerulescens; assembly: GCA_927399465.1. Taxonomy (NCBI): domain Eukaryota; kingdom Metazoa; phylum Arthropoda; class Insecta; order Diptera; family Sarcophagidae; genus Sarcophaga; species Sarcophaga caerulescens. The sequence goes on along the minus strand of OV656872.1, from coordinate 48,341,144 downwards.
GCGAGAAATTGCGAAAGGGAACCTCTTTGCATGTTCTGCAAAGTGGGCGACCCGAAATCTGCCAACCATATCGCGGGGAGCGGAAAGTGTCCACAATTTTTGAGTGCTCTTAAATCACGTTCTAGGAGATGAGGTTAATACAAATTAATCTGAACCATTGCGAAGCAGCCCAGGACCTATTGGTCCAGAGGGTAAAGGAGGAGAATATTGATGTCGCCATCATAAGCGAACCCTATAGGGTACCGAAGAATAGTACTTGGATCACGGACGGATCTAGTACTGCGGCTATATGGATCTGTGGTTCATTACCCTTCCAGCAAACCTATGCGCGGGACATTGGTTTCGTTATGGCCAGGATAAAGGGAGTTTTCGTCTACAGCTGTTACGCCCCCCCGAGATGGTCAATGGATGAGTTCCAACATATGCTGGAGAGGCTGGCGTCACACGTGCGCCTGAATATCCCCGTTATTATTGGAGGAGACTTTAATGCTTGGGCGACCGAATGGGGTAGTAGATATACTAACGCCCGGGGTCGCTGCCTGTTGGAAACGTTCGCTTCCCTTCCTGTGGCGCTGATGAATGATGGAAGAGGAAGCACATTTAGGAGAGCTGGGTCGAGCTCGATAATAGATTTGTCGTTTGTGAGCGATAGCCTTGTTTCGCGAACCGCGTGGAAGCTAACTGAGGACTTCACGAATAGTGACCATCAGGCAATCGTAATGACGGTTACTGGGCGCAACACGAGAGGATATGGATTGCCGAAGTTTAAGGGACCTAAATGGAAGGACTCCCGCTTTGATGAGGAGACGTATAGATTGCTGTTGTCGTCTTTTCATACGACTGGCAGCACGGCCGAGGAATTAGTGAGCGATGTATGCGAAATGCTCAACACTGCATGTGATGCTGCTATGCCTAGGAGGACTGTGTGTAGGGGACGTTCCCCCTGCTACTGGTGGAATGACGAGATTCGAAATCTGCGGTCGGCTTGCTTTGGGTCGAGAAGAAGGGCCCAGCGCACGAGAGGAAGGCCGACATGGGAAGCCGAACGGGCTTCATATGAGGATCTAAGGCATCAACTTAGAAGAGCCATTAAGAGGAGCAAGAAACTATCCTTTCAGCGGATATGCCAAGAAGCTGACGTCAATCCTTTTGGGACGGCTTATAGAGTCGTCTGCAAGAGAATCGGTGCTCGGGAACAGCCTAAACTAGGCTGTCCAGTTTTGCTACGGGGGATTATTAGTACATTATTCCCACGGGGCCAGCCCTACACTTTCATAAGTAGGGATCCGGAAGCTACCCATACTATACCCGAGGTAACAGGAGAGGAGGTACTCGCAGCATGCAATGGAATAGGAGATAGGAAAACACCGGGGCCAGATGGAATCCCGAATAGGGCACTTAAGGCAGCTATCCGGTTCAGACCTGATATGTTCGCTAAGGTGTTCCACAAGTGCTTCGTCGAGGGTGTTTTTCCACGTAGATGGAAGAAGCAGAAATTGGTTCTCATTCCAAAACCTGGTAAACCACCAGGGGAACCATCGTCATATCGGCCCATTTGTCTACTCGACACAATGGGAAAAATACTGGAGAGGATAATATACAATCGACTACTGACGCGTGCCGAGGCAGGAGGAGCTCTCTCGGAACTGCAATACGGATTTAGGAAAGGACGGTCCACTGTTGACGCGATAAGGAGGGTAGTCGACATTGCAAGAGATGCAATAGAGGGCGAAAGATGGAGATTTGGCACTAAGGAATACTGCGCGGTTGTCACACTTGACGTTAGAAACGCGTTCAACTCAGCGAATTGGGGGCGGATTATGAGAGCCCTCTTTAACATGGCTACGCCGCCATACTTAATGGAGATTCTGAACAATTACTTTCAGGACAGGAAGGTAATATACCTAACGGATGAAGGAGAGCAGGAATACGTAGTGACGGCGGGTGTCCCGCAGGGCTCTGTTCTTGGCCCACTACTATGGAACATTATGTACGATGGAGTACTTCGACTGCAATTGCCAAACGGGACTACAATTGTGGGCTTTGCAGATGACATTGCCATAGTCTCGGTAGCTAAGACGGTAAAGGAAATAGAGGAGAAAACTAACACAGCGATTCGAAATGTTGGAGCATGGCTGGATGAAGCAGGTTTGACACTTGCTGCACATAAAACGGAAGCCGTCTTGATAAGCGGCCGGAAGATAGTGGAGAAGATGAAAGTCACCGTTGGAGGCACAGAGATCGAATCAAAGAGGGCGATAAAATACCTGGGAGTGATTATCGACGACAGGTTGAATTTCAAGGAGCACGTAAAGTACATCGGCGAAAAGGCATCTGTAACGCAGGGAGCACTGGCGAGGATGATGCCAAATATTGGAGGACCAGGTCCATTCAAGAGGAGGATAATTTCAGCGGTAGTAACGTCGATAATGCTGTATGCTTGCCCCATATGGTCGAAAGCACTCTCCGTGGGGACGACAAGGAGAATACTGTCCTCGGTGTATCGTCTAAGCGCGATTAGACGGATAAGTGGCTTCAGGACAGTATCTGATGAAGCGGTATTGGTATTGGCAAAGGCAATACCAATAGACATATTGGCGGATGAGATGAGGCGGATATACTTTCGCCGTCTCGAGTATCCAGGACGGACAGCGGATATAAAAGCGGAGGAAAGAAGGACTTCCATGCACAAATGGCAGTCACGATGGGAGAGCAGTTTAAAGGGAAGATGGACATTTCACCTTGTCCCTTCTATAACCCTTTGGATAGAAAACAAACATTGCGAGCTGAATTACTACGTGACGCAGTTCCTAACTGGTCATGGATGTTTTAGGAAGTACCTGCACAGATTTGGACATGATACTTCCCCTATATGCCCAAACTGTGTAGATGAAGAGGAGAATGCGGAGCATATCCTAACATGCTGCCCCAGATTTAGATGGCCCGGAGAAACTAGATTAAGACCAAACCGGCTCATGGAGGAGCTGTTGAATTCTAGGACGCTATGGAGCCAATACAGCCAGAAAATGGCTGAAGTAATGCTAGAACTCCGAAGACTGGAGGAACGTAGGCGAAATTTGACATGATGTGATAAAGCTTTCGAGCTAACCAGCCCTCCGCGAAGTAATACCTTACGGCAGTCCCGCGGAGGGAGAGTGGTTGAAGTGTGTAGGGGGTGGGTTTAGTACGTAGGCACCAGTGATGGTGAATCGTGCATGCTTTTGTTGGAACAAAAGTATCTTTCGAAGATTACCACCTCCGGCTCAAGACAAAAAAAAAAAAAAAAAAAAAAAAAAATACATGTGTGGCAGGACCTACAGTTTAAAGTCGACTCATAATAACAGATTTTTGAGCAATTTTTCATGGCAATTTTATTTACTCTCAGTGTAGAGCAGAGAAATCTGCTGAGTGGAAGTCTATGAAGAAATATTTTATTTTTATATTTCGTTTTGTTGATGTTGTCTGACCTGGGTTTAGAACCGTGGCCTTTTGTGTAATAAATCAACACAATAGAGTACGGCGACTGCAGTGAATTTGTATAACAGTTAACTATTTACCCATAATAAAAAATGTAATTTATTTCCTTATTCCATTGCATTCTTTACTCAGATCTTACATGGTGTATATATTGGATGTACTTACCTACTTCTTACAATATTAGTTTATACACTTCCTATATGGTATAGAAATTTATTTAATTTTTATCCATATGATGTTGTGACCATATATTTGTATTTATAAATAAAATACTAACATGCACCTACACACACTCTTTGAATACTTCGAATACATACAAAATGTAATGTAAATAGGCAACGTTACATACTTTGTAAAATAAAATTTACCCAAATTTATTTGTGTTTGCAATTGTTTATTTTATTACCAACATGTATGTACATTATTTGGGCTTTAGACTACATACATATATTTTTATTTGTTTTTTTTTATTGTAGATTAAGATAAGGTAATAAATATTATCTAATTGATTATAAAAATATAAATTATAAAATAAATATGTATATTTACTAGATAACAATTGAAAACGACTATAAGCAAATACAAAATTTGTTTCCATTTTAAACTCTATAAGATTGTTGTTTTAATTTAATTTAGTTTTGTTGCCAACAAAACAGCATCGAAAGGAAAAAAAGGGTTTGTATTGAATTTACTAACTAATGGCTATAAATAACAAATTTGTCTGGTCAACCAAAGGATTTAATTTATTAAATATTGTACAAGCAAAAGAAAAAAAAATCTAAAGTTTTGTCGATATTTTCTTGTTTGTTTAAGTAATAAAATTTAAATAAGTTTTCTCGGTAAAATATGTATTAAAAGTTTAACATTCGATTCAAAATAAAGCAAAAAATAATTAAAGTTTTTTATTTTAAAACAAAGAAGTTGACACAAACAAAAGTAAATGAGATGAAATCAATAATAATTAAAGACTAAACAGAAATTTATTTTAAAACATAAGGAAAGTTTTTATTTTAGTTTTTATTTAATTACTTTCCAATACTGATTTGGTTTCATTAGAGTAATACGTCCGCCAAGTGTTTCCCACTCCTGGAATGATGCTTCAATTTCACTGCGTTTCACAAGACATCTCTTTCGTTTCCTTCACACTTTACGGCATCCGTGCTAATTTAATTAGAGCGTATGGAAAAAGTAATAGCCGTAGTCTAGTACATAGTATGTTGCTTTATTAAACATGAGGCCGTGTTTTAACCCCTGGCTCAGTCATCTTGAATAGAACGAAATATTAAAAGATATTTCTTCGGCGACTTCCTCTCAGCAGTCTTCTAGCAAAAACTCTCAGAGTTAATAAAAATTTGCCATGAAAAACTTGCTCAAAAATCTGTCATTCGGAGTCGACTTTAAGATGTAGTTCCTGCCACTCATATATAAAACTGGCACACACAACAAGTGTGTTATGAGAAGCTATGTTATATCCCAGTTGCAGGGTTGTAATTGACCAGTTATGTATGCATGTTTCTGCATGTCCTCTTTCATCAAATAATGAAGACTTACAGCTAGACAGCGCCTGTTATGTTTCCGAAAATATTTAAAATGATATGCGGTAATTATTGATTAATGAAACTACAAAATGTAAAATTGAAAACAAGAAGTTGGGGCGATATTTTCCTTAATCTGACGGAAAAAAATTAATATGTTGTCAGTTAATCGGAACAACAACAATAAAAAAGATTTTGGTTTGGTTAACAAAGGAATTTCTTGGACCTTATAAAGGTACAAAAAGATATCAACGCGATAAATTCTATAGAATGGAAAGTAATGAAAAATGTCCAGGGTTTATTAAAAGGTATTACGCGACATATGACATCATGCATGAGTGACTGGCTAGCAAAATTTGAGAATTAAGATTTATATCTACTTACGATATTATTCTGTACAATCGAATAGCGGATTGTGTGTACGGCAGCCCTGTACTTCAAGAAAAAACTCAATCGAATGACTTTTTCTAATTTCAGCGGAAGAGCCTGTAACAAGTCGACCTATATTCACAGTTTCAAAGACTTCAACAGATTAATTCTATAAAATTTCTATTTTTTTTTTCTAAATAGATCTATGCGTCTTCTATATAAGTTTGTAATTATTTAAATTCCTTTATATCGTGTGGGCCATATATCGGTTTAAATTTATAAATGGGTTATTTCGAATAATATTTATGTTATTTTATTCTGTGAGAAAATTTAGTAATGAATTGATTTACGCTTGAGCAACATTAGGATTTATTGGATCAACGAGAAACTGCGCGATGATGTCGATTTTGCCAAAAAAAAAAAAAATCTTTTCAGAAGAAGCTCATTTTCATCTTGGTTAATAGGCAAAATTGCCGTATTTGAGGCTCATAAAACGCACACGTGGTCTTACAGAAGCCAATACACCTATTACAAGTGACTGTTTGGTTCATATTTCTTTGAAAAGGAGGACAACGCAACCATTACGGTCAATGGAGACACCTATTGCACTATTATAACCTATATTTTTGTACCCGTTCTTCATGATATTGATTGAACTTACCACACAGCTCATGTCACAATCGATTTATGGCGTCAAACGTTTGATGGCCGTTTAATTAGCCGAAATTTTTTTAAATTGTTGAAATGAAAGCTACTGGTTTTTATACCACACTTTGAATAGTTTGCTATTATCTGCTACTTCAACCTTGCATAACAGTTAGTAAGTTGCCTAGAAACTAATCAATGTTTTCCAATGTAGTAAATATTTTGTAGGTTTCTATTTTATCTCTTGAAATTATTTGTTTTCAAGGCGATTTTTTTATATTTTTGCTGGTGAATATGTAAAATATGAAACATTTCAAATGAATATGTTTTTAGCTTAAATGTTAAATGGTCCATTCACACAAAAAAAAAAATTCAAACAAAGGATAAAAGAAATAATTTGAAATCTTTTTACTACACACTTAATGAACAGGGACAATATACTGTACATATATGAAATCTGTTTGAAAATCTATGCATTTAAGAATGTGTGTATTTTTAAGCATTGTTGAGAGGGGATATTTTTTTTTAAACACAATTCAAAAGAGCATCCAAGTACGGACCCAAGTACTTGGGTATTCACACTAACTTGTGAATACAAGTACAAAGATTATTGTTATCCATTGATAATAAACATGTTGATTTCCAATAACAGCAGGCTATTAGTAAATAGAATAAAGCGAAATTGTAGCAGTAATTTAACCCTTATTTTTCCATCCAACTACGCAGATATCTTAGCATTTTTGAATAAAAAAATTTCCAAACTGGTGTTTATTTATTTTACATTTGTTTCTGCAGTTGCAAAGTTATTTTCTTTCCATGAGTCTGGCGTATTACTCAGTCTCCATTTGACCAATTTCATTGGTTATGTTGGCTTTGAATACCGCTGTGGTTTATGACTTATTCGCATGCGTCTACTATTTCAGAAAACCTCACCGCAAGAAGAGTCTAATGGAGTTAAAACGCATTATCTCGATGGCCAGTTCTCACTACCTTCACGTGAGATGAGGAATATTCGCTAGGCGGAATATCTAATACGGCAAAAGATATTTGCCACGTAGAGTTGTGCTATTGAAACCATATGTTGTTAGTATCCAGATCATCTAATTTATTCCAAAAGAAGTTAGTAACTATGTATTGACCTATAGTGCACATGGAACAGCATTCCTAATTAATCCGCCTAAGCTGTTGATGTCCTCCCTAATATGGCGACAAGCAGACACAATGACATGAACACAAATAACAAAATGTTAATTATTATGTTGCACATACATACATATTTACATACATATTAAGCTTTTTGTAGAATGGACGACAAAAGAAGAACAAGAAAATGTATAAAAATTGTAACATTGGAAAAATGTTTGTCTATTATTTTCTCTATATTTTGTCATATGCCTCATAGTACACACATTCTCATTCCACACACACACACAAGTACACATGCTTTAACACCCTGTAGTAAATAAAATAGTCGGTTGATAAAAACGCAAATTATAAATTAACTATTTTGCAAATGACTACAAATTGGTTTAAATCTCATGCAGATATCAACCAAACATATTGCATAGAAACATAAGTAAGAATGAAAAAAAGCAAAATAAAAAAATGTAAAAAAAAATAATAAAACAAAGGAAGCATGTCAGTAAATCAAATGTCAATCGAAGCAAATACGGTATTTTAGGTGGTGCTCAATTTTAATAAAAAAAGGGGAAAAACCCAATTAAATATTCTAAATTTATAATAAAATTAACAAAAGTGATATTGAAAGCGCTCAATGATATCATAATCGATGAAAATCAGCAAATTTACGTGAGTATTTATTTTTCTCTACTTTTATCATTTTCCAAATTTTTGTGCATTTTTGCAGACCAATGCCATGAAATTATCTCTGAAAGGGAAACTGCCAAAAACTTTAACGACAATTTTATCTCTGCAATTGATTCTTGCTATAAATATTGATGGCACTCATGGCAAAAAGCGCTTGAAGGATTATGAATAAGTTTTTGATGCATTAATGGATGCGATTCGGCCTCTCTGTGATGACCCAGATAAAGAATTACGCAACGCCTTAGCTTTTATTAAAAAACGGCATTTACATAACGTTTGTGTTGGAAAAAAAAACCTAATAATATTAATACTTTATACAAAATTTTCTTGCAGTACAAACTTTCGAATGTATACTTATATTTTTCATTTAACTTCTTTTCATTACAACTTTTATTTTAAGTCATGAAATGTACATGAATTTTCTTTTAATTTAATTATTTTTTTTGTATTATAACAATTATTTCTAAATATAAATATATGTATATAATATAATATTAATAAAACTGTTTAAAATTGAATTAAAAAAGTGGTTTTTAAATAATTTAGTGTAAACCAATATTTAAATTAACTATATTTTATTTAACTACAAATTGGTTGAAAAATAAGTAATTTGTAGTTAACTTAAAAGTCATGCACAGATGACCAATTGACTACCGCCTATGACATGCCAGGGAAAAAGTCACTTAATCCACTAGATGTGCTTATTAAAAAACCAGTTTGAAGTTACTTTAAAATTAGTTTGATTTCCTACAGGGCAGAGACAGAGTGAAAAAATGGTGCGACAACCATAAAAATTCAAATAATAATCTTCCATGAATTTCGACAAATACATGCCTCAGCGTACTCGTACACGCTTACATAAAAACATATTTTTATTGCATTTCTTAGTATGCGTTTAGGAGTTTATATTGATTTCAACTTGCATGCATACATACATAGGTATGTATATATGTGGAGATGTCATTAAACATTACATGCATATGTGTAAGTATGTAAATTAATGTGTTGTATGGTATTTGGATATATATTGTTTATACAAAATACTAGTATGTGTACGTGTATATATAAAATTTAAATTTATACTGGCTGCTTTGTTGCATTTCAACACAGTAGAAACATTTTCAGATTTGTTTATTTATACAAGCGTTTATACATTTTAAAGCATATACATATGTATGTGTGTAAGTGAGATTGAGTGCATGCATATCCTTTCCCATTGTCCTGAGATACACAAATGTAACATTAGCTTATGCTTGCGTAGTGTTACCAATACACTTGCTTGCATACTTGTTTGTTAATTGAAATCAATAGGTGGTCATTGTACGAAAGAAAAACCAAAATTATTACTTACAGTCTACAGCCATATTATTATGTACCGAGTTGGCACTTTAGATTTTAATTACAATTGTTCAAGTTTTATTTTAAATTTTCACTAAGAAAGTTGAAAAAATTGTTTCTTTTAAAGTACAAGTAAAATTGTTAAGCCTTGGTTTATCATATAATAACTGAACTCGGAAATAATTTCGAGGCATTGCCGAAATTCAAATTAGATTGAAATTAACAATAAAACCTCATTTTGCATTTTTTCAGTACAGTTTATTATGATCTTTCATGTCCTTAGTTTATCTTCACGTTTATTTGATTGGTTTTACGATCTTTAGATCGTTGTATAATTTTTCATTTCATTCTTCATCAAACTTGTAACTGAGACAGAACTAAATATTGTTGATTAAAGTGTCAATACAAATCGAGATGGTGTGTTAAAGTACTTGAGCAATGCTGGTTCAAATTCGAAAGAAAGCGATAAAATGTTCATTACAATCTTCAAATACTGAGAGACTTTAAAACCTCGCTTGAACCCCAATCTTACAGGGAGGATAAGCTCAACAATGAACATCTTAGAAATGTGAGACAAACAAGCACTCAATTAGCAATGTTTCTTACCATTTCACCCAGTAAAGCAATGGTAATATTTTCGTAGAAGGCGAAACGATAGACGAAAACTATATTATTCAAGGGCCAGCAGCTTTAGGCCAATCTCTTGCTAAATTAGGAGCATTTGATGACTTAAATAAAAAAAGTAACCAGATGGGAACAATGCTTTGTGACAGCCTTATTGTCTATTTTTCAACAATTTTCGTTAATAGCATCTCTGACTTAAGAAAATCTCGGTGGCCGGTTCACTCACCTTAGCGTGAGGCGATAGTGTCCTCAAATCACGCGTTCAGGATATCCAATGCGACGTGATCTGTTTGGCAAGCAGCGCCGTTCTGTTGATTTCAGATTATCCAATTTAGGCCAAAATAAGTTGGTAAATATCGGCATATAGTGCACGCCGTTGATAGTAATGATCTGACTAACGTCGTTCCCAAGAAAATCGAACGATATCCGCACCACATAGTAACTTTTTTGGAGAAGATTGTACTTGGACATGTCATGTCCTGTCAAACAATGACAAACGTCGTTGTGTGTGTTGCTTTCCATCTATTCATGGTGGTTTGGAAAACAGACTAAATAAATAACAACTATTTTGACAAATATACCTTCATCATGGCTGTTATCAACTGTCTAAGTTCAAAAGTGCCTGTTAGAAGATCTTACATACAAACGTATGTTCCAAGTTTTATCATTGGATCGAATGCTCTTGAATCAAAGACGTAGAACATCGATAAGCAAACACAGTCTTGGTTAACCCAACGTAAGTTAACCTAAAATATGTTTAAACTAGGCTTGATAGGCATAAGGCCGAAGACTTAATTCGCACCCAAGCTATTAGTTTTACCGGCTGCTTAATACATACGTTTTATTGGGCAAACACAGGCTTGAATTGTATCATTTGATCTGTACAAAATAAAACGTTTGAATTCCTTCCCTTATGAGTAGGGTGTCTTAGAAAATCAGGAGACACCTTTCTTTATTAAACTTAGAAGAAACGTCGCAATTAACATCGTTATCATATATGTATTACTCGCAACTTTATCAAAACAATGCGATTGTTATTAGGTGGTCCACTATACGAATTCCAGATAAAGTTTCGAAGGCTAAATAGTAGAAACTCTTCTTGTCTAGTGTGACGAGACCGCGTGGCTCAAATTCCAGACGTCTCGTACATTCGGCAATTTCCGTTCAGCAGTCATTTAGCAATAACTCTGAGAATAAATAAAAGTTTGACGATGCTAGTAATTAGATTTCATATGCTATGGCCTATGAGACTCAATTTATTTCTTGGCATTTCGATGATTACGAGGGACTGGATCGAAATTCTATAATGTATTGTTTGATGTACTATGATTCTAAAAGAATGTAAGGATTTCACTAAGGGAACTGTTCATAAGAGCTTGCATAGCAGCATGACACCTTATATTCATTGGCTAACTATAACAAGCTTAGGCTGTAAATAAATATGTACATATGTTTTCAGTTTAATAATATTTCTACAACCAAAATCAATAAACTTAAAAAAAAAAAAGGAAATTCCTGTCTAAACCAAAAACAGCCTTGGGCACAGCTGCATTTGTTATTTGTTTCGATTATTTTTTGTTTTTCGTTTTTAAAATTTTATTTATTTCCATCACTTTACTCCTTTTTCAGTAGGAAAAAAGAAAAAAAAATTTTTAGTCACATTAGCAGATTTGCTGGCATTTGTAGTTGTGTGCGTGAAAGAATGAAAAAAAGGATTTGTTAATCACCCAACCATTTTCAAGCAAAAATGTCTCGATTTACTATATGTACACTTTACCGCAACATTGAATTTAACAAACATTTTAGTATCGTATTATCAAGTTGTCATCACTGCTGGTGCAGAACTGTTGTGGTATTTTATGTGTGTTTTGCAGCTCTTGTTTCAATTAAATTTATTTTTGTTTTTGTTGTGTTTTTTTCATGCAACAACTACCGACCGGCTTCATAATTCAATAAGTAACTAGCAGTGGCAATGTGGAACTACACCGCTTTGGAGACTTAAATACCCAAAGCTATTAAGTTAGGAAATTTAAAATTTCTGATACTTTATTAACTGGACTACCTAACTAGAGTAGCATTTATAGAAACGTAATAGTAAAGGGTTGCGTTCAAACTATAAGTGTATACGAGGTGTGTTCAAAAAATAAGGTGGTTTTTCAAATATCTCGTGCTGCGTCCATTCGATATTTAAATATTTTTTTTATGTTGGTACACTCTTCACAGTTTTAGCTGAGTATGTTGAGTTTGTTTGTGAAAGACATAAATAAGGCAAGTGTTTTGCCTGTTTGGCAATATTCTGCACATCGAAAACAAATGGATTGAAGAAGTTGAATTAAATCAATCATACTTACTACGAATGCTATGCGGCGTCACAAAGGACAATTGTTTGCCCATCACCTGATACCACCCATGTGTTTTCTTCTGAGTTTCATTAATGCCTTAAATGTTCCAAGTATGTGTTCTGATGATTCATTCTCACCATCACAAAATCTACAGTTTGAGTTCGAGTTGGTCCTCATTCTGAACAAGTTCTGTTAAAAGGCGGTCTACTAAATTTAGGCTTCACCTTCTGTTGTAATTACCTCACAAATGTTTATATTGCTTCAAACTCATTTGGTTTGAGAAGAGTCTCAAACTTTTCCTTATCTTCTCTTTCACTTAGAATATCCTTTATCATTTATTCTCTCTTTTCATTCCTTCCCGCTTCTGTTCTAGAAACATCCGTATAGCACAGAATGGTACCTTTTTTAAAACAATATGTTGTCTCTAGACTACTTCATTGACATTTGTTGCTAAGTTTCGTTGTGAAGAATTTGCAAAATTATAAAATCTGGTTCCATATAGAGGACAGTTAAAGCTGGCTTTTCCAACCCAAGTTTTTAAAGCTCTGCTCTGCGCTAACGAATATGAAGCTAGGTTAGGTTAGGTTAGGTTAGAGGACGTGTACTTGTCGACAGAGACAAGTACAGTACCCGGAGGTCGAATTGACACATTGTACAGCGTCCTTGAAAGGAAGGATAACAGAGGGGATAGGAAAAAGGAGAGGAGGTAGGAAAGGGAGAATGGGAAGCGGAGCAATATGAAGCTAACGGACACTTTACCCCGTTTGTACCAACACACGATAGTGCCTGTATCTAGTTTAACTTCGTCTGAGTTCTTTCTAGCTTTGTTCTGCCTTCCGGAACAATGATTTCATAGGCCACTATCGGCCTGACCATCAATATATACAACCAGTACCTAAATCTTGGGTTTCACTGCAAAGGGTATCGTATCTCGACAACGCCATTACAAATTTTGGCTTTCAAATGTTCAATTGTCTCTGGATTGTCGGCATAATAATTTTCTTTAACGGCGCCTTACAGTGTCAAATTGCAGCTTCTTAGCTGCCAATTGACATCACCATTTCGGCGCTAATTAAACGGTCATTAAACGTTTGACGCAATAAATCGTAAATCGATTGTGGCATGAGATGTTTGGCAAGTTGCACCATCCCGTTGAAACCAAACATCGTTCACATCAATACCCTGAAGAAAAGATACAAAAAAGTCAGTTATCATGGTGCGATAGATGGTTGCGCCGTCCTCATTTTCAAAGACATATGGGCTAATGATGCCTACGATCTAGAAGCCACACCAAACAGTCACTCTTAATGGGTGCAATGGCTTTTGTAAGACCACGTATGGGTTTTCTGAGCTCCAAATATGGCAATTTTACTTATTAACGTACTCACCAAGATGAAAATGTGCTTCAGCCAAAAATATTTTTTAGTAAAAACGACATTAACGTGCAGTTTCTCGTTGGCCTTTCTATTCCAATAAATCCCAACGTTGTTCAAGCGTAAATCGATTCATTACGTTCAGTGGAGATGAATTTTGTCATAGAATAGAATGACATAAGTATTGTCATATCCGAAATAACCGATCGTTCAAATTTAAACTGATAGATGGCCTACCCGATTTCACTATAGTAAGTACTTAAAAGGAATTCTAAAACACTTTTTGTGTATCTAAATAGACGCCACTGAAGACTATGAATTTCGTTACGAAATTGCCGAGAAAAAACCAAAATTGTGTCGAAATCCTAAAATACTTTTGCCAGATTTTAATTACTATTTCGCAATTGTAGAGTCTCTAGTTTATGATTTATATAGCTGCTGCCACAAAGCATATCTCTTTTATTTTCGCTGTATTTATGTTGCTTCTGTTTCAAATACTAAAAGGAAGCAGGAAAATAACTAAGGTTGCAGATTCAAGAAAGTTAGAGCTGTTATCTGCTGGTGACGAGATATAATGCTCCCTAAAGAAAACGAATTGGATTTTCGTATTAAGTTTAACGTTAAATAATCACACTCTATCTCTGATATTATTATGTTGTTTATGGCTGATGTTATCCTCTTTGTTGGTTCAAAGGATTTCTGCATGAATTTTTTGGATTTATAATACCTTAAATTACAATACCATGCCACCTCTAATATTTAATTGAATTAACCATTAGAAAAATAAACTCAAACTTGAAAGATTCTGCAAGATTACAGAAACATATTTGGCAACAACTTTAAAAGTGTATACACAAATAAAAAGCGTCGCTGTTTTTTTTAGTCACCAACCACTAACATTAGTAGGGGGTTTAAGAATAACAAAAACGTTCCCCAATACATTTTATTTGAAAAGTTATTTTTTTATGTGAGATTTTATTCAATAAAATTATTACTCGTATCGCAAAAATACAAAATTCTTTATTATTACAGCCAATACAAAAGCAGCTGTGAAAGTGCAATATGATTTTAATTTTTTCTTCCCTTTAAAGTTGATTCTAAGCAATATCGGTAAACGTTAATGCCATAAAATAAAAGAAAATCGTAGAAAATAAATATGAAAACGAAATTGCTTTAGTGGGTGGAACTAAAGAAAAAGAAACATTGCAAAAAACGAATGAAAAAAACCATGAAAGCGTAAGAAGAGAGAATATCGCCACATTATAAAACAGGTGGGTAAAATATGAAAGTACTTGTAGATGTTACTGTTTTTTTCTTTCTCCTATGAGCAGAATTATGAGGGAACCAAATAGTGAAAAAAAATGCCAATGAAAAGAAACTGAATCAAGGTGTTGTTAATGCCAATAGCAATAGTTGTGGCTGTGATGATGATGGGATTTTTTTACGCTTTTGTGTCCTTAAAATAAAAAATTTCTCAGTGGAAATTTGTTTTTTCTTTTTTTTGTACATTTATGTGTGAATTTAATACGTTTCATTGTATCATTCATGTATTGGTTGCGAACTGGTAGTGAGTGCCTGTGTCTGTGTATTAAAGTGAACATTTGTATGTGAATTACAAATAGTCGAAGGACTCTGAGCTTTTGCGGTTGACCGCATTTGCAGCACAAAATCTGTTACCAACACATTTACTTGACCGAGTGGAACCATAAATATCTATGCGATACTGAAATGCAATTACGTAACATAACAATGAATTGTGAATACTTCGATTGGTTACGTATTCTTATTGTTGTGTCCTTTAAGGCAGTAACGTAGGTCCCTTTTAATTCTATTATGGAAATTTAAATAAAATTTTTTTAGGAATTGTTTGTCCAACAATCTGACACAAATTTATATATTTCCTGAAATATTTCTATATGTATCGGGTGGGCTATCTATCGGTTTAAATTTTAATCATCGGTTATTACGAATCTGGCAATACTCATATCATTCTGTTCTGTCACAAAATTTAGTATGAAAATAATGAATCTATTTATGCTTGGGAAACGTTGGAATTTATTGGAAATTTATTTCCAAAACAAAGACAATTGGTCGGAAATGTTGTATAAAATTTGATCGCAGAGAAGGACCAACAGTGTCCGGCATACGCAAGTTTATTGCTAAAGTTCGTGCAACTGGTTTCATTGTTGATGCTCCAAGACGTGAGCGTGCTCGTACAGTGCGTACATCCGAAAATATCGAAGCTGTGGCTGAGAGTGTGAATTCGAATCCATCAACTTGTCGTTCTCAAGAATTGAACATTTTACGCATCAGTTTACGTTAAATATTGCGAAAACATCTCTGTATGACGCCTTCAAAGTCCTATTGGCACAAGAGTTGAACCCGCATGACCATCCGCTTCGTTTTCACTTCGCTAGATGGGCCAACGATATGTCGATTTTGTCAAAAATAAAAATCATCTTTTCAGATGAAGCTCATTTTCATCTTGGTGTGTACCTTTATAAGAAAAATTGCCGTATTTGGCGCTCAGAGAACCAACACGAGGCCTTACAAAAGCAGATGGTGTGGCGTGTGGAGCGAAGGCATCTTTGGCCCATATTTCTTTGAAAATGAGGATGGAACAACCATTACGGTCAATTGGAACGACTATCGCACCATGATAATCGATTCTTTTGCACTCAATCTTTATAGTATTGTTGTGAACGATGTTTGCTTTCAACAGGGTGGCGCAACTTGACTTACATCTCATACCACGACCGAATTATTGCATCAAATGTTTGGTGGCCGTTTAATTAGTCGAAATGTTGATGTCAATTGGCCGCCAAGAAGCTGCGTTTTGACACTGTAAGGCGCCGTGAAAGAAGAGTATTATGTTGACAAACCAGAGACAATTGAGCATTTGAAGGCCAAAATTCGTGAAGCCTACTACTGTTAGTGAACTACTGTTATTGCTTTTAACTGTTAGTTTTTTTCGGATTAATGGCTTCTCGATCACTTCTTCTCGTCACTTGCTATTTTTGTTATTACTCTCCACTGATGGTTTTTTTTTTAATGGCTGCTTAATGGTGGCTTGCTATTCTTGTTACTACTATTCACTGTTGTTTTTTTCTTTTCGAATCAATGGCTGCTATGCTATCAACTATTGGTTTATTTTTGTTTGGATTAATGGCAGCTCGATGGCTGCTCGATTGTGGCTTGCTATTCTTGTTGTTACTGTCCACTCATGGTTCAACAGCTGCTTGATGGCAGGTTGCTATTGTATCAACTATTGGCTTATTATTTTGGATTAATGGCAGCTCGATGGTTGCTCGATGGTGGCTTGCTATTCTTGCTACTAATATCAACTGCTGAAGCCCGTGCACTCGATAAAGTGCACGAAAATTGGTTCGATGGAATAAGGTACTGTGAGGGCAGCCACCTCACATTTTTAAATTTAAACTTTTATATGGCCTACTCTTTATATTCAAAATTAATTGTGTTAAATTCTACGCCACTGCATGAAAAATATTTTAAGAAACCACTATTTGTTAGTTTCCAAATAAATGCAGTGTTTATTTGTAAGATACTTATAGTATTAAAAAGAAGACAAAGCAATTTTATAATTTCAACCACAGTATGAGTGCGTAACCAAACAATAAAAGCCATTTACATTATTCCCTGACGGGAGCATTTCTTTTTAAAGAAATTGTGACGGTATTGTTTAAGTTTAAAATCAATAAATATGTTGATGCACAAACTTATATTCTGAGTAGTTATAAATTTTAAAATTTAATGAATTACACTCATTTACTGCAAAAATAAAACAAAACATTAAACAAAAACTGGTCTACCATTGCAAATAGACAGACAGTGTCTTGAAAATTTCACATGCGTCAGGCATTCTTTCCGTATCCCCTTTTTTATATTTTTTTTGTTTTGTTGGGGGTTTTTTTTTTGTCACTGATTTTGTTTTCTTGAAGAAAAAACCATTTTTTATTGGCATTTCTTTGTGCTGATTACAATGAATGTGAAAATCTAGTGAGTGGTTTACTTTATATGGTGTAAAGTAAAATTTATGTTCATGACTTTCAAAGTTCAATGGCGAATATCATAAAATAACACCCAAATGACATTCTTACTATTTTTGTACGCAACATATTAAAACACACACACACACTCACACACTTGTTCACTCTTTTGTCCGCTGTATCTGTGCAACAATGTTCAACTATTTATTAACTGTAATAGAATAGTGGAAGAATTAATATCGTAAGGGCGGTTATAGTAAAGGGCCTTGTTTAATTAAAAAAAAGTTATAAATTATTGGCCAGGTAAACGGTTGTATAGACTGCACAAAAGCTTTTGACTCAATTCAAAGAAGTTTTCTACGAGGCGAATTAATTTCAAAAACTATGAGCACCTTAAATACAGGAAAAGTTCGAGTCAGTCTTAAGTATCAAATGTCATACCAAATATGTTCTTATGTCACACGGCTGCATACTGTTTTGAATACTATTTAATGGCATTGATACAGGTATCAAAAACTGCTTTGAAAATTTAGATCCAAACATATCCTTAGTTTAACGAAACCAATAATAAAGCGCAGATGTGCTGCCGAATAGTTTCAATGTACTTGCCATCTACACAAGCAAGTTGGCTTAGTAGGAACTAAGTTTTAAGGGGTTAGTATTGTTCCTAATTTTCAAAAAATTCGTTTTTTTTTCAGAAGAAAAATGCAAAACAGCACCATGCATCCTGTCCCGCGTAACCCAAACGTATTTTTCCCGAATTCTCTTTTTCCACAGAAACTACTTGAACGATTTTGTTGAAATTTTGGGATGATGTTCCTAAGAAGAATAGTTTTAACCTGATTGAGGATATTTTTGATCCGTCGATTAAGGTAGAAATAATAGCGAAAACAGAAAAAATTTAATAATTTTGCCATGTTGTTTATTTTTTAAACTCTTCAAAATAGCCTGCAACATTCTATAAAAATCCATTTCGATTTTTGCATTCAGACACTCCGATCTTCCTCATATCGTGGGCGTTAGACCTTGGGATGACCCTCTGCCGACTGCAGTACCACTGCTGGTCTCAACCTTGATTGAAAAAAAAAAAATTGTTAACAATGTCCGCTTTAAAATGAAAAGAATAAATTAAATAAAATAAATCCATCGCACAATGCGATCCATTGTCCTTTTGATAGGCATGCCGAAAGAACCGGCGTTCAACTAATGACTTTTGCAAAAGCTGTATTTCTAAAAAGAAGGAAGAGACTGCCTTTCACCTCATATGTCACTGATCTGCTCTTGTCGTGAACAGACGGAGGTTTCTAATTTTCAGACATAGTTGACTGAGCTCTCTAATATAAGGTTGCTGTAATAGCAAGATTTATTTTGGACCCGGGATGGTTTTCTCTAGGGAATGCTTGACCCCCGGGTAGAATTAAGTCAATTCGACGAAGAGTAACCTTACTGTACAAAAATGACTATCCCGGATTAAAGAAAATGGGTGGCCCGGGTACGTTAACTCGCTACAAGCTTTCGTAATCAATCAACATTGTTTATAAAAAGAGCGATATATGATAAACAGTAAATGAGCTTCGTCGATTCAACGAAGAGTAACCTTAATGTACAAAATAGAAGAGTAACCGTCTAGGGTTAAATACAATTTTCTTTTAAAAAAAGTACACTAACCCCTTAAAAAATATTTGCGGTGCAGTATTATGTAAATAAACAAAATAACTATTGAACCAATAGCAATAGACATGACGTGATAGATCAACTGCGTATGTTTTTTTTATATCTGCTAACTGCAACATTTATAGTTTGGATCACAGTAAAATAAATATTTAAACTATGTATACTTTGTTGTCTTGGATACGTAAGTATTTTAATACAATTAACTTGCCTCTGTGCGATGCAATAAATCGCATCAAATCAGAAGATTTTGTGCCGTGTTCCCATATTGGTTTGTTCGCCACAATAGCCGAGTTATCACTGATCGCAAGCCAAAGTATCAAATAAAAATTCCGAGAGAATTATAGCTCAAAAGAGGAATGTATTTGAATGAGAATTGGGTGAAATAACATCAGGACACATTTATATAGCATTTCGTGCTAAAAAAAAACAAAAGTTTGGAAAATTCGTAAAGCATTACTGATTACTGATTCCATATGCTTGCAGAGATAGTATAATGGAACTGAAGTTAGGCCATAATTGGCATAGAGGGAAACGAAATGGTTGACGAACTGGCATGGACGTGATTCGAGAGTTCTGAGGAGGAGACGATAGAGCGAATACACGCTTCTCTACAAGAATACTTTTTCAAATTGGGAAAAGTAGCATGAAATTTAAAAACGGTGGGTGGTCCAACATACGTGGTAGCAGTATACCAAAACTGTGGTGTCCAGTAGTGGACAGCGGGAGAACCAGGGATCTACTTCTGTTCGACAAGAAAACATTCCGCATTCTTACAGGAATTCCAACGGAACTCTGCGCTATTGGCAGTTTCGCTGACAAGCGCTGTTTGTCACACCAGAATTGCTGCAGAAGCAGCCATTATAAGGAGGATACGGAATCGGTAAAACACCTTTTATGCGAGTGCCCTGTACTTCAGAACAGACATTACCGGTTTTTGAGTGACAATATGGGCATGGTTGCGAATGTGCTACTAAGGGAACTGGACGGGTGGTACAAACCCAGCTCTAATCATGATAAGAGGGCGTACCTCACACTGAGTGACACAATGAACTTGCCTGTGAACGGCAACCTACCCGCTAAACTAGCATAACCTATCTTAGTCCATAATTTTACAAAGGCTGGGTATTATAAGTATAAACTAAAATGTTAAAAGTCATTATGAAAACCAAAGGCCCCCAATAAAAGGAGCCTGGAATATTTAAAATTCACCTGAAATACACTCATAAAAAAAATTGCACACATTTAAGTTTCTATACGTAGCAATAATAGTGGACTTATTTGTTTCCTTATCATCTTTTTTATATTTGTATACCAAATAAAAGAAAATAGCAATTGAAAAGATCATAGAAAATAATCATAAAAAATTGCAAGTATTATAGAGAAAATAAAAGAAACAAAATGCAAAATAACAAAAGATGTGTTGTGTGTTTGTATGAGAAACTCAACAAAACTTATGAAACAAAAAAACAAACAAAAAAACGTAATAAAGAAAATAAAAGAAAAATGTTCATTTTACTCGCACAATAGTCATATTTCAAATGCTTAATTTTTTTTTTTCTGTTTCTCTTTCTGTTTTTTATATTGCTTTTGATGTTGAGTCCACCCCTGTCCACTAGGAACCTGGAAATGAAACAAATTCTTTCGCAAATGAACTAAAATCAACAATGGAATGTACGTACGTTTACGTATAAAAATATGTTTTTATTTTCTATTCTCCATGTTAAATTGCTTTCTTTTCAGAGTGTATTTTAGATTTTATTTCAGATTTCCTTTTTTGCTGTTTTGTTTTGCTTTTTTTGTTTGTTAATTTGCTTGCCTTTGTTTAAGGTTGACCACCATCGTACAAGTGCTTGTGGTTCGTTGAAATACTCACACGCAAGTATGTTTGTATGTGTACATACAGATTTAAAATGCAAAAAAAATCTTACTTTTACGAAAGTAAGTTGATTGGCAGCTTAGAAACGTATGTATGGAGAAACTATTTCGTAGAATTTCTATTTTATACATGCATACAATACATACATACATATGTATGGTATACATGTATGCTTATTGATATAAATATTATGACAAATTCCTAACTAAAAAAGGTATGTAACTATCCTTTATGTTAACACAACAAAACAAAAAGAAAAAAGTTAGAAATTCATTTGAAAAGGAAATTTTAGAATTCTTGGTACAATTTATTCTCTCGGTACAAACAAACAATAAATATGTTTGCTTTTAAGGGCAATAAAAAAAAAGAGTTTCAAACTTTACGTATTTGCAAATAAGTTAACGTATTTAATAATAAAAAAATAATAAAAAAAACCATTTGGATTAAAACTTAATCTGGTTTGCAATAAAATCGTCACGGACATTGTAAAAGGTATTGTACATCTATTTTATAATAGCATACAATATACAGTAAGACCCCGCTAAACGCGGGGGATACGTTCCAATAAGTTGCAGCGCTAAACGAAACAGCGTTAAACGAGGCAACTTAACACGTACATTTGTAAATACATTGCGACTTCGGAAAATACACTTGGAATCTTTATGCTGAACAGAGTAACAAAAGAGCGTTGAAAAAGATACATAGTATTTACAGTCGCTATATAGTTCCGGTGATCATCCGTCCACTATTATAGCGGACAGTCCGCTATTTTAACCTCCTGTCCGCTATTTTTTTTGCGTCCGCTATTTGTCCACTATTTTACCACACGTAACTTCTAAAAAGTATTTATTTCCAAAATGTCCGCTTTTGTCCACTTTTTTCACTTTTTTTTCGGTAAAAATGATAGAGTACTTTCTTAAACAAGAAAAATGCCCAACAATAATGTTTAATTCTTTTAATGATCTTTTGCTATGTCTTGGGTATTACTTATACACAGTTGAGATAGTGTCTAGTGTAGATGGTGTTGTTAAAATAATAAGCAAAAGCTCCAAAAACAACACAATGGACTTGATCACGCATAAAAACAAAAGCTCCAAAAACAAAACAATGCAGTTGTTCACGTGATCAACGAATGAGTAAGCATATAGCAACAAAAACAACAGGGCTTGTTTACAAGATCGATGAATAAAAAAAAAATATAGCAACAACGACCGTGTATAAAAGAAATATAACAGAAAGACAAACAAACAAAACAACAACAACTCTGCCTGGACGAAAGTAAATAAGATACACGAACAACAAAAATGGAAACAAGTTGTTTACATTTTTGGATTGTTCCCGAAGGTCGTCATCATCCTTTAAGGGCATTCATCACACTGTTGATCGAGTGATATAAAAGGCAAGATAAAGCGAGCAACGATGATTCAGTTAGAATTCAGTCAGCCGTGTATGAAGACACGTTATTCTCGGAGTTCGAGTGAAGTTAGTCGTGTGACGACGTCGCGTTGAATTGAGGAGAATTCAACCAGTGGTGTGTGAAGATACGACATCGAGTTATAATCCAGTCAGACTTGTGTGCAGACAAGTTGCGTGAAGAAAACAGTTGTTAGTGTGGTGCTTACAAAAAAGGTTGTGAGCAAAGAAGAATAATTAACAAGTGTTGTTGTTGCTTATAAAAAAGGTTATAAGCAGAGAAATATCACGAACAAGCACATATTGTGGAAATTATCATTGTATGCGTAGAATAAGTTCGAACAGTGGCACGAAAGTTATGCAATAATATAAATAAAGAATTAATTAAAAAAATAAACACAGAATTATTTTTATTTTATTTGCAATCTACGAACTCATATTTTTAACGTTTTTAAAAGGTAAAAACGTAACAATATATTGCGTTTAGAAAGTCAAAATATGTATATCAATGCCTGAAGCGGCTATAATATTAAAAGAATTTAAATCAAGGTTAATAGAACGTTACAATGAAGTATTTTTACGACTTAACGTACAGAATTGTTTAAGGAAAAAGTTAAAAACTTTTACAGAACCTGTATTAGTTACCTGAAACAATGGAATGAATCTTTTAAAGAAATTGAGCTCCTTTCTTGGATATTGTTAGATGCAATTCCATCTTCAGTTCAAAAGTCACTAATAAAGGTAACAGAAATCAGAAATGATTTAAATATAAATAATAACGAAATTTTTGATGAATTCTCTTATGTAAAAAATTATGCAAATGCTGAACAATTAGAAATATAGAAACAATCAGCATTAAATCCCGATAAAAAGTAAGTTGAAATTTTCAAATATTTCGAAACGAAAAATGTTCCTTATAAAAACATCCTGAAATGAGTAGATTTTTCATTTGCTTTGCCATCGTCTAAAGCACCAACAAAAATAATTTTTTCTATATCTAACAATATTTAGTCTTCCGAAAAATCCCAAATAGGACTAGAAACTTTAGAATCTCTTGTGGCCATAAAATGCAATTTTGAAATGGACTCTTCGTAAATTAAAACATTTTTACCTAACAGGCCCAGTACTTTAAAAAATACATTCTGTAGAGAAATATCAGAAGTAAATTTATACACATACCAAGTATTTCCATATGTATGTATGTATGTATATGTATAAATTTAAGTTTGTGTATATTATTTGTAGCTATTTATGTCTGTATTTTAAAAATCTTTATATAAAATGTTAATTATAATAAATGAATTTTTTTGTTCTTCAATTTTATATATTTGTCCGTTTTTTTCTCACGGAAATAATGGTCACCGTATATATAGTGAACCGCATTTGGTTGGTGCATGGCCGTTTCATTTGCACACATATACTCGTACAACAAGTATCAATACAGTGTGTGATTTAGGGGAATCCCAATACTACCGCGTAATACAGAAACAGCACTAAGCGGAGCACCGTTAAGCGGGGTCTTACAGTACTTTATAATGTGCAGGGGCTTTCAGCAATTTGGTGAGTATTTTGAACTGGCAGCATTATCGTTCCATATTTTTTTAAGAACGACATTGGCCACTCCATGGCTGTCAACAATAAGCACTATAGCTAGATGATTAACAACTGAATTGGATGGTTGGACACCAACGATGATGCTACGTGACATACAGCTCATACCATATAAGATTTTCTGCACAAACGCTTTAAAAGCACATCGTTAACTCATGTGGAAATGATATAAACTGGCATTCGACCGTTTCTAGTAGGGTTTTCTTGAGTCGTAGGTGTATGCGACGGTCAAACTCAATCTGAGAAGCCATTACATACATACAAACATTTGGTCATTACAACCCTTCAGGCAGGATTACGACCTAGTTTCTAACGCCATGCATGTCAACTTTTCAATGTATGCGTGCGGGTTTTCTGTGCCACAAATGCGACAATTTTGCTTGTTTATATATCCGCCAAGATCAAAATGAGCTTCATCTGAAAAGATGATTTTTTTTTGGCAAAATCGGCATCTTCTGTAAGTCGATCGCAGGCCCACTTAGCGTTGTTGTTCAAGCGTATACACAACCATATTCGTTCAGCGGAAGGATAAAACAGATTATCTGTCAAATCAGTCATGAGCTAAGTGTTACCATTCACGAAATAAGCACTAGTTGAAAAAAAAAACGTTAGATGGCGGACCCGATATATCAATATTTTCGGTGCATAATTTTATTTTTGTAACAGAATGGAAATCAAAAACCAGAACGTTGTGTACTGGAGTACCAGTACCAGATGATTTACAGAACTGCCCCCTATATAGACTATCAAACGAGTTGCCTTAGAAAATTTCATGATGACTGTTCTTTCTTTCTGAAATGCGTTAACGCCTCACAGATTCCAGATATGTATTCTGTAGATTCGTTCTCCCCATCACGTAGTCTACCATACATATTGTGCCTGAATCCATTCCTATTCTAAAACTGCCGATAGAATGCCGATCATTATCCTTAGGCTACTTCTTGATAGTCTAATGTTAACATAAACTATTTCTCATAGTAAAAACTCAACAAAATTTTAAAATGTGTCACACTCGTTTAAATTAAGAAGAGATACCCTCTATTTTCATCTTTTCTTTCGTGAGTATAGATTTTCAAACTCCTCTTACTACTCCACAGAATGCTGTTAGTTATCGTGAGTTCCCATACGACTTGAGACCCAGCTCTATTTTGCTGATTCAACTTTTCATTCTAATTTCAAATCGGCTTCATAGGAGTTGAGTGCTATGTCAGTCAGTATTGCTATGTTCCATCTTTTAGACTTCCTGTTCAAGTTTTATTGAGCACATCTTAAACTTTGGCTAAAAAGCAGCTTGCATGTCTCTCCATGGACTTTGAATATTTAAATCTGTGATCGAATACCTTTCCTTACGGCAACCTATATTTCATGGACCCATCTCTTTAAAGAGTATGTAGCAAAGAAATTTATTTTCAATCTTGTTACTTATTGTTGTTGCGAACTTTTCCCAAAATTACCGGAGACAGTTAAGGATGGCTCTGTTAGCCAATCGATTTGTTAGCTTACAATGCTACCTGATGAATCTTCTGTTAGATTTGTTTTCTATTAACATAGTTAAAGCCTAATGGGCTCTGGTGCTCATCATATAACAGCCTTAAATTTAAAGGAGTCTGTAGCGTCGTTACAGAATAGTTTCCTATACAAACTTGTCTTTTATCCAACTTCATCTTTGGAGTTTTCAGGAAAAAAAACAACTGTTTTTATAAAAAAAAATTTATCTTCAAATCCGTGTTAATAACTTACAATTTAATATCGCATTAATCAAAAGAGATTAACCATGCGTCTTATTGCGGTAAATCGATATCAAGTGAACTGTTCGAAAAAAACTCTAACAAAAGAAAATTCATTAATGATCATTATACGACCAATAATAAATAAATAAAACAACAAAACGTAGTACATATACATATGAATATAACATATATAAACTGACTATATACATATACCATTCATTTCTTTATACTTGGAATTATAGCTATTGTTGTTTCTGCTTTTATTTTCGTATGATTTCACAAATCCCGGTAATATTTGTATTTGTCTGGCTCTACGTACGTATACTCCTGTATGGCAGTGGTATATATTTTTTCATATTTTGTGGCTGTTTTTCTATTCTTTTGTTTGGCAATATTTTTCCACTACAATAAAAATAAATTGTTTTTTGATACATATTTGCGAATTTGTTAAACAAAACGTTTTTAATGATTTCTTTACATAATTTCTAATTTCGCTATGAGGCATAACAGAGAACACAATATTCACACACAAAAACATTTCATATATTTTTTTCAACTTTTTGTTGTTTTTGTTTTCATTTAGTAATAGAATAAATAAGTATTATTTTGCTTAGTTTTTTTTTTCTTCATAATACAATACTTGTTTGTATATTTCCTTTGCCAATAGCAAAAATCTTGTTAGAAATTCCTGTTACACTTGATCATCGAATGACGATTCCTTTGTCGACTAAATTTTGTGAAAATCTTTAAAAAGAAACCACAAAGTATGTATCTTTTCCAGCAGCTATGGGTGTAATTGTTACAGCTACTTTACTAAATACGAAAAAAGATGTCAGATATTATGCTTACACATGTGCTCTGGAAAATGTGAAATAATTCTAGTTGGGGTATCATAAGGAAAGTCAACTTGATTAGTATTGCTTCAGTGCACATTTATTAAAGGAAATTATTTCTAAAACCTTATTTACTTACAAACAAACATATCTACTACAGTTCAGACACATTTAGGCGTACTGTTTAAATGTGTATAAATGTAACTCACAAGTATAAAACATACTTGTAAACAAAGCTGGTATATCTTGAAACGTGGTCATACACTCTTGTTCTGAATTTAATACATATGATTTTAACAACAATCAAACGGTTTAAGTAAAAATTGAAAAATTATTCATGTAGAAATTAAAAAAGAAATTTGTTCTGTGAAAGAAAAAGAAAAACTCAAGGTAGTCCAGGTAAGAGCTGCGCTATCAAATGCTAATTAACTACACTTCTTGAAAGCAAATTTACTATTTTCGGTATTATATGCATGAGATGATCTGCAATAATATCACCATCATTGCTTTAGTAAACATTATAAGGATTTTTCTGAATAATAATGGTATTACCTCTCCAATTGCACACCGTCTTTAAAGCTTTTAAATATTTTCGGTTAATTTAAATTTACCCTTTGAGTTAGGAGCTAAGAATTATTGCTTCAGAATTATTTTTCACAGTATGGGACAGTATGGCACATATTTTGGACACGAAAGTGTCCTTCATAACTACAGAAAAACGATAGAACCCAACTAAAGCCTTAACCTCAAAATCATATACCAGCTGTATTGTAATGTAATAAAACGTTGCCGCCGTTTGTTGGTCAACATTGCAGCAGTAAAAATCACCAATATGATAGGAGATTATTATAATAATGGTGACTATATTTAAAACTATTGCTATGATGTATTGGAGTACCGTTTCTAATATATTATACACTAACTGTAAACTAAACTGTTTACTTTTCACAAAACTTCATTCAAGTAGGCACTGAAGAATCAATGTTTCACGACAAGTCCCGATAAAAAATTTTATTTGAGTCAAGTGAACAATCAATTGTTTTCCAACTCCCCGTTGAGAATATTATTCAAGAATATATGTATATACAATGTCTCACATCTAATTTTAAAAGACCACCTTTTATCTGATTTCACCAATAAGCTTTCTTCTTAAGTGGTTTTCCTCAAATATATTAAAAAAGTATATTTTCGCAGTAGAACTCTCTCGTCGCAAATTTTGCAATTTAATAGCTTCAAGCCATAGAGTTCGCCTGTACTCACCGCCAGATTTGGGGATTTGGCTCCTAGGAATACTGTAGGAATACTGTGCGCTTTTGCCATAGTTAATGGAAATTCTAGACGATAGTTTTCTGAAGCAGATGGTAATATATTCAACTGATGTTACAGAGAAGGAATATGTTGTGATGGCGGTCGTTGCGCAGTTCTTCCTACATGGGTCTGTAATAAAAAAGTCTTTTATTTATTATTTATTTGATTTATTTTATTTATGAACAGCCGCTAAATGCGACTGTTCATTATTAGGTTTTTATTATGACTACTATTATTATTATTACTTAATTATTTAACTTATGTTCTACTATATTATAATGTGTGGGAATATGCTGAGACAGCTAAATACATGCTGTCCCAACATTTATGCAGTGTGGACACATTCATACTACAATGTATGAATATCCAGTTGCATGCAGAAGGCATACACTGGTCGACCAGTCAAACACACTACACCTCCCTTTTTACGGAAGAATAATCAATGTTCAATTCGACATTGATTATTCTTTTACATTTTTGACTTAAAGAAAAATTAAAAATATAGTGTATATTTTTATAATAACAATAATAATTCATAATAATTTAAAAAGAAAACAAAAAACAAAAATAAAAGTATGATTATTTTTCATTTGTGATAAGCTATAAAACAAACAAATATTATGGTATCTATATACATATTATTACCATATATATACCATATTCAACACATATTCAAACAATTTTTATTATCAACTAAGTGTGCGATATACACACTTCAGTTGGGTAATTTCTTCACTCTATTTTTGTGAACGGTGAATGATTTACCGTTTGAGTCCGTTAAGGTGATGTTATTTGTGACATCAATTTCCTTAACTCTAAATGGACCCATATAAACCGGATCCAGCTTGTGTCCTGCGTCATTGCGGACCATAACCGAATCATCAATACAGAGCTCAATAGGTTTAGAACTTTTATTGGAGATCCCTTGTCTCCTTAGTTTAGCACTCTCAATGAGGCTAGCGGCTCTACGTTGCGCCACTTGGAGCCTGAATTTGACTTCTTTTTCATAGGCATCAACATTGTAAAGTGGATCTATGACACCAGTATTAGTAAACTCCATTTCCCTTGGAATTTTCCCGTATATTAACTCAAATGGGCAATATCCGTGGGCTGTGGATGGAGTTGTATTGTAGCAGTATACAAAGAACTTTAGCCAGTTATCCCAGTCTGATTTATCCAACGAAACATACGATCTTAGGTACTTATTGAAAGTCCTATGGGATCTTTCAATAGTCCCAAGTGTTTCGTGGTGGTAAGCAGTTGAATGCAATTTTTCTATTTTCAGTAACCCACATAGCTCTGTCAGTACCTGATTTATATATTCAGTACCCAGATCAGTAACTATGGTGTTCATGGGACCATATATCAAAACAAAATGTTCCATTATGGCTTTAGCTACATTTTTGGCTGATTTATTTGCCACAGGGATGGCCACCAAATACTTGGTCAAGTCACACATCACAGTCACAGCATATTCATTTTGCGAGTCAGACTTTGGCAGCGGTCCTATGGTGTCAAGTATTACTCGCTGAAAAGCCTTAACCGGTGTTGGTGTGATAACCAAGGGCTCCCTGTTTCTACTGGTTGTCTTATTGGCCTGACACTGAAGGCATTGCCGAACATATTTACTTATGTCCCTGGTCATACCCTTCCAATGAAATTGAAGTCGTATTTTCTTTATCATACGGGTTATACCAGGATGTCCACCAGTAAGGGGATCATCATGATACTTTTTCATAATTCTTAATTTTTCAGAATATGTATTTACTTTAATAAGTTTTGGCACGAGCATTATTGTTAAGTCGAAATCTTGCAAGATTTTATTACCTTTATTTTTGAAGGCTTCTATATTTGTTCCTAGGTTGTTAAACATGCTTTCATCTTGTGAAAGTACCAGTGTTGTGAAACCAATATTATTAGCTATTTTTGCAAGCTTTAGAAAGAGGTGACCTAAGTCGACATTTCTATTAATAATAAGGTCTTTCAACTTATATTCAGAAAGAACCTGTTTTCCTTTCTGTATAATTAATTTATTTTTGGTAAAATACAATTTTGGTATTTTACAGTGCTCGCGGGTATTTAGAGTCTCATATATTTTGAGATCTAACGATTCTGATTCTTCCGTATGATTTTCATTAATGCTTTGCCTATTTGCTCTTGACTGAAGTCTTGTTGTAACCTTCAGAATTGTATTGACTCCAATATTTTTGATGTCTTTAAATTCTATGCGGGATAGAGCGTCCGCTACGGTATTTTCCTGACCCCTAATATACTCGATCACGAAGTCGTATTCTTCGAGATCAAGTCGTATACGTGTTAGCTTGGAAGATGGATTCTTTAGAGAAAAAAGGTAAGTGAGTGGTCTGTGATCACTCAGTATTACAAATTTCTTGCCATAGATGTACGGTCTAAAATATTTTACAGCCCAATGTATTGCAGTTAATTCCTGCTCTATAGTCGACTTATTGCTTTCACCTTTAGTGAATGATCTTGAAGCATATGAGATTGGCATTAATTGTCCATGTTTTTCCTGACTCAGGACAGCGCCACAAGCATATTTACTTGCGTCGGTGGTGATAAAAAATTTTTTGGAAAAGTCAGGATATTGTAAAATCCTAGGGCAAAGTAATTGACTTTTGAGGTATTGGAAAGCCCTTTCACAATCCTGATTCCACTCAAAGGGAATGCCCTTTCTTGATAGTCTAGTGATATGCCGAGACGACTCAGCAAAGTTAGGTATGAACCTACGGTAATAATTACAAAACGCTATAAAACGCTTGGCTTCATCACCGTTCTTTGGAGTAGGATAGTTTTGTACAATGGAAAATTTGCTGTCGTCTGGTAATATTCCTTGATCCGTGCACTTGTGGCCAAGGAATGTGACTTCTGTTCGAAAAAATGAACACTTGTCTGGATGCAACTTTAAATTGTGTCTCCTACACACCTCAAATACATCCCTTAAATTTTTCAACATATGACCCGAAGAACAACCAATCACCACAAGGTCATCCATGTACACAAACGCTTGTGCTGGGGATAGACCGGAAAAAGCTAATGTCATCATTCGTTGAAATGAATTTGGGGCTACCTTCAGACCATATGGCAATCTTTTAAATCGGAAAGATCCTCTGTCAGTAGAGAAGGATGTTATGTCTCTGGATTCCTCCTCAAGCTCAATTTGATGAAATCCCGACATAAGGTCAAGGCAAGAGAAGAATTTAGCTCTGCCTAATTGGTCAAGAATATCATCAATGCGTGGTAACGGGAACTTGTCAGCTATCAACTTTTTATTAACCGCCCTGTAATCTACTACCAGTCTCCATCTCTTCTGGGTACCACCAGGTAAAGATTTTTTGGGTACCAATAGGATAGGGCTGTTGTGATCGGAAACAGATGGTTCAATGATATCATCCTTAATTAATTTTTCAACCTGATTATTTATCTCTTCCTTCTGAGAGTGTGGTATTCGATAATTTTTGATATAAACAGGTTTTGTACTATTGACTTTAAGTTTCTGCTTATAAAAGTTATTGGATGATATGCTTTCTGTTTCCAGAGCAAAAATATCTAAGAATTCATGGCATAAGGCTTTTAGTTCTCTTTCAACGAATGGTGGAAAATTTTTGGAGAGTCTCTCCATTTTTTCTTTTGATTTGGTTTGCACACGATCTGAACTAGCTATTTTATAGTCTTTAAGGGTTTCTGTTATAAGCCTAATATCAGAAATCACCAAGTCATAGTTAGTTGTATTAATTATTCTTACCAAGGGATTGGTTTTTGACGTTATTGTATTGGCAACAAAAACGCCGTCTTGAATTGTTTGGAATGGTACTAGAACACTTTCTTCAAGTGACTCAAACTTTATTGATCTTACTACCTCACATCTTGCTGGTAGAGATATGGAGTTGATGGTAGGACCGTTTCTAAGCGGTATTCCAATGTCATGATCAATTTCATCTGATCTTAGAATTATTAAGTCTTTATCACCTGAATATTGCAGAATGCAATTGTATTTTCTTATGAAATCCATTCCGATTATTCCGTCTGCTTGTATTTTAAAGTTATCTTCAACTACATGAAAAGTATGTTTTATTAAATATTTGTCTATTTTGAGTTCAGAGTGTACACTACCTAGTGTTGAAATGGTGCCCTGGCCTATGCCATTTAGGTTTTTTCTATTGTATTTATTTATGGTTAAATCGATGACCTGGTTGTGCTTGATAATTGAGATATCCGCACCAGTATCTATTAAAAAAATTGAAATAGTATTGTTTAAAGTAGTTTTGCATCGTAGATAGCTACACAAATTCAAGTTAATATTGTAGGTTTTAGTTCCTACTGAGCATTTAGGGGTCGTATCTCGTTTCCCGGGACTTGTTCCCCAGTAACGTTTATATTTCTGTTTCGACCATTATTGTAATTATTATTATTATTATTTCTATTGCCACGGCGGAGACTCGAATTGTGGTTCAAATGTGGACCACCATTATAAGATCTGGGCCCATAAAAATTTCGGCCCCTGTTCGAATGATTGTTTCCACGCCAGTTGCTATTGCGATTATAATTATTGTTGCGGTTAAAACCGCCCCGGCGTTCAGATCCATAGTTGAGTATAGAGTTCTCCTGTCCATGCACTTCAGTGCAACTGCTTATGAACTTAGTTAAAACTTCGTTCATATTATTGAAGCTGCCCGATTGCATGATCAGCTTGACCCTGTCGCTTGAGCTGTTCCTAGTCATAGCTGTGACAGCTGAACGTGTGGCATATTTATTTGCTATTTCATGGGGTAATCCATCCCCTATATATGCTGTCTCCAATTTCTTAGCCAATTCCTCCATTTCCTTGGCATAGGTGTTGACATTCTTACCAGACTGTTTAGTGCTCAGGAGCTTGGCGTTTATAACGTCCACGGATTCACCCTTAACCGAAACTTTAAGTTTGTTTACAATCTGTTCTAAAGTTGTTTCTGAACTTATTAAGTTTCTTGCTGTTCCTTTCAATTTGGTTTTAATGAGGTTAACAGCTACAGCCTCGTGTGATTCCTTAATGGAATCAACCAAGTTAATGGCGTCAATGAAGCTTTGGAGGTTTTCGGAATTCCCGTCGAACTCAGGAATTAACCTGGAAGCGGTATTCAAGAACTCTACTATAGTCTGAGGCATATTGGAGTTCTTCGCTTGTTTCGTTTCTGGCGAAGTATTGAAAAGTATTGGTTCTCTTATTGATTGTGGGACTTGTATTTTGAAATTTTTTCGGTAACTTACAGAAATCAATTTTTCACGTAAGTCCAAATAAAAACCGTCAGCAGCGGTTTGGTGAGCTTTTGTTAGTCTGTGGTAATTTGTGTTCAGTAACACTCGTAATCTTTCTAATTGTGTTAGAAGATTATTTATGTGTTTATTAATTGTTTCAGGTTTTATATCCCTGTCATTATTTAAGCATTTATACGACTTTAAGAATTCTTCCTTAATTATTCTGGCCCTATATACAACCGTCTCCCATTCCATGAGTTGGGAAAGGAAAAAAAAAATAAAATTCTATGCAATGAATTAGACTTTGTCCAAGTTGTTAGCCAATGATGCAGCTCTCATGTAATTTTTTCTAAGTGACCTTTTATGTAACTGATAAATCGTTACCAAGAGCTGTGCAGCTAATAGGATAATTATTACTATAAAATAAATAGAAGGAAGGTCAACTTTAACCACAATGTCGTTTACGACATTAGCATTTGGTTTTTCAATTTTTGACTCCGTACCTCCCATTTTAAATTAATTGCACGAAATATTAAATTGACAAAAACAGGGAAAATGAAAAAATATAAGTTTTCAATGAAATTATAAGTTTTTAATGTATTTAATTTTTCTGTGTTTAAATTTGTTTGTTTAATAATTAATTATTTGCTATTTAATCAAGAATATATTTGTAAAATATTTTTATCATTTCTTCTGCTGTTTTGTATACAATTTTAATTGTTATAATATGTTGTAAAAATAATAATAATAATAATAATAATAAAAATAATATTTTTGTTATTTTTAAAATTAATCATTTATTATATACTATATTTACAATTAAAATTATACAAAAATATTTTATAAAAGAATAAAATAAAATCAAATCATATAGAAATGGAAATATTAAACAACTTTAGGCCATTTACTGAGTTATTGGCATATACAAGAGGTGGTTAATATTGAAATTTAAAAATTTTAATTTTTATATCTATGCAGTACCGTTTGATCAATAATATGATGCTGTTGTATTTGTTGCACTTGTTGTATTAGTTGCACTTGTTGTACATGTTGCTGTTGTTGTTGTTGTAGTGTTAGTGGTAGGGATTGTTGTAGTTGTTTTTGTAATGAAACGAGAACGAGATTCCAAATAAGTGGCTTAGACCTGGCACTCGCTGATTTCTGGATACGTTTCTATTGCAGATACCGTTTCCTGTTGTTTTCTTTAATTTATTTTTGTTTCATAAATGTTTTTAAATTTGTTATATATTTTTAATTTACCGAAATTTTTTTTTCATTCTGATAACACTCTTAAAGTTCATTTTTGTTATCCAAGCACTACTTTTCTCTAACATTGACTCTTGTTAGGCTTATTAAAAAAAAAAACTGATTTTATGAATGGTCTTAGAATTGAAAAGTCTTGTGTTCATTATTGTTTTTAGTTTTTTATTTCATTTTTTTTTTTTATAATATTTAAGTATATTATTTCTTTATTGTTTTTTTTTTATTTATAATTATAATTAGCTTATTTTTTTTTATTAGCATTAATAATCAATATTTTTTCTTTATTTTTTTTCAAAAAAAAATGTTTGTTCTTTTTGTGTGCATTTTTTCCATTTCTTTTTTTTCCTTTTTCATCTTGCAATATTATTCATTTTTTGAATGATTCTCTTTTTTGTATCTTCTCTATCATTATCATTTATATTTTATCTTTTTGTCATATTTTGTGGGTTTTTTTCATTTTTTCTTTGATTTTTTTTTTTTCGTTCTTCTTTTCTTTTTTTTCGTCTCTTTTTCCACACATCTCTCTTTTTCTTCTATTTTTAATTTTTTTTCAAGTTCTTTTTCATGTTTCGGATCTTTTTTTCTTTTCGATTTAATAATACCTTTTTATTTTACAACTGTGCTTTATTCTATTATTTCTTGTGTTCGTTTTTTCTTTAATGCATCGGTTTTTTTTTTAATTTTATTTTTTTTGTATAAATTGCACTTTTTTATTTTCAATTCCAACCACACTTTAACTATTTATTTTCCTTTACAAAACTGCACTTCTTTTGTTTTTAAAAACTATTTAGCAAAAAAATTTATTTCCTTCTGAAGATTTTTGTTCTCGTCTTTGATTTATCTTCCCGGTATTGCAGTTGCTGTCTCTTTTTTTTTTTTTAATAGTTTTTCATTCATTTGCATTCACTTTTATTTATGTTTATGATTCATTTTGATGAAAAACTTTTGTTTTATATTTCTCTTTGAATTTTGTTATTATTATAGCACAGTTTTATTATTTATTTTCTCTTTTTGTTATATACATATGTAAATTTTATTATTTTTATAAGTAAGCACTTGGATATTTTAATGGATTTTCCAATGTTTTTAACAGTTTCACTTCTTTTAGTTAATACGCACTGGCAGGATCGCCATGTAATAAAAAAGTCTTTTATTTATTATTTATTTGATTTATTTTATTTATGAACAGCCGCTAAATGCGACTGTTCATTATTAGGTTTTTATTATGACTACTATTATTATTATTACTTAATTATTTAACTTATGTTCTACTATATTATAATGTGTGGGAATATGCTGAGACAGCTAAATACATGCTGTCCCAACATTTATGCAGTGTGGACACATTCATACTACAATGTATGAATATCCAGTTGCATGCAGAAGGCATACACTGGTCGACCAGTCAAACACACTACAGGTCACTAATATAGGATATACATATGTACGATGGAATACTTCGACTACCAATAGGTACCACAATTTTAGGTTTTGTAAAAGACAATGTCATTCTCTGAGTCGCTAAGACGGTAAGGGAAATAAAGGGATGATAAACATAGCACTTTAAACAGTTAGAGCCTTGATAAGGCTAAATTGTGACTTGTTGCGTATACGACAAAGGCCGTATTAATAAGTAGCCGAAAAATAGTGGCAAATATGGAAGTGACCATATTAGAGCATAAAATATTTGAAAATTATTATCGACGGCAGGTTGAACGTTAAGGACCAAGTGAAATTCATTTGCGAAAAGGCATATGACGCTGACGATAACGATGTCAAATGGGGGCAGGACAAATTTAGTGAAGGGAGGATAATATCGAAAGTCATAACGTCGAAAATATTATATGCTTGATCAATATGTTTAGAAGCACTCACCATGGTGACGACAAGGGGAAAACTCGATATGTCTGACCATATCGAACAAAATGAAATATGAAAAAATATTTCTTCGGCGACTTCCTCTCAGTAGATTTCTGTCAAAAACTCTGAGCGTAAATAAAATTGTCATGACAATTTTTTCGAAAATTTGTCGTTTGGAGTCGAATTTAAACTGTAGGTCCACATAACATAGATGGTATAAGAAGCTAGGTCGTAATTCTGACTGAAGGGTTGTAATGACCAGTTATATACATATGTACGTATATAAGTATCAGATGACGCGGTACTGGTATTGGCAAAGACAAAACCGCTAGATTTAGCCTCTCGAGGACCCACGACAACCTGCTGCTATAAAAGCGGATGAACGATGGACTTCCATCTACAAATGACAGTTACGACGGCAGAACGGTTTAATATTACCCCTTGCTTGAAGAACAATCACAGCGAGATGAACTTTTGCGTTATCCATTTCTTGACTGGTCATGGTTACTTCAGAAAATAACTGCACAAATTTGGATAGGATAGCTCACTTATATGCCGAAACTGTGTCGATTCTACAGGTACTATCTGACAAAGATTTAGAAGACCCAGGAAGACATTAATTTCTAGAATTCTATGGATCTAGTGCAGGAGTTGTATGGTTATATTTATTTATGAATTTATTTTTACTTTTTATTAATTTACTTTTATTCATTAATTTACTCATACTATATAAATTTGAAAATGGTGTTAAACAAGTAACGGTTTATTCCCGCTATTTATTTAAGGGATATTATGTGCTACATTAAGAGAAAATAAACTTTTCTGCTGAATAGAAATTATACTTCCAGAAACTCTTATATTATAAGAGATATTTCCAATCAAAAAGGGAAAATTATATTAAAGAGAAAATATCCCCTAAAGAAAACCAAGAGTAAAGTTCAAACAACACATATAAAACTAAGAGAATCTTTTAAGGGTGTAATTGCTCTTTTATTGTAACATAAACAAATGGCCTGGTAGTTAGAAAAACAATTGAAATGACAGTAATTTTAAGCCGTTATTTTGATTAAAAATGAAATCGCTATGCTTTTAAAATCATGTTTAAGAAAGTTTTAAAATTTGTTTTGTTTTCTATTCACCACCTTAATTGCCTAAACAAGAGATATTTTTAAAAATAATCGCATGTTATATAAAATATTCCTACAGGATTTATACACATATTTGGTTGAACAAAAAATAATATGCACCCTCGCAAAGGTGCCATATACATACATACGTACATATACATTTACTTGAAGTCTACACATACATATACCCACAAATATGCATGCATACACGCCTGTATAGAATTCTACCGTTATAACCACATTCAGTTACCTTATAGGCACACCGTTGCCGCCTATGTTACCAACGTTTGAGGTACTTATGCATGTGCGACTGCAAAGTTAAAAAAAATTATTTTTATTTTAATAAGTAGAGGTGTCGAATCACAACTATGCATGCAGAGTTTTAAAGGTTGTTTTCATACGATTAAGAAAAGCAAGATTAATTTAGTTACAGGGGGTAGCGTAACATCCAAACTTGGGCTGTAATAATTATATGATACCACTATAATACATCAGTTTAGAAATGTATTTAGCCCGAAATTTTTTTGGTTTTTTGCATAGATGGGCACTTTGCAGTACCAGTAAAATTTCAGTAAAAATTGATTTTTACTGATTACTGAAAAAAATTACAGTTACAAAAATGAAATCTAAATGTCATTACCAGTAAACATTTACTGAATACTGAAAAGCTTAATGCATTAGAATTATAATGCAGTATGCCCATGTATGATCTCGATCATAGCGGCCATAATTACAGGACATTCCATTATGTGAAGACACGCAGAAAGACTGCAGCTCCCATCAAACGAGTTCTGCCTAGTCTGAAGAGATGGAAACTGAGGTGCAGATTTAGGTTATTTGGCTCTCAATTCCTTGTCAGCTTAACGGAGTTATCATCCATTGATATCAAGAATACAAAGTCGTTTATAAAACGTTCTGGCTGATTTCCAGTACAGGCTAGTCGTGCTGTAATATGCAGCCCCTGTGCTAACTAACTTCTTTGATTACATACATAAATAAATGGCCATTACAACCCTTCAGTTAGGATTACGACCTAGCTTCTCACATCACTTATATTGTGTGTGTTAATTTTATACATGAGTGACGGGACCTACAGTTTATAGTCGACTCTTAACGACTAATTTTTGAGAAACTTTTCATGGCAATTTTATTTATTCTACTGAGAGGAAGTCGCTAAAGAAATATTTTTTCATATTTTGTTTTGATGTCTGACCTGGGGTTTGAACCGTGGCTTTACGCCTAATAGGCCAACACACTACCTTCTAGACTACGGGTTCTTCGATTAGTTTAGGGGAATTCGGTTAGTACAGGCGTCACAACGGCGTGGAGTCAAAGCTACCACTTCACCCTACTGTAACCTAGTCTGCGATTTACTAAAATAAAAGTGTTGAAAACAAACCCTAAAGATCAACTTAAGCTGTTTTAAAATTACCTATAAATTCTATTACAGGGTAACAGGTACAATACCATTAACCAAGGGCGTTTTGAGGGTTTAAAATCTGCTAATTTCTCTTGGAAGACTTCTGATGTAGTTCAGCTATAACTGTACAAATATATGTAATAGTATGCACCACCGTCTTTAGCCTGCTCGTTAATGTAATTGTTTAGAAATCTTTAGATTTAAGTTTCACTTAGAAATAAAATTATTTTTTTTTGTTGTTTTTTGTGTAAAGTCAAAAATTTAGTGTTTACATTAATTTAGTTTGCATTTTTATTTTTTTTTGTTCATTTTGAAATTTAACGCCCGTTTATTAACTTTTTTGCATTTATGAAAATAATGTATTACTTGCACTTTAATAATTGTCTTTTTTTTATTTTGCACAATTGCTTTAATTTTGTTTGTTTTAATTTTGTGGTCATGGCCAAACGGCTAATGAACTTTAAATTTGCTTAATAAGTAGTTCAAATAACTATAATTTAGTTACATAAGAAATATATTGGAAGTAAGTAGTCATCAATAATTTTGTATTTAAATGAAGAAAATTATAATAAAGTTCTCTTTTTTCTTTTGCATTTTAAAAACTAAAGAGCCAGAATTTTTATTTTGCGGGAACAACTCAGTTTAAGTGCTGTTTGTTGTTCAGTAAAAAACACATTGTCAATCCAGTTTATGTGCTGTGATTGGATCCTTTAAAAATATATATCGAAACATTTAATCCAGTTCAAGTGCTGGTATTAAATATAGAGCTAATTGACAAACGAGTCAATTAACATTTTGGTGACCCCGACGTGATCTAACACAGGATCACGAACATTGCAACCTTATTCAAAGAGTCAAACTAGTTTAAAGAAGTAATCTAATTCAAAAGTCATAACCATGGCATCATTTGAAGAATTGGTGGAAAAACAAAGAGGTGTCGGAGATAGGATTGAAACCATCGTTCGCAACTTTAAAAAGGACCCATCATCAAGAAAGTCTACAGTCAGCTATTTCCAGGAACGTCTAAAAAAATTAGATGACGAGTGGACAGCTTTTGAGACTAATAACAACGAAATTCGTATACTGAAGAATCTCCCTTTAGAGCATGATTATTTCGTCAAAGGATATTATGAAGCTATCAGAGACATTGTTGAACAATACAAGAGCGTATTTGAGAAGGCCATGTTGAAAATTGTTCAAACCTCCGACCAGACAAAAGGGGATCAATCTCATACATCAGGTGCAAAAGCAGCACCAACAGAAGCTATTGATATTACAAAATTAATCCGCAGGCAAGGGGCGATGATAGCGTCTCTTGAGCGTTTGTTACACGAGAACCTTACAGCGGACGATGTTCCAACGGCAACAACATTGTGGCGACAGATTGAGGACATTCATTTGGAAATTTGCGAGAGGTGTGAAGAGCCGACAGACCAAGGTTACAATTTGGACCGATTTATTAGTCTTGAGACTAATCTAAGGTCCATAGTGAAAAGATTCCACGGAAAACCACTAGCACAACATCCACCTGAAGGTGTTAAATATCCAACAGACACTATTCCACTGCCAAAGGTTACAATGCCCAAATTTGATGGTAACTACCTAAAGTGGCAGGAATTTCATGATCTGTTTGTATCACTGGTCATCAATCAGCCAATGACGAAGGTCCAAAAAATTTGGTATCTGAAGACACACTTGATTGGAGAGGCAGCCAACTTGATTAAACATTTTGCTGCAACCGAGGAAAACTTTGATGCCGCGTGGGCAATCGTAGTCGACCGTTACAACAACAAGCGGTTATTAGTAAGCAGATTAATTCAGGAATTGGTTGATACCCCTAACAATAAAACCGGTGATAATTTTAAAAGCCTGCACGATAAAACTCAAGAGTGTCGGTTAGCACTACAGAATCTTAAAATAGATACATCATCGTGGGACCCTATTTTACTTCATCTACTACTCAAGGGAATTGATCAATCCACACGGTTACGCTTCGAACAATCTCTGGCTCAACCAAAAGAAGTTCCAACGATTAAAGAATTTCTTGAATTTTTAGAAAGAAACTTTCAATCGCTGGAGGCAATAGGAACCAAGGAGAAACGGTTAGGCACTAAGGTGTATACATCCATGGTAGCGGAGGACCAAGCCTGTGCAATGTGCAAAAATGGAAGACATCCGTTGTTTGCCTGTAAAAAGTTTTTGCAGTCATCACCGCTAGCACGGCTAGAATTCGTTCGAAGGCAAAGGTTATGCTTTAATTGCTTAAAACCTGGTCATAACTTAAAAAATTGCATTTCTAGAAGCTGTATGAAATGTAACAAGAAACACAATACGCTTCTTCATCTAGAACAGCCAAGCCAAAATAAAAAAAACTTATCAATGATGAACACGGTATCTAATCACACAACAGAAGGAAGCCATTTACCAACAACACTAGATAGTCAAAAGGCCGCATCTTTAACCGCAGCAAAACATTCCACCTTAAGCAGCTACATCCTTCTCAGCACAGCAATGGTTATCGTAAAGGCAAATGGAAAAGAAGTATCGTGCAGAGCACTTCTGGATTCGGGTTCACAACTCAATTTCGTAAGCGAGAGATTAGTCAAACGCTTGGGCATTTCACCTAAGCCAGCTACAATTTGCATTAGTGGAATTGGATCGAGCAACGCCAAGGTTCGTCATAGAATTAATGTCACTTTGCAGTCTCAAATTAACAATTTTACAACACGACTCGAAGCAGCTGTTCTTCCTCACATAGTGACGTCGCAGCCATCACAAGGAATTAACATTGAAAATTGGCCAATTCCAAAAAATATCAAATTAGCAGACCCACATTTCAACCGTCCTGACAAAATAGATGTCCTATTAGGTGCTGAATTTTATCATCAACTATTAGCAATCGGGCAAATAAAATTAGCCAATGATTTGCCAACATTACAAAATACAGTATTGGGATGGGTTATCGCAGGCAAGATAGGTAAAACACACTTATCATTAGCAACTTGTGGGATGTGCACTGAAAATGACTTCAACCTTGAAGAAGCCATTTCCCAATTGTGGGAATTGGAAAAAATCACAACAGATAGCAAAGCACTATCAGTGTCAGAAAAATTATGTGAAAATCATTTTGCAAGTAATTACACAATCGATCAAAATGGAAGATTTGTTGTTCGATTTCCATTTTGCAATAACCCCGAAGAGTTAGGCGAATCACATGGAATAGCGTATAATCGATTCCTTGCACTAGAGCGCCGATTAGCAAGCACACCCGAAATTAAAATGCAATACATAAGTTTCATGCAAGAATACGAGACATTGGGTCATATGACCAGGATAGACATCAATTCATTACGTAAACCAAATTATTTTATACCTCATCATTGCATTCTAAAGCCTGAAAGTTTGACAACAAAATTAAGAGTAGTATTTGATGCATCCGCTAAGAGTTCTTCTGGTTTGTCATTGAATGACGTAATGTACACGGGACCAACTGTTCAAAGTGAACTCTTTTCTATAATACTACGTTTTCGATTGCCACGTTTTGTTTTTACCACGGATATTGAAAAAATGTATCGGCAAATACTCATGCATCCTGAAGATAGAAGACTGCAAATCATTATCTGGAGGGAAAATCCCATTGAAGCAATAAGGTATTACCAATTAAACACAGTAACTTATGGAACTCGAGCTGCACCGTACTTAGCAACAAAATGTTTGGAAAAAGTTGCAAAAGAAAATATGGCGAGGTATCCTCTGGGAGCACACTTTCTGCTCAATAATTTCTATGTCGATGATGGACTTGGTGGAGCAGATAGTTTGAAGACAGCGCTCGCAATTCAACAAGAACTAAGACACATATTGATACAGCATGGTTTTATTCTACAAAAGTGGTGTGCAAATCATCCTCAACTAATTCAAAATGTTTCAACAAAGGAAGAGGTCAATATTGATTTCAGCGAAAGTAGCCAAACAGTAAAGACCTTAGGTTTAACATGGATCCCAAAAATTGATAAATTTTGTGTGAAGGTATGCTTGGGCGATACCAAACGTGTAACTAAGCGAACAGTAAGCTCCGATTTGGCTAGGTTATTCGACCCACTGGGAATAGTAGCACCAGTCGTTGTTACTGCAAAAATATTTATACAGGAGCTGTGGAAATTAAAACTCACATGGGATGAAGCTCTTCCAGCAGAACTCCATACAAAATGGAAAACATTCCGAGATGAATTAAAACACATAGATAACATGAAATTTTCAAGGCATGTCTTAAATGGACATATCATAACAAGAATACAAATTCATACATTTGTGGACGCCTCTGAGAAAGCATATGGTGCCGCAGTTTACATAAGATCAGTTCAGAAAAATGGTCAAATTATAGTACGCCTACTATGTTCAAAATCAAGAGTAGCCCCCTTAAAAAAACAAAGCCTCCCTCGTCTTGAACTCTGCGCGGCAGTTTTAGGTGCCCAGCTAACAGCCAAAGTAAAAGGGGACTTGAAATTTGAGGATGTATCTACTTTCTTATGGACGGATTCACAAATTGTTTTGGCTTGGATCAACTCGCAGTCATCAT
Source organism: Sarcophaga caerulescens (assembly GCA_927399465.1). NCBI lineage: Eukaryota > Metazoa > Arthropoda > Insecta > Diptera > Sarcophagidae > Sarcophaga > Sarcophaga caerulescens. Next base: position 48,297,663 of record OV656872.1, on the reverse strand, counting down.
CATATCAAACATTTGTGGCCAATCGAATAGCAGCAATACAGGAGTTGTCTTTAGCTGAACAATGGCGTCATGTGAGCTCGAAGGACAATCCAGCAGACATCATATCCCGAGGGCTTTCACCAAAAAGTTTACCATCATGCAACTTGTGGTTCTATGGACCCACTTTCTTACATGGCCAAGAAACTGTTTGGCCACAAAAGCACTCAAAGACTTTAGAGATATTTGACAATAATCTGGAGCGAAAGAAAGTAGCAGCCATTGCAACATCCGAAGATCCAATAATAAATATAGTCTACAATATAAATCACAAGGGATCATTTCGAAAGTTGCAACGAATTGTGGCCTACATATTACGATTTATCAATAGCACAAGGAAGTTAAAAACATTTTCGGATATTACCTTAACAGTAAAGGAACTAGAACAAGCACTCGTAATCATTGCACGGGCAATGCAGTCTGAGTTTATAGATGACCTAAAGCAATTAAACAAGAAAAATGAAGTAAGTAAAGGAAGTCCGCTCAGTAATCTCTCACCATTTTTGGATTCAAATGGTATCATCAGAGTAGGAGGTCGATTAAACTCATCGTTACTTTCATATGACGCTAAACATCCAATGCTACTTCCTTACAATGATCCAATTGCAAAGTTGCTTATGCAAATGGTGCATGAACAAAATAAGCACTGTGGATCTCAAGCACTTTTGTCACATATAAGACAAAGATATTGGCCAGTCAAGGGAAAATCTGCAGCTCGATCAGTTGTACAACATTGTGTACGATGCACTAAGGCCAAACCCAAGCTACTTAATCAGATCATGGGCAATTTACCAGCTGCACGTGTTACACCAGCTCGGCCATTCATTAATGCTGGAGTGGACTTTTGCGGACCATTTTGGGTTCACTACAAGGTGAGAGGAAAGAAGCCTCAAAAGGCCTACATTGCAGTCTTCTGCTGCTTTGCCACAAAGGCAGTACATTTGGAATTGGTCAGTGATTTGACTACTGAATCCTTCTTAGGATCATTAAAAAGATTTATAAGTAGACGCGGTCATTGTCAAAATCTGTATTGTGACAATGCTACCAACTTTGCAGGGGCAAAAAATCAACTAACAGAATTATCGGAAACTATCCATTCAGACTCAGCCCTAGACATAATCCATAAAGAATGCACATCCAGAGGGATAACATTCCATTTCATACCACCGAGAGCGCCACATTTCGGTGGTCTATGGGAAGCTGCAGTAAAATCAGCTAAGCATCTTCTCATCAGAAGTGTGTCAACAGCGTCATTAACGTATGAAGAACTTGAAACCGTTGTTATTGAAATTGAAGGGATTCTCAATTCACGGCCAATAAGCCCAATGTCAGAAAACCCAAATGATTTAGCCGCATTAACCCCAGGACATTTTCTTATTGGAGAACCACTTACAGCTCAAGTTGACATATATTCTACACCGAATAAAACAAACTTGCTGACTAGATGGAAACTAGTAACGCATATAAAAAATGAGTTTTGGAAGCGATGGTCACGGGAATATCTAAATGAACTACAATATCGTCACAAATGGAAAACTGAAGCAATCAATATTAAACCCGGAGATATGGTCGTCGTTAAAGAAGATAACACAGCTCCTTTACAGTGGCCTTTGGGAAGAATTGAAAAAATATATCATGGTGATGACGGTTTTGTTAGAGTAGTTGACGTTAAAACAGCAAAGGGCATTTATAGAAGGCCAATTACTCGACTGGCACCTTTACCGATAAGTACTGAACACTCCGACGAAACATTTGAGCAATGTCAACCAACTAATTCCAACACCAATCGGAATAATGATGGATCTGAAATTCCTATGAAAAGAATGCGCACTTCTATCAACATTCTTACGGTAGTTATGTGTATCATGCTTTTACCAGTTGTTCTTGCAACAAGCGTTCGCAATAAACAATTTCGAGCACAACTGGGTATTTACTACGAAGGAATCGGCACAGCATTTATCGCACCTACAGAATGGCAACTTTTAATTTATTATGATTTAGAAGGATTTTGGTCGGAATTAGAATTATTTTCAAATGGAACCAAGGCGCTTGATCATCTATGTCAAGAAATGCAGCAAAAGGCAACATGCGCAAATCTAGTAAATTACTTTAAACATACTGAGTCTCGGTTAATAATGGACAGCACATTACTATCTGGGAAAAGACAAAAAAGAGCAGCAATGGATATTGTGGGGAATATTGCCCATTCACTATTTGGAGTACTAGATTCAGAATATGCTGACAATATGGCGCATACAATAACACAAGTTAAACAAAATGAAGCCCACCTGCTCAAACTCTTGAAGAATCAAACGTCAATTATTGATTCCACAATCAACATTATTAAGTTGGATCAAAAAACAGCTAAGAAAAAGTTTGAACAAATTGATTTCCAAATATCACAGATTTATAACCGCATACGTAACAGTAGTGAAGAAGAAAGAACCTCTCATATTTTCTTGTCGTTGTGTGTTCAATTAACTATAATGGCAGCAAACTTAGACCAAACTCAATCTTTACTTCTAGATATTTTAACAAACACTCATCATGGCATAATAAGTCCATTATTACTCACCCCAATCCAACTACAACATGAAGTAGATAACATATTATTTCACCTGCCTGAGTCACTTCAATTACCTGTAAACCGAGAAGACGCATTACAACTATACAAACTCATGAAAGTAACAGGAGGACTTACAAATACCACAGCAACCTTCAGTGTAACTTTACCATTAATTGAAAAAGGCCAGTACGATTTATTTAATCTCATTCCAATTCCAAGGTGGATTAACAACACGTTTGTATCAATGGAAGTATGCTCTTCTTTACTGGCAATCAATACAGTGCAAAAAAGATATTTCCTTATAGATAATTACGGACTCGGCTCGTGCACAGCCATGAAAGAAGAATTGTATATATGCTTAAATAGCCAAATTCAATACGAACTGAAAGCTGGGGCATGTGCCTGCGAAATAAATTTGTTTCTCAACAAAACGCATTCAGACTGTAATGTGCAAAGATTGACGACAAAGTCTGCTTGGATCTCCCTGCGGCATTCAAACCAATGGATATACGCACTGCCATCTCCTTCTCCTGCAACAGCAGTTTGTAAAAAAGACATCACCCAATTAATCTTAGATGGATCCGGCTTACTAAGTTTAGGACCAGAATGCGTGTTGCAACACAACTCTACAATCATACAAGCGCATCAGAAAATATCAACCTCGATAAAAACGTCTTACTCTAAACTTTGGAATACTACTGAAGAAATTCACAGAAGAACCGTGGAACCCTTGCTAACTGAAATACACAAAGACGAGTATGTTTCACAAATACAAAACTTGACTGCATTACAAAACTCACTAAATGAGCAAGGGATACTTCAGCTTCCAAATCAGATTGATGCACAGAACTACCACCATATAACCGTCGGCTACTCAACATTAATTATTACTGTCGGCATAGTGGTGTATCTTGTCACTAAACGAAAATTCAAATTCACACCAACTCCAGCACCTCGCAATTTACAAACATCTTCAGATTTCACAGTACATGTATAAAAAAAAAAAAAACCCTGTCACTCAACTAAAAGAAGAATTAAAATCGCCAGCCCAGCATATTCAGCATACCATGGACCATCATAATATTTGAGCTGCACTCAACGGGGGGAGCATGTTTAGAAATCTTTAGATTTAAGTTTCACTTAGAAATAAAATTATTTTTTTTTGTTGTTTTTTGTGTAAAGTCAAAAATTTAGTGTTTACATTAATTTAGTTTGCATTTTTATTTTTTTTTTGTTCATTTTGAAATTTAACGCCCGTTTATTAACTTTTTTGCATTTATGAAAATAATGTATTACTTGCACTTTAATAATTGTCTTTTTTTTATTTTGCACAATTGCTTTAATTTTGTTTGTTTTAATTTTGTGGTCATGGCCAAACGGCTAATGAACTTTAAATTTGCTTAATAAGTAGTTCAAATAACTATAATTTAGTTACATAAGAAATATATTGGAAGTAAGTAGTCATCAATAATTTTGTATTTAAATGAAGAAAATTATAATAAAGTTCTCTTTTTTCTTTTGCATTTTAAAAACTAAAGAGCCAGAATTTTTATTTTGCGGGAACAACTCAGTTTAAGTGCTGTTTGTTGTTCAGTAAAAAACACATTGTCAATCCAGTTTATGTGCTGTGATTGGATCCTTTAAAAATATATATCGAAACATTTAATCCAGTTCAAGTGCTGGTATTAAATATAGAGCTAATTGACAAACGAGTCAATTAACAGTAATGGCTTTATAATTGACAAATAAAAATTATTATGACTTTAACAAATTAAAAAAATAACACATATTGTTAAAACAAAAAAATAAAAACATATTGTTATTATTTTATTGCCATCGTTACAGATTTATTTGATTAAATTTATTTCAAATTTTATTTCATTTTAATATTGTAGTTACAAAATTAATGTCCTGTTGTATAGCCTCGAGTGTAAGATAATCTTTTGTAGTATTAAGTGGAAATTTAATTATTTTTTGTGTTTACTTTCTCACAATACGGGGACAAACAACAAAAAATTATAATAAATTTTAAAAGTGAAGGCTGTGTTAGTCTATTTCATTGAGGCCGTGGTTTCAACTCCCACTACAGACTTTGTTCTGCAACACTACGCCGAACACATGATCATAGTTAATAAGCTTATTATAATTAAAAATAATTTTTCACGTTTTCTTTGGAATAATTGCATTTTGTACAACTCATTTACTTAATTGGTCATTACAACACTTCAGCCAGAAATACGACCTGGTTTCTCTCATGATCCATGTTGTGTATTAATTTTATAAATAAGTGGCGGTTCCTACAGTTTTATAGTCGACTCTGAACGACATGGACAAACATTTCATGGCAATTAATTTACTCCCAGAGTTTATACCAGAAATCTGCTGAGAGGAAGTCGTCGAAGAATTTTTATTATATTTTGTTTTGGTTGAGATGTCTGAGCCAAGGGTTGAACTGCAGCCTAATAAGCCAACACGCTACCTACCAGACTACGGAGACTTAAAGGAATATATGATGCCTATTTTGAATTTTGGTAGAGCTAGTAGGACAGCTTGCATATACGATTGGGCTATCGATGTCTACGTGGACATTATTGCATTATTGGATTGGATTTAGTAACAGCGATATTACTTCTCAGCTACATTTGATAACTGATCTAGATGGGTCAATATCATGTTTGACTGATATGTACGTAAATCTTTGAAGAATGCTGACGAGTAGCTAGAAGGGGAATCAACTCTAGGCCTTTCAGTAGAGCGTTATATTATATCCCTTAAATGATGTTTTAAACTTCACATACAATATGAATGAATCCTTTCGATTTGTATTGGAAACAACCAAAACTCTCTAAACCATTGAGACAGAATCAATTAGGCTGCTTTGGTTTATTTCATAAGCTTAGGCTGCTGCACCTTGGTACAAATCTCTTCCTCAATCTGAACAGTCGAAAAGAAGTCTCATGGAGAAATCTGGTGAAAGTAATCAGGTTTATCTATTGAGTTTCATAATGTCTATAAAAAATGTACATTCCTTCACAGGGAAGTTTCCGAGTGTAATACTTAATCACGGGTAAACAATGCAGTAAGAGTCCTTTGATATCATATTGACTCTACTTTATTCGATTCCTTTCTATCACAATATAAGCAACACCCGATAATAAAACATACATACATACATAATTGTTCATTGCAACCCTTCAGTCAGGATTACGACCTAGTTTCTCACACCACTTATGTTGTGTGCGTTAATTTTATACATGAGTGGCGGGAAACGACAGTGTTTTGAAAAACTTTTCATGGCAATTTTATTTACTCTCAGAGTTTTTGCTAGAAATCTGCTGAGAGGAAGTCGCCGAAGAAATATTTTTTCATATTTTATTTTGTTCGAGATGTCTGACCTGGGGGTTTGAACCGTGTCCTTGCGGTCTAATAAGCCAGCACACTATCTACTAGACCACGGCGACTTCAAAGTAATAAAATTAAAATCAAAATCAAATTAATTCATTTAAAAGCCTGCACGAAAAGAAAAGCGTTACTTTGTTCCGTACCTGAAAATGTAACAAATAATATATGAGTCTATAAGAGGCACTAAATGGAATGATTTCCGTTTGAAGTTTGTGAGAAAAGCCGGGAAATTTTCACACGGAAATTTGTTATTGACGATGCCAATTGCAATTCTTTAATGAAATTGATGATGTCAACCCTATTTCCGGCGCTATTGTCCCAACATTTTTCTCTTTTACTGTTTTTTTGTGTTTTTTTCTCATGCACCTCCCTCCCATAAGGGCACACTACTACATACTTTGTCAGCAGTTCAGTTTATAGCCTATTTTACGTAGAATTTATTGTATTTGTATTGGTTTTTATTATTGTTGTTGCTGCTGTTACTTTATATTTTAGTGCATTTTAAAAAAGTACTTTCAGTATATTTTACATTTTTATGTTGTGTAAAGCATGTTTGGGGTTTTCATGCTATGCCAGCGAAACGGGAAGTCGATGATGAGCGTACGTATGTATGTATGTGCGTAAATGTGTCCATATTTGCGTAGACTTAAACATGTGTGACTTGCCTAAAATATTATATCTATCTATGTATGCATGTATTGCATATGTAAATGTGTGCGTATGTATGTATATTTTTAGACATGTTGTTGTATTACATGTTATTTTACTCTGTTTTTTTTCGCGACATATTTGTTGAATCGGTTTTTTCTGTTTTTGGTATGAGTTTGTGTATAAGGACTTGTGTATGTGTCCATAACAGTGTGTTATTTTCGACGGAAGTGCTTTGATGCGTAAGTATGTGTTGATGTATATACAATACATATATGTATATCTATTGTATAGATTTTTTTTGGTTAAAATTGTATTGCAAACGGGTATCTTTTTTCAGTTTGTTTTTTCATTTACTCTACTTTTTGTAATTGATACATAAAAACAATTCTCTACCACTCAGGGTTTTATAATAAAGCTCTTGTTAATTTGTGTGGGCAAATGTGATATGGCGTGTAGTTGAGTTGTTGCTGTTCTTTATTTTTACCGTTTTCAATTGAGATTTTAACGGGGATTTGCATACGTTAATTTGTTCTATTTGCTTGTAATCGTGTTAGTTTCTATCTCTTTTATTTGTATTGTTTGTTTCACTGTGTTGTTTTAAGTTTTACAATTTTTTTGTTTTTTTTTTTTTTGTTTCTGTTACTGCTTAATGATTTAATTACGCTAATGATGTTTAACTACAATTTTAAGTATGGATTTTGTGTTTTTTCTTTGTTTATCTCTTCCTTACCGTGTGCACGTTGTTTAAAATCTGTAAATTAAGTAAAATTACGATAAACTGTATAAAATTTACCAATTAGGCATTATACACATAAAAAAATACATACATACGTACGAGTATGTACATATACATGCAATCCTAAGTACAGCATTTAATATGTCCTATACATGTAAAGGGAAAAAATGTATAACGAAGTGCTAAAATATTTTGAAGCTTTTGAAGGGTTTCGTAATGTTTCTTCCATGTCTTTTATTTGAAACTTTAGTAATTACAATTGAGCTGTAAACAGTGTTAAAATAAAACCATAAAAGGAATCCCACAATCTTCTATGAGGGGCAGAATATTGGTTTGGATTTGGAGGCAAAACAGTTTGGGTTTTTAGTCACATCTCTGTAAACTAATAATAAAACATACATACATAATTGGTCATTACAACCCTTCAGTCAGGATTACGACTTAGCTTCTCACACCACTTATGTTGTACGTGTTAATTTTATGCATGAGTGGCGAGAGCTATAGTTTAAAGTCGACTCCAAAAGACAAATTTTTGAGAAACTTTTCATGGCGATTTTATTTATTCTCAAAGTCAGTAATCTGCTAAGAGAAAGTCGCCGAAGAAATATTTTTTCATGTTTCGTATTATTGGAGATGTCTGACCTGGAGTTTGAAACGTTGCCTCACGTCTAATAAGCCAACACATTACCTACTAGTCTACGGCGACTTCACGATAAGATTACTAGGAGTATACATATGAAAAAATTTTGCCGGTATGGACAAATAGCATCAGCGACCCTATATTAAAAAAGTCAAGAAAACTCAGGAAAAGAAAGCCGGATGGTCACCGTCTTATTTAATTACGGACGCTTGCAATACGTATTGTATTATGCAGATCAGTCGCTATGGATAGAGACACCTAAGTAGATCAAATCCCTAATTGGCTGCAATAAGATAGTAGACCAGATTTTTGAGAAACTTTTCATGGTAACTTTTTATTTACTCTCAGAGTTTTTGCCAGAAATCTGCTGAGAGGAAGTCGCTGAAGAAATATTTTTTTATATTTCGTTTTGTTGGATATGTCTGACCTGGAGTTTGAACCGTAGCCTCACGTCTAATAAGTCACTATTTACTTTCTACCGTGACTTCTGAATAATTTTATTTACTTATAACTCTTTTAGTTAAGATTACAACAAGGTCCACCCTTGTTATGTGTGTTAGTTTAATTCTATATGGGCTCCATATAAAGTATGGAACTGTCGATTATTACTGCAAGACATGAAGTTCTTGCAGTTTTGAGTAGTAAATCAGTTATTGTATCCTTCCGACCATCTTTCAGGTCACGTAATTTGCAAGAACGTTTATTGCAAAAAATTAAAATAATAAAATACTTTAATTACTAAGTATCATTTAAATATTCTTTATCTATCTACTTAAGCCATTAGGTATTCGAATTGAAAAATGTTCTTTGAATAACCCTAAGAATAAAACATTTTTTTCAATAACATTTCCATACGCACACTTGGTGCAGAAAGAGTAGTACGATTTCCAAATTACTTTAACCTTCAAATTTCACTGTGTAACAGCTTTTGTTGTCAAATTGAATCTTCATTAAATGTACTGCAATAAAGATATGAATAGTACAACTGTTTTTCCATTGCAATCATAATTGTAAAAAATATTTAATAAAAGCGAAGAATTGAAAGGATGAGCCGACGATTCTCTGACTTTGTCTTTGTCCTCATCCGTATTCAAATAACAAAAAAAAAGAAAGAAAGAAAGTCATAAAAACAATACTGCAAACACTTAAATTTTTACACCTCCGCAAACACCATTATATACATTCACTTCAGCCGTACAAATAAACTTACCGCACTTGTATAGTTGAATTGAAAATAATAGAACAGATTCATGAACAAAATAAATTTTCAAAATAATTTCCAATTTAAATAAACCTTCAAAGAGAACCAAATCGATTAAAGTAATAATATAAGAGATATCTACCAAAAAGGAAGTGACCTTATAAGTATGGGACGCACTGTATTATCTTAATTTGTGCTCTCGATGGCGGGGTAAAAATTATATTCGGGTATTTTAATGCGAATGTTGGGAGCAAATCCTCACTGTCCCTCAGTTCACTCCCCACCCAATGAAGCATTGTGAACAACGGGAGACACGTTCCAAACGCGTTGAATCAGTGGACATACAGAGCTTCAAATATCTATTTGGTATACTATCTTATTGCAGTCAAGTAAGGATTTGACTAGATGTCCATATCCATAGCAACTGATCTGCATAATACGATACATGTTGCAAGCGTCCGTAATTAAATAAGACAGTGACCATCCAGCTTTCTTTTCCTGAGCTTTCTTGACTTTTTTTAAATATAGGCTCGCTGATATTGCTATTTGTCCATATCAGCGGAATTTTTTCATAAGTATAATTCTAGTAATCTTAATATGAAGTCGCCGTAGATTAGTAGGTAGCGTGTTGGCTTATTAGACTTGAGGCTATGGTTCAAACTCCAGGTTAGATATCTCCAATAATTCGAAACACGCAAAAATATTCCTTCGGCGACTTTCTCTCAGCAGATCACTGTCTCTGAGAGTAAATAAAATTGCCATGAAAAAGTTTCTCAAAAATCTATCCTTTGGAATCTACTTTAAACTATAGGTCACACCACTCATGTATAAAATTAGCAAGGTCGTAATCCAGACTGAAGGGTTGAATTGACCAGTTAGGCAGGTAGGTAATCTTATTGTACAAAAGTTAGAGCATATTCTTCTTCCCTATCAAGAGTATTCAACATCATTTTGCCGTTTTCGCAGTCAGGTCTCGTCACTATACTTTTATTTAAAAATAGTAGTCGTGGTCATATATATAATGCATTGGCTTATTAAACTAAACCCTGGCTCAGACATCTCGAACAGAACGAAGTATGATAAAAAAAATATTTCTTTTGGCAATTCCTCACTCTGAGAGTAAAATTTTCTCAAATCTATTGTTCGAAGTCGACTTTAAGCAGTAAGTCCCGCCACTCATGAATCAATTTATTACACAGCAGAGTGGTGTCAAATGACAGAATGATATCCTGACTCAAGGGTTGTATATTTAGTTTTTTGTGTGTGCGATTTGGCGAGTAGATGTGTGAAAGATATTAAATTCTCTGACGGTTTTGAATTCTCGATCAACTAACATTAAAGATGAGATGCTATGCTGGTTATCTCTAAGTTTTGCTGATATTACCACGAGTCCTATGTCTGTAGAGTGCCATTACAGAATTCGTTGAGTTCTAATACATTTTGCATATAAAATATTATTCTTGGCCTTGCATATAATCATCTCCAAACAGATGATAAATAAATTGTTTTTTTAATAAATTTTATTATGAACTCAAAATATATTCCTTTTAACATACTATTGCTGAATTCAAGTAATTTAATTCTCTAGAAATAATTAATTCTTTATAAATTAATAACTTAATTCTTTTAAAAAATACAAAAAGTGCACGCAATGTGTTGTTTTCCACTACCAACTTCTATTCTTCTTTGAGAAATTATCATCTCTATTAAACATCTTTAAATTTCTCATAATCAGGGTTCATGTTACGCTTACATTTTATTGTTAGTCATAAAACCGCTATTTTTATGATCTTAAATGCACATTCCGTAGATATTTTTTCTTTTTCTTTTTGTTTATTGAATAAAGAATATGAAATTCTAGATACTGGTGATGGTAATAATAAAAAAAAAAGATGAATTGTAAGTACCAAAGGTATACGTACATACATAGACTTGTGTGAGAACAAGTGCTATAACGTATAAAATAGTGCAAAAATACAAAAGAAAATGAAGTATTTTAAGCAAAAAAAAAAAAAAGAGGAAAAAACAACAAATAAAAATTAGGTTAATTGCTTTTACCGTGTGCTTATGTAGTTAGTTTATCTCTGTATGGGTGGTAAATGTGTTTGTGTGCATTCGTCTGTATTACTTATGTACACACACCAAAACACTTACAAATAAACGCATTCACTTGCTGATATTTACAGACGCTCGAATATATTGCACGGCATTAACAGTAGAAGGCAAAATTTGTCGCGCGTAAATTTTCGTAATGCCATAACTAATGGTATTCAAAGTAATCGTTTAGGTTTTGAAAATTGAACATAAAACAGAAAATTTTTGATAAATAAGCTTTACATCCTAAAGTTTATTTCATGTAAATACTGCCCGCGACTATGCACCATCCGTGAGTTACAATTTAAGCATAGTTTTTCTATGCCAGTATTTCACCAATAATTTTTGTAATATTTGGTTCATTCCTCTATTACACGATAGACTTCATTTATATACACAAAACAAAACCTAGGGTGACCTAATCGCATGTAAAACCAAATGTCAACTAAGTACGATTCTTCGACTTTTGGGCAAAAGCAAATCAGTAATCATTACACGGTACCTTACTCCATTATTCTTGAAGAAGTGCATTTGAAGGATACTTAATTACTTAGCTGGTCTCTACAAACCTTTAGGCAGAATAACGACCTAGCTTCCCATGTTGTGTGTGGCAGGACCTATAGGTTAAAGCCGACTCCGAACTCAAGACTTTTCATGGCAATTTTATTTACTCTTAGAATTTTTGCCAGAAATCCGTTAAGAGGCAATTGCCGAACAAATATTTCTTCATATTTCGTTTTGTTCGAAATGTCTGGACTAGGGTTTGAACCTTGCAGATCCACACACTACCTACTAGACTACAGCGACTTCAATTTCAATGATACTGTCTGTTCAAAAACCACACAAAAAAGTGCATCCGTCAAGACGCTATTAGCCGCTCTTCACATCAATTGCTGCAATTCTGAATGCTCATGTGCTCATAGATCTATTCAATAAATGATCGTCGCTAATTAATTATTGTTTAGATCACTAATATCTAATATATTCAACGTTAGTGACAGCAATTCATAATAAAATTTATTCTGTAATAATCACTGCACTATAGTTTACGATTCTTAAATGTCATCCCCATAAACTTCCTCAGTTTCTTACTTAAGACTTTCTTCCAACACACAACAATTTTTTTCTTATTCACTGTATACATATATGTATGTATATATGCATGAATACTCTCCTATATACTTAACCACTTACATGCATACATACAAATGTATTTCCTTTCTTTTGTAGGTTCATAAAACCACAGAAATTTCTAATTGGTTTTCATGAATTCATACTCTATATATGCTGAGCGGTAATTATAATTAACTTGGATGTGTTAGGAAACGAACCGGCATAAATGTATTTGCGTATATACATAGATATGTATGTATGTAGGTAGGCATGTGAATAACTACTAGTCTCCTCACACTGTGATTGTGATTGTGCAGTATAATAAAAGAAATTTTTAATGTCGAATTGATTGTTATATCCAGATGTACATATATGTGTGCATACAGTCGTGGTCTTATAATTAGCACATCCATTTACCAACAAGTATGTGTGGAATATTTTATTCTTAAAAGGATTCGTTTTTTTCTCATGGTGATGATAATGATAAAACACCACGGGGATTGTATAAAGTATTTAGAGAATCAATACATAATTTAATATTATATAGGGTGAATGATTTCAAAGTTTAAATTTAGAAATGCAATAAAACAAAAACGGTTTGAGATTTTGCCAAATTTATTTTTTTTTGTTGTAAAGTACAATTGTTCCGGATTAGAAATTGAATATTATTTCGTTCATATGGCTGCCACGGCTGGCCTCACAGTACCTCATTCGATCGGACCAATTTTCGTGCACTTTTACGTGTATATGGGGTCGTATCTTGGAGATGGCATCACGAATGTTGGCCTTCAAATGCTCAATTGTTTCTGGTTTGTCGACATAACACTTTTCTTTAACGGCACCACACAGAAAATAGTCCAACTGTGTCAAATCGCAGCATCTTGGCGGTCAATTGACATCACCATTTCGGCTAATTAAACGGTCATTTAACGTTTGACGCAATAAATCCATTGTGGCATTAGATGTGTTACAAGTTGCACCATCCTGTTGAAACCAAACATCATTCACATCAATACTATGAAGAGTGGGTATAAAAAAATTGGTTCCATTGTGCCATAAGTGTTATCATTGACCGTATTGGTTGTGCCGTCCTTATTTTCAAAGAAATATGGGTCAATAATGCGTCCGCTCAGTAAGCCTCACCAAAGACCACGTGAGGATTTTCTGAACCCCAAATAAGGCAGTTTTACTTGTTAACGTATCCACCAAGATGAAACTGAGCTTCATCCACCAAGATGATTTTTTTTTAACAAAACCGACATCATCGTGCAGTTTCCCGTTGGGCCATCTATCGAAAAGAAAACGAAAAGAATGGTCATGCGACTTCAACTCTTGAACCAATTGAACTTTGTAAAGCGTCATACCGAGATCTATTTACAAAATTTGACGTAAACTAGTGCGTGAAATGTTCAATTCTTGAGAACGATAACGAGTTGATATTGATGGTTTCTCACGCTCACTCTCAGCCACAGCTTCGATATTTTCAGGGTGTACGTACTGTGCTAGTACGCTCACGTCTTGATGCATCAACAATAAAACCAGTTTCACAACTTTAGCAATAAACTTGCGTATACCGGGCACTGTTGGTCCTTTTCTTCTAACCAATTTTGTACGACAATTTCGTGCAATTGTCCTAGTTTTGGAAATAAATTTCCAATAAATCCCAACGTTGCTCAACCGTAAGTCGATTCATTACGTTCAGTGGAGATAATATACCGGATTTTGTGACAGAATAGAATGACATAGGTTAGGTTAGGTTAGAGGACGTGTACTTGTCAACTGTGACAAGTACAGTAACCGGAGGTCGAATTGACCCATTGTACAACGTCCTAGCTTCTCACACCACTCGTGTTGTGTGCGTTAATTTTATACGTGAGTGGCGGGACCTACAGTTTAAAGTCGACTCCGAGCGACAGATTTTTGAGAAGCTTTTCATGGCAATTTTTACTCTCAGAGTTTTTGCCAGAAATCTGCTGAGAGAAAGTCTTCGAAGAAATATTTTCGTTTTGATGTCTGACCTGGGATTTGAACTCGGGCCTTTCGTCTAATAAGCCAACACACTACCTACTAGACTACGGCGACTTCATAGAATGACATAAGTATTGCCAGATCCGAAAGAACCGATGGTTCATATTTAAACCGATAAATGGACCACCCGATATAAAAGCCGGAATAAAGCTCTGATTCAAATCCAACTTATGACACGATATTGAGACACAAGTGAAATAAAAAAAACTAAAAAAACCTTCTAGGCCTGGTATGGCATACAACATGCAAAATGCAGAGATTTTTTTGATAGCTTTCCTGCATTTTATAATTATTGGCTACTAAAGATAAGAAGAGTGACTTCACAAATAATGATTTTTATCCACTTTTAATGGGGATGATGTATTGTGTTGCCTGTACTACTTTACTTTAACTACCCTTAAATAAATTTTGAAGAATATTTCATTTTTATTTGTTATTGAAAAAGTCTAATTATACGACCACCACTGTAGGTCGTCCGTAAATGTGAATGTGTCTGATATAACACTTAAAGTAAAATTTTACTACCAACATGGCTTAACTATACTGTACGTTTCACTTTGAATTTGAAGGTTTATACCCAAAAAATGCTCATTTTTTTGTGTGTTCCCTAACAGACAATGAAAACTTTTTTGCGATGGGGCGTATAAAACTATGACTACAGTAAAGGGATGACATTGGTAAAACTATGATATTTTCATTTTTGTTACCACTATGTTTGAATCCATCTGCAGTCTAAAATACCTTTCAC
Organism: Sarcophaga caerulescens; assembly: GCA_927399465.1. Taxonomy (NCBI): domain Eukaryota; kingdom Metazoa; phylum Arthropoda; class Insecta; order Diptera; family Sarcophagidae; genus Sarcophaga; species Sarcophaga caerulescens. The sequence continues at coordinate 48,282,448 of OV656872.1, read as the reverse complement.
ATCTAACTTGACATTTAAACAGAGCAAATCAAAAAGAGAAAAAAAATTGTATGAAAACCACAATAGCAATCGACAATCATAGGAAAACAGAATTTTTTAAATTTGAAAAACTCATCACATAAGTTCACACAGAAACAAAAATGTAGCCATTAGGCTTGTGTCTCTCTGCCGGTCAAAAATGCAAGTCACTCATATTCCAACACATGATGGCTGGTCATTTGTTTCCTGCAGCTACAACTACACGTTTATAAGCAAATCTACTACAATATATTGATTTTGGAAACTGAAAACTGCTTTTTTACATACGTTTACGATCATGGTTTAATGATTTCTGGTACTTTTTTTTTGTTTAATTTTCCTGCTACTTTTGTCACCAAACGCTGAGCAATAAGAAACAGAACTTTATTGTTAACTCAGAGCGTATCAATGATTTATAATTGTGTGACTGTTTAAATGTATGTCTGTATGTCGAGAGGTTTTAATGACAAAACCTCAAAACTGTGGTAGGTGATAACTTTTTAATTAGTTTCTGATATATCAGTTCAGTATTTCAAAGATAAAATTTTCGAAATATTTTGAAATATTTATATGTATGTATATTATATGTATGTGTAGAACTACTTTTCTATTTTAGAATCAAAAACCGATGTAAATTATAATCTAAAATAGTGGCAAGCAATTCTACTCATTTTTTGTTTGTTTATATTTTTAATAGAGGATCAGAAATAACTATAAATTAAGTAAAATTTTTGCCAGAGAGTCCTTAAAAAGTAAGCAGTTCCCTTTTTTATATATTTGCCTCAAATGATGTAAATTTTGTCTGACATTTTTTATCAGTGTTAGAGTTGTAGGTTCGATGTATCGGGAGAGCCATCTATCGGTTTCACTTTGACATACATACAGACATAATTGGTCATTACAACCTTTCAGTCAGGATTATGGACCTAGTTTCTCACACCACTTATCTTGTGTGTGTTAATTTTATACATAAGTGGCGGGACCTACAGTTTAAAGTCGACTCCGAACGACAGATTTTTGAGAAATTTTTCATGCCAATTTTAATTACTCTCAGAGTTTTTGGCAGAAATCTGCTGAGAGGAATTCACCGAAGAAATATTTTTCATATTTCGTTTTGATGTCTGACCTGGGATTTGAACCGTGGCCTTACGTCTAATAAGCCAACACACTACGGCCACTTTAAATTTGAACCCTCGATTATTTTGAATCTGGAAATACTTATATCATTTAATTCTGTCACAAAATTCAGTATATTATCACCACTGAACATAATAAATCGATTTACGCTTGAGCAACGTTGGGATTTATTGGAAATTTATTTCCAAAACAAAGACGATTGCTCGGGAATTGCACGAAAATGTCATGCAAAATTTGGTCGCAGAGAAGGACCAACAGTGCCCGGAATACACATGTTCATTGCTAAAGTTCGTGAAAATGGTTTCATTGTTGATGCGCCAAGACGTGAGCATGCTCATACAGGACGTATGTGGCTGAGAGTGTGCGTCAACTCGTCATCGTTCGCAAGAATTGAACATTTCATGTACCAGTTTACGTCGTATTTTGCGAAAAGATCTCGGTATGACGCCTTACAAAGTTCAATTGGTTCAAAAGTTGAAGACGTATGACCATGACGTATGACAAGAAACTGCGCGGTGATGTCGATATTGCCTGACCTAGGTTTAAACATAGTCCTCACGTCTCACAAGCGAACACGCTACCTACTAAACTACGACGATTTTCTAAAATAGTGCCAACAAATTGGTTTTCACTTACTTTGTCAACCTGATAGAGATTTAAATTGCAGAGATTACAGAGTTTACTTCAGTATTTTCCTATTAATATATTGAACTTAACTTTCCAATAAATCTCCCACAAATATGTTTTGCTTTCTATTGAATAAATAAATATACGTGTAATTTATCATCAGAGCCATCAATATTATTTATAAGTTCCAAACAAAATCTCTTTAATTTAATAAAAATCTATCATAAGTTTGTCCATTACTTGCACGATATTATAAAGTAATAAAGTCGATTTGTGGTAATTTGTGACTCTGATTATAAAATTTCTTACACCAGAGAAATTTTTCTTCATATTGGACTGCTGCTACTTTTTGTTGCATCAAAAGCCTTTAGGTGTTAAAGATACTTGTGAACATAAAATAAAAAACATTTACTGGAACGTAAAACAATATAAAACTCACCCACACTCCAAATGCCATAATAACACCCAATAAAGTCCATGTAAAGAAAGGAAAAAAAAAACTACAAAAGAAAAGAATAAAAACTAATGGTTATTATTGATACCCACATATAAAGTTGATTGATTATTGAACACCCTCATTTCAGGTCATTCCTTTACATCTTACTTAAGTTCATGCCGTATATCTTTATAACGTTGTTTTCATTTTTTACGAAACACCATTACATTGTCGTCATATTGAATGAAGAAGAAAGTAGAAGGAATTGTAAACAGCCTCCATATTTTAGATGAGGCTAGAAAGAACAATAAAACGAACTGAATTTAACGTATTACTCCGCCTAACAGATCATCATCTTAATCATGACAATGAAATGAAAAGCATCCAACACCATTATTGTGAAACAACAAATGACAACAACAATAACTGCTTGAACACAAATGATGACGAATTTGATTCTACGTTTGTTTCCTTATCCTGTCTTGTGCCATTGTTCGTGCCACTAGACCTTTTAGGCTTTGTTTTGCTTTCTGCATCAATTTCTGTGATGTGATGTGATGTGTGTCAATAGATAGATTGGTCGCTGCCAGTGAATAAGGCAAGTTCACAGCTTCTGCTCTTAATCTAATTGAGTTTCAAAAACTACAACACATTAATATATGGTACGTTTAGCGTATTGTGTTAGGCTGGAACTCATAAAACACATGCGAATATTGCTTTACGTTCCTTAAACTTAAAACGTTAAAACAGCATATTATACTGCTACTACTAGCTCTACTACTATTGTCAGAATTTTTATAAATCAAAAGAAAATATTGCATAACTATCATTAGAAACTGATTAAACATACAGAATCGGATTTTTGCCAATCGATTGAGTGTCTATCAGCATTAAAGGTTGGTAGGTGTTGAAATTTTGCCAAAATTTTTTTTTTTTTGTTGTAAAGTACAATTGTTCCGTATTAGAAATGGAATATTATTTCGTTCATATGGCTGCCGCGGCTGGGCTCACAGTACCTCATTCGATCGGAACAATTTTCGTGCACTTTTTTGAGTGTATGGGGTCGAGTCTCGGCAATGGCATCACGAATATTGGCCTTCAAATGCTCAATTGTCTCTAATTTCTCGGCATAACACTTTTCTTTAACGGCGCACCACAGAAAATAGTTCAACTGTGTCAAATCGCAGCTTCTTGGAGCCCAATAGACATCACCATTTAGGCTAATTAATCGGCCATCAAACGTTTAATGCAATAAATCCATTATCGCATGATATGTGTTACAAGTTGCACCATCCTGTTGAAAGCAAACATCATTCACATTAATACCATGAAGAGCGGATATAAAAACAATCGGTTATCATGTTGCGATAGGTGTTTCCATTGACCGTATCCGTATTGATTGTGCCGTCCTCATTTTCAAAGAAATATGGGTCAATAATACATCTTCACAGTAAGCCTCATTAAACAGTCACTTGTAATGGTACCCACCAAGATAAAAAGGTGTTTCATCAGAAAAATTTTTTTTAGCAAAATCGACATCATCGTGCAGTTTCTAGTTTCTCGTCATACGTCTTCAACTCTTGAACTAATTGAACTTTGTAAGGCGTCATACCGAGATATTTTCGCAAAATTCGACGTAAACTGGTGCGTGAAATGTTCAATTGTTGAGAACGATGATAAAGGTAATGTTAATGGATTCCCCTACGCACACTCTCAGCCACAGTTTCGATATTTTCGGGTGTACGCACTGTACGAGCACGCTCATGTCTTGACGCATCAACAACGAAACCTGTTTCACGAACTTTAGCAATAAACTTGAGTATACCAGGCGCTATTGGTATTTTTCTGCTACCAAATTTTTTATGACATTTTCGTGCAATTCCCGACCATTTGTCTTTGATTTGCAATAAATCCCAACGTTGCTCAAGCGTTATTCGACTCATTACGTTCAGTGGTGACAGAATTAAATGAATTTCCTGATTCAAAATAGCCAATGATTCAAATTTAAACCGATAGATGTCCCACCTGATAGAATCTCTTGAAGTATTAAAAACCCAATATTCAAGTCACAATTGACGCCACATGGTCACATTTACGGGAAAAAGGATTTAATTGATCGAAAGGACCTTGTAATCGTAGTCGCGGCGATCATATACCGAAAATCGTATTTAAAAATTGTCTTACATTCTTGCTTTTAGTCCCACACAACTTTAGTTTATCCGAGATTGGCGGACCTATAATTTAACATCGTTTCCGAACGACAGATTTTGAAAAAGTTTTCATGGTAATTTTACTTACTCTTAGAATTTATGAAGGAAACTGTTGTTTCAAGCAAAAGAATATTAAAAATTATGCTGAAACTGTAAAAGATTCCCATCATAGTAGAAACGATGTTTCAAACTTCTGTTGAATGTATTAACAACGAAAGGTAAGTAATTTCTTGCATTTTCCTGCCAGTTTAATTGTTCCCCACGCAGTCTTCAAATTATTGTCTTTTTTGCTTAACAGATAAACAATCAGTCTGCTTGACTATCTCTCTAACAGTCTGACCATTTGCCTAACTTGTGCATGCTAAGTGTCATTATTAATTTGACAACATCAACTTTGTGTCGTTCACCAGAAACAAAAAAGGCAGAAAATCTTTTGTTGTCAAAGATTTGTAGATTTCATAGTGTTCTACGTTTGTAAATACATCTGTGAGAGTATGTACAATACATCATAAGGACAATAATGTGTATGTGTTTGTATCTAAACATTTTTCGTGCAGAATGATGCTTCTCAGTCAAATTGTACAGTGATTGATGATTATCAGTGATGATGATGATTTACTCGGACCAGATAGAATTTTTCGGTAGATATTTGCTTAAAGGAGTTTTTCAAATGTGAAATAGGTGTGTCGCTGTCACTCTCCTATTTCCTTAACGTCTCTTTTCTTTTTTTTTTTTTCATTTGAGGGCGTACAAAATTTTTTTGTTTTGTTTGCTTTATTGATTGTATTTATGTATATGAATGCGTTTATGGGTTTGGGTTTGAAGGAAAAAAATTTGTTTTAAAATTTTTTAACAGCTTAAAGGATGTGCGCATGTTGTAGTTATGGGGGGTTATTAAACAAAATTAGTTTAACTGAAGACTACTTTTAAATTCCTTTTATTTAAACATTTTAACTTAAAGTATTGTCACGTTTGGTAAGGAATTTAAAGCCTTTGTGTTCGGAAATAACTAGCCTGGTAGCATAAGGAGGCAAAGCGCACAAGTGAAAGAAAAAGGGCCCAGAAAAGTAACAAAACACCTCTTAAAACAATTCGAATAGTTTGTGAACACATGAAGTCTGTGAAAACATAACTCCTAATATACACGTATAAATCTAAGTCTATGAAAGATCAACGATCAGCTTCCATTCAATTCCTCATAGAAAATGGTGGTAGACATAGAGCCAAAATATTAAAAGTGATGCTATAAAGTTCGAATTCTTACGATCACATAGCTCTATTGAGAAGTGTTGATCTGCGAATTATAAGTAGCATTCGTATGCAACAAAATTTCATACAATTCTGGAATCAACTGTTGCATATCCAAAACCACAAAAGCTATCCTGTTACAACTTTTGTCCCCTAAGTCTCTACTACTGCATGATTGGGTTTCCAGGTTTTCAAATATTTCAGGGTCTCTAATATGAATGAGCTTTATCGCATTCGTCTTTCATAGTTGCTTTCAAAAGATGATGGTTTTTTTTTTTTTTTTTTTTTTTTTACGCCGAGGTGTGGTAAATGTACCTAACCGCACCATAGAGGAAGTCGTCACGTCCTCCGTGTGTGGGGCCCTCACCCACTAAATCCCCCCCTCGTCCCTTGGACTGTTGTGCCCACTCCGGAACTATGGTGGTATTACTTCGGAGTGGAGTCCTTTTGGCCCTTTGGCCACCTTCATGCTCATATCCGCGTCCGGATTGCGTATTGAAGGTTGAGGAGACTTCTAAGTGTCTCGACTATTCCCTTCGTCCAGGTTCCCGACTGGGATTTCGTTTGACACGTGAGCTGATGGTTAAAGTGTTGTGAACACACAAAGCTCACAGAGAATTTTCTCTGTCATTCATATCCCTACCCACAGTATTAATAATGTCAATAATATTGGCGGTTTATTATTTTGGATATGATACCCGTAACGTTTTAAAACATGTACAAAAACAATAGAAAAAAACTATAGAAATCAAAAAAGCGATGACGCTTGTTAATTTTATACATGAGTTGTGGGACCTACAGTTTAAAGTCGATTCCGAACGACGTTTGAACTGAAACCTTACGTCTAATAAGCCAATATACTGCTTACTAGACAATGGCGACTTCGTTCTTCATTACATACGGTTTCGAATCCCGAAATCTATTTGAATTGATTTCAACGGTAAAATTAAGATGGAAAGAAGAAAATTTTCAAAATTTTCAATTTTGGAACAAAATTTTTGTTCTAAACTTTAGTGACTACAATAGTATATAATGTAGTAATTTACACTGAATTCTTACTTCCTATTTAGCTATTTTTAATTCAATTTTACTCATAAAAAAAAGAAACAGTGCCACATCATGTTATTGAATTTTTCTATTGGTAAAGTAGCCCAAAGAAATTTTTTTCATATTTCGTTTTTTGTTGGGGATGTCTGACCTGGTCTCACGTCTAAAACTACGGCGACTTGTTTCAATTTACTTGGAATATTTTTGTATTCTACCATTACAGAATTCCAACAAAGAGACAAAGATGCAATCACAATTCTAACGAATATACTGCCATATTATGTTTTAATTTTAAGTCCTTTCATGGCAATTAGTTATTCTTAAAGCTTTTGTCAGAAGACTTTTAAGGGACTGTCTAATTGTCGGCATACTGCAATATGGTTGACATCTGTGCATATAAAAGCAGTATCATCAGCAAAAGTGGAAGAATAACAATGAAGCTCAATGGCATATCCAAAGTATATATTAAGCTGAATCCAATATACTATTCTGTGGCACACTGGATGCAATATGCTGGAAAGTAGTGAAAAATAACCTCCACAAACCAGCCGGTAAAGTAATCTTTCGAAATATTATTGGAAAAGTTTTAGCTTATGTATCCATCCTTCGTGCCAAAGTCTGTCGAAAGCTTGAAAAACGTCCATACAAAGTGAAGAGCAATATTTCTTAAATTAGCTTTTTGAAACTTGTACTAATCTCTCCAAAAGTGCTGCTCTTTTTCATGAAGCCAAAGTTATGGTCCACAATACACTAAGAGGTCTATATGACTTCGATTACGTATGATCTTTAGGTATTTATTTACCAAGTGCCACCTTCCAATCTTGAAGAAAACATTTGAGACGTGGAATAGCATTTGAAAAAATAATCGTTTTATACTGCATACTGCGGAGAATATACGTTTTCATCTTTCCCTATGGCGTAAGTATGTTAATTAAATCTCAGTCGTTCATGCAATAAGTTCCAATGTTTTAAGAGAGAAGCTAGGTTATCAGACAAAAAGCCTATCACATCATACGTAATGACTTTTCTATCTGTTCGCAAAACTGTTTTAAAGAGTTTTGTTTTGCATTCTAAATTATTTTTTATTATACTCACTGCGCTTCAAATACGACGCACACAGATTTATTTTTTACGTTTCACTGTATTAGAAAGTCTTTCCATCTCTTTTCCAGTTCTTCAAATGACACCTGTTAACCAGGGTTAATCCTGTGTAGATTTTCTTTCTGGAATGATCTGATCTCTGATCTGTAATTAATTCGTAACTGTTACAAATGTCCCATGTACTAGGGATCAAGAGAAATTTGCCACAGACTAGTCTTCATTTCGAATTTTCTTCAGTTAGCCTACACTGTTTCGCGAACTCTTTAAGATTGGTTAGTGGCCGATCAGCTTTCAGATTATATAATAGAGGCCCCGAATGCGTTATTCATCAAGGGCCCTCCATGTCTGAAACCTTTTCCTTAATCTTTTATTAAGATATTCAGTCAAGGCTTTCACTTATCACTTACAGTTAGTACTGTCCTATGCAAGATAGCTCCTTAAATAGTCCTTAAATTTGTATTCTAGTTCCAACGTTAGTAGTAGTGTCGGAGATTCAAACGACTAGGACTCTATGATACTAGGCAGCATATGTATGTGTTATCGTTTCGCTGTCTTAGCATTGCTGTTTTCGCAGTTGATCACTCTTGAAAGAGAAGAAAAATTAGTACAAATTCTCGAGCGAGTGCCTGTATTTGTTTGTTAAAATTTTATGACACTTTAAGTAAAAATATTTTTAACATTCACTTTCTTTGCTTAGCCAAAATACATACAGAGCTTGTATCATATGTATAACATGATATTTATTTCTGTTATTTTATTAATTTTAATTTGAAACTAGTGAAAGTGTTTTTTTGTTTTTTATAACATTTAAAACTTTATTTTGGTCAAGGATAAGCGATTATTACCACCATTAAATGCAATGAATATAAAAAAATTCCATAGCTTTCATAAATAACTTAAATATAAGCCATTAAGTTTAAATAATAAAACTTTTAGTTGATATTAACTCAACTAAACATACATATACATATCTTTTGAATTTCCCAAATAAAAATAAAAAAATATAAGAAATACAGGCCAAAATTCTTTTTAAAAATAAGTGCAGCAATACAAAAGAAATCGAAAAAAAAAGAAAATCAACAATGAAATCAACTGAAGCAAAATGTTATAAAAAAATTTTTTTTATTACTTTTTACAAAAGATTAATTCAGGTTTTAATACTTTGTGTGAAAATAAGCGTGTATAGTATTTATACCCACCACATACATAAGTGTAAGTTAAAGTAATGCAAGGGTATCACAATACATATAAACATACTTTCTGAAAAGACAAAAAAATTTATGACACATACAAGAATTTAGGACAAGAACAAGGAGAAAAAAAATAAGAATGGAACATGTTATTTATATAAATTAATAAAAGTAAAACACTATGGGAAAATATAATACAATAACAATGACAACAACAACACATTAAACACTAACATTAAGAAGTATTGTATTAACAATGGAAAGCTAGAAGAATAAAATTTATTGTCTGTATAATACGTACTTAATAATATACTACACTGATCAATAGCTCCGCGCACTTAAGAGAATTTTTACATCCACGGACTGAATAAGACTCGATTTAAGTGGGACTTCTATTCAATGAATTACAATTGAAATAATTATCATTACCTCAGTCACTTAAAGAGATTAGAGCTATCACAAAGTACAGCCTCCATCTTTTTATTCAATATCCATTTTGTCTTTGCTTTGTTTCAGTTTTTTTAAACGAGTTCTAACGGTTTTAAGCAGGTGATTGATATATTGTACTGACAAGGTTGAATTTGTTGTTTTCTAAAAAAAATGTTTTCCAAGACCAGTAATTGAGTTCTTGTTTTAGAGAATAATAGCAACGAACTTATCTTACTATGTTTACATTTTCCCAAAAGGAAGTGATGCCTGACATTCCTATGATACCAAAAGACTTTCATCGGTTGCTCAGATAGAAACGATAACTGGATATGGCAAGATTTGGACTAATTTCAGTTAAGTATAATCAATTATCGACACAAATTTGGGTAATTTAATGCCTTTAGGTTCGTTAAACACCAAGCAATAAAAATTAAAGAAAACATCACGTCATTGCATAACAATCACATGGTAGGAATAGCTTCAAAGTTACTTACTACTTACTTAATTGGCCATTAATAACCCGATTAACGGATTTTGACCTGGTCACACCAATCGATGACGGGGCTTCGTCGTCCTCTTCGCCGACTTTTGCAAATCCGCGCATTCTCACACATACTTCTTCATTCGAACGACATGGCCGAGCAAGCGTAGCCGATGGATCTTAATATGCTGCACAAAGTACATGTCGTTGAGGACAGCGCATTGTTCGACCGAATGCGGAAATCATCGCCAACTCGACCGACTATCTTACGTAGGACTTTTCTCTCGAAAGCTGTCAAGGCTGCTGCAGCAGTGCTTAATAGTGTTCATGCCTCTGCGCCATAAAGCTCGGGGAGGATGACCATCTTGTAGAGTATTATCGGAGTTAATGCTAAGAGCACAACAAGCTGTTTTGATGGCTTAGATGTATACCGATAGGCATGAGGCCCTTGGTTCGTCTCTATTCCTTCTTTCTGCTGGTTATCTACTTCTTTGTAATTGGTCATTACAATCCTTTAGCCAGGACAACATCCTAGCTTCTCATACCACCCATTTTGTGTGTGTTAATTTTATCCATGAGAGGCGGGACCTTTACCTGTGAACGTCAGATTTTTTAGAAGATTTTCATGGTAATTTTATTTAATTTCAGAGCATTCGCCATAAGACTGCTGAGAGGAAGTTGCCGCAGAAATACTTCTTTATATTTCTTTTAGTTCGAGATGTCTGAGCTGACACACTACTTACACGGACTACGGCGGCTGCAATGGAATTAAAAAGGCACTCACAAGTTATTAAAACCAATGACAACTCTTCCCGAATAGATGCCCTGATAATCTAGTGGTTACTGTGCTAGTCAATTCGAGTAGGATCAAAAATTGAATCTTATTAATTAAAACGTGGTGTAGGGTATACAAAAGAAAGTGATTTAGTTCCGTAATGCCAACAAGAAAAAATATCGACTAACAAAAGATGAAATAATGAAAGTATACACATACTAAAACTACAAATACAGCAACTATAACTATGAGGATTTAATATGCACCTATACAGAGTTTTTTTTTATAAACCAACATACACACAATCATACATATGGCTTCATACGTTTACTAAGAAACGGACAATGAACCATAATATCGTATGGGGGAGTAAAATCAAAAAGGAAGCAAAAATGCGATATGAAAGGAACAACATTATAAGACTTTTGATTATAATGACGATGGCGATGACGATGAAGATGATAATGATGATTTTAGGAACCCTAATAACATGTATAAGGAGTACGTACACAACAATATGAACAATTCCAAACATTAGTAAGTGCTACTACTGCTGCTAATGCTATGACTACAGACGACTACCCCTATCATTTTAACTAATACAATGGCAACAACAAAAGCAATAACAAGAAAAAAGAAAAAACCAAAAAATAGTAAGCAAGAATCAAAATAAAACAAAAACGATGACAGCACATGCCATGTACAAAAGATACCTGAGCTGAATAACATAAAAAAGACATGCAACGTCATTACATACTTACGTACATAAGCTAAGTGTACACCCATACACTTACGTATTCAATCATACTTTTAAACATATCTACACTCATCCTTACGATACATATTTATAATAAAGCATGTTTGACTTCGTTGGTAAATGTTAAATTTAAAAGAGCCACACATACATGCATTGAAATACACTTTTCCTTAATATCTCATGCCGATCTAAACAAATATGCGTGAATGTATTTGTAAAATTTTACTTTTGGTTTTCACCAAATCTTATAACGGCACTAATTTCATCTAAAAATTTTGAACGAAATACCTCGAATAATTAACATAAATTTTTCTATTTTTGGGAGGCTTTTACAGTGTGCAACGAAATGAATCAATACAAGGAAAATCGAAATCGAAAATCTATACTTCCATTGGAAGGAAGGATCTCATGAAAACCAATATTAAGGACGAGTCTGTGCTCAACGAGTTGCCAAGCCATTTAAATCAGTGTAGTAAATTAGTAGAATCGTATCCAATGAAAGCGAAGAGAACTCTTTTCGTCGAGAAAGTTGTGGTGTCTGATTTTTGGAATGCCTGTGTAATGATTTGTGTAGACCATACCGAAGATTCATCTGCTTGTTTAAGAATTCATGCTCCAGCGCGATTTTATAGCAGGAGTAAAATTGGAAAAAATTGAACTTTTGAATCAATTATTGACGTTTTAAGAAAAAATTTGCGTTGATTTCCATATGTCATACGGTAAGTCTACATACATACATATATACATAATTGGTCACTACAACCTTTCAGTCAGGATGATTACCTAGTTTCACACACCATTTATGTTGTGTGTGCTAATTTTATACATGAATGGCGGAACCTACAGTTTAAAGTCGATTTCAATTTTTTTCATTGCATTTTTGCCAGAAATCGGCTGAGAAGAAGTCGACAAAGAAATATTTTTTCATAATTCGTTTTGTTAGAGATGTCTGACCTGGGATTTGAAATGTGGCCTCACTGCGGCGCATACGGTAAGTCTACATTTAGAAAATTCTTCTAAAAACACCGAAAATATATATTCCAACATCTTGGACTGAACGCCATTGTCAGTTGTTGTACAATACAAAATATTGTTCATACTAAGAAAATGGTGATATTTAATCGTTAAAGCTATAAAAAGAGCTTCTGAGTGTATTAGCCATTCGGTTGCTTTTTGAACATAGCTTTGTGATTTGAATAGATTTTAAGTCCATAAATAATTTTTTCTCTGCTTAAAAATAAGAAAAACAAGAAACTGCAAGTTTCTAGGAACTTTCATTCGCCTTAATTTTTGAAAGAAGCAATTCTTTACTAAAATAATTAAATTTCTAGCACCAATGGAATTTAATTATTTATTTCTACATGATATACAATATTTAGAATTAAACGTACTCTAGTATGTACTACTATATTGTAAAGAAAAATTTCCCATTGTTACATACATTTGTTCATTTAACATGTTGTAATGGTGGCAGCGTAATGTCGAAATGGTACTTCAATGGTGCCTTTAGTTTTTGCCACTTGTTATATTTGTTTAAAACCATTTAACATAAATAAATTACCCGTATATGGCATACTTATGTGAATCCTTTGGTAAAAATGTGAATGCCGCTGAAGTCACTTCATATAGACACAGTTAATGTTGCCAATAATTTACTACTAGAATAAAAAATAAATTTTTTTTTAATGTAGCAACTATACCGTACACGGACAGTGAAAACAATAATAAATTAATACAAAAAATTTCAATTTACAATGTATTATCTAACAGGAAACTCAAATCAATAGTTTGTTCTGAAAATGATCCGGCTAACAGCAATTATTCAGAAGACATTATCGAGAGATCATAAGTGAAACTTTTGAACGATGTTACATTCCACGGGTAATGGCTGCCGCAGCTGGCCTCACAGTACCTCCTTCGATTGGACCAATATTCGTGCACTTTTTCGAGTGTATGGGGTCGTATGTTGGCAATGGCATCACGAATGGCATTTTCAAATGCTCAATTGTCTCTGATTTGTCGGCGTAACACTTTTCTTTAACGGCGCCTTACAGAAAATAGTAAACGGTGTTAAATCGCAGCTTCTTGGCGGTCAATTGACAGCCTCATTACGGCTAATTAAACAGCCATCAAATGTGGCATGAGATGAAGTCATCGGTTTGAAACCAAACATCGTTTACATCAATACCATGAAGAGCGGGTTCAAAAAAATTGGTTATCATGGTGCGTTAGATGTCTCCATTTACCGTCCCCATTTTCATAGAAATATGGGCCTATGGTACCTGTGAACCACAAGCCGCACCAAACAGTAACTCGTAATGGGTGCATTGGCTTCTGTAAACCACGTCTGCGTTTTCTAAGCCCCAAATACGACAATTACCTTATTAATGTGCCCATCAAAATGGAAGTGAGCTTCAGCCACAATACTTCGAAGTCGCCAGAGAAGGTCAGGCAACAGCAATCTTTGAAAAAAGTTGAAAAATTAAGAAACAATGTATGAAGTAAGAAGTAGAAAGTTGTGTCTAGGAAACTGTATTGAACGGCAAACATGTCATCCTATGAGCTGCTACACTGGGTCAAACTGAAAAAAATTAATTAATTATGATTATGGTGATAGTGATAGTCTGAAATCTTGCATTCTATTATATTCACTAACGCATGCGGAAATTTATTAACGCATTAAAGGACTCTTATTTTTTTACTGAAGATGGAAAACGAAAATATAACACTAAGCTTCTATTTACAATTGTCTGCCAACGATAATGTTGAAACTATTCTGACAACAGGAGTCTATTAAGATGGGTCTGGCAGTAAACGAGGGCCAAACGAAGTATATGCTATCGACAAGTAGGGACACGTGGCTTATTGGATCTCAGATTACGGCCGTTAACTATACTTTCGATCTAGTCAAGGAATTTATTTATTTTGGACTGCCGTTACCACCAAAAATGATGTCAGTCTGGAGATCAAGCGCAGGATCACTCTTGCCAATTGGTGCTACTATGATCTCAATAGGCAATTGAGTAGCAGAGACCTCTTTCGTACAACAAGATGGTCATCCTCCCTGTGCTTCTTTACGGTGCAGAGGTATGGACCAGAGATCAGCAATGAATCGTTTTTCCGCTACTCATAAGCACTCATGCAATTTTGAGTATGAGTGAATCAACAGAATTGAAATTCAACTACTCTGATTCATTCGTACTCGCTACAGCATTGATTTATAAGTATAGGTTACAATGAGTATGAATACAACGTTGATATCAAACTCACAACATTCGAAATGTGTTTGATTCATACGCCTATTCATTCTGATTCATAAATTTAGAAAAATACTTATAATACTTATAAGTGATTCGAGTGGCTCGAATCATTCATCAAAATTTACAGCCTTTGTTATTGTTGCGTATACAAACAAAGAAGAAAAGAAAGACAAAGACAACAAGCAAAGCATACACACAATCTTCTTGTGAGTATAGGAGTGTTCGTACGCGAATCATACTTATTTTGTGCTTCGTGTAAATGTTAAGTAGAGACGAGTCGAAGTCAATAACATCATGCGTATTGTTAAGTATGAATACGACGATTACTTCCAACTTTGAGTATGAGTAGTATGAGTATCATATTAAAATAAGTATGAATGCGTATAAGTATCAGAAATAATAAGTATGACTCGAATCTACTCATCGTTTTGAATACTCGTTGCTGATCTCTGGTATGGACACTAATATGCACTGTTGCAGTAGCCTTGAGAGTATACGAGAGAAAAGTCCAACGTAAGATCTTCGGTCCAGTGAGAGTGAGTGATAATTTCCGCATCCGATCCAATAGTGAGCTCCTCAAAGACATAGACGTTGTGCAGCATATTAACATCCAGCGACCGCGCTGGCTCGGCAATGGCGATCGAATGGAGGAGGATGCTCCGGCTAGACGGGTATTTGATACGGAGATTTGCGGAAGTCGATGAAGATGACGGCCTTCGTTAGAAGGACTAGATCGAGGCTGGCCTCACATCGATTGGTGTGACCAACTGGCGTAGGTGCGCAAGAAGCAGAGGCGCCTGGAAGGATGTGTTAAGACAAACCAAAATCCGTTAATAGGGTTGTTAATGGCCAGTTAAGTAAGTAAATATTTTGACAACCTACTTCAAAAGGTTTTACTGTTGCATTTTGCATTGTACTTTTATTAACTGTTCACACATAAATATCTGTTAAAATAGTAATAATAATTGCGTTTCGTTCTGTTTTTGTTTTTTTTTTACTCTCTTACTGGTATATGTAGAGGAGATTTTTATTTTCAGGGTCCATTTAAAAAGAGCAACAAAACCTATTAATAAAGTCATAATGAAAACCAAGTGACCAACCGTACAAATGTGGTGGTGGTATACGAATTTACTACTATTTGTACAAACTCTATAGTGGCCACAAACAAATTCACATTAAATGTACATACTTGAACACATATACACATATATATTTTTACATAAATACATATGTATATATAGATATGTGTACACATGGATACAAATGTTTATTGTTAAATTATAAGTACATGTGTATTAACAATTATATGCAGACACTCCGTACGTGTGTCTGTTCGTGTGTACGTCCATCTTGTTTGCCTATATGCCAGACAGTTTGTAATCATAAGCAGTTAATGCTTTTTACTTTAATTGTATTTAATGTTTAATTTATTGTTTATTACCAAAATATTAATGTAAACGTTTACACTGACACTGGACACTGACACATTTGCTCGCACATTCACTTAAGGCAAATGATTACATGAAGTTGTAGTACTTGTATGGGTTTAATAAAACAATATTATACAATAATTTGGTAACAAAATGATTAATAAGTATTTAAGTATATACACACTGTTACATGTACATATGTATGTATGTATGCCATAAATACGTACATGTGTAGATGCCCTGTAGTAAATAAAATAGTCGGTTGATAAAAACGCAAATTATAAATTAACTATTTTGCAACTGACTACAAATTGGTTTAAATCTAATGCAGATATCAACCAAACATGTGTTCGTAAACACAACCCTGAAAATTTTGAGAATGTATTTTGTTCCCTTTTGCAACACTGTTGTAGTTAATACGCAAGGAAAACCAACAAAGGCATCCAATTAACAGTAGATGCAAAGTGTTGCAAAGTATTAATATGCAACGTATTAAAAAAGTAACTACACAATGTATCAACTCGGTTTAAATACTGTATTGATACATTGTTAATATACGTTTAGGAAGTCAGCCTCAATCAAAGCAAATACGGTATTCTAGGTAGTGCTCAATTTTAATTTAAAAAAAGGGGAAAAACCCAATAAAATATTGTAAATTTATAATAAAATTAATATAAGTGATATTGTTGCATATAAAATAGTTAATTAAAAATCAAAATAAAAAAATGTATAGTAAAAGGCACTTAATGCGCAAATTAAAAGCAGAAAAAGAAAAATATATACAGAAATTAAGAAAAGAAAATTGTGAAAAAAGTGATCCTGCAATAGTGGAAGTGGTAGAAGTTGCAAGTGAAACAAATTGCGAAGAAGATGTAGACATTAATTATTTCAGTTGTAATGCAAAAAAAACCCTACGTGAACTATTAGGAGAGTGGTATCATAGAAATAAGCCATCGCGTAAAAGTTTTGATGAACTCTTGGCAATTTTAAAAGGTGAAGGCATAGATGTGCCATTAAGTGCTAATGCATTTTGCAAGAAAAGTGATCGCTTAATTGTATCTCAAATCTTTCCAGGGTTATATACCCATTTTGGAATTTCCAAACAATTAGAAAGGGTGTCACATTTACTGAAAGATTGTGACGAAATATTGGTTGACATTAATATTGACGGCCTTCCATTGTTCAAAAGTTCAAAAATCCAATTGTGGCCAATTTTGATGAGGGTCGTCAATATTACAAGCGTGTCTATTTTTCCGGTAGGCGTTTATTTAGGCCGAAGTAAACCTAACAATATTGAAGAATTCCTCCATGAGTTTATTCAGGAACTAGACAGTTTGATCAGAAATGGACTAAAATTTGGGGAACAGGCTATTACATTGAAAATTAGGGCAATAATTTCTGATACACCGGCAAGAGCTTTCGCATGTGGGACCGTAAGCCACACCTGTCGCCATGGATGCACAAAATGCAATCAAATTGCAGAAAAAGTTGATGGCGTTTTAACTTATTCTGCGAAATCAGGGGTGCTTATCTCTGACAGCGATTTTGTATCCAGAAAATATTTAGGACACCATAAAAAAAAATTTCATGGAGAAAAAAGTCCATTTGAGAAAATTAATTTAGGAATGGTAAGTCAGGTACCGCTCGATCCGATGCATCTCGTTGACCTGGGAGTGATGAGAAAATTTCTTATTCGGATGATTACAAATAAATGTATTTTTAAAATAACTGAAGGCACTAAAAACGACATTTCTGATCACTTGATTGAACTTAAAAGATATATTCCTAAGGAGTTTTCTCGCACTCCCAGAGGATTAGATGAAATATTGCATTGGAAGGCATCTGAATTCAGGCAGTTCTTACTAAATACGGGAATTGTTGTTCTTAAAGATAGATTGCATGAAGATTTGTACTATGAATTTTTGCTACTTCACTGTGCTTGCAGATTTCTATCATGTCCTAAAACTTGCCAAAGAAATTCACAGAACGCCCAAATTCTGCTTGAACTTTTTGTTGAAAATTTTCCTAATCTTTTCGGGCAGAATAGCGTGTCTTACAATATACATGGTCTGTTACATCTGAGTGAATGTGTTAACAAATTTGGTCCACTTACAAACTTCTCAGGATATCCATTTGAAAACTATCTTCAAACTTTAAAGAAGTATGTAAAAAAACCATCAAAAATTTTGCAACAAATATCTAATAATTTGAAATTTGAAAATATGATTATTAAAGAAAAGGAAGTAATGTTTAATCGAAAACGTGATGAAATAGTTAGTCTCACAACGAAACAATACTTCTTTTCTAAAAAGGCTCCTGATAATTTATGTGCCATTCACCCATTTATTCCTATTTTAATAACAGGTTTTATTGAGACTGGGGTAGGGTTTATTGTGGGAAAAAAATTTAAAGCAATTGAAAGCTATTTTAATGAGCCATTTGATTCCTTTTCAATTTTGGGAACGTGTGTTGTTGATCCAAGCTGTCTAGGCGATGAAGAAATATTTGAAGAAAATAAAATTGAATGCAAGCTCGTTGGTTTACCTAAAGGGGAAAAAATAGTACTGCTTCCATTATTGCACGGGTGCTATTAAAATTTAAGTAAATAAAAACATTTTATATGCTAATAATATAACTATATAAATAAACATAAAACAAATAAAATTATAAATATATTACAATTATATATAATAGAAATATATAAATTACTAAAATATATAAATATATGTATATTTATAATTAAATTATAAAAATTAAAAAAGCAAACATAAAAATTAAAATAAAACAAATCTATTACTACCAAATCTATACTTGTACTAGCAATTATGAAGCGCATTTATCTGAGCACTGCTGGTAAGTATCTTGTACAATCTTAAAAATATGCCTTATTACTTATGTTGTATTTTAACAGATAACGGTAAAGAAAATGATGATAAGACGCCTTGCCAATGTTCACACAAAGTTTTGGAGCAATTTGATGTCAAATTTTCTGAAATGAGTGCGAAATTATCAGAAATAACAGGTAAGATGAAAATATATTTTGTCTACCATAATATCACGATTTTCTGATAAATATTTATATTTCAAGGCGAAATTAAGGAGCTCAAACAGATAATTAAAACTCAAAATGAGAGTATAATGGCAGCATTGTCTACCCAAAAAGTAGTGACCGAAAGCCTGGTTCGACAAGAAAAACACAATGTGGCAATTAAGACTACTTTTCCAATAAACACCCTCGAGGAGCTGAAAGCGCTCAATGATAACATAATCGATGAAAATCAGCAAATTTACGTGAGTTTTTATTCTTCTCTACTTTTATCATTTTCTAAATTTTTGTGCATTTTTGCAGACCAATGCCATGAAATTATCACTGAAAGGGAAACTGCCAAAAACTTTAACGACAATTTTATCTCTGCAATTGATTCTTGCCATAAATATTGATGGCACTCATGGCAAAAAGCGCTTGAAAGATTATGGAAGAGTTTTTGATGCATTGATGGATGCGATTCGGCCTCTCTGTGATGACCCAGACAAAGAATTACGCAACGCCATAGCTGTTATTAAAAAACGGCATTTTCATAACGTTTGTGTGGGAAAAAAAACGTAATAATATTACTTAATAATATTTTACTTTTTAATTTTCTTTCAGTACAAACTTTCAAATGTATATAAGTTTTCATTTCATTTAACTTCTTTTTATTACAACTTTTATTTTAAGTCCTCAAAAATATGTACAAGAATTTTCTTTTAATTTAATTATTTTTTTTTTTTGTATCATAATAATTATTTCCAAATATAAATATATGTATATAATATAATATAAATAAAACTGTTTAAAATTGAATTTAAAAAAAAAGTGGTTTTTAAATAATTTAGTGTAAACCAATATTTAAATTAACTATATTTTATTTAACTACAAATTGGTTGAAAAATAAGTAGTTTGTAGTTAATTTAAAAGTCATGCAGAGATGACCAATTGACTACCGCCTATGACATGCCTATGTTAAAATAATGAGTCGGCGACAAGGAAAAAAGTCACTTAATCCACTAGCTGTGCTTATTAAAAAACCAGTTTGAAGTTACTTTAAAATTAGTTTGATTTCCTACAGGGTGTGTTATTGCTGGTAATAAATTTTTAAACATTTATATGCATTTTCTTATGGTAGAGTATTTTATAACATTTAACATTCAAACGTAACTGTGTGCACACTGTAAACAGTGTGTGTGCTGTAATTAAAATATTTATGAAATGGATTTTAAACATTAAGAAGAAAATTCAATAAAAACCCATTAATTAAAGTAATTAAAATTTAAACTGGCCATTGATACAGTATTATTAAAACAAAACTATTAATAAATAAGATAAACAAAGAAAAAATATCCACTAAAAATTTTGTTTTATTCGATTAAAAGTTTCTCTATAATATTTATGTACGAAATAAATCCAGTATTTTGTTGTCGTTCATAGATTCATAAGCATAGATAAACACCTACCCGAGTACCGTTTACAGAACAAATAAGGCTTTCTTTTTGACTGCTTGAGAACTATGGATATCTTTGTCTTAAATTTACGTCGACATAACAGCTGCCTCTACTGGGTTCTAAGCCACTGTAGGCCACTAAGGCGTACAGGGCAACAAAAAGTTGGAGAAAGGGATCGAAGAATTCCGAAGAGGAGACGATAGATGGGATATATGTGCGTCTACAGGGAGGATTCGTTTCTACACTGAAAAAAGCAGCATAGAATTCATCAAACCGTGGGTGGCTCAACATACCTGGTTGCCGCATTTCAAATCTACTCTGTCCAACAGTGGCCAGCAGGAAAACCAAGGAACTACTTGATTACGACAGGATAATAATTCGCACTCTAATAAGAATTTTAAGGGACACTGCGCTATTGGCAATTTCACTGACAGGCTCGCTCTACTAAGGTCTAAGGACTACTGCAGAAACTGTTATGATATAGAGGAAACTAAATCGGTGCAACACCTCCGCTCCTTCCGCTCCTTTTTAATATCTATTGTCCAAAGTTGAGTTACTTGATTTTATTTGACTATTTAATTTAACCATAAATTCATTGTGTTAAGTGCTATATATTAATAATTTAGTGGAAAAAAAAACGAAGCAAGTGAAAGAAAAATATTATAAAAATTTTATGAAAAAATAAAAAATACAAAAGAAAAAGAAACCTAAATACGCTCAAGGTCGTTTGTTAGTGCTTATTACCAATCGTTACATCAAGTGAGTGGATAAAAAGAAGGAAATTGTTCGAGTGCCATTTAAAATTAAAACAGGAAAGTGTTGTGTTGGTTTTATTTCCCTAATTCGAAAGAATTTTCATTTCTGATCTTAATTTTCTTTTTTTTATTCCTGCCAGAAAGTGCAATTTTGATTCAGCAGGAGTCTGTCGTCACCATCACAACAGTATATCCGTCATCACAATAGAATCTGGACCACGACAACTACCTATACAGTCCACAGTCGAACATTTGGTCCATCGGTTTTGGAGCGAAGATCTGGTCATGATGGTGAACGTCCCACCAGGGGAACTGGCCGGTTACATCGGAAACTCGGATGGTTCAAACCCACCATTAACTGATCATGACAAGGGGGCTTACCTCACACTGGGTAACACAATATGCCATATGGCCACCGCGAAAATTTGCCTGTGAACGGCAAGCTACCCGCTAACCAAACCTAACCTAACCTATATTCTAAGAATATCAATCCGTGTTGACATTACCATACAGTAAGGAGTACCATCAATATCCAAAGAATAACGCTTTCAAATTGTTCAAATTTACTATGAAAAAAATTAAATCTATTCGTTCGGCTTAGTGACCAAATATTTCTTTCAATTATTGATCTTCTTTCATTAATTTTACTTCTTTCGATTCAAAACCATCAACAAGACAATGAAATGGGCTTAACGAAGCGTTTAGCCTTGAAGAAGACACAAAATGTTCGATTAGTCGTTGTGCACAAGCTAACTGGCCTTTGTCCTTCCACAATGTTGAATATATTACATACATATCATACAAGAAGCCGATTATTGCTGACTGAAACACGGATGGCGTTGTTTCTAGGCACGACAGATAGCAGAAATGCTTTGTGAAAGACAGCTGTCCCCAAGGGCGGTAATGGAAAAAAGTCTAAAGATAACTTTGTCCTGTTTCATCAACATAATCGGATTAGCATTCAAGAAATCACCGTATTTTCGTATGTTAGGCTCATTTGATACTGGCCGAAAATGAGCATTTTGTGAAGTGATAAAAAGTAGTCGCCGTAGTCTAGTATGTAGTGTGTCGGCTTATTAGACGTGAGGCCACGGTTCAAACCCCCAGGTCAGACATCAAAACGAAATTATGAAAAAAAATATTTCTTCGGCGACTGCCTCTCAGCAGATTTCTGGCAAAAACTCTGAGAGTAAATGAAATTGCCAATAAAAGTTTCTAAAAAAAAAGAAAATCTGTCGTTCGGAGTCGACTTTAAACTGTAGGTCCCGCCACTCATATATAAAATTAACATACACAACATAAGTGGTGTGAGAAGCTAGGTCGTAATCCTGACTGAAGGATTGTAATGACCAATTATGTATGTATGATAATGCTCATTCCGGCTAAATTGCCAAAGCCGTAATGCAAAATGTTCATATTTAGAGCGAAGGCATTCTCTCCACCACAATTACTATTACATCCATTGAAATTGAATGGTAGACCTTATTAAACAATTTTCGCATAGCCAATGAAAACTCAAGGTCGCCGTAGTCTAGCAGGCAGCGCGTTGGCTTATTAACGTGAGACCACGGTTCAAACCCTAGCCCAGACATTTAGAACATAATGAAATATGAAGAAATATGTCTACGACGACTTCCTCTGACCGGATTTCTGGGAAAAAATCGTTGAATAAAATAAAATTGTCATGAAAAAGTTTCTCAAAAATCTGTCGTTCGAAGTCGGTTTTAAACTGTCAGTTCCGCCGCTCATGTAACCATGAGAACATGAAAGCTATGAGAAGCTAGGGTGTAGTTCTGTATGTAAAGAAAACCTAAAACAGCAGAAAGAATCTTTCGCATTAATTAAACATGCGCTCTGTTTCAAAGTGACCTCTACGTGAAAGTTCTTATTCTAAATTGGATACACTCTTAAGCTTTTATCATAACGTTCTTTGGTAATGCAACAATTTTCATCCATTAAGATAGCGTTGTTCTTAACTGCTCAAAAAGAGGAAAAAAATAAAGAAAAAATTAAATTCAAATGCAGTTCTTACGTAATATCGCCAGCAATTTCTGTTTAACTAATGCTATTACCGAAAATGTATATTAAATGTAAATTGAATTACAAATCACTACCGAAAATCTGACAACAATGATGAACATTTTTTTTTCGTCTTTCATTCTACTCTCGTGCAACATTCATTCGATTTGCCCCACTAAAAGAAAATTATATTCAACACTCTGCAATAACAAATAAAAGGAAAGAAAAAAACTTGCAAAGTATCAGATAAAATTTTTACCAAAATTTAAAGCTTCCGTTAGCATTTAAATTTGACAAAAATAAAAGGAAAAACTATGCATGCAGGAGAATGTGAACAGAAAAATGAAAAGAAATTGAACTTTTATACAAGCTGGCAAATAGAAAATAAAAAAAATAACAAGCTGCTAAAAGCTAAAAGCGAAATAAATGATAGAAAAATATTCGTATACTAAAAGATAAGTTGCCATAAAAGTGATTTCCTTTCGAAATCTAATTCAAATATTTTGCCGCTTCAGCAAAAATCCAATTTTAGAATACGAATCGAATACAAAAAACAAAAAATGGGAAAAAAATTAAGAACGAATAAAAAAATATAAGAAGAGAAACACAAACTCAAAGAAATCCATTTGCTTTTGTTAAAATTCTTTACAAAAGTTACGCTTTTCTACAAAACAAAAATTTTTTTTCTTTTTTTTTTGGTTCAACTTAACGTTTTATTGTGTAACATTTTGACTATTGGCAACATTCTTTTCCCTTCTTGGCTCATGCATTTATATTCGACCAAACCAGCCATATATAACTCAGCAGTATGTATGTCTGTATGTAAATGTTAGTAGTTTGCACCAAATAAAACTGAAAAAAAAAAATTTTTTAAGTGCGTTATTTTGTGAATAAATAGGAGATGAAAGGCAAGCGTGTGAAAAGAGAAGCGGGTGGAAGAATGAATTAAAACCTTATACCCCTAGAGAATAACATTGGTGTTATTACTCTATATGTATGTATATATGTATGTATGTATGTATATATGTATGTATGTATATATGTATGTATGTATGTATATATGTATGTATGTATATATGTATGTATATATGTATGTATGTATATACGCACTGTATGCGGTAATATTTTATGTAAATTTCCAGTTAAGTGTGAAAATACTAGTGATTGTTTAAATTCAACAATGTCACACCAAACAAATGCCATTACATTTCGACATTTTGTCAAACAAATAAAAAAAAAAAATACGAAAAATAGAACTTAAAAGGAAGAAAACTATAAAAGAAAATTTTTAAGAATAATAGTGCACCAACAAACGCTAGTGTAAGTCTGAGTATTTTCTTTTGAAATTGACAAAAATATTCGGAAATCTATGGCACTTTATTTAAGCAAAAAAAAAAAAAAAAAAGAAGAAATAAAATGGAAACAAATGTACGTAAACATTGTAAAATTCTATTGGATAATCGTTGCTTAAATAAGAAAAATACTTTCAGTTAAAATAACAGTTTGCAGCACTTTCTTCTAAAAAATAATCACCATAAGAAAAAAACCTTAAGCACCCTTGAGTTTAATTAGCTGTCAACGATGATAATAGCAATACCGATTATAGGTTAAGGTTTTATCAACTTAAAACACACTACATGCATACATAATTGGTCATTACAGGATTACAATATGGCTTCTAATAACGCTTATGACCTCCCGTCTAATGAGCCAACACTTTACCTACTAGACTACGGCGACTTTAAATGATCGATTTATGCAAATTTTGCCTGAGGCTTTGCCGTAACTGATCCATCCATCAGTTCCAATTGTGGCATACAGGCGAGCATTTTGGCCTGTATCTCAACAATAGTAGCTTGCTTACTTACTTATTACTTACTTAATTGACAATTAACAACCCGGATTTCGACTAGCCTTAACACATACTTCCAAGCGCCTCTGCTTCTTGCGCGCCTAAGCCAGTTGGTCACACCAATCGATGACAGGGCTTTCTCGATTTGGTCCTTTCAACGCATACAAGGTCGTCCTCTTCACCGACTTTCGCAAATCACGCATAAAATATCCGTCTTGGCGGAGCAGCCTCCTCCATTCGAACGACATGGCCGAGCCAGAGCAGCCAATGTCATAATACGCTGCATAACTTCCATATCGTTTAGAACCTCACTGTCGGATCGGATGCGGAAATCATCACCAAGTCGCAGTGGACCGAAGATCTTACGTAGGAATTTTCATTCGAATACTCTCAAGCCTTCTGCATCAATGCTTAATAGCGTGCATGCCTCTACACCATAAGGAAGCACGGGGAGGATGAGCGTCTTTTAGAGTATTAGTTTTCTCGTACGAGAGAGGTCTCTGCTACTCAATTGCCTATTGAGACAATAGTAGCATCTGTTGGCAAGAGTGATCCTGTGCTTTATCTCCAGACTGACATCATTTTTGGTGGTAACGGTGTAGCAAAGATAAATAATGTCCTTGACTATAACGAAACTATTAGCGGCCGTAATCTGAGATCGTTTTGCCCTCATTTACCGCCAGACCCATCTTAATAGACTCCTGTTTAATGGCACTGAAGGCAGCAGTAATATCTCTCTTGGTACGCCCTATGATGTCAATGCCATCAACATATTCAGGCAACTGGACGCTTGTTTGAAAAATAGTGTAAATACGATGCACTTCCGCAGAACACTCTCTATGACGAAACTAAAGAGTTTCGTAACGAATAAAAACTTTGTTTTTATTTTTAACACCCTTTATGATATATCCATATATGAAATAAGGGACATAGCAAACTTATCCGCCTCCCTTTTCTTCCACTCTTTGGTTTTCTTTTTTTTTTTTTTAGTTTCTTCTTTTCACTGAAGAAAACAAAAATAAGCTGTCAAACCAATTCAAGATAAAATCAATCAAACAACATCAAAGCAGGCACTAAATATCTAATCAAATCTATGATTATGCACTATTAGCAGCAACAAGAAATGTTTTACTCTGCTAAATTTAGTTTCTCAAAGGATAAGTGCGTGGCAAAGCCTAGCCAACCATAGGGTTTCCAAATGGAAAAAATTCTAGTTTTTTTTTTTATATAAAAACTAAATTCAACAAATTTTGTTTGAAAGGAATCCCTAAATAAATTATTTTCTTTCCTTTATTTGTAGCTTGTCTACAAGCATTTGAGTCCATAGACAATTTGATTGCCTGTTGGATGGCAGAGATAAGTTTGCTTTTCGTACATAAAAGAGACTATAAGAGACCAAACGAGTATGATGATGAATAAGCTGCTGCTGTGAAAGAATGTAATTTTATTAACTGGAAAATTTTTCGTTTTTTCAGGGAGTGGAAGTGCCACAACATTAACGATATCAAACTATGATAAGCTATATACATGTGTATGTATGTAGTATTGTATGTTGTAACTATAGCCAGATATTTTTACACTTTAATAAGATAGAAATAATCAAATTTATCTTAACGGATTTTGAGGGTTGTAAATCAAATTGATTGACTTTATAAATGGATCTATTTCGTTCCTTCGCTCGTTCATTCTTCTACTTAATATTGATATTAAAGAAAAATGTGTTTTCTATTAGGTTGTTACCCTGTAAATGATTGCCACGAGCTATATATACGGTTGGCTTTATAATGTATGACAAATTCTAATAAACGGCAATTGCATACAATAAAAAAGATACGAGAGAAAACAACTTTCTAACGTAGTTTTATTTAAGTACTGTGTGACCCGAGTGAAGAGTATTTAAAAAATACTTGATATTACATAAACATATGTATGTAAGAATGTTTTTGTAATATTTAAAATAAAAACACTTGGATTTTTAATTTTTAATATTATTTTCAGTTTTTATTTATTTTAGAATTCAGTTTTGATTTTAATGTTTTTTAATATATAATTTTAAATGAAAGAAATTCAAGTAGTTTAAGAAATTTAAAAAAAAAAATGGTTTTAAAGTTATTTTAAAATTTACAACTTTAACTTCTTTCTGTTTAATTCTTTAACAAATTTAGTTTTTTTTTAATTCTTTATAAATTTAACTTCTTTCTGTTTAATTCTTTAATAAATTTAGTTTTTTTTTTAATTCTTTACAAATTTAGTTTTTTTTATCAGTTCTTCACAACTTTAGTTTTCTTTTACAATTTTCTATTTCTTAACTTTGCTTTTTTTAAAAACTTTCTACTTTTTATTTTTACAACTTTTCAACTTTAAATTTTTACTTTTCAACTTTTTTCTGCGACTGCGACTGCTCAACTGACTTGACAAAAAACTAAATAATAAAACCCTTAACACTTCCTTATTTCTCTTCTTCATACTTTACAATTTCCTTCCATTATTCTATTTTCCATTAATAAACTACAGAGTACTATTCTATCAGGGTTGCCATCCTACATGTATGTATGTATAATGAATTTGAGGGTAATCTGGATAATTTTATAATTTTATAAACAATTAAAAAAATTATAATTAAACACATAGTTTTGCTAACGTGAATAACATATTGGAAGACACCATAAAATAATTCTCCGACGACTTCCTCTCAGCAGATTTCTATTACAAACTCTAAGAGTAAATAAAATTAACATGAAAAGTTTCTCAAGAATCTTGTCCCGCCACTCATGTATAAAATTAACACACACAACATAAGTGGTGTGAGAAACTAGATCGATATCAGTAGGCATTTATTTAAGACTAATTTCTTGATGAATTGATACGTGAAAAAACAAAATTGTAGGGTGTGGAATGATACCAATCCACATTATAACAAGAGGGATTAATGCATCTCAAAGGATAGTACGCTGGTGGTACATATTTCTTTAACAACGACATTACCATTTAAATCTTCACCACGGCTTCTTTAAGTGGAGCCCATCCGAAATATATGTAATTTTCCATAACTCTGACACATAAATTAGGCTGAATTTGATCGATGACATAGGTGAGATTGCCTTTAGGGACTACTGTGGGCCTCGCAAACATTGTTTTCATAAAGCGATTATTTGTTCACTTTCTTATTCATTCAGAAATGAGCCTCATCGCTGAAGACGATTTTCGATGAAAATTAGGTTCAACTTTAGAGAACACACGTCGTTGTCTATGGTCGTTTACCTACAGTTTTTCCTATCATTCGAATTATTTACGGGTGCAGGACCAAGTCATGACGCAAAATTGTGAGCGATATGAAATGCGTTGCTTCAACAGAACACCTATTTTAATGAAGCATTTTTTATCTGCAATTTTTTGTTGAATTCTATATACATTCATAGTAATTTGGCAAAACAGACTGAATAAATGACAACTAATTTGACAGATGTGGCTTCAACAAGATGGCCGTTATCAGCTGAGAAAATTTGCAAGACTCCATATAAGAAAATTGGCTTTGGACAGACATAATTAGGGACATGCCACTCTGGTATCCAATAGATTGTAATGTTAATTAAAATTTATAATATCGTATATAGATGATTTGTCTTTAGGAAACAATTGAAAAAGATTCTAAATTTAATTGTAATTAATTCTTCATTTTAAATCTAAAAGTATGTTATTCGTTCATTTTTTAAAATTTAATAAGATTTTCTTGCTTTCTATTCGGAAACATGTTTTAAAATAAACAAGTCATGTCCTGATCCTTTCAATCAACATCACTGAAACTAAACTTATTCTACAGCTTAAAGAGAATTTATTAACGTGTATAAAAAAGAGAAAAAATATGAAAACAGGGCACTGATCCCAATGCAACTGCATCTAATAATAGGAACATACATCTCCAAGAGCAAGAGAAAAAAACAGTAACAAAGCAGCAGCACCAACAACAGCCAACCATTATTATTATCATTATCATGGTGTATGTATCATTAGACCAGGTGGTATCAGGAGATAAGTTTGCCAACAAATAAGCTCAAATAAAACATCACCACAATGTGGGTGATACACAACCGTAACACGCATTCACAAAATAATATAAAACATTTGAGAATTAAAAATATAACAAAGAGCAACATTATTAATATACAAAAAAAAAAAAAAAACAGTAAAAAGAAACACGTACAAATACAAAGACAACGCAACAAATAGTCTTCGTTTTTTTTTATAACAAAATGAACATGAAAACACCTTTACAATGATACAGGATCATATTGTATGTTTAGGGATTCTACGAGAAAGGAAGATAGAAAAATTTACAATATTAATTTACAAATATATATACATACATACGTACAAACATATCTATAGTTACTTTAAAAGTACAAGGGAACCCAACATACCACACAACTCAGTTGCGAAAATATTACAAGCAATGGCTCTCCAACAAAAATTTTATATTCTCGATCCTGGAATCAAATGAATATTTTATCACTGTTAACATGGATTCTATGGTTTAGGTTTAGTCAGCACCTGTATAATTAAAATCTGACATTCAATATGACCTACTTCAAGGCGACGAGCAAACTTAAACAACGCTGTGTAATTGAACTGGAACTACGGTAAAAGGTCATACATAATGGGTCATTACAACACTTCAGTCAGGATTACGACCTAGCTGCGCACACCACTTACATATGTTGTGTGTGTTAATTTTATACACGAGTAACAGGACCTACAGTTTAAAGTCGACTCCGAAGGACATATTTTTGCGAAACTTTTTCAACTCAGTTTTTTTTATTTACTCTCAGAATTTTTGTCAGAAATTTGCTCAGAGGAAGTCGTCGAAAAAATATTTTTTTCATATTTCGTTTTGATCGAGATGTTTGACGTCTACGGCAACCTAGTCATACCGCTTTCCAACAGTGTTGTCGGCTAGAAGCAGCATCTCTTGTCTAAACAAAGAACACCGGACTTCAGATGTCCATTGAAGTAGTTCTCCCTTGAGAAATCAAGAAACAACAAGTGATCTTCAATATTAGTTCGTCCACTGGCTAAGTTCTTCAGTACCTAGTACAATGCCCTCTTTGTTTTGAAGGTAGGACCAAGAATGTGTTCCACTTATTCCATTTCTTCCAAATGAATTTAGGTTGGTGTTCCATAGCGAAAGCGAGAATACACTACTTTGGAAACACTTAAGGCTAAAGTAGATTTAGTACTCAGTTTTCTGTAAAAGCTCTGACCACAGGCCTAATATTCAGTCGCCTTTTGGTGACCAACTATGTTTCGTGGTAAAGATTATCAAAAAACACCCCCCTCTTGGAAGCATATGGCTTCCACAAAGCAGTTTCCATCTTATCCGGTTGGATGCGGTTGTTACATAAGTTCCAATTGCCTTATTTCCGCTTCGTTAATCTGTTGTTGTTCCAGCTAAACAGGTGATTGGCCTGCTGTAGCAGGTCCTACGATAATGATCCTGCCATTTATCGGTGTCTAGAAATGACACTTTTCGAGTATGTGTTGCAGTGGTCTAGTAGGTAGTGTGTTGGCTTATTAGACTAAAGGCCCGAGTTCAAACCCCAGATCAGACATCAAAACGAAAATATGAAAAATATTTCTTCGGCGACTTCCTCTCAGCAGATTTCTGGCAAAAACTCTGAGAGTAGATAAAATTGCCATGAAAAGCTTCTCAAAAAAATCTGTCGTTCGGAGTCGACTTTAAACTGTAGGTCCCGCCACACATGTATAAAAATTAACACACACAACATGAGTGGTGTGAGAAGCTAGGTCGTAATCTTGACTGAAGGGTTGTAAAGACCAATTATGTATGTTATGTATGTTGCAGTGGTGATGAGCATATCTGTGTTCATTTGTAAATCTGCTGGAATGATACTATCATGACCCAGAAGATTTTTACTAATCATCATATGCTCCCGTCTTTGAGTCCCCGAGAGCATGTGAGGGTAGTATTGAATAGCTAGGCAAGTGAGATCAGATTTCTGAATATAAGATGGTTTCTTAGAACTCATCGATAAAATTTTTTAAAGCCAACTTATCTCGGAAGAATTTTCTACAGTGCTACAGACATTCTCCAGTATTGTATATTTGCCTTTCTGATATAATTTTGGAATCCAATGTATGTGGCCCATTGTCCATATACTACTGATGAGCGATCCAGTGATTTTTGAAGAATGTAGTTCTCAGTGTACGTGATTTGTTAATCACTGTTCTTTAAAACAGTGATTGTGATCACAGTATTGCTATAATACAATAATGACAATAACGTATTTTATTAAGCCGTAAGAAAGAGACAACTAGATACATACTACGAAAAGACTACTAAACAAAATCAAAATGGTGTCATCAATGTTATTATTTTTAATGTAATTTTTTTTTATGAAGTTTGACAATTAAGTTTCACAGAAAGTTCATGTATAAAAGACAAAAGTAAATAATCAGCATCATCTAATAGTAATTTTGCCTCGCTCAAAATAAAATGAAATAAATTTGAGTATGTAACAATTTTGAAAGAACGATATTATTAGTAACTGTTATTTGGCAATTTCAATTACTGTAGTTACCAGTGAATTGTCAATCACCGTGATTAAATCACAATTTTGAAAATATCGCTCATCTCTAACATATACCTATGTATGTAAGGAAACAGATATTCCATTAATGTCCTTTAAGAAAAGAGGACGAACCTCTTTAAATAAAATTGCATTTATTTACAAATTCTGGTTTATTGGGTAACATTTTACCATAATGCAAGTCATTATTAGTGTCTGGTCTGTTTAAGGTTATGTTTGGACTGAGTGACAGTGCATTTTTATCCGTTTGCAATGGTGAAATGTTAGCGACAACATTTCCTAAGGTTCTCATGTTATTCTTCGTTTTCATATTTCTTTTTGCTGGCATTTGCTCTAATGTACTCGTAACGCTCGTTATATTTTCTGTAGACGATGATAACAAAGGTAAACATATAGCGATGGTTAGTGGATCTAAAACTAGAACAAAGGAAGGAAAAACTTAAATATAAATTATATCTTTGAATATTTTTTTACTTTAAACAGCAACTGAAACTATTTTATTTTTTTCTTGTACTTACTGCAGTTAAATTTATAACAACATTCATACTATACACTGACATTCTTATCTATTTGGGAATTTTCTTAAATTTCTAGTCTTTTCTACTGAAATTCTAAGTATTTTTGTATATGAAAGGGTACATGTCGTCATAAATTGAATATTTTAGAGAAAGTATAAAATAAATGTCAGTTTTTAAGTGACTCAACGTCAGTTTGTTAGTGTGTTCAAAGAAGTTAAAAAAGATATCCTTGCGAAAATTTATAATTTTAATCATGAATTTGAAGACAACTCGCTATACTTCTGTTATACTTCTGTATACTTTACTTAACTTACTATTTGGAGTCGATTTCAAACTGCAGGTCCATGCATAAAAACAGCGCACACAATATAACAATCGTAAGTGATAGACGTATACCACATCTAACACTGTCCAAGAAAGCCGGCTGTCT
Organism: Sarcophaga caerulescens; assembly: GCA_927399465.1. Taxonomy (NCBI): domain Eukaryota; kingdom Metazoa; phylum Arthropoda; class Insecta; order Diptera; family Sarcophagidae; genus Sarcophaga; species Sarcophaga caerulescens. Next base: position 48,249,641 of record OV656872.1, on the reverse strand, counting down.
CTTGAGGAGATAGGTAGACATTCGGAGATTATAACGGAGACTACATCGGAGGTATTAAACAAGCCCACACGCTTTCAAAAACTAATACAAAGGAAATTTCATTCATTCATTTACAGAGAAGCCAATTTCATTAATTTGTAAACGAAAGAGGGGATAATAAAATCACTTGCAAAGAGACCAGACATTAAATCTTAAGAGATTCCGTCTTAAAAAACTCACAAAAGTTACAACACTGGCCTCTAGATGAATTCAACCTTAGACAGAAATGTCTGGTAATGACTACTAAAAAAGCTGTAACGACGAGGAAAAATAGGGAGAACTAAAGAGAAGAATTTTGAGCACCAGGTATTTACAGAACATGTTTAGACAAAGGGGTTCTGAATTAATTTCAAACCTTCAAAAAACTCTCAGGATGGGTGAGATATGTCAGTCAGGAGTTGTATTTATACGACGGAATAGATACTATGGGTGTTACACTAGGACGTTATAGAACACAAGCTATAGTAATTGAGGTAGCTGCTGATTTAACCGAACCTATACTAACCTAATAGGATTGAAGTATTTGTCCAAAGACAAATGAGTTTTTTTTTTAATTACATTTATGTTACAAAGTTTTTATTTATGTGTACATAATTCTATACATTATATCGGGTTATCCATTTCGTGGTTTCAAAAGTAAACGTAAATAAAACACATATAAAATATTTTTTTCATGATATTTCTTTTTTATTGTAAAGTTTGAACGTTGACATTATGTGTGAAACACTACATCATTTAAATGACCTCCACGCGAAGTGTTGCAAGCATTAATTCTTTTGAGGTAATTTTCGACCACTTTTTGACACATATTGGGCGGTATCTTAGCCAAAACTTGACGAATGTTGGTTTTTAAGTGCTCAAGAGTTGAAGGTTTATCTGCATAAACACGGTCTTTCGCGTAGCCCCACAAGAAAAGTCTAATGGTGTCAAATCGCATGATCTTGGTGGCCAGTTGATATCGCCACGACGAGAAATTACGCGGCCAGGAAATGTCTCTTGCAATAAAGCCATATTTGCTCGAGTTGTATGGCATGTGGCACCGTCTTGTTGAAACCACATATTCTACAAGTCGCATTCTTCAATAGCAGGGAAAAAAAGCCGGTTATCATATGACCATAACGCTCCGAATTGACGGTGACAGTCGATCCATCGTCGTTTTCGAAGAAGTAAGGTCCAATCACACCTTCGGACCAAAGAACACACCAACCAGTGACTTTTTCTGGATGTAATGGCCTCTCTTCAATTACATGAGGATTCTCAGAACCCCAAATATGACAATTTTGTTTATTAACATACCCACCGAGTGTGAAATGTGCTTCATTGCTGAAGAAAATTTTGTTCTAAAAATTGCCGCCTACCGCCTGTTGTTCAAGCACCCATTCCACGTATCTACGACGTTGTGAATGGTCAATGGCTTCAGTTGTTGCGTGAGCTGGACTTTATATGGATGTAGGTGTAGATCTAAATTCAAAATACGCCATAATGTGCCGTAAGACAGTCCTAATTCCTGAGAACGACGAGAAATTGACTCATTCGGGTCTTCGGCAACAGTTTCACTTACAATAGCGATATTTTCAGCGGAACGAGCGAAACGATGATGCACAGGCCTTTCAATATTTGTAACCACTCCAGTCTCTTCAAATTTCTTCACAATTTTGCCAATTGCTTGCGTAGTTGGACGATTATGTAAACTATAATCTCCTCTTAAAGCACGATACGTGGCTGTGGCAGAATCACCATTCTTGTAGTAGGTTTTGATAATTTTTATGCGTTGTGTGTTAATTAAGCGATCCATTTTCGTCAATGTCAGGCTTTCAACTGAAAAGAAAAAAATTGGTTTCACAACTTAGTTTGACAGATGTCGAATTCCAGTCCCATACTTTTGAAACCACGAAATGGATAGCTCTTTACCTTCTTCTTCTTCCAGTTTCATTGATTCGAAGCTTGTAAATTGGTATTCACCTCGGAGACTCTATGGCAAGCAAGGTATTCCATTGCTTATCACCAGCGACGAAACGGTGTCAACTACTGGTGATCGTGTGCGGTTCACAACAAACCATTTCACATCACTGTTGATTAATGCTCACAATATAAAATTCACATTGTAGTCACCGTAGGCTAGTACGTAGTGTTTAAAATCCACGACAGACATCTCCAACAAAACGAAATATAACAAAATATTTCTACGGCGACTTCCTCTCAGCAGATTTCTGGCAGAAACTCTGAGAGTAAAATAAAAATTGCCATGAAAAGTTTTTCAAAATTTTGTAGTTCGGATTCGATTTTAAACTGTGCTCATGTATAAAATTTAACACACACAACATAATTGGTGTGAGAAGATAGGTTGTAATACTGACTGAAGGGTTATAATGTGACTAATTATGCATGCATGTTTGTATATAAAATTCACAAACTGTTGTTTAGTAAATTTATAGACGAAAGTAGACTTTTATCGTTCATATTCTCAGACGTTTCTCAGTTTAAGGAGACTCTCAAGGCCAGCATTATTTCACATGGATGTGCTGAACAGGCAAAGAATATAAATTAACTAACGCAGCCTAATACAGTAACGATGACTCTTTCGTCTTCTACTTTCTGACATAAAGATAATAAGTAATGAGACGCCGACTACGCTAGCGGCCATATACTGTTACAAAGTTGTAAAAATACTAAATTAACCTAATACTTGGGGTTTTAATTAATATTCTGTTACAGTGAATAGAGAAACAAAAAATATTTTCAAATCCTTAATACAAAAAACTTGGCTCTTCGTATACCGCATATATATTTTTGAGCATTTAATTACAAATTTTTTTTCCACTTTTTAATCGTCAACATAATGAAAGCTTTAATAAATGTTTGCCATAATTAAATGCTTAACGCAAAAAAAAAGGAAAAAAAATACATTCTCTCCTTCCCTAATACATCATTCACTAATGGTTCAACTTTCCAAATTCAGACTTTAGAACCTTTTTTTATTCTTTGTTATTTTACTAAATTACTGCGGTTTTATACCATTTGACCTCTAGATTCGAGAGAAAAAAATCAACTTGATTTGAAACAACATAAACAAAAGCGAGATAAATAGCAAAAAAAAAAGGAACAGAAATGTTTCATTAATTCCTGCATGTGGAATATTTGACGCATGGGCCAGTTTTTAATTGTGCCAGCATTTAAACTCATTTTTTTCAGTGCACATTAACTTTGTTACACCATCAAACACTTTATCAAACGAAGAGATGAAGTCTAATGAAAAGTTCTTTGTACCGTACAGTGGAGAAGAAGACAAAAATTGTGAAAATTTAAATTTTAAAATTTTGAAATTGAATTCAAATCGAAATAGGGTCCATAGAAAAGCTATTGAAAATAATCGATTGCCTATTATTGCGAACATAATATATTTTGCCACATTTTGTTACCTATCAGTGGAGATAGGATAGGACTGGATTGAGTCAACCTAACAAAGCTAGAGAATTGATCACTACTGTCAGAATTACGACCTAACTTCTCACATCACTCACATTGTGTGTGTTGATTTTATACATGAGTGGCGGGGCCTCCAGTTTAAAGTAGAGTCCGAACGACAGATTTTTGAAATTTTTTTTAATGGCTATTTTATTTTTCTCAGAGTGTTTGTCAGAAATCTGCAGACAGGAAGTCGCCGAATAAATATGTTTTTCATATTCCGTTTCGTTGGAGATGTCTGACACACTACCTGCTAGACTACGGCGACTACGAGAGCTAGAGATTTATATGAGCTAAACTTAGAGAAGGCCATTTGGGACACTAAAATATGATTTACAAATGCAGAGTAAAATTTCGCCGGAACGCTCAGGAACAGCGATACAGTGGGCAAAACTATTAAGGAACTCTGTGAAGATCTAGATATAGAAAGCCGTGAGCTTTCTTACACTGGAGAAGCGTTAACTAAGTTAGGTAATAAGTAACCTTACTACAAAGAAAAATTTAATCCGTATAGCTGCAGCAAATTACAACGAATGCAGGTCACATGGAGAAAATATCAAAATGAAGACTTACTTATAGTACTTTCAAGCCTAGTCTTAGAACTCATGACATGGAAATATTTTGTGGACGACAGTGTATTAGTCTTTACTCATATGAGAGGAGTGGTTTGGAAAGAAAAAACTGAGAAAATACACGAACACGATGAGGATTTTCTATAAATTTTACGTGATTGAAATTTCTTAGTTGAGAAGGAACAACAAGACGACGCAATTGCTTGCATGCAAAAATGGCATGATTGTCCTCTTTAATCTAGCCATCTGCATACTTAAACATATGCAAATATCGACGCCTCCGTTCTATAACATTCTAAGTCGAAAAATTGTGTTTTGAGTTATGAGCTCTCAAAGTTTTCACGCGACATACGACTATATGTGGATTCTAAGTGGATTTTTCCCTATAACTTCGGAACGGATCGGCGCATCTTAAGCAAATTTTGACAGCATTTAAGTTAGAGAACGTAGATTTTAAAAATGCAAGAACATTAAAAACGTTCTAAGTACACTTAGAACGTTATAGAATGGAGGTGTCGATATAAAATCGCCTATGAAGATAAAGCATCCTTGAAGGATATCGACTATTGCTAGTAAAGAGCCAATAATATTGCTAAAATGCACAGCGCCGTCGCCGGTGATATTCTATTTTACTCTTATGACGATGATAATATTGGATGAAGACTATTGATAATATCATAATACATTTCGGCCAAAACTTTCAAAAACTTTCTTTACATAAATACCATCATTACATAGGAGTTAAACCCGTTACACTGTTCTGTAATTAATTGCGGGCAGACCACTTTAATTTGATGAGTCAATTGCCTGGCTGTCTGATTTATTGAAATTTTATTGAATACCTCGCCGGCCGGTGATGCTAACATACACTGAGAAATTTTAAATTTTCTATTATAAAAAATATACTTGTAGCACAATAATAATTGAATTGTTGTTTTTGTTTCAACATTTTTTAAGTAGTAAATAAACGTTTTTATTTTTGGAAATTTATTCGACTAATCTCATTTACTTTTCTCCTAAGAAAATGAATTATTTCAATGGTGTTTACTCACTGTTGGCGCTCAGTGTACATCAGGATAACGACCTAATTTCTGACGTCGTGTACAAACTACGGTGGTGCTAACTCATAGGATATATCAAGATTTATCAGTAACAATTACGTTTAAGCTGACATGTTATTAAAATTAACTAGAAACACATACAAGGCTTCAATTACTAAATGGACACACGCTATTTAATCTCAAATTAAAAATAAAAATGTTTCTAAATATGATACAAGTTTTTTTTTACTTTCATTCCACTGTAGAGTACTGTGTTCCACTTTAATGGGAGGCATAATTTAAATTTAATTGATTTGCTTGGCAAACGTTCGTTTATTTGTTGCTGTTTGTCGACGTCGGCAACACATTAAACATCATCAGTTTGCCGTAATAGTACATAAAATGGATGAAAAAAATTTTAAAGAAAACAAAAAAGGAACGCATTAAACGTTTAAATATATGACTTGTATATACATATTGTTTGTATAGCAATTTAGGGTAAAAAAATTAAAAGAACAACAAAAAAAAACAAAAATAAATGGGAAAGGGATACGTTTTTATTTTATTAAAAAATTACCCTCGAATGCAAACAAATTTGCGGTTTTGGTTTAGAGAGCCTTTCAAACGGCAACGAATGTTAACATACAGTTCATATAATGTACAAGAGAAATTAAATTGATTTTTCTTCACGTATAAACTTATTGAAATTAATAAAATTAATAACGAATGAAGTTCATTACAATATATCGTAGAATAGCCTGAAGTATGTATCTTTATTGTTTGCCTGATACTAAAGTGTAAATAACTGCTGAAAATGTAATAAATTAACCATGAATAATACCAAATAAATTAAATTACTCATACCTATGTATGTATGTATATGTATACAAGGAGCAGCACTTCATTGACATTGAGTTGTATTTGCAGTATATCTGTCTCACCGAATCCCATCGCACAAAAAATGCAAATCATCGCCCAAAAAAAAATGCAAGTCATCTAACAAAGAAAATGCAAGACATCGTCCAAAAAAATACAAGTTATAGGCCAAAAAAATGAAAGGATTATTGCAGAAGTTGCCAGGCTTTGGTAGAAACGAAATCGGTACAACACCTTTTATATAAGTGCCATGCACTTTAGTAAGGACGTCATCGGTTTGAAGATCTAGGCATGGTGGCAAACGTGTCACTAAGGGAACTGGCTGGTTTCATCTGGAGCTTGTGGTGGTTAAAAACCACCACTAACGAATGATGACAAGGGTAACACAATCCACCGAGTTAACTTGCTATTGAACGACAAGCTGGGCGCTAACCTAACCTAATCATATATGTATGTATGTGCATACCTAAGTGGTCTTTACACTTGTCTATTCGATCAAAAACCGATTCTTCTGCTCCTTTATTCTCTGTGATTATGCTGACCAGGAGAAATATTGTTCGTTTTATGATTTTTATACGCATCAGAGATCAGCAATGAATCGTTTTTCCGCTACTCATAAGCACTCATGCAATTTTGAGTATGAGTGAATCAACAGAATTGAAATTCAACTACTCTGATTCATTCGTACTCGCTACAGCATTGATTTATAAGTATAGGTTACAATGAGTATGAGTACAACGTTGACATCAAACTCACAACATTCGAAATGTGTTTGATTTATACGCCCACTCATTCTGCTTCATAAATTTAGAAAAATACTTATAATACTTATAAGTGATTCGAGTGGCTCGAATCATTCATCAAAATTTACAGCCTTTGTTATTGTTGCATATACAAACAAAGAAGAAAGGAAAGACAAAGACAACAAGCAAATCATACACACAATCTTCTTGTGAGTATAGTAGTGTTCGTACGCGAATCATACTTATTTTGTGCTTCGTGTAAATGTTAAGTAGAGACGAGTCGAAGTCAATAACATCATGCGTATTGTTAAGTATGAATACGACGAGTACTTCCAACTTTGAGTATGAGTAGTATGAGTATCATATTAAAATCAGTATGAATGCGTATAAGTATCAGAAATAATAAGTATGACTCGAATCTACTCATCGTTTTGAATACTCGTTGCTGATCTCTGATACGCATCAACATTGTTTATGTCACATTGATTGTTAAAGTCATTCTTTTAGTGTAATTCTACAAGTCCAAGTTATCGGGTCCGACATCTAACGTTTTTTTTTTCAACTAGTGCTTATTTCGTGAATGGTAACACATATCTGATTTGACAGATAATTAGTTTTATACGCTTGAACAACGCTGGGAAATATTGCGACAGAAGATGCCGATTTTGGCAAAAAAAAATCATCTTGTTAGATGAAGCTCATTTTGATCTTGGCGGGTATGTGAACAAGCAAAATTGTCGCATTTGGGGCACAGAAAACCATACTTTGAAAAGCCGACGCACCCAAAACGAGTCACTGTTTGTTGCGGATTTTGGTCCAGAGGCATAATTGGGCCATTTTTCTTCGAAAATGAGCAAGGAGTGGCCGTTACAGTCAATGGCGATCGCTATCGGGCCATGTTGAACGAATTTTTGTTCACAATGAAAAGGAGGATATTGGTTTCAACAGAACGGCGCTACGTGCCACACAGCCGAAGCTACACTGGATGTTTTGCGCTCTGTTTTTGAAGATCGCATTATCAGCCGCAGAGCTGATGTCGTTTGGCCACCTCGGAGCTACGATATGACACCGTTGGACTATTATTTGTGGGGTGCCGTCAAAGATAAATGTTACGCCGACAAGCCAGAGACAATTGACGCTTTAAAGGACAATATTCGCGAAGCAATTGGTGAAATATAGCTGCACACAATCGATAATATGCTTAAAAATTGGACAGATCGTGTAGGCTACTGCATGGCCAGCCGAGGCAGCCATTTGAATGAAATTATTTTCCTTTATTAACCGGAAGGATTGTACTTTCAAATAAAAAAAAGAAATTTGAGAAAACATTCAGTAGCTTTTTTTTTAAAGCATTTTCAAAAAAAAAACAAGTTATTTAGCTGACCCTATATTTTGTTGAATGCCAGATAATGGCTGTGTCATCAGAAATATGTGGTTGATTTAGACGACATTGAATTTCATTAGAGACTTTGTTATTTGTTTAAGGAAGATGATAGATACTGTAGAAAATTGTACTGTATTGGAATTGTAGTCTAAAAACTTTCTAATAGGACCCAATTACTGGATTTTGATAAGGATTCAGGTTGCCGCCAAAACCCACCCTCCAAATATAATATAATTTACTTATCCCTGAATAATAATGAACTAAATGAGAATTACTAACAGAAAAAGTATTTGCAAAAATATACAAAACACTCACACTCTTGTTGGTCGTATCACTTAAATAGAATTCTATGTGTGTGTGTAAAGATAAATTCAAATTTAGCTAGTAAAGGCAAAACCCCTCCTGTTAATAATAACAGGTTTTAAAAGTAAACGTAAATAAAACACATATAAAATATTTTTTTCATGATATTTCTTTTTTATTGTAAATTTTGAACGACATTATGTGTGAAACATTACATCATTTAAATGACCTCCACGCGAAGTGTTGCAAGCATTGATTCTTTTGAGGTAATTTTCGACCACTTTTTGACACATATTGGGCGGTATCTCAGCCATAACTTGACGAATGTTGGTTTTTCAGTGCTCAAGAGTTGAAGGTGTATCTGCACAAACACGGTCTTTCGCGTAGCCCCACAAAAAAAAGTCTAATGGTGTCAAATCGCAAGATCTTGGTGGCCAGTTGATATCGCCACGACGAGAAATTACGCGGCCAGGAAATGTCTCTTGCAATAAAGCCATATTTGCTCGAGTTGTATGGCATGTGGCACCGTCTTGTTGAAACCACATATTCTCCAAGTCGTATTCTTCAATGGCAGGCAAAAAAAGTCGGTTATCATATAACCATAACGCTCCGAATTGACGGTGATAGTCGTTCAATCGTCGTTTTCGAAGAAGTAAGGTCCAATCACACCTTCAGACCAAAGAGCGCACCAAACAGTGACTTTTTCTGGATGTAATGGCCTCTCTTCAATTACTTGACGATTCTCAGAACCCCATATACGACAATTTTGTTTATTAACATACCCACCGAGTGTGAAATGTGCTTCATCGCTGAAGAAAATTTTGTTCGATACGTGGCTGTGGCAGAATCACCATTTTTGTAGTAGTTTTTGATCATTTTTATGCGTTGTGTGATAGTTAAGCGATCCATTTTCGTCAATGTCAGACTTTCAACTGAAAAGAAAAAAATTGGTTTCACAACTTAGTTTGACAGATGTCGAATTCCAGTCCCATACTTTTGAAACCACGAAATGGATAGCCCTTTATATTTAACAGAATACATCAAACAAATCCATCCATCAAACAAATATCAGAAATCGATCGATTTGGGTCGCACTACAAGAAAGTTATTCTCCAAACGTTGCAATGTTAAACAGATTCGGCAAAACTATTAAAAAGCTTTTGAATATTGAAAATAATTACTAGAACTGTAGAGAGGATAGTGGGTAATTGTGGAATATTGGGATGTGGTGGAAGCACCAAATTAGATGAGGATTGTAATCCAATTGTATTGTCTCCAATACAATCTAATGGTTTTGGAGTACAAGAGAATTGAAAAATGAAAACAACTTTGCCGCCTCTTCGTCAAAGAGGTCTTCGGTCTTAAGTGACACCGGACCGTAAGAATACCTGTTTTGGAATCCTTGATTCAATAGCTATCCAACTCACTAGGTCCGAAAACACATCAACCATATCTCTTTAAATTTTATCAAATTTTTCCGGATTTATGAAAGTCATATTTGGTGAAAATATTTTGGTGTTTTTGCTTTATTATCATCAATAAGTAAAACATTAATTTCATTTTTTTTTAAATTCAAAGTTTTAGCTGCCTTTAATTATCCTTTAATTTATAACTATTTTTGTAATTTTTAATCGATTTGTTTTCTTCACTTTTCAATATTTTTAAATTATGTTAACTTAACCTGCGAAGACAATTGAACTGACACTTGCACGACATTTGAGCTTAGCACTTTGGACGGCGTCAGATGTAATACTTAATACGGTAGTTCCAGTGCAATTTCACCGTCCAACATTGAGACGATGTTAACAGGTGAGACGAGGTTATTAGGTGGAACTCACATAGGTTTTGCCTAGGAAAGAAATGCTCAGGAGATTTAGACAAGCCTATATCAATGCGGGTGGCGAAATGGAATATAATTTCTTTCTTGTTCTCTGCAGGCCAATCCCATCACATAAGAAGAAACAATGTCAGCCATATACTCAACAGGATTGGATACATAAAAGGAACGCTGTACAGTTGTTACCCATTCAATAATGAAACTCCAATTTGAAATCCTCACAAATGTCTTTAACACCAATCCTTGCAATTTCTACAAAATCCGTGAAAATGGGGGTAAGAACCATTGTATCACGTTCAAATTTCTCCCTGTTTTACGAGAACTTAAATTGCACGAGGAACAACTGCCTATGCTAATGTGAAAAATATGTTCGGAATATTTGGTTTTTTTCCCATTGCCCGTCTTGGGGGCATATGGCTTCCACAAAGCATTTCCATCTTATCCACTTGACTGCAGTTATTTTTTGCGTCTTCCCATGTATGATTACACTGTCCTAGATCTGGAAGTATCGAACGTCTTCAGGTCTGTCCATCGAAAGGCTACTTAAGCCTTGAGGATTCCACTGAAGTGCCATTCTTGTTATATTATAAGTACACTTTCTGAGAGTATAGCCGATCAAACTTCATTTTCTACTTTTTATCTGGGTTGTTAATGATTCCTTGTGGTGTAATTCTGAGGCACGTTAATGTTAATGAATACCTGTAGTTTTGTGTGATATTAACGATGTTTCATTTCCGTACAACAAGGTCGATTTTACACATGAGTTCACTATTCTGAGCTGGGCTGTAGTAGTTCGATAGCAGCTCTCGCTTTGTTAAGCCTGTTTCTTACGTCCGCTTTTGCGTCGCCAATTGTTGTCACTATACTGCCTAGATAGCAGAAGCTATCCACGTATTCGGTTGATTGGCATTGTAGTATGACGTTGTTGGTGCTTACGTTGTTAATTCTCATGGCTTTGGTTTTCTCGACATTGCACGCTCTTCCTTCTAAATTCTCCAGCTTTGGAGATCTTGTGCGAGAGAAGAATATTTGAGTTACCGTTCAAAAACTGTTTCCAACCAGTAGTATTCTCTTAGGCATATAGGCCTTGAAAGTAAATAAAATGGACAGACAGCTTCTGAGGATAGTATGAGGATATCCTAAAAACAGCCTCTCCCAATTCCGGTAATAGGCAAAGAGAAATACCACCATAGATTCCAAGCAAACAAATTTTAATTAATCAGTAGATTCCCTGACAACGTATTAAAGTGTTTCTAGGAAACTTCTTTCTAAAGTATACGTTATTCTTAATATGAATTCCTTGCAGCATATTAAATAATTAATGAAATACCCCCCACCACGCCAAAAAAAAAAAACAGTCACAAGCAAATATTTGTGTTCAATAATACTAATCAACGATCTTAAATATGAATTTATAGCTAAAAGTCGTCTGTCAAATCAACGATTATAGCATCAACATGAAATGCATACATATGAACATATATGTACATAAGTAGTATTAGGTAGTATGCTTACATATAGGATTATATAAATATTACATACATACGTACATTTTATATACTTACATTACATGAAGTTAAGTAGGAAAAAGCAACGATTACTAAATAACAGCTAAAAGAGAATTTATACATGTATATGCGTTCGTAAGTCGTATCTTTATGTTGTCAGCAATAAGCTTAAATATTACAAATTATTGCTGTTGCTGACAAAATAAGTAAAACAAACCAAATCTTACCACCAAAGGACCAGACATTCATTGAACTGTACGTTATTACAGTTCAGAGTTACATCTGTGTATACATATACATACGTAAATATAATATTTGCTTATTTAAAAGCATATACAATTGAATATGGAAAAACGTTCATAATAAACAAATATTATAAATAACAGAGAAACAGAGAAAAAATATATAGGTTATGTTAAATTGCCAGCCGTTTCAAAATTACTTGAGTCATATAAGGTCTCATTGTAATATCGATAGTAACTATTCCGTCCTACAACTCCTGGGTAGGATCTCTTCGCCATCTCAATTGTTTTATAATGGTGTGGATTTTAAACAAATTGCTTTTGACCAGACACATACATACATAAATTGGTTACAGGCTTTCAGTTAGGATTACGACCTAGCTGCTCACACCACTTATGTTGTGTGTGCTAATTTTTATACATGAGTGGCGGGACGTACAGTTTAAAGTCGACTCCGAACGACAGATTTTTTGAAAAACTTTTCATGGCAATTTTATTTACTCTCAGAGTTTATGCCGGAAATCTGCCGAGAGGAAGTCGCCGAAGAATTATTTTTTCATATTTCGTTTTGCTGGCGTTTGAATCTTGGCCTAATAAGCCAACACTACCCAGTGATCCGTCGTCTCAGGTTATCATGTGCAAGAAAATGACAAAGAAGGTGTTCTGCCATCTGTCCTCTGACTTCTTATACCATATACTCCTCGTTACAGCTTCTGCAGAAGACGGAGTGATGTATACCCCGCCTGCTTTTGTGTGCACTTGGCAGTCAGTTGTCCCAATATAACTGCTGTGAGTTCAACTCTGATCAGTTTTAACAGATATTTGGTACTGCATACATATGTACATTTCGGGCCATATCTGTTTGGCCTCTCTACAATGGCGTTCAGTATTCCATGAATACTGAAAGTGTAGTTTGTGTGAGACCATATGTTTGACCCTCTGCAAAGGAATATCTATCTTATGTATGAATTCATTTGAATCACTTGCATTTGAAAGTGTGTCGGCTTTGTTTCTAATTTCAATGTTCTCCTATCCAGGAATGTATGGTGCACGGATGTAACTGTCGAATCTCTTACTATGTGCTCCAGAGGCACCCACCAAACCGTGCCCTTTGGTATAAAGTTAGTACAGTTAATGGATTTTCTGCCGTGTGACAATTCTGCACATTCTGGGTAAAAACAGTCAGTACGTACCAAGTTTACTTTGACTATAATATTGCGAGTTTCCTCATGCTTGCAGATGTACGGTTCAATGGCGAATTCCTGTTGAATCTTTTAGGATACATTGACAGTTTTTAGTTTACCTCTGACTAGATTAGGTTAGGTTGGAGTGGTAGCTCTGATATCAAAAAAGCTCACTTGAGCACGCCTAGCGGCCCGTTGTGACGCCACAGGTGAACACAGCCTCTATACTAACCAATTTCTACCAAAACCAGGGAGGAGGAAGAATTTGGTCAGCACAAAGGCTGCCCATCAAAAGCACGACTACCCTATGTTGGAAACCAGCCAGAAAGTTTAATAAACGAAGCTAAGGAGTGCGCACAAAAAAAAAATGGGCCTACTTTTAAGCTTATAACTTTTATCATAATTGAAAAAAATGAATACCGTTACATTGTTTTTGTTAGTCATCTGTTTCAAAATCCACGTGCTAAATCTCATTGCAATAGCAAAATTGGTTTTTTGAAAATGGGCACCCAACAAGAATGTCATAAAAAAAATAATTGAAATTTTCAATGAAAAACAGCGCCGCTTACAAAAAACGATTGCTAGGCTCGCAGGTGTTAACCAAAAAACAGTTTCTAAGGTAAGAATAAAACAATATAAGGAGTCTTTAAGTATTGAGAGAAAGCGTGGAAGTGGAAGAAAAAAAGGATTTGCCGACCAAAACAAAGCATGTAAAATAATACGTATTTTTCAAAAAACACCCTAACATGTCTGGAAGAAAAGTGGCTCAAAAAGTTGGATGCTCTGAGACCTTTGTCAGAAAAAAATTTTATACACAAAAGAATTCAAATATTATTTACTTTAATTAAAAAATATAAAACGAAAAAAATCCGCCACTTAGTTTTATTTCTATAACGAAAAGTGTAAGTCCAGTTTTTTTCGTGCGCACTCCTTATATCCTTGACATCAATAGATTATAGCTCCGTCAAGACGACAAGAAATGCAGATCCAAATAACCAATATCTGCACCTCGCAAGAGATGGGCACTAACAAAGAAAGTGGATAACAGTGTCCTCTTCCATCAAGGTCCAGGGGAGTATAGCGGTGGAGCAGGACTTCTCATTGATCCAGGATAGGTAGGCGTCTCGAAATAATTTCCGCGAAATGGACAAATTGTCCGAGGCAAGTGGCATACCCAAGTCGATTGAAGAGGATTCCGGAAGGAGTACACCAGCTCTGTCGAGCTCGTCGGCACTATAGTTTGTTATATGTGGCCGGAATGTTACTGTTCCCGGGGACCCAGACCAGTGTGACACTGAAGCACCCAGAAGGAAGGTCAAGACAGCGGCGACATTCCCTAAAGATCCTGGAGTTATTCACAACACTTGACAGAGATCTTATGGAGGCTTGACTGTCAGAGAAGACCGAGACGCGGGTGAAAGGAAGTCCGTTGACGAGGATCCATTGAGCGGCCCGGTAAATGGCCATTACCAAAATACGCTACTACCTCTGACTAATTTTCACACAAAGTTAGGCAATTTTCCTGAATATAATTTTCGGAAAAAAACAGCACGAATTTTAAATCATTTGTTTCGAGTACAGCTCTTGGAAGCATATGTCTTCCACAAAACATTTCTGACTTATTTCCGTTTCTTTAATCCATTTTGTTCCAGCTAAGCCGGTGATTGATCTGTTGTAGCAAGTCCTAGGATAATGCGGCTGTCATCTATCGTTGCCTCGAAACAAAGCCCTCCGAGTATTTGGTGTAGTGGTGTGGAATCTTGAAGATTGTTGATTGATCATTCCCCATAGCTCCTACTCAAATTGTTCACAGTGTACCAAACTAACGGTACAACTGCAGAATGGTGTACCCTAATAATCTGTAGCATGAGCATCGTACATAAACCAATCCATGAATGTGGGAGTTAAAATTCGATTTTATTTTTTTATTTTAACTGTTATTTGTTTATTTATTTGTTTGTTTGTTGTTTGTTCTCTTTGAATTTAGTTGTAGTTTGATTTTTTATTTTTAGTTGAATGGTTAGTTAGTTTGTTTGCTTTTATAGTTAATTTTGTGTTCTTTTTCTTTTTATATTTTTTTTACATGGAACTTCTGTTCCATGGTAATAAATAAATTAGCCAAGTTCGATTTGTTTTTTTCTTCGATAGTTTTGCATGATATTGTATTGGTTATTTTATTGGTTGTTCACACTTTAGTTTACTCTATGTGAATACGAGAAGTAAAAGTAAAATTGTCGATTAAGTTCTAATACTTGATAACCTACACTTAAATTTTATTTTCATTCCCTCTATTTGTTTAAAAGAAACTTCATGTACTGATATCGCGTCTTTTAACAAAGACTTCCGAAATTCAATAGCTGATAATGGTAATTTTGTTAAAGCTACGTCTGTCAAATAAGTTGTCATTTATTCAGTCTGTTTTTTCGAATTACCATGGACGGATACTGCATTAAACAATACGTAAAGATAATAAAATTGCTATATCATTGGCAACATACCGTAACCTTCGTCTATTTTACGATCAACAAAATCGTCCCAATGAGAAGATTCACACCGTGTGGGATTCGAGCCCACTGGTTCAGTAAACAATCGAATAACATCTGTATGTTAAAAAAAATAGTCACCTTCCGGTAGAGTGAGCAGGAAAATCCAAGGCAATTAATTTCGCCTAGCTCACATAAATATGGCCTTTCGCAGATCACACTTTAGCAAATTTTGTGTCGTGTCTTGTGTTTTTACACGTACAAAATTTAACTGACCCAGGAACTGAATGTGAACAACCATAAACAAAGACTTGTGTACATTGAATGGCTTTTGCAGCTGTTGGCAACTGACTGTAATTATCATCGAAAAATCATCTTCAACGCATGTCGTATAGAGGATATGATGCCACATAATATTGTTATGATAGTCCTACTTCTTATAACAAAATAACAGACTCAATAGAGCGAGAGCAGCATTCGGCGACTGCACTCTGTATGAAAAAGCTCATATATACAGTAGCGAGAAAAAAAAAATGCAACGCTATGTTGTATGATATTCAATCGAGGCTCAAAACTTATAACGTTATCCAATTCCACCCCACTTTTGTTTTTTTTATTCATTGATTTCTAAATTTTAATAAAAGGTATCATTAGAGTTGTTTGCTTCTCTTTCTACTTAATTTTTTTCGATTTATAAAAAAAGTGAAAAAATTTAGCGAGAAAAAAATGCAACGCAATGTGGTAAAGGTAAAAGGAGATCAACTAGAGGAATTAAAATAAAAGTTTAATGAAAACTTTGCAAATTGTGAATTTTAAAATAGAAACAGCTGTCAGCAGATAGCAAATTTGCCATTGTAAGGTCTTTGGCAAAAAGAGGCAAATCAATGAATGAAGTTGCTCATCAATTTAATATCAACAAATCAATAGTTTGTCCGATTTCATCGCGATATCGTCAAACAAATATCGTGGAAAGAAAGAGGAAGTGGTCGGCTTCGTAAATCTACTGCCCGCCAAGACCGTCAAATGGTAAAAATAGTAAAAGCTGACCATCGAAAACGGTAGTAGATGTCACTTAAGTAGAAAGAGAAGCAAACAACGCTTAATGATACCTTTTATTAAAATTTAGAAATCAATGAATAAAAAAAACAAAAGTGGAGTGGAATTGGATAACGTTATAAGTTTCGAGCCTCGATTAAATATCATACAACATAGCGTTGCATTTTTTTTTTCTCGCTACTGTATCTAGGCGTACCAAGCTAAGAATATTCAACGCTTGTGTAAAGTTAACGGTACTATATAGTAGCGAAACTTGGCTTATATCTAACACCATCACGCAAAAACTTCAGGTATTCATCAACAAATCCCTAAGAATCATATGTAGAATATTCTGGCCCAACACCATCAGCAACGCAGATCTCTGGACTCTCACAGGTGGAACACATACAAAAGCAGATCAAAAAGAAAAAATAGGGGTAGATCGGCCATACATTGAGAAAGAAGCCCGACAGTATTACAAGAATGGCGCTAGAGTGGAATCCCCAGGGCTCAAGAAACCGTGGCAGACCAAAAAACACCTGGAGACGCACGGTCCTACAAGAACTAAGGCTTAATGACCTGACATGGGAAGGCGCAAAAACATCAGCGGAGAATCGTGTCAGATGGAGATGCTTTGTAGAAGCCATATGCTTTATGGAAAAAAGTCTTACTTCGCATACAACCCTTGGGTCGGAATTGTTACCTAGCTTATGTTGTGTGTGTTAATTTTATACATAAGTGGCAGGACCTACAATTTAATGTCGACACCGAATGACAGATTTTTTGAGAAACTTTTCATGACAATTTTATTTACTCTCGGAAATCGGGAAGAAATATTTTTTTCCATATTTTCTTTTGTTTGCAATATCTGACCTGGAGTTTGAACCGTGGCCTCACGTCTAATAAGCTAACACACTATCTACCAGACAAAGGCGACTTCAGTATTGGAGTCTAGTCTAGTGTTGGATTGAAAAATTAGAGGTAACGAATATGTTTCACAGCAACTATGTGTCTATTGAATGTTGCTAATAATCTGCCACATCGTTTCAAAGATCGTAGGTAGGTCCTTGAAAACACTACCCTTAAATACGCTGAATTGTGATATATTACGAGACTGGGAACTTTTACAGCTCATGCCCCCGTATTGAGTGGACTTTGAAGAGTTTATATCAGTCACATCAACTAGAAATTTCACAATTATCTCTACTACCAATAGTGTAGAGTGGTGGTGTAGAGTGTAAGAATGGGCGTTTGAATTTGTTTGTGATGTTTTAGTGCGAATATGCTTTCTTTATTTTTATTCACATCACTTATGTAAAAAAAAAAAAAACATTTATACAATCCACTGTTAATTTGTCATTTGGGATTTGTGTTGAATAAGTATTTTTCTACATTTTATTCTCCATTCAGATCTTTGGGTATTATACATTAGAGTTGTCTCTTACGCTTTTAAATGCTTAACCATGGTTGTCATTTACTTTCAAATGTTTTACTTGTTTTTCATTTTGCTTTTCCTTTTTTTCGATTTGGTTTGCAATTTCCTTGTCGTTTTGCTATACATATGTATATGTGTGTATATACTTATGTATGTATATAGTAATTATTGAGTTAGTATTGATGCGGTTACAACGAGGTTCGTTTTTTAATTGTATGTTACTGGCTGTCTTTTTAATGACTTATACTTGCTCCTCGTAGTAATGTAATATTTTTTAAAAATTTATATTTTCTGTTAAATAAAAAATTAAAATTATATTTCATGTTATTCAAAACTTCTCACTCCACCCTCTTCTGTTAGTTTTATTAGTTTCACTTTACTTAATACTTTCTGCTAATGACGACAAAGACAACGAATTTTCAATGAAAGCCATTTTAGTTGACCTCTGTTGATGACTTAATCACTCTTTGTTTATGCGTATGTCTGCAATATTGCCAAAAACAAGTAAATGTCACTCCGCTCGGTTCGTTAGTTTAAACGCTTAAGACTTTGGCTTGTTGAAAATTACTGCCCACACGTCTGTCTATCAGCATTTATGCTTATTAGAGACATCAACTGACTCAAATGTAATTGCAGCGTAGTAACTAGTAAGTGATTTTATTTTTTTAAGGCATTATACACTCCGGTTAATCTATGAATAGTAGAGCCAGGAAGATTAATTTTAAAAGATTTGAATTGTATGCGGCCTTATTATAGCCAATGGAACAGTAAGTTCTTTAAAATATCGAAGTAAGGAAAAGAAGAGGATTTCCGCTGCTGTAAGTCGCCGTAGTCTAACAGGTAGTGTGTTGGTTTATTAGCCGTGAGGCCACTTTTCAAACCCCAGGTCAGACGTCACTAACAAAACGAAATATAAAAAAAATGTTTCTACGGCGACTTCCTCTCTGCAGACTTCTGGCAAAAACTCTGAGAGTAAATAAAATTGCCATGAGAAGTTTCTCAAAAATCAGTCATTCGGTATCCTGACACTCATGTATAAAATTAACACACACAACGTAAGTGGTGTGAGAAGCTAGATTGTAAGCCCGACTGAAGGTTTGTAATGACCATTATGTATGTTTATATGTTAATCCTCCAACTAAATGAAGTCAATTTCTGATGGTCACTAAAAATGGGTGCAGGCTGGCATTGTACAACTGTTTGCCAGTGCTCAACATAAAGAGTTAGCGGCCTAATATTTATTTTATTTATTAAGATGAGCCTTTGCTCTCGTAATCCATTGTGTAAACTAAAACAAATAGTTTACATAGTAGAAAGAGATAGCAGTATTAATGGACGTTAGTTTTCCATCTGTTGCAGCTAACAGAATAGATTTCTGCGGAATAGCTTTTAAAATATTGACGATGCTGTTAGAGACCGAATTCTCTCCTTAATGCATTTATTCAGTATATTCTAAATTGATAAAATAGTGATGCAACATCAGACATTGGTACTCCAGTAAACTATTAGGTTTGGAAACTTTGCTATCTTTAACTGTCTCAAAATATAGTTCGTGGTATCGACGTATACATGACAGTTGTATATCATTCTCGGACCCACAGCTCGTAAGAATCGCAATTATGCGATGGATGGCCATACAATTTAAGGACAGAATCAGTGCTCTTCTTGTCCATACTGTCCAGCTGAGTCTGACAATATTTCACGTACCATCCTGCTGACAAGCGAGTGGACAATATTCAAATTAATCGAAGCAATGCGAATACCTATGCCCTGTAACATGTCATAAATTTCAAGCTCCGTACCGGCTCTGGCTAGATCATCAGCAATTACCAACGATATCCTTGTGTCCTTAAACACATATAAGACATACCTTTGAATGTTTCAAAATTTCTCCGAGAAATCCTTGGCATTCATGGACAAGAACGGACATTGAAATTACGTTCGTTTGGGACTTAATCGCGCCCTCGTTACTCGAGAAAATCATAAGATTTCCAGGCACAGGTTTATAACAATTTTCAAGTAAATTCGAATAACTTTTATAAACCTCGACCACCATGTTGGATCCGCCATTTTGAATTTTTTCAATCTGAATGAAGATCTGTAATCAGCGACCCCAAAAACCCCTGAGTAACAATTTTCAAGTAAATCTGATTAATTTTTAAGGACCTCCGTAATGTGTTTCTTTTTCTCTTGCACCCCTTGACATAAACCCACCCCCTACTATAAGGTTGCATGCAAATAATTTGACTTTGGGCTCATTTTAAAGAGCAAAGATCAATTGTGAATTCCTGATAATAGCGATGGTTCTAGCACGTCAGTGTTTAGCTCTACAATTATTCAAAATTTGGCAAAAACGGTATTTTTAGGGGTTTCATCCCCATTTTTCCAGATTCGTGATCTGCGCGCAAAATGCCTTCGGATCTTATTTGCACAAAAAAATCCAAATTTGCAAGGCTGTGTAATTGGTCATTACAACCCTTCAGTCAGGTTTACGACCAGCTTCTCACACCGCTTATGTTGTGCGCGTCAATTTTGTATACATGAGAGGTGGGACCTACAGTTTAAAGTCTACTCCGAACGACAGCTTTTTGAGAATCTCTTCATGGCAATTTTATTTACTCTCACAGTTTTTGCCAGAAATCTGCTGAGAGGCAGTCGCCGTAGAAATATGACCTGGGGTCAGACATATTTCCTTCAATTTGAAATTCGTTTAAAGGACAGACTTGTCCTTAAACATTTTGTTATAGATTTACATCGTTAAAGTTATTGTCTTTCCTTTAAACAAATATTCTTAGATTCTGTTTACTTTATTACCTTAATTTCATTTAAATTTTGTCTTAACCGTTTAACTTTTTATTTTAATTATGCAGGTATATGCTACAAGTGTTGTGTAACACGATTTTGTGATTTCATGAAATATTAAATTATAAAACATTTTCAACTTGTTGTGTTCAAAAACAATACACAGAATTTAAACTTCCCTTTTTTGGGGCTGCCATTTTTCCTTGTTATTTATGGCTAATAAAATTATTATAAAATTTATGGCTTACCTTTGTGAAAATCCCTTAACCGGAAATAGAGCATTAATAAAAATTTATATTCATCTTAACTAAACCATTCCATATATCATTTTGCCTTTAAAAAAAAAAACAAAAAACATTCTCGTTTTTTTGGTTATTTGGCAAATCATTTTATTTGAAATATTTTTTGCTGCCGAACAGCTGGAGGCAAGAAAATAGTAACATCAGAGAAAATTATAAATACGGGAGATATTAAATTTCTAAATCAATTTTTAAAACACATAAAAAATATACGCTTGGTTCTATAACAACTGAGAATATCAATCAGACTTACATATATTGAACTTTTGTTTGCTTCCCATAATAGAGACAAGGGGCTTTCCAATTATTATCGATCCGTTTGCACCCAGTGAGTGCCAGGATAGTATCCAATTTTCAATTTAATCTAGGGACATGCCAATAAGCCAAATTTACAATCACACTTTCCCCAGAATTCCCATTAAACCCCTCTGTAAACAAAGTATAGTTGGGCATCTGATGTCTACGCCGCAGGGTGGCTTCGATGTCATCTTGTTTCTACAACCATTGGACATCTTCCTCCAAAATATTAGCAGCCTACTAGAAGTACACTGTGGCTTAAGTTCTCAGATATATTTAGGCCATGTACGTTAGGTTAGAGGACGTGTACTTGTCAGTTAAGACATGTACAGTACCCGGAGGTCGAATTGACCGATTGTACTTTAGGGCACGCTTCAATACTGCATGAAGTAGACCCGAATCACCCGTGTTATAGATGCGACTGCACGGTACTAGAGACTGTTTTCGGACTAACATATAAAAATCACACTCCCACATGGAAAGATGAGTTGTTGAAGCTGTCATCGGTGACGGTATATAATGGAATATGGAACTGAATCTGTTGTCTATTCCAATAAGCTGGCATTGTACGTGTCTACAGATTACCTAACCAGGCCAACGTATTTCAGGCGCAGATTTTTGCTATGGAACAAGCTGCATGATTGAAACCGGAGTCCTACCTCCTTCGAACTTGATGTGTGGACAGTCAAGCAACAACTAAAGCGCTAGCATCCCACCACGTCAAATCAAAGGGCGTCAGTTTCACCGATTCTTTACACCGTATACGGCGGCACAACGCCCGCCTCTACTAAGTTGCAGGCCACTGTGGCATAGAAGGAAACGAAAAGGCGGACGAACTAACACGAAAGGGATCGGGTTTTTCAAATTGGAAAGAGCAGAATGGTATTCACCAAACCAGAGATCAGCAATGAATCGTTTTTCCGCTACTCATAAGCACTCATGCAATTTTGAGTATCAGTGAATCAACAGAATTGAAATTCAACTACTCTGATTCATTCGTACTAGCTACAGCATTGATTTATAAGTATGGGTTACAATGAGTATGAGTACAACGTTGACATCAAACTCACAACATTCGAAATGTGTTTGTTTGTTTAGTGTTCGTACGCGAATCATACTTATTTTGTGCTTCGTGTAAATGTTAAGTAGAGACGAGTCAAAGTCAATAACATCATGCGTATTGTGAAGTATGAATACGACGAGTACTTCCAACTTTGATTGAGTAGTATGAGTATGATATTAAAATAAGTATGAATGCGTATAAGTATCAGGAAAAATAAGTATGACTCGAATCTACTCATCGTTTTGAATACTCGTTGCTGATCTCTGCACCAAACCGTAGATGATTCAATATATCTGGCTGCCGAATTTAAAAATTGCTATGTTCAGCAGGAAAACCAAGGGTCTACTAGAGTTCGGCAAGAGAATGGACTAATCTTCTGCTGTGTAATTGCAAGGAGAAGAAATTTAAGCTACACATCAGACTATCCAGCATTTTAGACTCAAACAATATTTGTCTATGATGACGATAACGAAACTTCAGTACACATACTTGTATGGCCATAATGTGTATGGCCATAATGTATTCCAGAAGACAACTCCTGAGTGTTTATCAAGTAAAAGGCGCAACAGAACTGCTTTGCCTCATTCTGTTTACCCAGACACTTGTTACTATCTTGATATACACCAATTGAGTAATTCCTGGCTTGCATCGCAAGGATTTTCTTGTACATACATATTATTCCCTTGTATATAATTAGTCGCAGTTGTTTAGTAGGTAGTGTGTTGGATTTTTAGGCGTGCTCTATGACAGAAAGTTTTCGATGGCCTGGTCGAGTCACCTGAACTTATCTCCGTCGTAAACATCAGGGGCGTTCCGAAGATAAGTGTTGGAAATTTGGAAGAATATTGAGAACTAGTTTCATTTAATATTGTGACTTATGTGTACCTAATCAACCAAGCTTTAAATATTATTTTTTTTTTTGTTTTGTTTGCGGACAACACTCAAGAGATGGCCGCTAGTACATTTTGTTGCAAATAGTTAAATGGGTTATATTGCTAACTAGCTAGTTATGACTGTATTTATTATTTAGATTCACAACCGATTTAAATATAGAATTCAAACTCATCTAATAATTTGCCTTCTTACCAAAATTACTCACATTATAACACGTTTACATTTTCACATTCGACATGAAGAGTCCGTGAGTGTGTAAAACATCTTTTAAGCATTAAAATACAGCTTCAGCTGCCACTGCTGCTGCTATTCATTCGTTTATTATTTTTGTTATGTCAAGCACAAATCATGTTTCATTAATTCTTTACAAATATTCGTAAGATTAAATATGAATGTTTTGTAAAGCAGAGGCGTTGTCTAAGATGATATTCTATTGTCATGGAAATGCTTTGTTACGCCTCTGGATAACTCATTCAACAAACAATGCATAAATATGTATTTATGGTGAATAAGGTGTTTTATATTTTGTTGTTTTTTTATTTTAATTGTTGTTGTTATTGCTATTGTTGTATTTGTTGATTTAGTCGTTAGTGTTGTTATTATTGTTTTACTTTACTTACATTCATACACATGAGCGCTTTCTTCATTCATCTACTCACTTAACCATTAAATTCATGGACATACACTCATGCTCCCACACTCACTGCTAGAGAGTTTCACATGCATTTATAAATACAATCTGTAATCGTCCTTTACACTCTGCTGTTTTCTTTCTTACAAACAAACAGTGTTGCCTTGCCGTTTTCGGAAAATTTGGTTATGTTTTCAGAGATGAAATTGTTTCTACAACTTTATAAAGGCTCAGTGAAGACGTCCATTTCAAAATGAATGAGTACTCGAATAAACACAATTGTTGAAACTAGGACCATAGAGATCCACATAAGATCCGAGGCCGTTCAACTCCAAGCCACTACTTTGTGTGGATTTTGGACTAGCGCTGTCAGCGGTTCATGTTTCTTTACGACCGAAGGCGGCCAGGCCACTGTCAACGGCGAGTACTACAGGTCTTTCATTACCAACTTCTTTTGTCTTCAACTGGATCATCTGGAATCCAAAGGCATGAGACGCGACTGCATATACAGGACATAGTTATCTCTCGTGAAGGTGAACTAGCTACAGAAATTGTGCGATATGACCTCTTTGGAATTTTACTTGTACGATTTTCTTAAGCTGCAATTAACCACATACCATAGCGGTTCTCAAAGTGAACATAACGAATACCACCGGCTAACTTCTTTATGGACGCGCTCTATCCGTGGCAAATATTTGACAATGCTATGTTCCACAAATAAAACCAATAAAAAAATGTCGATGTTGTGTGACATCCCACACACTCTGTTGTATTTAAATTTAAAGGTAGCCAGCGTTTAATTAAAAACCCGATGTTTTATCTGAAGTTTGCTGAACTACAGATAAATTATTCCAACATTATTCCAACATTTGAAAAATTTGAATTGGTTTTTATAATGGCAGTTTTGTTAGCATAAAATTTAACGCTTTGGCAACACTGTTTATAACATTTACAGCACGCAATGGTACAATAAAACTTTGATTCTGCTTTGTTGATTTCTAACCATGCGTTGAAATGTGAAAATTTTTCATATTTTTTTATAATTTTTTTTTTTTATTGTTGAATTTTAAAGAACATATCGAGTCTTTTAATAAAAAAATGCTAAAATACATCCGATATTGTTGTCCAATATAGTTTTATTCTTGCAGTAACAAACGATTTTATATTTAAAGTTCCCTGTTGACCACCTAAAATTTTATAAATGGAGTACCAGAGCACTGAAGATATTTGATTCCCTTGACAAATAATAGTTAAGTTTACAATATCGTGGAGTGATGGACAACATACATCGATGTGTAGTCGTATAAGGTACAGAAACCCTTTGGTATGAGAAGTTGTCCTATAACTACGTTGGATTTGCAGGATTTAAGCCCGAGGACCAAAGTCATGGAGGTATGGCTAGAATAAGGGAAAACAAGTCAATCTATCAGGAGACTTCGTACATGAAATAATATAGACAAATAAGGATGGCACAGAAGCGGTGATGCTCCGTTTAGGACGTTTTAATTCAAATTGTCTAGTTAATGTAGCAATACCATCTGACACTTGGACAATCTTCCAAGCACTCAATTCTTATAAGGTTGACTAGAGATTAGAATCGGATGGGATAACTGAATCAGTTAAGGTCATATTTGATTATCTTGTGAGGAGGGCAGATAACACACCACTCACTCCAGAAATTTTCTGTGAAATAGAACTTTGGAAGTTCATACTCGACGAAAGGAAGTATGAAGACAGGCAGACACTCATCTCAAGATTTTAGGCAATCTAATCTAATGGTGTGGGTAATCAAAAGAGAATAAATTTGTTTGTATTAGACTATTCCGAAGTAGCGTGAGGATAATAATCATTATTTTAGACTCAGACACTACTTGTCTAAGAACTGGAATGGATTCAATAAGTAGATTCCGTGATGAGAAGAACGAATCCTTTGAACGTTTATGGCGTTAATGTATTTCAGAAGACAACTTCTCGGTATTTACGAAGTAATTGGCAAAACATAACTGCTTTACCTTATCCTGTCATCAATTGAGTAATTCCTGGCTTACATCCCCAGGATATTCCTGTACATATTATTCCCTTGATCATAAGTCGTCGTAGTCTAGTAGGTAGTGTGTTGGATTTTTGGACATAAGGCCGCTAGTCAAACACCAGGCCAGACGTCTCAAACAAAACGGAATAAGAAAATACATTTCTTCGGTGTTCTTCCTGTCAGCAGTGTTCTGGTACATAAGTTTGAGAGTAAAAACAAAATGCCATGAAAAGTTATGCAAAAAATCTGTCGTTCGGAGTCGACTTTAAACTGTATATTCCGTCACCCACGTATAAAATTAACTCATGTATAAAATAACACAATAAGGTTTGCTGTGAGGAGCTAGATCGTAATCCTGACTGAAGGGTTGTAATGCTCACTTACGTATGTATGTGTGTATATAACATTAATGCATGGTTAGCCTATTCTGAAATGGCCTCTATATTAGCCCTTTGTGCCTGTTAAGTTTTTTCCATTTAGAAAGTTTTCTCTCGCTTGTAAATGGTACTATTGAGGTCTTGAACGGGTTTATTCTCAAACCCACTGATATGCATCAACGCTTTGCAAACTCAAGACCTCATTGATATGATATTTTTAAGGATTATAAATGGCCACTGGATGAAAATTTCCTTTCAATCCCTAATAAAACAAAATCCCATTTCAATTGAAAATTTTCGAAAAATTTCTATTCTAGCACTCAGGCATTATTAAAATGCTAAAGTACTTCTCATATGAATTTCATGCAGTAATGGAACACAATTTAATTTTTTCTTAGTTATGCCAAGTATTTATAGCAGAACCTAAAGAGTTATCAAGTACAATTAACTTTAACTTTAGTTTCGAGTTTGATTTTGAGTCAAACAGGAAAGAAACAAAAAGAACCTCAAGTTGAGTTGTTATGACACTTTTAATAACTTTATTATTACGAAAATTTTAAATACATATGCTCTTTACGTATACACAGTTACATACATATGTATGTATGTATTGTGCAGCGCAAACACTAAAAGGGGAGAAACAAAACCAACAAAACCAAAAATGTAATTTTTTCTTTAACAAAACTTAGACAAACTTGACATACCGACTTTCCACTCTTCTTTCTAGCCATGCCGCCGCATAGGGTAAGAGTCGTCACCTTTTCTTTAAACCCCCTACCCATATTAACACCTGTGTAAGGGGTTGTTTTCATTTCATTCATCATCGTCATCATCATCAACAACACCGCCCTCTTCTCCTTGGTTATCATGCAAAGTTTATGATGATTGGCATAAGAAGCAAAGAAGAAAGAAGGAAGGCTGTGCTGTTAGTTTGAAGATGAACACTGCGTAGTATGAGGTTTTCAGTTCAGTTGTTTACGTGGGTTTGACGTCTACTTTGTTCACTTATGTTGATTTCTTTAGTGTGCTGCTGTTGATGAATGTTGCCGTTGTAAAGCTATTACTGTTGCCACTGTTGCTGCTACTGTTACTGTCGTTTAGACTGTTGAAGCATATGCGTGAGCAATTAAAAGTTTAATGCACTTTAATGGTTTTACAGAAAACTTAAAAATATCAAAATTGTACATTAAAACTTAATAACTTAACGAAAATAATACCCTACAACATATATTATAATCTATTCGAGCATTTGTAATATTGCTGATGTTCCTGGCTCCATTTGGAAACAACTCAGATCAATTAAATGATTTGAAATGTATGAGTTCTTGATCAGTCTGTAATAATCAGAGACGGTAATAAGAGATGCAACGTTAAGTACACATATAAGGATCATGCAATAAACACAAACACTGAAATTTGAAGATCGCACAGAGGACTGTCCATGGTAAAAGGAGACCTGGCTAGACTGCATCTGTAAATAGACGGTACAAAGACCGAATTGCTAAAGAAATTGATGGAGTATTTTCAATAAGAAAGCATCGAGCTATGAGTTCGAAGATGAAAAGGAAAACAAAGTAGGTGTTGCAGTTCGACTGGCTATGATGGAAAACTTTAAAGAGTCTATAAAGAAAGAGGATAGCGCTGCCATAGGAAAAGGCGTAGAAATTGTCATGGGAAAAAATTCTGAAAAATTTTTTGTCCCAGAGGAGATTATTGACGCCGATATAGATGCAAGCTTTTCTGTCTTCGAGAAAACTTATGGTGACCATTTTGATGATACGTAGAAGAAAGAGAGCTACCTTCAGAACTAACAATCAGAACCATTGGGCGCTCTGTTGGAGGAATCAAACAAGATGAAGGTGCCTTGTTACTTTCAAAGTGCACGGCTATTGACTTTCGAACATCGAGTTGGTAACGTTGGTTAGAAGAGACGGAGTTTTAGAATGTTGCAAGCGGCCAACAAAAAGATTAGGACAATCGTATTCCGGAATTCTTATTGGAATACCGCTCAGCTACGCACAGCTCAAAAACAAGAATACCTGGCAAGATTGTCTTCTGCAAAAGTTAAGGTTGTCCTGCACAATTATACAACGATATTCCGCCTAATTAATTCTAAAAGGAGGAAGAACTTAACAAGTTACACAACTCTGATGGTTCCCGAATTGAGATAGACAATGACAAAATTAAAACCAAGTATGATCGATCAGCCAACACCGAAGACCAACTGGTTTTGCTCACCAATAGAAAGAAGAATCACCTCCCAAATTACAGAGTCACAGTAAAGGCCCTACAAAGTAATTAGAAGGAGCAATGACGTAGCGTTCAGGCTTTAAAAGCTTTAGAATGAAGTCGTGTTAATGGCGAAACTGGCAACAATGCGCCTTCTCGGGAAGAACAGGCTTAAGTGGACGGTACTAAAAACAACAAAATCTAATAAGACAAAAATAAAGCACACAAATCGTATGCTAGAAAGAGTTGCAAAAACCACACACACTGTACAGAATAGGAACGTAACATAGGTCAAGATACAAGGACAACACTACATAGAAAACTCATGAGGTTGCCAGATATAAAATAACTCAGTATAAATGGAATGAAGTGCTATTTTGGCAGACTGTAACAGATAGAGTAATTTTAGTCTCTGTTACTTAAGGAGCGTGTATTTAAGTTGGTGGCGCAGAATTAGCAATTAAATGCAACATTCTACAATAAAAATAAAAATCGCAACACAACAATGAATGTAGCAAGGTATTGTTAGAAGACTTGTGATACTTTTTTGCCCAAATGGGAGAATTGCATTTAGTTGGTATGTGGCATCAACAAGACGAATTCATATACCAAACGGCTCGCCATACCATGCGCCTGTTGAAAAGCCACTGTCATTATAAATTGCACTCATGTTTTGAAGCAACTCGTTGGCTGCTAAGACCATGCGATATGACCCCAATGAAATATATTTTGTATACATATCTCCAAAATAGACTACCTACTGCGCTGCCGCGGGCAATATTTACATGAATTATTTTATAAAAAGTTAACTGCAGGCAGTCAGTTATCGTTTCAATTAAATTTTGTAAAATTTCAGCACTTTTTCCAATTTCTAAGACCCTAACGGTTAAAAAATTACGGGTCATTTGGAAACAATTACTCAGTGATTTGTGGTGCCCTACAGTGATCAATAAACGTCTGTTCAAAAGGCTGCTACATCAGTTTAAGTAACATAGTTTCACTGGCGGTGAAAATTAAAATTTTGTTAAAAACTAGTCAAAAACGAAGGTCAAGTTTGCTTCAATCTAATATAATTACGCTTGAAGAGTAACCTTTAAAAGGGAACTTCATAGTGTAGAGCGTAAAATTCTTGATCTTGATGATTTCTAATGTTCCCCTGCATTTTTGTTTTTCTCTTTTGGTTCACAATTTAATGTTTTTGTTATACTATAAAATCAAAACAAAAAACTGATGTGTAGTTAGTTAACTAAGTACACTTTAAATGCTCATAGTTGAATATTGTAATAATCAAAGTGAACAAAATATACGAGTATATGTACATATGTATGTATGTGTGTATGCAGGTTTTCTATGCAGTTGAAATACTAACGTGTTGTTAAATAATATTTTTCTTTTCTTCTTTCCAATTTTTAATATTTCATTTGACTTGCTAATTGAGTCACAGACAGTTTGAAATGTAATTTGTTTTATGAAATTCATTTAATTGTTACACGTTGAAAGGTAAACACAATTACGATAGAATTGTATAGAACAATATTTCATACGTGCAATACAATAAACAAATAATAAAATTTAATTTTATTTTATATATTGTATAGAACAATATTTCATACGTGCAATACAATAAACAAATAATAAAATTTAATTTTATTGAAGATAATAGAAAAAAAATTTAATTTTAGTGCACACGATGTCGCCTGAAGTGCTGAATATGACTTAAGAGAAGTGAAAACTATAAAAATTTATTGTGTATTCCATTATACAACAAATACAGATTGTAGGTTCACTTTCATAAGAAAATTTTCTAAAATCTTCCGGGTATCCTATAATCAACTCGACTCCAAAATAATTCAAAACTTTGAAGCAAACTTCGCATTGTAGTGTACATACATACACACATAATTTGTCATTACATCCCTTCAGTCAGGTTTAAGACCTAGCTTCTCATACTACTTGTGCTGTTTGTGTTAATTTTATGCATGAGAGGCGGTACCACCAGTTTAAAGTCGACTTAGAATGATAGATTTTTGAGGAACTCTATTTACTCTCAGAGTTTTTGCCAGAAATCTGCTGAAAGGCAGATATCAGATATTAGAGATATCTGACCTGGAATTTGAACCGATGCCTCACGTCTTATAAACCAACACGCTGCCTACTAGACTACGGCGTATTGGAGTGTACGGCGTATTGAGAGATTAAGAACCTTCGCCTTTTTAAAACCGGACATACTTCTACTATAACCATCAACTCCTGCAGAAATCATTTAAGGAATCCTGAAGAGAGTCAGCGTGCCTTTCAATGGGATAGTAGCACGTGAGAATTGTAAACAACCGATAGATGGTCATTTGATTAAAGGACAGAAGACAATTTGTCGTCATTTTTATTAATTTCAGTCCAGCAGAATTTACCTTGCTCCTGGCAAAGAAAAACAACCCATACATACCAGAGATCAGCAAAGAGTATTCAAAACGATGAGTAGATTCGAGTCATACTTATTATTTCTGATACTTATACGCATTCATACTTATTTTAATATGATACTCATACTACTCATACTCAAAATTGGAAGTACTCGTCGTATTCATACTTAACAATACGCATGATGTTATTGACTTCGACTAGTCTCTACTTAACATTTACACGAAGCACAAAATAAGTATGATTCGCGTACGAACACTACTATACTCACAAGAAAATTGTGTGTATGCTTTGCTTGTTGTCTTTATCTTTCCTTTCTTCTTTATTTGTATATGCAACAATAACAAAGGCTGTAAATTTTGATGAATGATTCGAACCACTCGAATCACTTATAAGTATTATAAGTATTTTTCTAAATTTATGAATCAGAATAAGTAGTTGTACTCATACTCATTAAATGAATTCATTCACTCATACTCAAAATTGCATGAGTGCTTATGAGTAGCGGAAAAACGATTCATTGCTGATCTCTGATACATACCTAGTTTAACTGAGGCAGTCTATAACACGCCGGAGATGATATCCCATTATCTTGGAATCAACAGAAGAGATACCTCTGAAATTTTCTTGTGGAAAACCTAACCGCTGTCCGTGTAAATTAACATCCTGTATGTCAACAATAATTGTGCTGCAAACAAAACGGCTATGAACACAACTTTTGTTCGAAAAGTTTTGAATAAAAGCGTTAGCGTTACACTTATGTTGTGTGTATTAATTTTATTGATAAGTGGTGATATCTACAGTTTAAATAAGACTCCGAAAGACAGATTTTTGAGAAGCTTTTCATAGCAATTATATTAGAGTTTTTGCAAAAAATCGCCGAAGAAATATTTTTTCACATTTCGGTTTGTTGGAGTTGTCTGACCTGGGGTTTTAACCGTGGCCACACGTCTAATTAGCCAACATACTGCCTACTAAGCTACGGCGACTAAGATCTGCTAAGCATTTTATAATTCAATTACAAAACACTGTTCTACAACTATTCTTATGCCGGCCAGTATCCACAAGTTGTAAGGAACGAAAATAAGTCGTTGCTTTATAAACAAATTATAATACAAGTGTTCAGACAAGTCACGAAGTAAAGAAGGATCTTCACTAAAAACAAAAACCTTTCAACCAATTGATTGTCTGATACAATCGAATTGTGTGATATATCAATGCCATACAGAATATTAATATGAATGCATACGTATGTAAATATTAAAAAGTCTGTTCTAATTTGGTAAGCTATTCGGATTTTTATATAAAAAAAAACTCGATTACATTATGCCTAGTTAGGCATTGAATATTTTGCTTTCAAATTAAGTTTTAAAACGAATTTAAGAAAATTTAAAACAACTTCTCATTTATGTATGTTGCATCCAAATCTGTTGCAAATTCTAATATCAATTTATTTCTGTCAGTAATAATTGTGTGGTGGTTTGCATTTAGAATCTGGCACAGTTGTAATGATGTTGTAAAGATTTTTACTTAGTTTTCTTTTTTTTTTTGGAATTTAATTGTATACAGTCCGTAGTACATGTCCATGAATATATGAATGCAGTTGAATGAAAAAAGGTGCGTGTTTACATGTTTACATGTTTGAATGTTTTGTATTGAAAGCAAAAATACACATGTAATTGAAGTAATTGCACTGCGTGACACCTTTTTATTTCTCGTTTTGTTTCACTTCTAACACATTTGATTGTGTGTTCACTTTTAGAACTCATAATATACGGCAACGTGTATGTGTATATTGTATTTAAAATTATGTTTTCGTATACTATACGTCAACAGTATAGGCACTTGAATGTTGCGTATTATGTTTATGCACACACATACATACTTGTTACGTAATAAAAATTAATATGTACTAAATACATAATGCATATGTACATACATATGCATCACGATAGAGGCTCAACAACTTTAGTAAATAAAATTTTAAATAAATACGGCATGAATTGTACTATCTAGTTGCGGGTGTAATATTCTCGTAGCAATTATTTTCAACATGAAATTAAAACTTACAATTCTTGTAATTTTTCGTCCACCTCGTATATTAAATTTTAAAATACAACTGAAAGCATACATATTTACACACACGTTTTTATTTTTCTAATGATGTGCGTAACCACACATCGAAATAGTAGAGACAGCAGACAATTACTAAACATTGACATCAAACATTAAATTCAATGATTTTTAATGAGATTTTATGTTTTCGTTTTCGTTTTTTTTTTTGGCTTAAATGAGCACAAGTTTGAAAATTTTTAAATTTTTTGGTACTTTTCTGTAAAGTGCTTGATTTCAAATTATTATTAAATTTTTAAAAACTTAAGCCACGATTAAACTACGTTAATATAGGCCGCTTTTTCTAAATTTGTTTAAAGAAAGTGGGAATGTTAGAAACCTAATCCGCTCGCTCAAAAGCAGTTCGATAGCCCCCAGTTATAAAATCTATAAAATCAAGAATTCAGCGAAATCCTTTCCCATTTACGATTCAAGAGATTAAGGTCCCACAACATTCCATACAAAAAAAAAAAAAAAAAAAATTGGGACATTTGTTGTCCCATTTGCAAATTTCTTTCCGAAAAGCCCACTCATAACTTTCACAGAAAAGTGTTGCTTACTGATGAAAAAATTTTGAGGATAAGGCCAAAATTATATGTGACTGTGAATGGTATTCGCTAAAGGAACATAATAACGAAATTCTTGTAGCCTTATCTCGACGACATGTATCTGAAGGACAAGTGATTTCAGTATGACGGAAATTCAAAATGTAATATATGATGTATTCTATGTGAAATCGCCATAATCTAGTAGGTAGTGTGTTGGCTTAAAAGACGTGAGGCCAGGGTTCATGCCCTAGGTCAGACATTTTCAACAAACTGAAATATGAAAAATATTTCTTCGGTGACTTCCTCTCAGCATGTTTCTTCGAGAACTACGATGGTCAAGCCGTCATTGTCAATGGCGAGCACTATAGGACAATGATTACCAACATCTTTGGTCTGAATGGCATAATCTGTATGTGGTTTCTACAAGAAACCTACGTGCCACCCAGCCTATACCACATTGTAAAACTGCACAAGCGATTAGAGGGCATGAACATCTCACGTAGAGGCCCCACTAAAGTTTTCCTTGTAAGGTTTTCATAAGTTGCAGGTATACGCAATTAAGCCACAAAACACAGCCGTCCTCAAAACCAACGTAGCCTATGCTAACGGTCAAATTCAGCCTAATCTATGCGCCAGAGTCAGTGAAAATTATATATTTCAAATGTGCTTCGCTTAGAGAAGCTGCAGGAGAATCAAAACGATATTATTATTCCACACATGTTGGCATCAACAGGTCTTTTATTTGTTTTACTTTGTTTACATACATATGTACATAATTGGTCATTACAATCCTTTAGTCAGGATTATTGACCTAGTTTCTCACACCACTTCTGTTGTGTGTGTTAATTTTATACATAAGTGGCGGGACCTACAGTTTAAAGTCGACTCCGAACGACAGATTTTTTGAGAAACTTTTCATGGCAATTTATTTACTCTCAGAGTTTTTGCCAGAAATCTGCTGAGAGGAAGTCGACGAAGAAATACTTTTTGTATTTTTGTTTTGATGTCTGGCCCGGGGCTCGAACCCTGGCTTTAAGTCTAATAAGCCAACACACTACCTACCTGACTACGGCGACTTTACTTTGTTTACTTTGTTTTATTTCATTTGAAAGATAGAAAGGATAGGTAGTCGTAAAATTACCAAGAAAAAATTTCGCAAAAAATTTGTCGTTCGGAGTCGACTTTAAACTGTAGGCATCGCCACTCATGTATAAAATTAACGCACACAACATAAGTGGTGCGAGAAACCAGGTCTTCATCCAGACTTCCTACAATCTATCTTACAACACGAGGGGGATTCCCTTGTCCCAAAAAAAAAAAAAAAAAAAAATAAGATATGCCTTAGGACATTTCTTCGAGCTGATTGAACGGGTGATTAGACGGAGAATAGACTACTCTTGGCGAAAAGGGGCATGTAATAGAAGTTCTAGGCTTTTGTGTCCGAAGGCTTCTAAATTTTATTTTGGACAATAAATATCCCTGCTTATTAAAGATGGCTTGAAGACGTTTTACCAGAAACTGATATTAATCACCAATTGCATATAGCAAGTCTTTTGATCGGATGAAGAAGTTTGACTCATAAATTTACGACAGACTCTTGATATCTTTCAATTATTCTAACAATTATGTTAAAATAATTAAGCTGTTAATTATTTAATTCGTTTAAAATGTTTTTTTTTTTAAGTCCAACACATCAAACCACGAGTACCCTAATAATTACAATTAAATAAAAAGCATACTCAGCATTTATGCTAATAAAGAAAGGAGCAAACAAGTATTTAAGATGAGAAGGCAGGTACCAAACAAATGGAATTGTTTGTAATCAAATTGTAGTTCGTACCTTTACTAACAGAACTAACAGAAGTAGTAGCAGTTGTGGTACCAGCAGTCATAAAGCATGAAACACGCAAACTGGCATTACAATTTTATAACCCAGCGAGTTTGTAATAAAAAAAAAAATAAAAAAGGACGAACACAGTAATAAAAACATTGAAAAACAGAAACAAACTATTTTTAAGAATTTTTTTGGGTAGCAGTTGTTGTACAATATCTACAAAAATATGAGAAAAAAAACTCTGTACTCGCAGAACTACAAGCATTCCTTCCTGCAGAAAGACTGAATGAATAAATATTAAATGAATGAATCAGCAAGTGAGTGAGCGAATATTAAATTGTACAAAAACGAAAACAAAAAGAGAATGCACCATCGAATACCATATATACATATGTACATACATAGGTACATGTTCTTTTCGCAATCACAAAAGTACTAAAGTTCTGAAATTCAATATCGCTTCACGTAACCACCGCATTTAACCCCAGACCAAATCCCTTGTGTGACTGTGAGTGTACGTTCCCGTGAGTCCTAGGATTTTGTCGCCATATAGTTCATGAAAAATAGTTGTTGTAGCAGTGCTTGTACATACCATCAGCAAAGAAACATGACAGACAATGGTGGACACAATAAAAATTTCATGTTGTGCTGCTCCTTATTGTAAATGCAAAATGGATACAAGAAACAAAAAAAGGAAATCTCCAACTATACTCAGAAAACATGCGAAATAACATGGAAAAGGAGAATACGTAAGACCAATGAACACACCACTGGGCAAAGGACCAAAACAGTTGAAGAAAGATAAAGTTGCGGATGGCGATCAAAATTCAATTATAATTTAATTTTCACAAATTACAGTATACACATACAACAGCATTGGGTACATAAAATTAAAAGCTACTTATTTTTTAAATGTTGAATATGAAATTGAAATTGTTATTATAATTATTTTTATAACAATTTTATACGAAATCTACTGATAAATGCTTTACATTATTATCAAGCAGAAAACTGATTTTTGTAGATGGAAATACTGTGGATGTATATGCAAATAAAAAGAAGAACAAGTGGTAGCAAATTAAATAATTGAGTGCAGCGAGTGGAGTATAATATCGTTCAATTGTTTACCAAGGCTTCTCTAAATGGAGCACACCCGAAACGTCCAATTTTCTATGACTCATAAATTTGCAGTGGCTTGTGCCTAACGTTTGCGTCTAAAGTTTGCGCTTAAAGGTTAATAAGCTTACATCAACCCCACGTCTGATAATCATACCCCCAATTCACTTGTGCAGAATATAAATCGCAAAAGTCTATTAAGTAGTGTGTTGGCTTATTAGACGTAAGGCCAAATCCCCTGTCAGACATCTCAAACAAAACAAAATATCAAAACAAATATTTCTTCGCGGATTTCTGGCAAAAACTCTGAGAGTAAAAAAAATTGTCATGAAAGGTTTCTCAAAAATCTATCGTTCGAAGTCGACTTTAAACTGTAGGTCCTGCCACTCATATATAAAATTAACACACACAGCATAAGTGATGTGAGAAGCTAGATCGTAATCCTGATTAAAGGGTTGTATTAACCAATTCTGTACATACGTATGTACATACATATGTATGTAAACTTTCGTTAGTATAATTCGCAAATGTGTTAAGTCCCGTTTTTCAAATTTTACAGGAGACACAAAAAAAATTTTAGCTTTTTCAGTTTTTAAAATTTGTAAACTGTTTAAACGCAATTATTTTTACAAAATAATAATTAATAACTAATAATGTTAATTATTATTATTATTATTATTAATTAATTAATTAATATTAATATTTTTCGTAGTTTTGTGGACTTAGCGGTTTTGCAAACCACAAAATTACAACAGCTTTAAAGTATATAATGACATGTTTTGCATTAAAATCTCAATTTTGGGAAAAAGTGGACTTAGCGTCTTTGCGAATTATACTAACGATATAAAGTGTGATATGAAGTGATTAGCTCATAGTGCCATCCTGTTGTTAAAACCACATACTATTATTATCTAAATCATCCAATACAGACCTAAAGGACTTGGACTTCATCAGCCTACAGTGCTAGCTATTGACAAAGATGATCTGGCCAACGATGGTCTCAAAGGTATATGGACCTTTGCTGCCACTAACCTAAAAGCTACACCAACCAGTTGGCTTTTTGGGGTAGGACAATCTTAGGTCTCCTGTGGACTGGTATCATATCAAATTCGATTATTTTGTTTGTTTGTACACGTGCACATTCATCGAGATGTCGGCCTCATCCTTGAAGATGATTTTTCGATATAAATTAGGATCAGTTGCCAACTGCTACAGATCGCATTGAACGAATGCACGCCCATTAGCAATGATCCTTTATATTCTGCTTCTGGCTCAGTTGAATATTGTATGGGTGCAGTTCCAACAAACTGCGCAAAATTCGTCAAGTTATTGTCTGCGAAAGACTAATGGCTATTTCTTTTCCGGCATAAATGTTGCCTTTATTCTGCATTTTTGCCCTTCTGCTGTTCTTTTCTGAAAAAATGCAATTTTGTAAATTAGTAACGTGTTCTTTTCTAAAAATTTTGCCATAAAACCCAGAAAATATCTGCATGTTTGACCCTCAATTTAATCAAAGGGTTGTAAGGGCAGCACTTTTAAAACAGCTGTTCTTGTTATTGTTTTGAAAAAAAAAATAACAAAAATTATTTGTTTTTAAAGTGGTGAAATAGAAGCAAAAAATATTATTTTGGAAAATTTGTTGGAATCCTATATATGGAGGACATGTATCCATTATTATTAAAACGAAACTCTTGCCGCGAGTTTAAAATTTTGCTGAAAATGTTATTTATCAGTATTGCGCCAGGTTCTAGTAACGAATTTATAAACAAACAACAGCTGACTATAGGTGTTGATAATTTTATTTTTGTAAAGGCAGAATGAGCTTTAAAATCGCTAAAAAAAAATTTAATTTATTTTAGCGATATGAAATTTACTAGTCGAGGACTACAAAGAAACATATGCATATCCCAACAAAAAAGGTTTGAGATGAGTTAACTTAAAAATTAACATTTTTTTTTTAAATTGTAATAAGAAGATTATTTATAAATACTTTTAAATGGAATTTGGTTATTATCTTTTGTAATAAAAATATTTCCCAAAAAATTCCAAAAATTATATTTTTGATTTGATTTTTAGTTTTTATATAGAAATTTGAAAAAATTTACTAAATAATTAATAACATATTGTGCCAACTAAAGCGATTTGAAAACAATGGCCCTAAAGTTGAATTTTACATAAAAATAAAAGTTTTAACTTGTATGACCCCGGAGCCCTCGGTAAAAATATTATTTTTTTTTATTTAAAACATTTTATGTAATGTTAGCTTTCCGAAAATAAAAAAATTATTTAATTGGAAATAATTTGGATAATTAAAAAAAATATTTTTTCATTTTCTATACAATGATTAGTTTTAAAATCGTTAATTAAGTAAAAAAAAACGCTAAATTGGTATAAAACTACAAAAATAATTGCATAACGGGAAATGATTTTTGTTCTTTTGTAATCGTTTAAAAAGCAACACAATATGAGGGTTCGTGCAATCTTCTACAGGCAACATTTTTTACCAGAAAAGAAATCACCATAAATTCCTGAGAGTGAAGTAAAATCTACTGCCTCGAATTCTGGTATACATTCTCACTAACAGAAAAATAAAATGCCAAAAATGTATGAAATACTCTACGACTTACGAATTGCCTCATCTGCCCTCCTGTTTTAAACCGAATCGAGTATAACTTGTTTCCAAACTTTAGAAAAGAAGTCAACGCAAAGGAAACTGATTTCAACGACGACTTCTTCTCCGAAGATTTCTGGCAAAAACTCTGAGAGTAAAAAAATTAAATTTCCATGAAAAGTTCTCAAAAATCTATCGTTCGGAGTCGACTTTTAACTGCAGGTCGCGGCACTCATGTATAACACCTTGTTATTCCTGACTGAAGAGTTGTAATGACCAATTATGTATGTATCTTTGTCGGGTGTTATATCGGTAATACATGTTGTGGATTTTGTGTAGCTTTTACGATTGCAATACGTAACAATTCGAGTGAGGAGTTCTCTCGAAATACTAAGTACAACATTTCGATTTGATTATGTTAAATCCTTTTGCCGGATTATTGCAAATTTTAATTATGTTCTGCAAACAAATCGCAGGTAAAATTTTATTCGTTCCACTACAATAATGCCTTTGCAAATCATAACAATAAAAGGAAAGTAAAGTTAAACAAAGTAACCATGCGTATGCGTACTTTTATACAGAATTGGCAAACGTATGTTCGTATACCATACAAATACACATACGCATGCATATATGTATGTATGTTTGTTAGTCCCTTATGTTTTTTATTGTTCTGATTATAATAATCCATTAAATATTATGCTTTTTCCTTCTTTATGCTTTACTTTACTTAACTTTTTTGTTGTTTGTTTTTCTGTATTTAATTTATGTCAAGACTTGAGTTTATTTCTTAATTCCATCAAACACGCATAATTTCTACATGTTTCAAATACATAATCTTCTATTATTGTTACAAAGTTTTTTATATATATTTTTTTTTACTTTTAGAGAAACAGCAAAAAAACTCTGATTTTGTTTTGTTTTTCCAAGATGATGGTGAAATCTCCCACAAATGTATGCACACATACAGTGGGAAGCAAAATTTTTCAGATGTTTTGCATTAAGAAAGTAAGGTAATGAAAGTAATACAAATATACGTGTATTATCAAATATAGTATGTATTTTTTTATTTTATTGAACATTATTCTAAATTATAAAGAACAAAAACTTGTATAAATTTCTTCAAAAAAAAATACAAAAAAAATGCAAAAAACAAAAATTCACTATTTGGACACTTTTGCACTGTTTGTGGGGTTTGTTGAAAATCATTAATTGTTGCCAATTTAATATTTCGTCCAAAGGCCTTTATTTTTAATTACGCTTTCAATGCGTTCTGCCTATCCAGCCGAAGGAGTTGTTTTCCAGCAAGACGGGAATCCGAAGCACACTGCCGAAATAGTTAAAAGCTGGCTACAAAACCAAACTTTTGGGACGATGGACTGGCCGGCGCAAAGCCCAGACCTGAATCCTATAGAAAATTTATGGGCTATTGTTAAAAGAAAGCTGATAGCATTTGAAAACCCACCAACAAATGTTGACGAGCTTTGGGAGAGAATACAACATGAATGGCGAGCTCTTGACCGTGAAACCATTCAAAAGTTATATTACTTTCATTACCTTACTTTCTTAATGCAAAACATCTGGACAGTTTTGCTTCTCACTGTATGCACATACCTCCATATGTATGTACGTTTTAGTATTATGTACACATACATACATATATCTGTTCGTACATACATATATTCATTTATTTATTTAGTTACTCATTTGCTCAGTCAGTCGTTCATTTATTCATTTATTAATTGCAAATTCAAAACACATTTTGTTAACATATGCTGGCAATTATTTCCTTTTAATTTTTGTTTTTTTTTTTTTGTTTTTGTTTTTTTTTTTTACATTTGTTACAAAAGTAGTTGTATTATTAATGTTCCCTGCTGTTATTTTTTTTCTTCTCAATTTGTTGTTGTTGTTGTTGTTTTATTACAATAACCCAGTTTTTGAGATGCTGAGGCTATTTAACCCTACGTAGTGTTATTATATTATAAGAACTAAAAATAATACCTAGAAAAATCTTTCTTATGTACATATGTGGCATGCAACAAAAGTATAATAATTAGGATTTTACCTTTTTATTGTAGAAAAAATGTTTACTCTGGATCGTGTAAAAATTTAATTTAAACCAATTATATTTCATACAAAAACTAAATAAAAAGATAATTGAACACAATGTTTTCAAATAACAAGACTGAATGCTATGTACTCTAAAATTTTGTACGTAGTTGGTTTGAAAGTTGGAAACCTTTATCGGGCCTGCATTACTGCCAACTAAGCCATCATACATACGAATGAAATTCATACACAACGCACTTTGTGTACGTAGTTCTGAATTTTATTATTTATTATTATTTTATTTGCTGCATACAAGCACCCTTTTCATTTCACTTTTTAATAGACGTAATAAGCTATCCGGTATTTTTCACATCTGCTTCGATTTTAGTGTCACATGCTCACCTCATGTAGTTTTCTGTATAAATTAGCTAGATTATGCGCCTCTTCATTTTCGATATGATTATGCATCGCCCCACAACCCCAAAAATCGTTAATCGTTGATCCATACAGTTAAACGACTATAAATCTTATATTCCTAGATTACACTATTATAATTACGACTTGGTTATCATTGTGGCTTTCCCAAATCACAAATTCCCTGATCGCATGTACATCCACCTTCAAAATTGGTTTATTTTTAGGTATACAGAAGCTTAGTACAGTTTATGGTTCTACAATGTAGACACACAATCCAGTCCTTCCCACACGTTTAGAGATGTCCACGCTTCAATCAGCTCCCACGAGCAGCTGTTTCAAAGTTTTCTTTGAACAGTATTGTCGGCTCAGTACCAATTCGTCCAATTCATTCTGCCATACGTTGCAACTGATTATAATAGATGTGCTTGGTGTTATTTCCGATATTCTATTATTATGCGCTTTATGGCTGCGTCCAATTCATTCTCTATATATTGGAGACGACATAGGCCCAGTTGGCTGTATAGATAGATTCCAAGGCTCTAGTTAACGTTGTACTCATGCGACTGCTTATTCCCTTCATTAATTTTTTTATATTACACTTCAAATCGATCGATATTTACTTAAGTGTTTATTAACAGTGGTCTGTTTCGCTACACAGTTGTTGAGCCAGTGTATCATATTTGGATTAACGCACCTCCTTACATGTGGACGCACATTTTTCCTCTTTGACGACCCTTCGCTGCAGATTATGTCTCTATCTCAGTTGCCTAAGGTTCCGAGTTTAATATGTAAGCTTGTCAGAACAGGCAACCTCAGTTGTATTATTCTTCATGTTAACTTCCCTAATACACGTGCCTAGTACTATGACCAGAACATTATCTGTCCAGCTACATAATTATGGATTTTTCTTCTATTATGGCGACATTTGCATAACAGACTGGTTCAAGTCTTTTATAACCAAAAATCGTCGTGGAAATGTATGGTTTCGTAACTCACAGGGAACTTGTCAATATGCTCGAGTATAGTGTACCTTGCTGAATATTTAATTTTATATCATATCTTTGCATATGATCGAACCAGTTTCTTAGCTTTCGACCAATTTGAAAATATACTAGAAAATATACTAGATTTAATACTAGATTTTGCACTGGTCATAAAAAAACAATATTTCCTCTCTTCTATAACTATCTTTCCGGTATTCCAACACAGTGCATGAAAGGGAATCAATGCACTGCATGAATAGGAGTCAATGCACTTCATGAATAGGGATCATCTCCTGAATGTTGGTCGCAAAGAAAAACTAAGTTTTTCAATACAGAAATGGAAAGAGAGAATGAACACGTGTCTACGGATCTAATCAAGTAAAACTAAAAGCCTTGCACCTTAGGCTTTTAATCAAACGTATTAATTTCAGTTTTCAGTTTTACAGTTTGAAGTCGCCGTAGCCTAGTAGGTAGTGTGTTGGCTTATTAGACGTAAAGCCCGGGTTCTTATCCCAGGTCAGGCATCAAAATGACATATGAAAAAATATTTCTTCGGCGATTTCCTCTCAGCAGATTTCTGGCAAAAACTCTGAGAGTAAATAAACCTGCCATGAAAAAGTTTCTTAAAAATCTGTCGTTCAGAGTCGACTTTAAACTGTAGGTCCCGCCACTTATACATAAAATTAACACACACAACATAAGTGGTGTGAGAAGCTAGGCCGGAATCCTGACTGAAGGGTTGTAATGGCCAATTATGTATGTATGTATGTATTAATTTCGGTAAGGCCGTTAAGTATATCGGATGACGTTTACTATTTAACGGACTGAGTTCAATGAGAAGGTTATACAGAATGAAAGAATGATATGAAACTGAAACTGTGTTCCGCTATTCTATTACAATATTTAATAAACGTTTAGAGTTCGTAGCAAGAATCAAGAATTAAAATTAAACATTTAAGGGTTAAAATCATTTTAAAGCTACACCCTTTGCTTTGGACTAAAACAAAAATCATTTTCCCATCGTATGGTTATATACCATATATACTCGTACTATACATGTACATATGTACATATATGTATGTCTGTTCTGTATTATATTTTACCATAATATGCCATATGTGTGTATGTATGTTTATGACATGATCAAAAACAATGGCAGCATAAATAAATACTTTGTTGAATATGTTGTTGTTGTTGTTTTTGCTTTTTTAATCTTTTTGTTAAAAACATAATCCGCTATTTCATCGCCTAATTAATCTTCAAAAGGATTCATCCATAGTCTCTGTAATATTAAAAATTTG
Source organism: Sarcophaga caerulescens (assembly GCA_927399465.1). Classification (NCBI taxonomy): domain Eukaryota; kingdom Metazoa; phylum Arthropoda; class Insecta; order Diptera; family Sarcophagidae; genus Sarcophaga; species Sarcophaga caerulescens. The sequence continues at coordinate 48,205,482 of OV656872.1, read as the reverse complement.
CTCAGTTTTTTAAAGAGTATAATTGTTTTTGAATTTAAAAATATTTTCGAATTCAACTTAACATTCTACATGGAAAAGAAAATAATGCTGTTATACCGAGGGTTTCCATTCTAAGTTCCCACTTATCATTGGAATTACAATTGAAAAATTAAGGAACTTGCAACTGCTTAGTGGGAAGTCTTGGAAAGTACCTATAGAATGGACAGGTAAGGTAATCTACCAATGAGAAGGTTCATCTCACACCTTCTGAACTCAGCTGTTGGCATCCTAGGCTATAGCGAGAGTGCCAGAAAAGATAGGTTTTCGGTTGAGACATGGTACCATAAGCACATAAAGACTATTATGGATGCAGTAAAAATGCAGGATGCTAAATTGCAGTAGCAAGGACGTCGCAGTATGTTGGACACAGAGGTGAAGCGTCGTTGCTCGTCGGTGGATTAAGAACATAAAGGCAAATTGATACGAAGCTATCGAACCTGTATGTCCCTTGGAAAACTCAGTAGTGTCCAAAATTCATAGCTAAGGCCCGTCAAAAGGGTTTTATAGAGAGCTTACGACATCTAAGAAACAACCAATTGAGGTTTTTATGTAGACCACTACAGCCTTATTATTTAAGCGAATAGCCAAATCGTACTTATTGACTGCATATGTATGTATGTGAATCCCAACAAGATGGCCACATAATTTCAACATGCCCCAGTATAGAGAAAGTTGCACGGAATGTGTTAAGGCAAACAAATACCCACAAGCTTGTCAAACATTTGGGCGCCTTAGAACCATTTAAAGTTCATCATTTTTATCCCTGCGTACTAAAATTGCAATATTGTCACTTGCTATGTACAAAGAAAAGAGGTTTTCGTGAATCGCTGTCTTCCCAACGTCGTGCTTGTATACTAGCCAAGAACTATACCCAATCAGACGCTCTGAAAACAGACAGACCAACAACTTTTATCAATCGAGATAAAGAGTCACAAATAAATTTAAAATGTCCGTACCACTATAATGCCATAGAATAGAATCCACGTGGAGAAGGCTAGAAGTAGACGAAATAAGGGGCAGAGAAAAGATTTGGAGTGAAGGCATTGGTTGAGGCCCAATGCTCCTTATAGGAACCTTGGGAACTAATATTTGTATGCAATGTACAGTGTAAGTGTAGTTGCCGTGATATAGTGGGTAGTGTGTTGGCTTATTACACGTGAGGCCACGGTTCAAACCCCAGGTCAGACATCTCGATCAAATCAAAATATGAAAAATATTTCTTCGGCGACTTTCTCTCAGCAGATTTCTGGCAAAAACTCTGAGATTAAATTAAAGTTGCAGTGAAAAGTTTCATAAAAATCTATCATTCGGAATCAACTTTAAACTGTCTCTGCTCATGTAGAAAATTAACACACACAACACAAGTAATGTGACTGAAGGGTTTAATGACCAACTAGGCATGTATGTATACAACTGTCATAGCCACATTCGCTTAAGAAGAGGAACTCTGTCTGCAGATATGATTTTAATCACGATGTTGATAGGACATGAATACATTTTTTTTAGTTCAATTTATATTGAAGATTCAAGCTTTTAAAGGTTCAAGTGTGAAAGTCTATCCTGGAGTAAGAAATTTTCGAAATCGAAAATCTTTTCTTTCACAAGAGCAAATACAAATGTCAACCTGCTCAAATAGTGAAAGCAATTACTCTAGAGTCTAGACTGTAAAAATTAATGGGCGTTCCAATGAATACGTCTGGAAATTTGATAAAAAAAAAAACTGTTTTGAATACAAAAATTAAATTAAAGCTGAATAATTTTACTATATTTTAATTTTATGTTCATTTATTGTTTAATTTTAATTATTTATTCTGCTTGCTTGTATACCGTAAATGCTCAATCTTCTGTGCATTGGGTAGGTACAGAAATTAAACAATACAAGGCAAGCATTTAAAAGCAGAAGGAAGTCTCGCATATTGTTGATGCCACAAATATTATTGCTCCCGGAGTGGATATTTCCACTATGACTGCTGCATGAATACAATGCTTTATATCCTGTATAAAACATATGGCGTGTAAATTTACCAGCCATTTAAGCAATTACAATTCAATGAAATAAATTTTAATTTCTTTAATTTAAGTAAAGGAACGAACACACGTTTCTGAAATTTTGACTGTAATGAGTTAATTTGGCAAAATATTTCTGGCCTTCATTGTTAGAATTTCATGTAATGTACAATTGCAAATAATGTACCTACTCTTGTGTTAAGTAAATGTACGTTTGTACGTTGAAGAAATAAGAGAATAAAATTTTGCACTCTTATGTTTTTTGGAATGGTATGGCTGAAATGTACATTTACTTTAGGCTATTTATCACACTTTTTTCTGTTCTGTTCCTGCAACTGCAGAAACAAAAGCCGAAAAAATGTGAAATTTTTCTTCTGTTTTACTTTTTTTTTAACATACAAATACGCATATAACCTAGATAGTAAATGTAGCGTAAATGTTTTGTGTACCCTATAAAGTTTTATTATTTATTATACAATGGACATGTGCAATGTATGAAATATTCATACTGATTATATATGTACATATATGGTTCGTCTGTTACTATATACTCTTAAATTCTTATACAAATTTTAGTGCAATCCAGTAGATAGTAATAAAAATATAGAATAGCTTTCCATGATTATTTTGTAATAATTATTAGAATGTAATAGATTTCCAATGTAAATATTTTCAGTACAAATACAAATTGTAGACTGCGGCAGAGGCAAAAATGCAACGCCAAAGCTTTTATGCACTAAACAAAGGAAAAACACTTTCAAGTCATAGAATTTTATTACCAATTTTCCTGCTGTATGAGAAATAAGTTTCTATCGGAAATTTTTCTTAATTGACGAAGCTTACCTTATGAGTCAAAGGCTGTATCAATGAACAGTCTCTCAGAAGATGCTGTGAAGAGCAGATATTACTATTGATCACAGAATTTTTGCCAGAAATCTGCTGAGACGCAGTCACTGAACACATATGCTTTCATACTCGTTTTGTTGGAGATGTCTGACTTACTAGACTACGACGACTTCATTTACTATCTCAAGCTATTCCTCGAGGTCTAATGATAACTGAAATAAATTTTCATTGTAATTGCTCAACAAAAATTTAAATTACCGCCAATACGTTCGGTTTAAGACGTTTGTTTACAATCTTCATCTTTTCTTTCGAATTTCTGGCCTTAACAGCAGCTGCCCTCCGCACGAGATGATCTGGAATCTTAGCTTGCCTAACTGATTTAGCGATTCATGTCTAACTCGTATATAACTTTACCCCATTCTCTATATTCCTGTTGAATTGAGTTCATATTTCGATGGCCTAATACTATACATACGTACATAATTTGACATTACACACCTTCCGAATTACCTTCAGAATTACGAACTAGCTTCTCACACCACTAACGTTGTATGTGTTAATTTTATACACAGTTTAAAGTCGATTACGAACGATAGATTTTTAAGAGAAAGTTTTTCATGGCAATATCGTTTATTCTCACAGTTTTTGCTAGAAATCTGCTGAGAGGAAGTCAGCGAAGAAAAATTTTTTCATATTTCGTGTAGTTAGAGATGTCTGACTTCGGGTTTGAATCGTGGCCTAGAGTATAATAAGCCATCACACGACCTCCTAGACTACTACGACTTCTGTTGCTATCTCAAGCTACTTCTCGGGAATCTTAATATAACTTTTTCTTTTCATTGTAATTCCCAAAAAAAAAAATTAAGATTTCCTTAAACGCATTCGATTTAAGAAATTAGCCCGCCTTTTTTCGTCTTTTCTTTCGCCGTTCCCAATTCTTTCCAGTTCTTTCTACCAATCCCCTCTTATCACTCCACAACAACTTTCTGGCTTTATCAGCAGCATAGAAGCAGCCCTCTCCACGATATTATTTCTTTTAATTCAAATCTCAAGTCTTACTCGTGTATTACTATGTCCCGTTTTCTATATACTGCCTGCTGAATTCAGTTCATATTTCAATGACCTAATACACTAATCAAAATTACGAAAGAAACTTTTTCGTGGCAATTTCATTAACTCTCAGAGTTTTTAGCAAAAATCTGCTGAGAGTCAATCGCCAAAGAAATAGTTTTTCATATTTCGTATTGGTCGAGATGTTTGACCTGGGATTTGAATCATGGGCTCATGTCTAATGAGCCAACGCACTACCTACTAGACTACGTTGACTAGCTCTCTGGCATAATACTTCTGTGGAAATTTCAAAGAAGATGTGTCTTAATATTCTAAAATGAAAAAAATTATAACTGACCAGATACTAACGATTCGCTGTTGTAGGGAATTGAGCACATTAATAATGAATTTGGAAGACTATATCTAGTTTATGAAAGAAAAAGTAGGCAGTGTAGAAGTAGTCTGGATACTGACTACCTCAAGAGTGAAGGGCTGGGTATTGTGTAGATTCCTGATCAATAAGATTAATAAGATCAGGAATCTACACAAACAAAAAAAAAATTTATGGAAAATTGTTTCTCAAGCCCATACGGAATTCAAATTTACACCTTTAAGAGAGCTTTATATATATCGAAACAAATGAAAATCTAAAGCAAGAAAGTCCGGAGTATATGGTCGATGATTGGAAACTTCCCAGCCAAAGACTTCCAGTTTCTGTAGAGTCATGATCAAACGCAACAACCATTTGTTCTGACCATTTTAATTGAATTGTATGCTTCAGTCTTGTAATATTTGATAGTAGAGATCAATCGTTTGACCAAGTTCTAGAAGCTTATTAAGAACATATCTCTTCGAATCCCAAACAAACTTGGAATAATAGGTTTATGGAATATAGGTTTTTACTCTAAAATTAACGATTTTTTTATTCAAATTAAATTTTTTAAAAGTCAAACACAACTTTTTGTAACACAAATTCAATTTTTTTTCATTTCAAATTAAATTCTTTTTATTTCAAATTAAAGTTTTTGTATTTCAAATTAAATTATTTTTATTTCAAATTAAATTATTTTTTTTTTTTTTCAAATTAAATTTATTAACTTCGAATTCAATTTTTTGTTTATTTGACTAAAAATTTACTAAATAAAATAAACATAAACTTATTGTTCAATTCATTTTTTTTTAATATTTGGACGGGTTTTATTGCAAATGTTGCATTTCTCCAGATGCAGCTAATGACAAATCCATGGTCATATCGAAATAATAATTTTTACAATCTGAATGTGTTACCGTTTCGACTGATTGTTTAATTATTGTTACCAGGTCCAAATTAATGTCCGGATCAGCAGTTTTTTGTAACACATACATATTTTTTTATTCGTTGGCTAAAAGCAACTTTTAAAATAAAAATAAAAATTAAAAGCACCCTGTTTTTATAAAACTTAAACTTTTCACAAAACTTAAAGCTTTGTTTATATTTGATCGTATTATTATAAAATTAATTTTTGGCCAAATAAACCAAAAATTTAATTCGAAGTTAAATTAATTTAATTTGAAATAAAAATAATTTAATTTGAAATGAAAATGATTTAATTTGAAATGAATAAAATTGAATTTGATTTGCAAAAAATTGTGTTTAACTTTTAAAAAATTTAATTTGAAAACAAAAACCGTTAATTTGAGAGTAAAAACCTATATATAAATGCAGTCGCTCTCTTATTATTATTTATTTGTTGCTTTAAGAACGAAAATTAACAAGTTTTCGGGTGCCCTTGTAGTCTAGTAGGTAATGTGCTAGACTATTAGCGTGAGGGTTGTGGGTTTGTTTGACACCTGAGACTCTGGTCTGTTAAACTACATAATATAAATTGTAATTGTACTGTAATTAATAAATAAATAAAAAAAAATAAAATAAAATAAAGAAGTTTTCGTCTGCCTAATCCAATGAATTAGTGCATGTAGCAAGCATGATAGTAAAAAAAACCTACCTAAACTCACTGCAGGGTATATAGACCACAAAGTTTTTCTAAAATTATTATAATCCTCGTATTCTTCTATTTTGTAAACATTGTAAAGAGTATATAATTTTTTTTCTTCTTATTCTTTTACTTAATATTTGCCATGCAGTTGCGAAAAAAAAAGTGAAAGGATTTAAAAATTGTTTATGGTAGCAAAACATTACAAAGAAAGCACAGAACAACTGCAAAAAATATTTTTTTACAAGTAATTAAATATTTTTCTTGTAGAAATACTTGTATTTAGAAAAAAATCTTTTAAAACAACAATTTTTAGAAACAAAAAAAATTTTTGTTCGTAATATAATGAGAACAGAATGTCATCATAAAAACTTTAAGGGCTATTATTACAACTTGCCGTTAACTAAAGGGAAGATTTTACCGGGCAGGTAAATTGTTTTTCATTATTATGAGTACCCAATAAGATAGAAGTGATCGTTAAGCTAAAGGGAAGATCATCCTACCTTTAACATTTTAAGGTCACTTTATGTTTGAACTTGCCATATCATATACTATTTTCGATATGGCAGCTTCAAATTTAAACAAAATGAGCATAAACAACTGCTTTAAAAATGACTTGTTTAATTGAGCAGTTTTATCGACTTTGCTCCGGTACTGCCATATTTTAATTTTATTTTATCTGTAAGTTGTAATAACGAAAATCAGTTAAAGTTAACTTTACAGTTCCCTTTAGCTAAAGGTAACTTTAGCTTTAGTTTAACAGCAAGTTGTAATAATGGCCCTAATACTTACATGCCATGAATTCCGTTTACTTCTGAACACAATTTGCTTCATAATTTAGGTGAGATATATTAAGTGGAGTTTTGCTTCTATTTAAAGAATGGACAAAAAAAATTCATTTCAAATTTAAGTTGCAAAATTTTAAGAATTTAATTTTTTTTCTTACAAATAAAAAATATTGTCAGTCAGTAATTAAGTTTTCAAATTGCAAAAAAATATGCAGGCAAAAAGAAAAAAATCAAGTGTTTCTTTGCAAATTAATTTTAAATCATTTTTAACTACCTTAAACAGCTGTCACCTTTCATATCCTGTGGTCACCATAAATTAATATTTAATTAAAATGTATGTTTGTAATTTTGCTTTGTCATTTTTTTGTCTTGTTTTCCAACTACTATTTTTTTTTGTCTACCATTTAATACTACTCAGGTCACAATCACTGGGTTTTCATGTTGATTGCAAAAAGTTAACGTTTCATTTTACAAAACAGCAAAAGCAAAAATAGTGTCAGTTGCAGACATAAATGAACGTTGTAGTTGGAAACTTCATACTTAAACATTTTGACATTTTCGTAAAGTGAATAAATAAATGGACGTACATACATACATATGTATGTACGAAAGTTCATTTGAATGTTAAGCGTTCTTTTACAAAAATCGTATACAATTAAGAATACGTATACGTATACAAATAATTAAAAATTATTGCAGCATTTAGAATCATTTTTTTTCTTTTGGAAGTTAAATTAAAAACAATTCATTTAATTGAAAGTGATTTAAAATCTTCTTTCAGAATATGTACATACGTATGTATGTACGTACGTTATTGGTCATTACAACCCTTCAGTCAGGATTACGATCTAGTTTCTCACACCAGTAATGTTGGGTGTTTTAATTTTATAGATGCTTTACAGCAGGGGTGCCCAAAAGTTCCTTATGGAAGTGCAAACACCAATACATTTAAAGAAAAACAAATTTTTATTTAATATTTTTTGTTGTGAAAACTAATACATACAAAGAAAAAACAAAACACTTTTTTTTAAATGATGTACGAAAAACAAAATCTACATTGATGCTCGCTGTTGTCAATGTTTACCAGCAAAGTATACGAAAGTGTTGTTACTTTGTATACTCTTCATTGTATACGAAAGAAACGAAACGACGAAAAAAGCAAAGTTGTTTGTGTATTTTGGCTTACTAATACTGAGTGTGCTCTATGCGTATATAAAATACACAGCCTATAGCTAAGCGCTTTTACAAAAACAAATGTGCATGAAGTGTATAGGGCTTGGGCACTACTGCTTTACAGTTTAAAATCGACTCCGGCCGACAAATTTTTGAAAAACTTTTCAAGGCAATTTTATTTATTCTCAGAGTTTTTGCCAGAGAAATTCACCGAAGAAATATTTTTTCATATTTCGTTCTGTAGACGATATGTGACCTAGAGTTCGAACTGTGGCCTTACGTCTAATAAGCCAACACCCTACCCACTAGACAACGGCGATTAGCCTTTGTAAAATTGTAATTGTATACAAAGGGTAAATCAACGCGGCATCAATTATCCAAGTTCACAGTACCTCTTCTTGAATATATTCACCACATCAACTACCACTAGTTTGCCGGGCAGTTTCCTAAAAATTGAAGACTTTAGTCTCATCTAATCTAATGAGCACATCAACCCGAATTCAAGTTGGAACTTGGGGCATATGTGTCCATGTCACCTCTGTGTTGAACACACCCACAGTTTCCTACGGGATCATATTGGGATAATGTCAGTACAGCGCTATAAAAATCTTTTCATACTTCAATTTGGTATTCTGTCGATGTTAGCATCTCACTCTTATGTACACTACGCCTATGTGATAAGATTCTGCAATTATTTGTTTCACTTTGACAATTTCGACCATCCACTAGACATTTATACCGCCTAGTGCAAGACTTTACTAATATAACTATCTGGTTATGCTGTCCCAACTATGTTGTTGCCTAGAAAAACATCACCCTGAGTATAGTGGTGAAGAACTTTACTTTCTACCTGATCTGATAATGGTAGACTGATAATATTAATATTTTAAAATTCGGAAGCCATACCAAACCCTAATTTTATCAGCTTCAACGGATTGCTTAGGTTAGCAGTAAAATACTTATAACCACCATCTTTAAAGAAGATACTGAAACGTAAACAGTTCTAAAATTTCGAAAACCATGTTGAAAATAACTATGATCACTATGAAGGTGCTTGGTCCACTATAAGGGATCTTTGGATAGAATGGTTGTCATGGTTGTATTCAGTAGTATTACAAAATGTAGTCGTAATTAACTATAACCAATGAACTGGTGTAGGCTGAACTTTCTATAAAGGTAGTCGTGGGCTTTAAACTCTCTGCCTGGTTGGTTGATTTGAAGAGGATATTGAATCCTCCTAATTTTTAAAATTCAAAACTTAATTGTAGTAGTCTCTGTCTAGTAGATAGTTTGTTGGCTTATTAGATGTGAGGCCATGGTTCAAACGCCAGGTCAGACATCTCCAACAAAACGAAATATAATATGGAAAAAATATTTCTTCGATGAATTCTTCTCAGCAAATTTCTGACAAAAGCTCTAAGAGTAAATGAATAAAACCGCCATGAAAAATTTCTCGTTCGAAGTCGACTTTAAACTGTAGGTCCGACCACTCATGTATAAAATTAACAACATAAGTTGCGTTAGCATCTAGGTTGTAATGACCAACTATGTATGCTGTTGAAATTACGCAGTATTCGCAGAAACAAAATTCAAAAGTAAAATAAAGGCGCGTCCTTTTATATTTAAAACATAGATGCCCATTTCATAGTGCTTTTGCGCAAACTAAAAACACACATATTCTTATTCTCTTTGGTTAGTCGTCACTCCGACAGCGACGAATGCACATGCGTAGCGGGTGTACGATTTTTTTTGTAATATTTTTTGCTTAAAGCACTGAAAAAAATTTACTATGACTTACGAAACATATTTTATGATAAAATATGCGTTTGGTGATGCTCAATGCATTTTATGTTATAAAATATTGAAGGAATGTAGAGAATATGCTTTTAGAAGGCACTATTGTTCTTATCATAGTGATATGGATGATTTTAATGATTTATTTTGTAAAAATAAAAAAATTTATTTGGAAAAATTTAATGAGTGGTTACTTGAAGAATAAAACAATGAAAAAACCTCAGAAAATAAAATGTTAAAAATGGAGTTATCAAGCTTAATAAGCTTGGATATTGTTAGTCATGGTAGACCATTTTCTGAAAAACCATTTTTTCAAAAACTTAATTTTAAGCTTATCGAAAACCTTCCATTGTCACGCAGTAGTGTTATTCGGCGCACTGATCAATTGGGGGCGTCTTTAGAAGCCGCCATTGTAGAAAAATTTCTATTCCAAATTTTATTGTAAATTCCGCTTTTTGGATTTTTTCCGTACATTTTATTTCAGTTTACACAACTTTTCTTTCAGTGCAGTTCTCTCTCGCTCACCAATACTACTACAGTTTTAGCTTTGGCCATCCCTGATTTAAAACAAACAATGCTTTTCTTCTTCTTATTCGCATCCTGAGTTCTGGTAAACTTTTGTCTGCTATACAATGCTGCAACGGATGACGTTGTTGCACCTTCCGAGTTATTGTAGTTGTCAAAATCTTGCAAAAGTTTCGTCTTTATTGAATCTGATGTTATCTCAATATTGCTGCTCTCTATCGCCATAATCATTGGTGTAAAATGCTCCGGTAAACCACTCAGTAACAAGCTGCCTACCCATTCATCGCTTACGACCATTCCCATTTCGTTCAGTTTCTGCGCTGTAGAAATTATTGTATCGACATATTCGCTGATGTTCTCACAATTCACCAAATGTGTTGTTGTTAACTTTCTCAACAAACCGCAACGTTTTGTCAGACCGGAGTCATCATATGTTAATTTCAACTTATCCCACATCTCTTTAGCCGTGACTATTCCTTGGATGTGTATGTACAAATTTGGTGAAATGTACAGCACAAGTCTGGACAGTGCCTTCTCCTGAACATCTACCTTTGTCTCAGTACCAAGAACTGCCTGCCAGTAGCCTTGAAGCTTTAGTGCATGCTCAGCTGCAAATTTCCATCTGTGGTAATTATTTCTGCCCGTTAATTTCTCTATTTCAATAACTCGTTCCATTTTTGCGCACCTGGGCTCATAACCTGTTAAAATTACGCAGTATTCGCAAAAACAAAATTCAAAAGTAAAATAAAGGCGCGTCCTTTTACAAAAGCTTCAGTTTTATTAATAGATACATAAAAGATATAAAAGTCAAATATTTACAGAGTTGTCATATAATGAATAAAGATTGCCAGATAGTTTAGAAATTCATTTTCATATTCCAACATATGTGAATAGTACTAACTCTTCACTTCTCTACATCACCTCTATCGCATAGTCTGGAATTAATAGGTAAGTTTACACGGATTGTAAAATTTAGTTGTTTACTACGATTAAAGGAATCATTTACTGTATACTATATCAATAACACTTATGCTAATGTGGTATTAAAATTTACTGTCTTGGTAAATTTAAAAAAAAGTTATTCACTTAATGCTAGCGAGTGTATAAGCTTACATTACATGGTAGTTTCTGTTCAATATTTATTAAAGGTGGCAATAATAATTTTAATTAAATTGCTTTAAAGTACGATGTTTTCTTAAAGTCTTACGTTTCCCTCAGTTGAATTCAGACTTAACTAAATTAGGACAAAAACTGTTCACCATGAAAATCCGAGAAAATAAACAAAAATAACAGAACTTTTTTTAAAAAATCTATAAGACAAGTTATTCGCATTATTTTGTGTGATTATCACATAGACACGTATTAAAAATAATCTGATTTACACAACAATTGAATTCCGAAAGAATGTCAGAGTAAACCATAATAACAAGAAAAATTTTTTTAACGCCTTGCCTTGTGTTTAATGTTGAATTTAAAGTGATATAAATTGATTTAATATTGCTTGTATAAACGAATCTGTTGTATGGAATTTATTAAAAGAAATCAGACGCTTGCTTCAATAACAAACCAACCAACCAACCACCCACCAATAATACAATGTCAAAGCCATGCTAAGAATAAAAACGTCATTAAAAAAACAAAAAAAAAAGAGATTAAACTGCCAGCATGAAGGAAAATAACCCTTTCAACAGCCGCATATTTAATATAATTTATCATTAGAAAATTACTGACTGACGACGAGTAAAAGCAATTTTTTTTTTTTTTGTTATTTTTTTTTTTGTTTGAAATGTTAAAGACTGAATGAATTTCATTCATAAAATGTAAAAGACAAGACACAAACAACATACGCATATTTAAAAGACTATAAGAAAAAGGGGTTTATTTACTGTGTTCCACTGAATACTTCTAAAGGATTTTGCTACAACAATAACAACAACAACTACCATATATAAGCATATGCATGATGTTAAACCACTACTGCCGCCATCTTCTCATCTTCGTGACATGCCAAATAACTTCTTAAAGATGTTTTCTGTGGTATGTCTGTATTTAAGTATGATGATGTCCTTTCATCATCTTTAGAATATTATTTTGTAAATATCGTACAATGAACTGAAAAATAAAAATACAAGGATAATCTACACGTATGTATGTTATATATCAGTACATACATCTACATAAAATACGTAAACCATTGTTCATATAAAATCAGGTATCGAAAAGGGTATTATATTGCAGAAATCGCCACATTGTAAGTAGAAATCATATTAAAATGTTTTCAAGTTATGCTTTAATGTATCCTCTTAATATTCGACAATATTTCGCTTCATGTCCTTTTCACAATTCCTAGTAATTGTTAATATTTTATTTAACAACAGGGTTTTCCGATTATTTCAATACCAATCCATTGCAGCAAATTGATCGTAAACTTTACTGAAGGAGTATAACGTTTAGCAAGACACAGTAAACGTTTCTAAAGGGTTGGAGCAGTTATCGGTTTAAATTTGAACCATCGGTTATTTCGAATCTGGTAATACTTATGCCATTCTATTCTGTCACAAAATTCAATATATTATCTCCACTGAACGTAATGAATCGATTTACGCTTCAGAAACGTTGGGATTTATTGGGCCAACGAGAAACTACACGATGATGTCGACTTTGCCAAAAAAAAAAATCATCTTTTCGGATGGAGCTCATTTTCATCTTGGTAGGTAAGTTAAGTTGAAGTCACCGTAGTCTAGTAGGTAGTGTGTTGGCTTATTAGACTGAAGGCCCAAGTTCGAATCCCAGGTCAGACATCAAAACGAAATATGAAAAATAAATATTTCTTCGGCGACTTCCTCTCGGCAGATTTCTGGCAAAAACTCTGAGAGTAAATAAATTTGCCATGAAAAGCTTCTCAAAAATCAGTCGTTCGGAGTCGACTTTAAACTGTAGGTCCCGCCACTCATGCATAAAATTAACGCACACAACATAAGTGGTGTGAGAAGCTAGGTCGTAATCCTGACTGAAGAGTTGTAATGACCAATTAAGTAACTAAGTAAGGTAAGTTAATAAGCACAATTGCTGTCTTTTGGGCTCAGAAAACCCATACGTGGTCTTACAGAAGCCAATGCACCCACTACAAGTGACTGTTTGGTTTCTTTGAAAATAAGGACGGCGCAGCAATTACGGTCAATGGAGACACCTATCACACCGTGATAACCGATTTTTTTTGGCACCCGCTCTTCATAGTATGCATGTGAACTATATTTGGTTTCAACAAGATGGTACGACTAATCTAATGTCACAATCGAATTATTGAGTCAAAAGTTTGGTGGCCATTTAATTAGTGGAAATGTTGATGTTAATTGTCCGCCAAGAAGCTGTGATTAGGCATCGTTGTACTATTTTCTGTGAGGTGCCGCTTAAGAAAAGTGTTATGCCGACAAACCACAGACAATTGAGCATTTGACGGCCAACATTCAAGATGCCGTTGCTGAGATACGACCCCATACACTCGAAAAAGTGCACTGTGAGACCAGTCGCGGCGGCCATATGAATGAAATAATATTCCATATCTATATGGAACATTTGTACTTCACAAGAAAAAAGGTGATAAATTATCTAAAAAAAATGAACAAGTATTACAGCAACAATGTGGAATTTAGGAAGTTGAGAATACGAAGAAGATCTAGGATTGCTCTCTGCGCTAATCTATTAAAAAAAAGAAAACCCCAAAGCATCTTTATCGTCTGACTGCTAGACTTGGGCATTCACTAAAAAAATTTATTATCTCCCTCTCAGAAGAGTACTTTAAGCTGCTGGAGTGAAAGTAAAATTGTAAAAACTTCCAATTGAGCGGGTGACCTTCAGAAATTTCAAAACCCTGGGTAACTAAAATAGAGCAGCAAGAGTTAAAACTCCACTTGATTATGTGTGTTCCCGCCGAAAAATTACCAAAATTCCTTGTGGGCGAAAATCATAGAGCGGCAAAATACCGAGTAGGTGATGGCAGATTCCAAATCCAACGAAATCTTTCTACAAAGTTTATCAGCTTTTTCGTTTCAAAAATATCTCTGTGTTCCGGAACCCATTTAACCGAAATGGTTATAATGGAACAGGCGATTGAAATGTAATGTTTTTTACAGACTTCAAGAGATTGTGAACAGATATTGGAGATAGAACATAGATGAACATAGATTCGTAAAAGAGGAAAAGAATTAGGAAACTCTGTACTTTTTTTCATAAGTACAATGCCTGTAAATAAGTACTCTATCCTATCCTTTAACTAAAATTTAGAAAAAATATTTACTCGAACACATTTTGCCTGAACCACGAACATTATTTAGTTTGTATAAGTACCCTCAGTTTTAACGTATGCATAGGTACAATATTTGTACAAACATTTTGCGAACGAACAGTTTATTACAAGAGCCCATCACAGTCTATTGGTATTTGAGCTGAGTTGAGTACACGTCTTTATGAAAATTCTTCAAATTTACAATCATACTTATAAACACACATACGTAAACATATGTGTGTACATGCATATGCATGTACGTATACATGCTATATACATATACATATGTATGTACCCAAAATATCTTCTGTCAACTTAAAGACAATGTCATTAGTGTTGAACGACTGTTGACTGAAACGATTTCTGTTATGAATGGCATTTGACGTTGTTGAAAACAATAAATGATGAAACTACTGATATTCATCATAAGTTCGTATTTATCTTTACAACAGGCCACAATACATTAGTGAGTCTGCTTGTATAGGGACAGTAAAAATAAAAGCATTGAAGCGGGAGTCTTTTGTTTTTTTTTATGGAAATGAAGCGCCTTTACTGTTTCTTATAACTTTAAAATGACAAAAATATTGCTTAAGTTTGTACAGTGAATAAATAAATTGTACAGAATTTTGGCATTAAAAAAAATTAAAATGTTTTGTCAAATAGAAGTTAGCATGTCTGACATGAAACAAGGAAATACACTACAAATTAGTTTTTTTTTTGTCATTGTCATTGCAACCCTTTAGTCAGAATTTCGACGTAGCTTCTCACATTTATTATAAACGACAGATTTTCATAACAATTTTATTTTCTTTTAAAGTTTTTGACAGACGACTACTTAGAGGAAGTGGCCGAAAGAAATATTTCTTTCACATTTCGTTTTATTCGAGATGTCAGAGCTTAATTTTGAACTCACGAGCTCTCGTCTAATAAGCCAACAGTGTACCTACTAGACTACTACAACTATAGGATGTTTTTAGAGCTTGGGAGCAATACATACATAAGTATTGTTGAAGTAAAATATTTTTCATTATAATCTGGTGGACAATTTCATGGCATTTTTTTTTTAACATAATTTCCGGTGTATATCTTACGCGGCTGTTTTCCGTGTTTTTTTATCATTCCAATTTTTTAATACTTTGTCCTATAAATCTGGCCGTTTAATACCAATGTTGGTAGGAATACTAGGTTCCAATGATGCAAAAGTTCTAGTTGCCCCTCTAAAGTAATCCGAATTCATTAAATCGCACTAATAAGGAGGCCAGGGAAAGCGTCCACTTCTGCAATAAGGTTTCACCAAATTGATTGTGCAATACATCAATTCTTATGATCGCTATGTCGCAAATTACGCTGTCTATTTGTAACCAAATTTTCTTGATGTTCAGCTGGTCCTAGGATAATAGGACTGTCAACTATCGCATCCTAGAAACAACCATCTCCGAATATTTGGTGTAGTGATGAGGAATTATGCTCATCGTTGATTCCTACCTGTTTTTTCACTAGGTGGCGGTACTGCCTGAACTTCCTCTGATGTTATCCTTTTTCCACTTCCAGGGGGCTTCTTAAATGGATTGTATTGCAGGAGCTGAAGCCACTTAATTTAAAATTCGAAAACTATTATGAACGAATTTGTTTTCCTTCAGTAAGATTCGAATCTCACCTTTTTTAAAATTAAATCGCGAACGAATTATGATAATTCAAGGAATATTTTAATAAACTTGATGCTACTTCTTAAAGCCGCCCACTTATTTCATTTCGAGATGTTTTAAATGTTAGTAGAATTTAAAATATTTTTTGGTTTAAAAAACAAAAATTTTCCGAACCAAAAAAATGAAAGAGAAAATACTAAACGGTCACACATACCGTAGACTAAATCACAAAAATTGAATTTTTTTTGCTGTGTTTTTTAGCTCTTTTGTATTCGCCTGGATAAAGTTGACTTTATCCATAAAACGTGCGCTCAATTGAACTTTTTATTTGGCCACACCAATATCAAACTCATGGAGTAAATCACGGTATTTGTTTGGCATCATAAAGGTTTTTTTCTTCTGCTATATAAGAAACATGAGTAAGGTAAAGTTAAGGAAAAACGAACAAGTACAAGTCGGATAAATCATTCTATTAAACTAATTTATCTTTCCTCGATAATTCATAGGTAAGACTTTGTTGTAAGATCAAGAATTTATATTGAATTTGATATTCGAAAACATTGAAGAGTAGTTTGCAAAATGATTGAATTTTCATTTTAATTTCTCATTGTTCGTTATGATCGTACTTTACTGTTTAGGTTTAGAGATGTAGACATACATATACATATATATTTAAAAGTGTAACGATCAGAGTGTAAAGTAGTACAATCTTTAAAGGAATATTTAAGTTTTCCCCGAAGGCATTGCTCAGAGGATGATGTAGTATACATACCTCCCTTGTCCCCTCTCCATGTTAACATTATTATATCTTTACTTTTTTCCAATTAATCAAAATTTCCAGTTCAATGTTGCCAATATTATCAAAAATATTCCCGTATGTATTTTATTGATTACGGCGGTGCTTTTAGCACAGTTCAGTATGATAAGCTTATTGAAATCTTAAAATCCATTAGAATAGCAGGCAAGGAAATATTGCTCATAACGCACAGAGAAACGAAATTACAATTATTCGGCGTTTTTGATAAAGTCACCAAACTGACAATTGTTTTAGATTGTCTATGTGGTAGACACAAAAATTATTTTTCCTCCCCAGACATAGCTCTAAGCTTGTACCTAAAGGGTGAAGAACTGTCTCCTCCGCTTGATCGTCTCCACATATATAACATAACATTACAACCCTCCAGTCTGTCTTACGACCTAGCTTCTCACACCACTTATGTTGTGTGTGTCAATTATACATTAGAGAGAGCTCAAAGTTTTTGCCAGAAATCTGCAGAGAAGACGCCGAAGAAATATTTTTTCATATTTCGATTTAATGTCTGACCTGGGGTTTGTATCGTGACCTCACATCTAATAAGCCAACACACTATCTACTAGACTACGGCGACAATGCTCGTCTCAACATCTTCTGCTAAAACCTTTGTCAAATGCTTAAGGCCAATGCGCATTGCCTGAGTGACCGTATTGCAATGACTCCAACAACAGCACTAAGCGTGCTATTTTGGAATTTAAGCTGGCTTTTTATAAGACCTCTATCCAGTATTGGCCGGATATTCTTCATCATTTTGTCCATATCCTAAGCCACTCATCCGGCATTGACGGAATCTCTCACTACATTGCCGAACACCTAATTAGTTCATCAGCAAAGTATCGCTGTATCCCGGAACCCATACGATATGGATATTATACGGTTCTGTCTCCTCGTTGAGACATCTGTGATAACAGGGAGCGTCAAAAGAAACTGTACACTAAGGAAAAAATTCTAACAATCACCAAACTCAACTTCTACCACTAAAGGAGAGCGCCCGAAATAATTTTTTGTATTTTTTTTTTTTTTTGTTTCAATTCAAAAACTGACAATGAAACAATTTTTAAAATAAAAATAACGGTAATTAATTAATGTACATTTCTTAATGTAAAGTTTCTTTTGACGCTCACTGTATATTAATACCATTAATGCCATTATATGTGGTATATAACATCGTTCAAATATCAGCTTCTCTGAGTGTCAGTACGTATACATTACTGGCCATTACAACTCTTTACTCATCACTGCGGTAAGCTAAGAGATTTCGTGAAGAAAAGGTTCCGTAATTGGACAAAAAAGCCAATACACGAGGGAACACACACTTGTACAATTTCCATTAAAAAATTCCTTGTTCTCTCATTTACCTGTTCTGCCTATTTAACCACGGCTGACGGTTTTTTGTTGCTAAACCAGGAGAAGAGACTCAACAGAAATCAATTTCGGTTCAACGCTGAAATCATCTCAGAAACAAAACTATTTTGATGACCTCGAAAATGTTTTGTTTTTCTGGAAAGCTAGGTATGTAAGGAAATAAAATAACTTTTTAACCAAATAACCGAATACACACACTAAGATATACAGGGTGGGGCAAAAGTCACGAAGGGGTTTAATCGTTTAATCGTTCTTGGGAATCTCGTGGCTTTAGTTCTTGCACTAACTGCAGCTTGTATGGGAGAAGATGTAAATTTCCCTTTAATAGTCTGCATAAAGACCGCCGAGACATTTGCAGCTCAGCAGAACGCCTTCGAGTTGATGTTTCAGGATTCTCCTCAACACTCTCCAGATCGCGTTGAATATTTGCTTCATTAATTACAAAATGTGGTCTTCCGCTTCGTGTCACTAAGCTTCGAATCATTGATTCGGATGGTGAAATCCGCACATTAAAATGACGACGATAGGCTCGTTGAGTTTGAATTATTGATCGATGATGTTCAAAATAAAGTTCTATGATTTTGGTTCGCTGGATAACGTTGTAACCTTCCATAATTAATCTCCCCGATTTATTTTACAAGTCCTAAAAAGAAAAATAAAAAAAAATTAAATTAGAAGAGTTATTAATTTTTCAAATCCCTTCGCGACTTTTGCCCACCCTGTACATAGAAGGGATGTTGAAGAAATTAAGATAAAATGGAGTCTAAACAAAAATAAATGAATTCTTTTAAAAATCTGGCCATTATTCATGCCTAAAATATATGGAAATTTGTTAGTATGTATGTATGTATGATTTTTCATTTTTTTCAATCAATGAGTTCCAAAATGTGTGTATATGTAGTTAAGAGGGCAAAGTTTAAAGTTGCAAACTTTGATTTAATAACCATAACTTATGTAAAAAAATTTTATAATTTTTTTTCCTTTCGTTCTTTCGTTTTTTTTTTTTTGCTTTCTGTTTATAATCGACTACCATTCGAATTCTCTTGCCGTAATTCTCTTGCACTTGTGTTGGTAAAAGGATGTGTATGCCTTATAAGTTGGGATTTCTTTTTTGTACTATCCTGTATGTAGACAAGTGCTAGTGTGTCGAAACAGAGCTAAACATTTGTTGTGGTTATTATGCATGAATAAAGTGTAAAGCTTCCCCAATGCTCACACACACATTTATCCTTATAGATTCAAACACACACACACATAAAATGGAAAAGAAAACAAAAACGTTGTAGAAAAAGTCAGTTTCATAGAGTTTAAAGTTTTTGAATGATGTCTACATACTTCTATTAAGGAGAAGACATATGTATGTTTTTATGAATGTGTACATGAATTAGTTATACATACGTATGTACATATGTGCATATGAATTTTCAAGTGCATTGTATTGTAGTAGAGAGTATACTCTATACTTTATACTCTATAAACATTTAGTTAAAGTACATATAACTCCAAGCACACAAACAAAACTCGGTAAAGGCATTAGTGAGAGAGGCCTTTGATCTTTGGAAGAAATTTTAAGTACGATTATTTATTTAAAAAGGCCTCATTTCACTTCAGCCCTTGCAACTCTATGTTTTTATATACATACATACGTTATGCGCCTTATTCTTTGGTACTGAACTATTAATGAGGTTATAAATTTTAAGTATATTGATTTTGAATTTATTACAAAAGTTTTTCGTTATTCAAACAAGACCATTAAAATAGAATACCTGTGGGATGTACAAACAGACATACATATCATACATAAATACGTACATATACATATGTATATGCATTGAATACTAGAGTAAAAAATTGAAATTTATTCCAAAAATCGATGAATTATGTTCTTTTAAAAAGTTTTCCTTTATATTTATTAAATTTGAAGAGGTAAAGTTATCCGTATTTTGAAATCGTAGTGTTCATGACATTGACATTTTGGACTATAAACCTAGAAAATCTGTAAAAAAATCTTTTCAACAGATAGGCCTTTGGAAATTGTTTACTTTCTTCTTTGGATAGTTTAAGCCACAATATGAAAATGTTATCTTTTTAGCATTAGAAAAGAACTAAATTCATTATTAGATCATTACATCAATGCATATGTAGTCTCGCAATTGTCTCGACGATCTCTCGGACCGCTTCAGTTTCTCACTTGTCTGGGGTCTTGGGCTCAGGGACACTATAGGCAACTGTAGAGCCGGTGAGCTCACCAGAGCAAAAATTAGTCAATATTCGTTCGGGACGCCAACATATCCTGGGTCAAATAGGAACCTTGCTCCACTGCCAGACTCACTATGCCCACGATGGATAGAAGGCGTATAGACTAAGTATTCAAACTTATCTTAATATCATGCCGATCACATCGGTTATTTCGAATCTGGTAATACTTATGTCATTCTATTCTGTCACAAATTTCAGTATATTATCTCCACTGAACGTTATGAATCGACTTACGCTTTAGCAACATTGAGATTTATTGGTCCTATGAGAAATTGCACGATGATGTCGATTTTGCCAAAAAAAAAAATCATCTTTTCGGATGAAGCACATTTTCATCTTGGTGGGTGAGTACGTTAATAAGCCAAATTACCGTGTTTGCAGCTCAGAAAACCCACACGTGGTGTTACAGAAGCCAACGCACCTATTACGAGTGACTGTTTGGTGCGGCTTGTGGAACGAAGGCATCATTGGCCCATATTTTTTTGAAAATGAGGACGGTGGTTAATGTAGGCATCCATGCTAACCGATTTTTGTACACGCTCTTCATGGCATTGATGTGAATGATGTTTGAGTTCAATACGATGGTGCAATTCCCACGAACCTCATGCCTCAATCGATTTATTGCGTCAAACATTTGATGGGGATCGAGATACGATCCCATACACTCGAAAAAGTGTAGGAAAATTGGTCCGTTCGAATAAGGTACTGTGAGACCAGTTGCGGCAGCCATCTGAATGAAATAATATATTCGTTTTTAACCAGAACAATTATTCTTCACAACAAAGAAATAAATTTGGAAAAATTTCAAACCGTTTTTGTTTTACTGCATTTTCAAATTTAAACTTTTAAAACGCCTACCCTTTAGCTTAGTTTCCAGCATAGAGTTGTCGTGCAGCCCCTGCGTTGAGCAACTTCTTCGATGAGTTTGTTGGTATTCGGTCAGTACAGGAACTGCGCTTACTTATGGCACCACAACGGTCCCTTATGAGTGTTCAAGAGCGCTTTGGTGTCAAAGTTAACATTCTAACCGACCTAACTACCTGATTTGCAACCAGAATTAGAGCAAAACTTGTCTTGGAACTTGTCTAGCAAATGTAAAAAATATTATAAATTTGTTATGAATGTAACAAGTTTTATAAAAAATTATTCCCCAATTTATTTTTGTGTGCTTTTCCAGCAGAAGGCATAGCAAAGTAATTCGCATATTTCTGAAAGTTTTAGGGGGTAACCATGTTGTAGAGGATCAAGTTGTTTATAATCAATTCATTTTAATTGTTTTATAGGGGAACTATTATACATATAAAGACTATATTGAAAACAATTCAAATATTGTATTTAAAGAAATTTAACCAATTGGCGCAAAGGAAATCAACGTTTCAATATTACAACCAAAATTTTCTAATGTGAATGCAAAAAGCTAAGGAAAATAAAGTCGTTTTATTCTAATTTGCAATAATATTGGAAAAAGTTTTACGGTTTTCTGCGAATATTTTCTTTTTTTTTTGTTAAGTTTTAGCACTTTTCCTAAGAAAATATCCCAAGAGAGAAGACACCATGCAAGTGCTTCTTATAGTTGGAATAACTATACTAAGTTAGTTTTACTTCTTCTCAGTAAAGATTACAAATGAAAAAAGAAAAGAATTTTTATTTTTATTTTATTTTTTTGCAAATTGTAAGCATGTGGCTTTAGAAGAAAATCCCACTAAACGCGAACAAATTAAAGAAAAAATTTGTGAACCCTCAACTTTTTTTTTGTGTCTTCTGAATATGGAAAGTCTATACAGACACTGGAGCATTAAAGTACACACATACACACACTTATGCTCTGAAGTTTATATGAGGGCTTGTAAGTGGTGGTGGATGGTAGAAAAAAGAAGAAAATAATACAAAATAACATTATGTTGTAAAATTTTATGACACTTACTGGCTTGGCATAGTAAACCCACAAACACTATCAAAACACTGCACAATGACTGAATACTCTTTCCACAAATCTAATGTATTTTTAGATAAAATGCACAAAAAAAGAGTAGCAAAAAAAAGGAAAAAAAAAGAATATAGAAAGATTAAAAAATCTAAAACTTAAGTATTGGAGAAATAAAAAATTTCCAAACGAAATAAAAAGCACTTTGTGTCGTATTACCATTTCGATATATGTATAGAAAAAAATAAAAGTTTTAGTAACCAAAACTATGAAGAAAAAATCTATGATAATACAATACATTTATCGGTGAAGAAGTGACGAAATGTTAATGTTACTCTGTTTTGAATTAACCCTACTCCCTGCACAATAGCACTGCTAAACCTAAAAATGAGTCTTTTCTATTGTTGGCTTCTTAATAAAAATTTCAAAAGAAATGGAAAACCTTTCCTACTTTAGGTGGCCATAATTATGCAAGAGCATAGTAAGAAAATTTCATCAGATATTAATAACATGATCTGCATTCTATTTAAAGTATCGTTCTGAACTTGTTTGTTTAGAAATTGCTTTAAAAATCTGGTTAACTGTCAGGCTATGCAGTAAAAACTTGTATTTATTAAATGGATTTCTATCAAAAAATAAATACATCATTTAAAAATTCGTTTAACTTTTAATGCAAGAGTGGAATGTTAAACCAATTAAGATAAGTCATAAACACACATACATACATAATTAGTCTTTACAACCCTTCAGTCAGGACTACGATTTAACATCTTACACCACTTATGTTTTGTGTGTTATGTTATGCATGAATGGCTGGACCTACAGCTTTAAGCCGACTCCGAACAACAGATTTTTTTGAGAAACTTTTTATGGCAATTTTAGTTACTCTCATAGATCTGGCCGGAAATCTGCTGAAAGGAAGTCGACAAAGGAATATGTTTTCATATTTCGTTTTGTTGGAGATGTCTGACTTTTCTTCGAACCCAGGTCAGGCCTAAGCAAACACTCTTCAATTAACTGATAATAAGGTATAGTAAGAAAAACTTCCTTCTAAACTAGACATAACCCCGAAAACATATGCAATGACATATGTAATGACTCTTCAATTAACTGATAATAAGGTATAATAAGAAAAACTTCCTTCTAAACTAGACATAACCCCGAAAACATATGTAATGACCATCATCTTCATTTGTTACGATTCTCCCTATTCTATTTACTGCTTTGACTCAGGCATAAAGTGGTGAAAACATTTCGCATCCATGGCTACCCCCGCAGAAAGTGAAAATATTTTCAGCAAATATTTCCCATTTTAAAAACTGAAAGCCGTGTAATCCGTTCAAATAAAACGTAAATGTGGGATTTGACGTCTCAATTTTTGCAATTTGAAAAAAATTATTGTATGATTTTTACGTGATTCACAAAACAGTCAGCATTAGACACGACTAACCAATATATTCTGTATATCTACTACAACGAAATGGTATTATATTTCCATATAAATTTTCGTCTTTATTAAGTAATTTTCAATTAACGGCCACTATCACAATCATTAAAACCGTTCAGTCAGAATTACAACCTATGTAGTTTCACACATGTTGTGTGTATTAATTTTATTATGAGTGGCTGGATCTACAGCTTAACGTCGTATATTCCGGTAAAAATACCTTCAAATTTACACAAAATCAATCAACGTCGCATTTAATTGATAAACGACTAAACAATTGTGCAGGCAACTTTAAGCTACTGGAAAAATGCGACAAAAAGCTTTTAAAGTGTACAATAACTATGTATATCGTGAATGAATCCAGCAGTGGCTTGCTCGATTATATTTCAGAGATATTGATGTCAAAGCTGTATCTCCCTTGCATAAGTCATTTCCTAGCAAACCTTTTAACATCAAGTGCTTGAAAGTTGGAAGCCCAAAGAAAAAATGCGTGATGTTTGAGAATCATAGGATAATATTACTTACTCAACTCGCCATTAGAACCCCTCAGTCAGGATAACGACCAAGCTTTTCACACCACTTATGTTGTGTGAGTAAATTTCATACATGAGTGGCAGGACCTACAGTTTAAAGTCGATTCCGAACGACAAATTTTTTGAGAAACTTTTTCATGGCAATTTTATTTTACTCTGAAACTTTTTCCCAGAAATCTTCTGAGAAGAAGTTGCTGATAGAAATATTTTTTCATATCTCGTTTCGATTTAGATGTCTGACCTGGGGTTTGAACCGTGTCTTCACGTCTAATGATCCACCGCACTATATACTACGGCGACTATATCGTTTTCGAGAATTTTAAAAGAAAAACTTCAGGAACGCTTTCACAATTAGAATGGGCGGCATATGGACTATGTTAAGTTTTCACATGGATTTGAAGAAAATTACTTATTCTAAGCTGCTACAGCTTAAGAAAACAATCAATTCTTCTACTAGCTACAATGCGTACTTTCGAGCGATGCAACAGGAAAAACCGAGCAGATTTTGCTGAAATGATTTACACTTCATCTATAACTTGAACATAACATTGCTTCTCAATCGCCTATAGAATCTGTGGCTTGCAGGAAATACAAGTTATTTACGAATATCAATGAAGCTAACAGAAAATTTTAAAAGATTATGAATACTAATGACTTGAATTGATTTTTAAATAATCCAGAAGTGTTGGTCATCTCTTTCATATGTCAGACATAACATCGCCTCATGAATAAGCAAGATATACATATGTATGGCAAATCAGACATCAAAACGAAATTTGAAAAAATATTTTTTCGGCGACTTCCTCTAGCAGATTTCTGGCAAAAACTCTGAGAGTAAATAAAATTGCCATGAAGAGCTTCTCAAAAATCTGACGTTCGGAGTTGACTTTAAACTGTAGGTCCCGCCACTCAAGTATGAAATTAACGCACACAACATAAGTAGTGTGAGAAGCTAGGACGCAATCCTGACTGAAGGGTTGTAATGACCAATTATGTATGTATGTGTACGTGCATGTATGGCATGTTTAAACTCTTAATACAATGATAGGGTGCTAATCATTTATTTGCAATCGTTTACATTACATTTGCAACTTATTAACATAACGCTTTATGGTCTTCCCCTAAGTATGTTGTATACCAGTTTTTATAATGATTAGTATTTGAAAGCAAAACGAAAAAACCGAGTTAAAGTATAGATTTTCTGTTTTCTCACAAATCGAAAGAGCGATGGTAGTATAAGGAAATAAAGAAACTAATTTTAAAGAGGGGGAACCATTGGTTAAATGCGCATAAAGCAGACCGGTTCAGTAAAAATGAATGTTTCAAACTGTCTGACTGTCTGTCTATGTATGTTAAGTATCCCTATACTTAATATGCATAAATGTATACAATATATATATGTAAATAGCGTTCGTATGTTGTATATACACACATAATGTTTATATTCAACTTCATTGCGTATTAATGTTCGAAGTATTACAATATTATGGCAGTCGTTTTGGGTCATTGGGATTTCTTTTATGGTTAAATGGTCTTTTGAGAACTGCGGTACAGATGCAATTTAACGAAACAAAAGTTAAAGAACCACAACAGCAACACAGCTAAATATCATAATATGCTAAATTGTAGGGAAAATATACTGAAGGAAAACGTTAAGTTTAACTTTCTTATCAGTTGATGTAATATTCATAAAAATTTTTATAACATTTTTACAAAACAAAACTTTATGTAAAGAGAACATTTTAAGATAGCAATGCGTAGAATTGATCAATAATTACTTCGTTTCAAAAGTAAGCTTAAATGAAATGCATTAATTTCACTGTTATGCTATGGACATTGCCCTTCTATATGAAATTCAATGTCATTTAAAGGACGCCCTCTGGAAGACACTTATTTTCAAATTTCTCTATCTCGGCGATAACTTGACAATAATTTGCAATAAACGTTGGTAACAACAGCGTTTAGATGTTCGAAGGCTCAGACTTGGTAAAATGTGCCAGCATGTCGAAAATTGGACTTTGCAAGACCGTAGAATTTGCCGTGGGCTAATAGGTAGTGTGCTGGCTTATTAGACGTGAGGCCTCAGGAGAGGCATCTCCAACTAAACGAAATATGAAAAAATATTTCTTCGGCGACTTCCTCTCAACAGATATCTGGCAAAAACTCTGAGAGTAAAATAAAATTGCCAAATGAAAAGTTTCTCAAAAATCTGTGTTTCGGAGTCGACTTTAAACTGTAGGTTCCGCCACTCATGTAAACAACATAAGTGGTGTGAGAAACTAGGTCGTAATCCTGATTTCTTTCGTTATTTCAAATATTTTCTGTTTGCATTATTAGTTGTAGAGTGTGTTTATATTGTGATACCCGAATAATAAACTTGTTGCATAAATAAGTTGCATAATGTTGAATGGTGTGGAGATTCAGCGACCTCTACTTTCTAATTTCGCTGTCCTTGCTCTATCTCTGTCAATTTTTGTTGCACCAACAGCTTCTTTGTGAAGACACACACTGCGATCTAATTTTCACATGATGTTAACACCATGTTAACCACGTTATCGAGCATTACCTGTGACCCGATTGGCCTTTTCAGGCAATTTCGCTTTCATTCCGGCATTCTGGGTATGCTTCATTTATGTCGTAACCAAACTTATAGAGATATGCTCTATAACATCCACGACCGGTTAGCAACTGTATTAGGTGAAAGTTCACCTGGCAGTGTTTCCTTTTAGTCTATTCGTCTATACTCGGTATACTTTTGGATAGAAGTGGACCAGTCTTGCACTCAGGTATTTAATTTTCTGCTTCGTTATGTTATGCTGTGGTCGCCTACCATTATGGCAATAAAACCCATCCTCTTCCTATTGCGTACAAGTAGAACATCCATATTGTAATTAGAAAGTTTGAGACCTATCCCTGTGATCCACCTTCTAACCCTACATACATACATAACTGGTCATTACAATCCTTTAGTCAGGATTATGGACCTACTTTCTCACACCATTTATGATGTTTGTGTTAATTTTATATATGAGTGGCAGGACCTACCGTTTAAAGTCGATTCCGAACGACAGATTTTTGAGAAACTTTTCATGACAGCTTTATTTACTCTCAGAGTTTTTGCCAGTTTTTCACTTCATATTTTCGTTTTGATTTCTGACCTGGAGTTTGAACCGTAGCCTTACGTCAAATAAGTCAACACACTACCTACGAGACAACGGCGACTTCAGCTTCTAACCCTGCCAACCGTTCTCACAAAATCAACCAAATCTTTTCCCTTTATCATCAGAGCACGTATCATCCCCAAATCCAATGTTATGAGTACATCTAGTGAGTTTAAGCCTCATTATACCATCATAAGTGATATTCCTTGGGTCTAGCACCAAACCCTACAAAACCCCTGCCGTTACCGCATCCGACTTTTTGCCATCATTCAAATCATATAAAGGCACTCTATCCTTAAAACAGTGCTTGATGAGTTCCATCAAGCATTTATGTTGCATTGTATGTACCATTCGCCTTTCATTAAATTGCGACGACTGAAGAATCTTTAGTACTTTGTGTGAGAACAATAAGGTGTTTTGATAAGTAACTGAGAGTAGTAGAAGACAAGAAATGCCGAAACTCCGATGAAAAGATTAGAATCAAATCAAATTAAATTCGGGGAAAATAAAACCACCAGAGATTTTTATATTAAATCCTTAATTATCTATTTAAACATAACATGTTATTGCTGTAGTGTTGTGACAATTATTAATTAAGAAATAATAATAACTTATATTAAATAATACAACTACCCTCGTATTGTATTATATTTTTAAAATAAGTTTTACTTAACACTGTAGTATAAATAAAAAAAAAAAATTTTAAATGTTACTCATTGTCGTACATAATGCTTTTAAAAATAACAGTGTTGCTCTTAAAACGTTTAAACAACAACAAACAAAGAAAAAAAAAAGAACATTACATAGAAATTATTATTCAAAAATAAAGTTTACGTTTTATAATTAATGAAATGAAAATAATGAATTTAATCTCTCTATGCATTTACATACATTTTTCCAAAAACAAAACAAAAGCAAAACAAAATATTTATTTCAACAAAGTTTACAGTATCTGTCTGGTAAGGCGTGTAAATTTACCAGAATACAACACGAAAAATTTAAAGTGCGTAATCAAATGAATGGGAATAGAAAATGTTCATATTCTACTATCCTGCTAATGAATTATATTAATGAAAAACATAAAATATTGTGCACCTCCTTTAAAAATGAACGTATTTTTGAATGTACTTAGGGTCAGTATTAAGGGTACATTTATAACATGACGGAAAGATAGAGCCAATGAAGCTCGACTAAATTGTGCGCTTCTTTTAAAGTACTGCCTAAAGGCTGCTAAATATATTATTGATTTGAACAAAATTAATGTGCTAGCTCTAGTGTCAATTATAAAACGATTTGAATTGAATTTCAACGCTGTTTTAAACAACTTTAAAAAAACTTTATTTAAACTTAATTTCATCTTATTGTGATCATACCGACTGTCTAAATACGAACGTAAGATTCAATGTAAATATTCAATTCTTTACCTAAAGTAAAATCTGTGTGAAAGGCATAGTTGTCTAGTAGCTTGTGTATTGGATTATTAAACGAATCTTGTGATTAAAATCCAAACTCAGATATGAATAATTCAGCCCTAGTCGTTGGTTGTTCAACCAACCAAGACAACTAAACTCAACCACAAGACAAAATCAGTAACAACGTTCTCTTTATACATATATACATTAAAGCGACTCAAGTTGTATGGAAGCGAAATTCGTGCTCGATGTACCCCACCTAAAAATGAACCTTGGACTTTTTTAAGATAACATTTAAAATATTTCGGCTCCAGCTTTGACCTCTCGTGAGCTGGACCATTTTGAAAAAGGGTCTATTTTTGGATGTTTTGCCCGTAGTCGAAATCCCAGCCCGTGCCAATTGCAGCAGCAGTTATCTTTTAATGCTTATAAGCATTTAAAGTTACCACGATCAAAATTTTGTCAACAGGGTAGTAATGTTTTTAGCCAGTAGTCAAACTTTTAGTTTTGAGGTGCCCAAAAGTAATATATTTGAGCTATTTTTTTATTTATTGTATACTTTAGACATGCCAACAAGCGTTACTAACAACAGATTAACTTTCAATAGAAGCCTCCCAAAATAGTCATATCAATTCCTAGTAAAGCTTACCTCGCTTCAAGGTAGCTTGGTGTATATCTGTGGTAGATCATCGTCTAATCTGGGTAACACATTCGACTTGCCACAAGTACCACCGACATCTATGTACATACTTAGCTTCAATTAGTCTGCTTGTCTGGTCCTTAAACACTATGGACCGCTGTACAGCGCTCTCACGAGCTAAGATTTGTTTGATTTCCTGCACCCCTTTTGCCCAAATAGCATATCGCATAGATGGCATTACATTATAGAGTCTCCAGTAAGCACTTGACATCAGTAATTACCCTATTATCTCTTTACTTTGTTTCAGTTTCATCATTCAAGTTTTTCCTCTGGTTAAATGAAGGATTGTTCTATTGAACGCAATGGTGAGGAACTTTTATTACTTAATTGGTCATTAGACCCCTTCAGCCGGTATTACGACCTAGCCTCTCATACCACCTATATTGTGTGTCTTAATTCTTTACATGAGTCGCGAAACTCACAGTTTAAAGTCGGCTCCGAACTACAAATAATTTTGAGAAACTTTTTGTAGGCAATTTTATTTACTCGCAGAGATTTTGCCAAAAATTTGTTGAGAGGAAGTCGTTTATTATATATATTGTTTACGAGTATATATTTCGTTTTGTTCGAGCTGTCTTAACTGAGGTTAGCCTCGCGCCTAATTAGCACAACAACACGCTATGGCGAGTTCAAACTTTTCTTAATGACTCCTATTCTCTCTCAAGAGGGTTTTTTTTTTATGAAGCCAGCACTCAGGGGATGGCCACTACTCATGCAGTGTATTGTGCAGGTTTTTTAGGAAAGGTGGAAAGGGGGAAGATACGAACGGCAAGGAAACGAGTTGCTGCTAGGTGACTATAAAATGGCCAGTGCTATACCTTCACCATTAGACAGTCTACAGGCAATCGTCCCCAAGAAGCCCGCAGTTTCTCACACCACTTATGTTGTGTGTGTTAATTTTATACATAAGTGGCGGGACCTACAGTTTAAAGTCGACTCCAAACGACAGATTTTTTGAGATACTGAGAAGAAATCGCCGAAAAAATACTTTTTGTATTTTTTTTTTTTATTTTTTGATGTCTGGCCTGGGACTCGAACCCTGGGTTTATTCGTTACTGATGTTATACTCCATTGAGGTCTCTTATTTGATTTTGATTTTGAATTAAAGATTGTTTTTCCAAAATTATTTCACACCTCAGCGTTTTGCGTACTTATACTTATTCCTAGGCATTCCTCTGTAGGGTACAATAAACAACAAAATTTCAAAAGTTCTCTCTTTTTTTTCTTTTGTTTCTAGATTTTATAAACTCATACAACTTTCTGTGTCTGTTTCTGAAGGATGTTCAAAAACATACACATACATACACCCAAATATACAAAATAAAATGCTGCCCTGTATTTTCATTTTTCCTTTTTGTCTCCATTTTTTTTTTTTTTATTTCAATTTCTTTCGTTTACAAATTTGTATTTGTACTTGGAAATGAAATATTTAAAAAACAAAAAGGTGTTGTAGTGTTGATAATGGCAAAGAAAGTTTGTTCAACTGTATAAAGAACGAAATTTTAACAACAGAAACAAAAAAAAAAAAAAACAATGAAAAATAAAAGAAAAATTGTAATTAAAATAAACATTAAAAAATTATAATAACTGAAGTATAAAACAAACTTGAAAAGATTGTAATTTCGTTCTGGTATGCAAACAGCACAATAACTTTCCAAAAAAATTTAAAAATTGTCAACGATTTAAATGAAATTAGAGACGATAAACACAAAATTCATTTCAAAAACAATATCACAATTAGTTAGAATAATCTGTGCATATGCTTAAAAGAAGATTAAATTTAAATAATAAATTCAAATAATTTTTAAACAGAAAGCGTTACCATGTCAAATCGTTCAAATGTCCGCCATGGCTTCTTCAAATGGAGCACAACCGAAATGTTCACTTTTCCATGAGTTGGGCGCATAAATCAGGCTGACTTTGAACAGTATATATTGGCTTTGTGGCTTATTCGTATACACTTGCGAAAACCTCTCAAGCAAAGGTTTAACGAGGTCAAATCACGCAATCTCGGTGACAAGTTCACATTACCTTCACGTAAAATTACCATACCCCCGAATCGGTCGTATAGAATGTCCGAGGCGGCGTGAACTGTGTGTTATGTGCCACCGTTCTGTCGTTGAGATCCAGATCATCTAAGAAAGACCAAAAAAAGTTGGTAATCATCGATTTATACTGCTTGCCGTTGACATTGATGGCCTCATAGATGGGCACTTTGCAGTACCAGTAAAATTTCAGTAAAAATTGATTTTTACTGATTACTGAAAAAAATTACAGTTACAAAAATGAAATCTAAATTTCATTACCAGTAAACATTTACTGAATACTGAAAAGCTTAATGCATTAGAATTTTAATGCAGTATGCCCATGTATGGATGGCCTGACGAATGTCTTTCTCAAAGAAATATGGATTGATGTATCACCACCAGCATAAAATGCACACCAAACAGTGATTTTTTCGGTATTCATTGGACACCTTTGGATCCCATGTTGATCGCTATCGTCCTAAATAGAACAATTTGATTTTTTCACCTATCCATTCGTCCAGATATGGATCTCATCGCTGAAAAAGAGTTTTTAATGAAATTAGTTTCAGTTGCTAACTGCTCTAGAGCTTATTCAGCGTAAACATGCCGTTGTCTTACATAACTTACCTACAGTTTCTTGATCAGTTGAAATTTGTATGGGTGCAAGCAAAATTCGGCAAGTTGTGGTCTGCGAAAGGGCGAGTTCTTGTGAACGATGTGAAATCGATTGCCACGACTTCTCCTGTACAATGCCGTGAACAAATTTTTCGTTTCGCCGACGTTTAAAGTTCTGGCGATCGTTTGCTAAACCATTGGATTTGAAGTTATTTACAACCATTGCGGTCAAACGAAAGCGTTTCCAAAAACAGCAACAATAATCGCAGCAATTAATTAAAGAAAATAAATTAAGAATAACCGTAATCTAGTAGATAGTGGTGTTTATTTATTTATTTTTATTTATTGATTTATTTCAAGTCTATGGAAAATCCTTACAGACTATTGAATTTTATATCATTACTAGCAGATTGTACCCGGCGTTGCGCGGGTTATGTAGTTCAGATTAGTTTAAAATTGAAAAATGTTTTTAAATTAAAAAAAAAAAACAGTGATATATAATATTTTTTTCTCGTAATCAGTGCATTAATAGTCATCGTTTGCGAGGTATTTCTACAAAAAAGATGGCCATGGAACACCCTATTGTATACATTTTTCTTTAAATTTAAAAAAAAAATTATTATTGGTTTATTTTTGCATTAAAAATAACATTAAATAAAAAACCGGTTTATCGGTTACGAAACCGGTTTCTTAAAAAATGCAATTTTTCAAATTATTCGGAAACCGGTTTAACAAACAACACAGTTTTTTGAATACTCTAAGTCCTAAATATAAATGCACTCAAGTTTTTCGCCCCTTTCCCCCTTTTTGGACCCCTTTTGGTTCAACTTTAGAAACGGAACACCTCCAATAGCCATTTGGGAAACTTAACCAAGCTAAATCGTAAAAAATTACCTATAAAACAGATAAAATACAGCATTCATGCATAAAGTACTAATTTTTGCCCAAAGGGAGAAATTTTGTTCCATTTTTTTTCCCCTTTGGGTCAAAATTTTGAAAAGATTTATTCCCTATAACCTGCACCGACAAAAGCCCGATCAATATCCCAAATTTCAAGAAAATCGGTCCAGGCGTTCAGGCGTGATTGGCTATGCACTCAATTTGCCCGTGTTTGGCCCCTTTCCCCCTTTTTGGACCCCTTTTGGTTCAACTTTAGAAACGGAACATCTCCAATAGCTATTTGGGAAACTTAACCAAGCTAAATCGTAAAAAATTACAGAAAGATTTATAATATATATTAGGATTATTATTACAATACAAAAAATAAATTAAAAAAAAGAAAACAACATTCAACAACAACAACTGAGTTTAATTATAAAAGTATAAATCATTAAATAAATCATTACGGATTCTACGAATTGGATCGAAGTTCGCATAGTTAGTTGTGTAATCCTAATATACATATACGAGTATTATAAATCTGTCTGTAACTCTGTTTGTTTGTTTGTTTGTTGGTTTGTTTGTTGGTTTGTTTGTTAGCCAATCACGCCTGAACGCTTGGACCGATTTTCTTGAAATTTGGGATATCGATCGTGCCATTGTCGGTGCAGGTTATAGGCTATAAATTTTTTCAAAATTTTGATCAAAAGGTGAAAAAAATGGGACAAAGGGAGATAAAATGTGCAAAAATTAGTACTTTTATGCATAAATGCTGTATTTTATCTGTTTTATGGGTAATTTTTTACGATTTAGCTTGGTTAAGTTTCCCAAATAGCTATTGGAGGTGTTCCGTTTCAAAAGTTGAACCAAAAGGGGTCCAAAAAGGGGGAAAGGGGCCAAAAACGGGCAAATTGAGTGTATAGCCAATCACGCCTGGACCGATTTTCTTGAAATTTGGGACATTGATCGAATTTTTGTCGGTGCAGGTTATAGGCAATAAATCTTTTCAAAATTTTGACCCAAAGGGGGAAAAAATGTGTCAAAGAGGAGAAAAAATGGACAAAAATTAGTACTTTATGCATAAATGCTGTATTTTATCTGTTTTATAGGTAATTTTTTATGGGCAAAGGGGCGAAAAAGGGGCAAATTGAGTGCATTTATATTTACGACTTAGAGTATTCAAAAAACTGGGTTGTTTGTTAAACCGGTTTCCGAATAATTTGAAAAATTGCATTTTTTAAGAAACCGGTTTCGAAACCGTTTTTGAATTTTTTTTGATAAACCGGTTTTTTATTTATTGTTATTTTTAATGCAAAAATTACCCAATAATAATTTTTTTTTATTTTTTAAACTAATCCAAACTACATAACCCTCGCAACGCCGGGTACAATCAGCTAGTATTTTATATTTATGAAATTATAGTATCTTGTTGGACGAACAGGTACTCTTATGTAAAGTTTTTCCAGAAGAAATTGAGAGTTGATAACACCATTAATCAGCTTCAGGAGAAAGACAGCATTTTGCATTTTACGACGGCTTTTTAAAGATGGTAATTTAATGAGTGCTAGGCGTTTTTCATAGGAAGGTAACATTTTATTAGGATCCCATCCTAAACCACGAAGTCAAAATAATAAGAACTGTATTTGAACTGATTCGATTTTGTCAGAGTGCACAGCGTGTTGAGGGTCTCATATAAAACCCTGAGAGTAAATAAAATAGCTATGAAATTTGTTCTCAAAAAATACGTCATTCGGAGTCCTCTTTAAACATATATAAAATTGACACGCAGAACATAAGTGAAGTAGTAATCCAACACACTACCTACTAGACTACAATGACTTCCAAATAGTGTTTACTTTGGCTAAAGAATTTAATCTTTCCATTCATATGTCGACACCTGATATAGACCAAATAAAGTGAAATTAAATTTAAATAAAGTTTTAAATTTTTTTTTTATTATATTCAAATTCAATTGAATTTAGAATCGTTACGTAATTGACCCTAGAGCTAACACCTCAATTTTATTCAAATCAATGATATCTCAGCAGCCTCTATGCAGTTCTTTAAAAGAATTGTATCATTTAGTCGAACTTCATTGGCTATACCTCACTGCCATGTTATAAACGTACTTGTACTGACCCTTAGTACATCCAAAAATAATGTTCATTTTTAAAGGAGCTGCACAATATTTTATGTTTTTCGTTAATATAATTCATTAGCTGGATAGCAGTTCTATTTACTTTTATTTGATTGCACACTTTAAATTTTTCTCACCAATTATATTATGAATGTAATTAAGAATAACAAATTAGGGGTGACCAAGAGCTTGTCAGTGACTATAATATCTGTATTATGTCAGGAATTCTTAGTCGAGCAGTAAATAGGAAGTAATTTTTACTTTGAAGTTATGGGTGGAATAAATAAATACATGGAATCTGTCTCATTTTAATACATCTGATCATCTATATGCTGTTCTTATTGCTCTCTATTTTCTAAACAGCCTCCATTTATCAGCCTGAAGAGAGTCATGAAGAAAACTTGGAAACAAAAACTGCAACCTTACCATATTTTCTTAACAAACGTCGTATAAACCGAATAAATTTCTCCATTATTTTAATAGATATCATTGAACGTTAAATTTATTTCAATTTAAATACTAAAAGTTTCAAGTTATTTTTCAACTAAATTATCATTGTTTTTCTCTTTTCTTTCATTTTTTTTTTTTTTTATTTTTTTATTGTTATAGAACTTTAGAACTTTTTTCATTTACAATTTGCAACTCCATAGAGATTAAGAAAACGGAAATTTTTCTAAAATAATTTTTCCCTGTTTATTTCCGTCTTTTAGTACATTCATTCGTTCCTTTATACATTCTCTGTTTTTCATAACTACTCTTGTGTGAAATAAAATTAACTAATAATGCTCATGAGTAACATTTATAATGAATGTATAATAAAATATACTAAATAAAGAAAATTTTCAAACACAACCATAAGTAAATGATATACAAACAACAAGAA
Source organism: Sarcophaga caerulescens (assembly GCA_927399465.1). Taxonomy (NCBI): domain Eukaryota; kingdom Metazoa; phylum Arthropoda; class Insecta; order Diptera; family Sarcophagidae; genus Sarcophaga; species Sarcophaga caerulescens. The sequence goes on along the minus strand of OV656872.1, from coordinate 48,169,200 downwards.
TAAAAATGCAATTTTTTATTTTTCTATCCGTCCATCAAAAAATATGGAATAAAATTTTCTAAATGGCATAACTTTTATGTCAGAAAATTAATGTAATCGTAGCCACTGCTAGACAAGCGGCAAATATCGTTGGTCGTTTCAAATGAAGTAAATTGTGACTGCAATTATAAGTCTCTCTACAGTTAACACATTGGCTGCGATTCAGTCCTTAATGAACGTAATTTCAACATCCGTCCTTGTCCATGAATCCCCAAGGTTTCTTGGGTTCCGGGACACAGAGATATAGTTAAAAATTGAATTGCTGATGCTAGCAATCTCCGACATGTTACAGGCATAGGCTCCCATTGCTTCGATTAATTTGGATATTGTCCACTCGTTTTACGGGGAAGCTCAACCTCGTTGGCAGCAGGAAGGTACGTCCAATATTGCCAGCCTCTGCCTCTGCAGAGGACTGACTCATTTCTGTCTTTAAATCGTATTGCCATCCATCGCACAATAGCGCTCATTACGGGCCTTTGTCATTTTGGTAGGCCTACCAAAAGACACGTCATTCCAACTACTGACTTCTGCAGTAACTGTGGGCTTGAATAGGAGGATGAGACTGTCCTTCACCTCATGTGTTCGCACACTGCTCTTGTCATTAAGAGAAGGAGGTATCTGATCTCTCCTTTTCTGGCATCTTTGACCGAGCTCTCTAATATAAAGATTGTTGCAGTAGCAAGATTGATTTAGAACTAGGAATGATTTTCTCTAGGAAATGGTTGATTTAAAATTAATTGTGGTATCACAATGGGTCTAAATGATGACCTGCAAGGGAGTCCGCCACCTAACCTAACCTTGCACAATTCAAATGATTTTTAACGTTATGAGAGTAACAAAGCGTCACCATTCTAAAGACAAATCATTAGAAGAATAACAGAATTTCGAATTCAGAAATTCTAAAAATGGTCAGCCGTTATAGCAAGTGCATATGTAGATCTGTTACTATCTCCATACGTACTGTTTTATTAATGTGAAGTTGCCGTAGCCTATTGTTAACTATGGTCTTCTGCCATAAACTCTGAAAGTAAATAAAATTACACATGAAAAGTTTCTCTGGACTGTCGTTCGGAGTCGCTAATAAACTGTAGGTCACGCCACTCATGGATAAAATTAACACACACAATATGAGAGATGTGAGAAGCTAGATTGTAATCCTGGCTAATGACATGTAATGTCCAATTAACTAAGTAAGTGGAATATTTACATTTACACTCAAAATGGGATAAAGGGAATAACCTCATGCAATGTAGGCTTGAAGTCACTGTAGTCTAAGTCTAAGTTGTGTGTTTCCTTATTAGACGTGAAGCCACAGTTTAAGCTCCACGTCAGACACCTTCAACAAAACGAAATACGAAAGAATATTTCTTCGGCGGCTGCCTCTCAGCAGATTTATGCAAAAATTCTGAGAGTAAATAAAATTGACATGAAAAGTTTCTCAAAAATCTGTTGTTTGAAGTCGACTTTAAACCGCTTATGTATCCAATTAACACACACAACATAAGTGGTATGAGAAACTAGGTCGTAATCTTGACAGAAGAATTGCAATGACCAATTACGTACGTATGTAGGCTTGGCAGCGAATGCGCTAACTTTTTCTGGGTTAAATTTACAATCATTGCACATGTTTTGCATTTAAAAAATGCAGCAAAAAAGGTCTTCCTTCTGGCTTCAACTTTCTCTGCAAGTCTATATGTAAAATCCTTGAAGGATGTCCAAAAAATCCAACTCCATCACAAAATTTATCTTACTTTACACTCTGCAAAGTATGAAGTGAAGATTCTATAACATGGCAAGAATCGTTAAACAAATAATTATGAAATATAAAAACTTATTACTATTGTTACGTTTTTACCTTTTTAAAAACGTTTAGAATATGAGTTCGTTAATTGCAAACCAAGTAAACTTAAACTCTTAATTAAACTCTCTTTATTATTCACACTACCTTTGTGTCACTGTTCAAACTTAACCGATACAACAATAATTGCTGGTTCACTATTATTCACACACAACTATTCGCTATACTGCTCACAACGGATATCTTCAAACCGCGACTGATTAGTTCACACGCAACTTCACTCAAGGCTGACTCAATTACAACTGACTCACTCGTCTGCTTTGTCTCGCCCTTTTATAGTCCAACACGAACAGTACATCGAACGTTCTTGAAGAATAATGTTCGCGGTTTTGCATTCTCGCAATTTCTATGGCGACTGTGTTGTTTGTTGTTGCGTATGCTTACTTGTCCATCTCTTTTACTCTCATGCTTGTTGTTGCCTTATTGGAAGATGTTCGATGTATTTGTGAGTGTGTATTGTGTACACATTTCCTCTTGTTGCGTTCGCTTATGTTGCGTTTGCGTTATCCATCTCTCTCATACTCATACTGATGTTATTGTTGGTTTATATATGGTTCGATGTACATATGGGTTAGTGGGGCCAGTAGCTTTTGTTTATTATTTTTATGTGAAACGATATTAGGTCGTTTCTATCTGCGTAACACTATGTTATTGTATCTAAACGGTAACTAATTAATTAAATTAAAAATATGACTTTTATAATAACGTCTCACTGTTTTTCTTAATTTTTATTCAAAATTTGTTTACAGTTTTTAACATCAAAACAATAAATAATATTCTTATCTGTATTACTAAAAAATAAATGTCTTATTTAAATAAAGGCTCCGTTCTTTTTCAAATTCGAAGTTATTGAAATCAAAATGTATGTGTTTGTATGTAAAATTTAACAAATAAATAAATACTTTAGTTTAAGCTGACTTCCTTCTTTAAATATTAACTTCCGCTCTTTGCAATGGAAATAAAATTTACTTCAATATAAGAAAAAGGATTTTTTCCAATACAACTAATCCAAATACACTAACAAAAGCACACATCAAATGAATAAAAAAAAATAAATAAATCATTAAAAAGTAAAAAAAAGAACTTGCAAATGTGTGTGTAAGTATATTTTTTAACTTTTATTTTGTAAATAATTCTTGTTATTTATTCATAGCAAAATCAAAAGTATTAAACACCTGCGGCAGCAATATGTTGCATTATAAACAACAGACGAAACACAAACATGCAAACACACTTCTACTTAAAGAGTTCAACGATAGATTGATAAAAATAAAATTGATAGATATTGTATATTAATAGTATAGTAGAGTATACTTCCTGAGATTTATTTGTATCGAATTCTTTTTTGCGTACCTCATAAATAGTAAAACTGTTTTAGAATGCGTATCCTATCTAACATAGGGTCCTTTTTTAAAATGCTTCATATCTTTAAATAAAACAAAGTGTGTGTGAGTTATTATTCATTTGAAACACCATCAATGGATGGAAATCATCCGAAATCACCACATTACCATAACATTGGTACACAAATCAGACTAAATTTGACACAGACATGGGTTAATTTGTCTTTAAGGATCGCTGTGATTAGTAGCGTAACCGCATACATACATAATTGGTCATTATAACCCTTCAGTCAGGACTACGACCTAGTTTCTCACACCACTTTTGTTGTGTGTGTGTTAATTTTATATATGAGTGGCAGGACATACAGTTTAATGTCGGCTCCGAACGACAGATTTAATTGAGAAACTTTACATGGCAATTTAATTTGCTCTCAGAATTTTTCCCAAAAACCTGCTCACAGAAAGCCGTCGAAGAAATATTTTTTTATATTTGATGATGTGATCTGAAGTTTGAGCCATAGCCTTTACGTCTAATAAGCCATCACACTTCGTAATAGACTACGGCGACTTCGTAACCCCATACACGTGAGACCAAAGAAAAAGACTCCGCGTAAAAAATCACTGTGGGTAATATAATACGGAGGTTAGTGCACATCACCCACACGTGATATGCTCCCTCTTGGGATCATATGGCTTCCACAAAGCATTTCTGCTTTGTTTCCATTTCTTTAATCAATTTTTATTGTTCCAACTAAGCAATTGCTAGGATAATGGCGCAGCCATCTATCGTTGCCTAGTAATTATGCCCTTCGAGTATTTGGAGTACTACTACTACTACTTTACCTACCTGTGAGGTGAACATGTCCTCAAATCGCTCGTCCATACAGAATATCATGGACTGTGTGATACGTAGACTCATCCTGTGGATTTCACAAGTCATTGGTGTCGAAGTCTTCCAAATCAGTCCAAAGATGTTGTTTGTGATATCATAGTCAGACTAAATGAAGTTGATAATCATTGACCTATAATGCTCGCCGTTGACAGTGATCAACTAGCCTACGTCATTTATAAAGAAATATTCTAAAATCCACACCAAACAGAAACTTTTTCGGGATGCATAGGGCACTTTTGTGGGTTGGTATCCAAATTCAGAAATTTTATTCATTCACATACCAATTCATCCAGAAATAAGCATCATTTCGGAAGACGATTTTCGATTAGGGTCGGTTTCACAGAGCTCATGCCACGAAAATACGGCACGTTCATTGTGATTTGGCGAAACTGACTGAGACAGATGGTGCAGCCCTTGCGCTGACCAACTTCTTCCTTTTCCCTGATTGTGGTGGAACTTGGTCAGTACAGGGACTGCGTTCACCCGTGGCATCACAACGGGCCGCTATGCGTGCTCAAGTGAGCTTTGCGACATCAGAGCTACCACTACGACCTAACCTAACCTAACTGTGACAGATGTAACTTCAACAAGATGGCTGTCAAACTTCGGAAATCCCTATTGAAGAATCCTATATAAAACCATATGTATATTAGTATCTTAGTACATATCTGTTTTCTATTTTATTTTATTTATTTTTTTTGGTTTGGCGTTCTATTTGATGTAGTTATCTACAATACAAAACAGTTTTTCAATTTCTTTTTCCGTTTACTCTGTGTTATTTAAATAATAGAGAAAAAATCATTTTAAAATACTTTTTTTTTAATGATGTGCTCTGTTTCTAAATAATCATTCCGCTTCCTTTGACAAAGAAAAAGAGAGAAAAAGGGGAGATTCTTATGGTGCATAAATACAAATTCATTCGGAACCTTTTTGTATTATTTTGTAACAAGTTTCGTTCTAGGACTACTATTAATTTTATTGGAAATTAGCGAAAAATATTATTTATCACAATCGCCATATTCACAGTGTACACGTTATTTTCCTACCAATTAAACTCTTCTTGCAAAATTTTACAAGCAGAATTGAAAAGTTTCCAATTGAAAGTTTCAGTGATTTATTCACTACTTAGTAGTGACCAGAGATCAGCAATGAGTATTCAAAACGATGAGTAGATTCGATTCATACTCATAATTTCTGATACTTATACCCATTCATACTTATTTTAATATCATACTTATACTACTCATATTGAAAGTTTGAAGTACTCATCGTACTCATACTTAACAATACGCATGATGTTGTTGATTTAGACTCTCCTTTACTCAACATTTACATCTTTGTCTTTAGGTTAGACGAGAACCGATGTATTCAGCGTGGTATGGTCGTTGGCTACATCTTTGTCTTTTCTCTTTTGTAAATTTGAATGAATGATTGGAATCACTCGAATCATTTATGAGTATTATAAGTATTTTTCTAAATTTATGAATCTGAATGAGCGGGCGTATGAATCAAACATATGTATTTCGAATGTTATGAGTTTGATGTCAATGTTGTACTCATACTCATTGCAACCTGTACTGATAAATCAATGTTGTAGCGAGTACGAATGAATCAGAGTAGTTGAATAATATATATTCATTACTGTTGACTCACTCATACTCAAAATTTCATGAGTACTTATGAGTAGCCAAAAAAGGATTCATTGCTTATCTCTGGTAGTGACATAAATATTATTAAAACATTGAACGCCCGCATTCTAATAGAGGAATAAAATATACCACATTATTACCACATGAGTTCTGATATGTAATCTGTACAGCATCATCTCAAGCCCTCTGAGAACTTGTCACATGTTCGTCTAATGAAAGACAAATAGTTTGAGACTGAAGATGTTAAATTAGGCCTTCAGTCAAATCAAATCAAATCACGGTCAAATGTTAAGCAAAATACTGTTTTGGAAGCTGTTAAAACAACAATTAAATGTTTTAGTTATCAAAACAATCCGTCGACTTTTTAACAATATTCTGCTCCAATTCTTGGGTGCCCTGATGGCCTAGTTGGTTCGATTTCCAACAGAGACTCCAAGTGTTCATGATTATCTGATTGTTTGTTTGACATTATATTTGATTACTCATAATAGAAAAAGGAAAGTGAGAATTACTACTAAAAACCAATTGTCGCAAAAAAAAAAAAAAAAAAAAAAAAAAAAAAAAAAAAAAAAAAAATATGCCGAAGGTGTTCTAACACAATACACTGCATGAATAGGAGTCATCTCCTGAGAAAAAATGTCTAAAAAAACCCTGTCTCCGAAACTATTTGCTGGTATTCATTTCCTTTTGAGAATGACCCTCTGGCATACATACTTACATAATTGGTCATTAAAATCCTTCTAGGATTACGACATAACTTCTCACACCACCTGGGTGTGTGTTTAAATCTACAGTTTAAAGTCGACTCTTTTTCATGGCAATATTATTTACTCTCAAAAGTTTTGCCAGAAATCTGATGAATGGTAGTTGCCGACGATATATTTTTTCATATTTCATTTTGCTGGAAATGTCTGACCAATAATAAGCCAACACATTACCTACTAGACTACGGCGAACTGGAAATAATGCGTAAATAATCTGAATTCACTTGACAACAAATTGAGAACAGTTTTAGCGAGCATTATTTGACATAAAAGATACCCCAACGTTGATTCCATTACGACTGCCTTGATTCGTGCTGTGGCCAATTTTTCAATGGACAAAGTGCATCCGATTCAAAACTAATGTGAAGGTTCACGTATTTGTATACAATACTCGTATTAATAAGAATGTAACAAAGAGTTGACTTAAAAACATATGTTTTATTTGATTTTATACCACAAAATCTAAGTTACAGTATTGAAGTCTCTAACACATATCCTTATTACATTTTTCATAACTATGCTAGCGTAGGCTAGACTTAAACATATGAATCTTAATGTTAACCGAAGACATTTTGACAGTTTGATATTTGTATTTGATAGATCCTAACAGCACAGCCCGTATTTAGTATGTCTAAAAAACTATGACAAATTAAACTAACCACAAAAGCAACTGTCAAATCGTCTGTTATGCTATGCGGTAACCAATTAGAGTAATAGTTACGCATAGTTTTTGATCAGAACTAAAAGTTTTCATAATTATTCTGCCTGAAACATGTATTTATATACATACTCGTATATGAGTGGACTTACCCTATGGAAATACAAGTTTTTTCTTCAAGATATTGTCAAATAATGAATCAAATAAAAAAGTTCTTTTCATTTGTTTACCTTTACTGTTCAAAACATTTCTAGAAATGTGTTTGTGCAAAAAGAAAAGAATTTTCTGGAGAATTGAAAAATAAAATTTCTAAGAAATTTTAAACTTTTCAACTTAACCTTTTCCGAAAACAAAATTCCAAAACTTAGTTGAGTATAAAATAAGTTTCGGTATTATATTCTATTCTATTAGCCAGAAAAAAAAAAAGATGGAATAAATTAAAGAAATCATTCAAATCCTACTTACATACATACATACATACATATGCAAATTTTACACTTTGGCCCTGTTTAATACCTAAGCGTGTGAGAAAAAAAAAATGTTGATAATAAGAATAGAAACGGATAAGTTTTATTTGCTTTAACCTTTAAGCAATTCAGATTTAGGGTCGGTCGTATGTTCTGTTTAAGGTCATCCCCTGAAAAAAAGTAACATCTGTAGAAAAGAAATTTATTTAAACATGACCTTTTCAAATATTTTCAAATTATTTGCATATTCATTAGAGGATTACAACTCAGTTTCAATCCTCCCCCCTTTAGTGTGGGGTTAAAGCAAAACATATTAAAACCTCCTTTAGTGTTGAAATTAGTTTTTAGTTTTATTTTTAATTTGTTAACCAATTCTTAGATGATGGCTATTGCTGTTGCTGTTTTTTTTACAGTCAGTTGACCAAAAGGATTCCTTTCAAGAACAACTAAAGTTAATTTAAAGTTATCTTGGTTTGCATGGGAGGGATAACAGCCAAAGGCGTTTCAAGTGTTTTGAAAGTTTTTTAATACTAAAGAAATACAACTAAGAGTTAAATAACAACAACAACAACAACAAGAAAAAGTGAAAACAAATTTCAGTTGGTTTTAAAATTTCGAACAAAGTAACACTCCAGTTGCTTTAACAAATTGAATTGTTTACCATTTGAATACAATATTATTTTAATACCTAAATTGTTTATTAGTTTGGTTTTTCGAATTGACAATAGTTCTGCGAAAATAATACTTGCCCTTTGAATGGAAAACTAAATAAATCAGCTACAATAAGTACCACACTACATAGGGAAAGTGATGGGAAGTAATCATACCGGGTTAAGATCATACAGTCAACTTCTAGAACAAATACAACAACAAAAGAATATAAAGATTGCATCTGTCAGAATTTACAATGGCGAGTTTATTAGCCCTGGCACACATCACCCGCCTAATTTTTTCATATTTTTCTAGTTCCATTTATTTATAATTTTTTAATCCTTAAAACAGGTCGCAGAATGAATTGTGTAGTGATGAGAGAAATTCTTCATTAACCTGCTGGCAGATTGTATCAGGTCTTCTAACAGGGACTTCCATACGGTTATCTTGTTGAAACAACCTCTGGCAAATTAGTTGTCATTTATTCAACCTATTTTTACCAAATCACAATGGACGACCATAGACAATTGCAAACTGACCCTACTTTTTATCGAAAAATCGTCTTCAGCGATGAGGCTCATTTCTGAACAACCAAAATTATCGTACATATTTGGGACGATGCCAATCCACATGAGAAAAATCTCTGTTTAGTGTGGCTTTTGAGCTGGCGATGTTATTGGTTCATATTTCTTTGAGAACGACGTTGGCCAGGACATCACTGCCACCGGCAAGCACTATAGGTCGATAATTATGAACTTCTTTTGGCCTGAGTTGGATGATGTGGACACTAACATGTGGTTTTAATAGGATGGCGCTACTTGCCACACAGTTCATATTCTTAATTACTTAACTAATCACTGGGACACCAGGAATACATGCAGCTGTCATGATAATAGGAAACAGAATCGGTACAGCACCTTTTTTGCGAGTCCCCTGCACTTTAAGACAAACGTCATCGGTTTTTGGATGACAGAACGTTTGAAGATCTGTGCTTATTGGCGAACGTGCCACCAAGAGAATTGGCCGGTTTCATCCTTTCATCCAGCTTTTTCCATCACACCACTAACGAAGGTGGTTAACCTAATACTGGGTAACATAATGGGCCATATGGGCCACCGAGTGAACTTGCCTGTGAATGGCAAGCTACCCGCTAGCCTTTGTTCATTACAACCCTTTAGTCAGCATTACAATCTAGCTTCTCACGCCACACCACTCATGTTGTGCGTAATAATTTTATCCATGAGAGGCGGGATCTACAGTTTAATGTCGTGCCAAATGAGAATCTTTTCATGGCAGTTTTGTTTTTACACTCAGAGTTTTTGCCAGCAGACTGCTGAGAGGAAGTCGCCGAAAAAATATTTTTTAGCAATTCGTTGTGTTCGAGACGTCTGTGCTGGGGTTTGAAACATGAGCTCGCAAATAATAAGGCAGCACACTACCTACTAGACTACGGTGACTTCAACATGGATATTCTGCATGAGTGATTTGAGGACATGATTATCTCATGTGGAAGTGATGTGAAAGGGGCACCGTTTTCGAGCGATTTGAAACCAATAAACTTTTTCTTGTGTCAAATCATAGCAATCGTCAAAGCCAACAAAACTCATGCTATCGTTCTAATTTATCCTGATTTAATGGTCTTTCAAACAAATAAAAAAATGCCATGCTAACTTATACACACTTTGTTTTTTGTTTAAATTTAAAAATAGGAAACGCTCAATGAAATATCCGATAAAAGTATATGATAGTAAGTATAGTAGTGGAAGGTTTTGCTCATTGAATCTTTTCTTCATTAAGAGAGGACTGCTTCATGACTACCGTAAAGTGTCCTGTTGTTGATGTACTCTCTGGAGAATAGGAGGCTTCCTAGATTATTTAGAGAGTATTGAATCCCCAAAATTTTTAAAAACCTAGATTATTAAGGAAATTGTTTTCACATTCTCCAACATTCATATGTGGTTTTAATGAATCACTTGAACAAGGACAACATGCTCCAACAGAAAAACTTGGTTTGAAACACAAACATCATGAACTATGAAAATAACACAGTATAGTACACATAATACTTATTATGTATCTTAAATAACACCAGATGGCACAAAAATAACGCAAAATTTTAGAGTTATTAAGACACGCCTCACTATCTTTTCACTTTTCTTACTAAGCCATGCAACAATTGCAGGAGGCATTGATTTCTTTACAGATTTTCTGAAATTCTAATAGAAAGTGTTTTAAATAAAGACATTTAAAGCCAAATAAAATTAATTTCTTATTATCGAAATAAGCCATGGCATACGTAAATTATGCATACATATACTCTGCAGAATTTGTAAGTGGAATAACTTTTACTTCACAGTGCAATGCAAAGGATTTTTCTTAATTTAGAGAAAGAATACACGAACTATTTTACAACAATTGGTCGTATTTTGCATAAAATTTCAAAAAGTAAAATAAAAAAATTGAAACTAAAATTGAAACAAAAAAGGAGGCTAGAGAAAACGGAACAAACACTTGGTACAAATTAAAATATTTCATGAAAATATTTGAAAATTACAAATAATTGCACATGAAATACCAAAAAAAAGAAAGCGAAGAATGAACGAACGAATGCATTGATGTTGAGTGTTGAACTTTCACATATTCCCCAAAAAAAAAAAGAAGTTATGCTGCAACATAATGTTGCAGAATGTCGAGAAATGTTTTATGCCATTAAGAATTCCACAATGATATGCTGGCTACTCAACGACCATCCCATAAAGGGAACACACATAATTTATAATGTTGCACAGAAATTCACAAATTCATTCCATTGAACTTCTTAAGAAGAGCAGCAAAACAAAAAGGAGCAGCAAAACAAAAAGAATTAAATAATGGCAGCAGCATAATAAAAAGGAAACGGAAATGAAGTCATAATGCGACATAACATAAAATATTTCGCAAGAAATCTTTTTTTGAATATGAGAAATAAAGAAAATGAACAATTACTATAAGAGTATTCCATTCCAGTTTCCTATGCGAAAAGGGCTCCATCATAAAGCACTTTTGAAACTTTATAAGTTCAAACAGGACGAGTAAGTTTTGCTTCGAAAATAAGTCGAACGAAGAAAATTTGTAACAAATGTTGCGCAAAATTTTTTTAAAATCATAAATTCTTCTTTTTCTTATTATTTTTCGTTTCTTGTCTGATTTTATTAAGTGGAAAATAATGAAAATGGGGTATTTGTTGAAGTACAGATATTGTTGACTACAGTTTAAAGATATTTTATCAGGTTCAATATTAGATTACATTGGGTTTCTGAGCAGGAATTTTCGCACTGGGAGAGTTAATTGGTCATTACAAGGCTTCAGACAGAATTACGACCTAGCTTCTCACACCACCTATATTGTGTGTCTTAATTTTATCTATAAGTGGCGCGTCCTACAGTTTAAAGTTAACTCCGAAAGACAGATTTTGAGAAACTTTTTCTTTGCAATTTTATTTATTATCAGAGTATTTGCAAGAAATCTGATTATGTCTGGAATGGACCTTGAACCGTGGCCTTATGTCTAATAAGCCAAAACACTACCTACTTCAGTCTGATTTGCCAAATCACCATTTTCGGTAACAGCATTCCAGAAAACACTTGTAAATAATAAAATAGTTTTATCAAAATAGGTGTATTTTTCGGGCAACATAACTTGCAACTTTTACATTTCATAATCGCCATAATTGTGCTACCGAGACAACTATTCGCAATATGGTGAATAAATTCGAGTCCAGTGGTTCAGTAAATCGTACGATCAACAGGTCTTCGGCTATTTCCTCTCAGCAGATTTCTGGCAAAAACTCTGTGAGTAAATAAAATTGCCATGAAAAGTTTCTCAAAAATCTGTCGTTCGGACTCGACTCATGTATAAAAATTAATGCACACAACATAAGTGGTGTGAGAAACTAGGTCGTAATCCTAACTAAAGGGTTGTAATGACCAATTATGTATGTATGTATGAGGTTTGAACCGAGGCCTCACACCTAATAAGCCAATAAGTACTTTTGCCTAATAAACAAGAGCTATTTGCCTATTTTCATATCTGGATTGGTATCAGAAATTACGCCTTATAAGTTCATCATTCAATTATCCGTGACATCTGCGACCAAGAACTCAGTTAGGATTCACACACAAGTATTGTTTTTCTCCTCTATTCTCTTCATAGGCTTTAACATTTGTATGCAGCACATATAAAATGAAATTCTAATAAACGTTTTAAATAAACGAATAAATTCTACAACGTCCTTATACTAGAAAATATTTAAAAAAAATTTCTGACAGCAACTCATTAAATTCACATAAAGCTTTTTACTATTTTTGTTTCTACATTACATATGTATGTATATGCACGGAGTACTAGTTACATACATACATACATATTAATGTGTCTAAATCCAGTAACATTTCCAACTAACTCCAGTAATGTCTACGCAGTAATTTGATTTGTTTGAAATTTAATTTTAAAACATATGTAATTCTGTATATGCGAAATACTTTTAGTTTAGAAATCGTAAAGACCGCACACATTCTAATAAAATTTCAACCAGTTTATCTCATTAAAAAGTTATTTGCCACACAAACAAAAAAATTTCTATAACGAATTAAATTTCAACAAAAAATAAAAACAACTTTCCCAGACAAAGACGCACTTTTCTAAAATGTTATTGTCAATATTGTCAAATGCTTTAAAATGAAAAAAAACGTTAAAAACAAATTAAAAATCCTTGAGTTTAAAAACTTCATAATAAATTGATTGGTCTGCGCACCCTACAAAAATACAACGTGATACCCTAGAATTAGATAAAAATAATTCCATAATATTCACGTTACCTTTAATAAACCTAGTTTGAGCCCAATAGTTAACCATTTAGGTTTGATTCTTGAATCTAAAGAAAGTTGAGGGAACAGTAAATGTAACTGTGACGTCTCGTAAAACATTTCCCGCCGCCTAATGCTTTTGTAACGTAATTTGGCTGAAGATAGAAACTTCGTCCTGCTGTAAATCGCTGAATTTATTCAATGATTATCGCTAGCTAATCTTCTTAATTGAGTTGTCTTGTAATGGACTGCGCTCAATAAAAAAATGCTACATAAAGTCTTTCACTAAGTAAGGAAGTCTTGTTGCGATACAGATTTCGAGTGTCTTGTTTACTATTCTTATCCAGACTTTAATTATTATGCTTAATCACTATTACATTGCTGTCAGAAAACATGCAGCACTTGATTAACATGATTTCCTGTCATTCTACCACATGATTCTCTCAGGGCACTACTCTGAAGATTTCTAAACCTAATTTAAGACTAAGACTATTACCTTGATATGGGATGTCTATGATGGTTCTTAACTTGAGAATGATTTATGTCGTGGAATTTTCTGCAAAGTACTTAAGTCTTAGGGCATCTCCCTGTCTACTGTAGTGTGCTTCAGATCGAGGTGCTTTCCATTGATTACGTTGCTAAGCTGATCCTGGGCAAGGGATCTCTCATACATACAGTGGCTCCCAGCTTATTTCAACCAGCACCTTTAAAAAAAATTAAGCTCGTATAATTTCGAAACGAAACAAGAAAATTTGAATAAGAGTTTATAGAATATGTTTAAAAATCAAGAAAAAAAAGTTTTATTCAGTCTCAAATGTAAACTTACAAACTAAAAACCAAAAATATAGGAACCCAATTCGTCACAGCTTATTTCAACCACTTACTATAAACAAACAATTAAATGGTTAATTAACTAATAGTTTTAATTTCAAAATTTAGTGTGATCTCCTATTTGCTTAATTACATCTTTCAGCCTTTTTTGCATTGATTCCACTTCCTAGTGGTTTGGAGAGTTATTTTTGCCCATTCCTTTTTCAGAGCTGCTATATTCTAGTTCGAAATCTGGTGTTGGCGTACGTTTTGATCACAAATTGCCCATAAATTTGAGACTGAATAAAACTTTTTTGTTTAATTTTTAAACATATTCTATAAACTCTTATTAAATTTTTTTTTAAAGGTGCTGGTTGAAATAAGCTGGGAGCCACTGTACATACATAATTGGTCATTACAGGCCTTTAGTCAGCATTACGACCTAGTTTATCACACCACTGATGTTGTGTGTGTTAATTTTTATACATGAGCGGCTGTACCTACAGTTTAAATTCGACAGATTCTTGAGAAGCTTTTCATGGCAATTTTTATGTACTCTCAAAGTTTTTGCCAAAAATCTGCTGAGAGGAAAACGACTACATCCATATTCACCTGCTTAAATTACTGTAATTGCGTAATGGGTACGCATGCAGAGATATTTCGTTTATCTACAACGATTTTTTTAGAGGCCGCAAATCTGTTGAAGGGGAAGAAAGCAAAGCCCACTTCATTTGTTTAAAATTCGTCTTTGGGTTCGCACAGGCCTCTTTCATTTGGCTGGCTCATCTAGATAGTCCCACATACCTCTCATCTGTCAGCCGTTTGTCGAGACCAGTTACCGAATCTGTCAAATAGTTCTGAAACAGCGTATTATGGAGTTCCTTAGATACTCACTGACCCGAGCAAATGATATTTTTGATATTTAAAATCGATCCCCGAACAGCAGATGCTTATTGTTTTCGGCAATTGCATTTAGAATTGTCATTTAAAATTTTTTATTCAACAATGTATGAATCTTACTTACTTATACTATTTAAAAGCTTCTATAAACTCTAAAAACTTTCCATAGACTTGTTTTGCTCCTCTAATTAAAATTGAAAAGTCAAAAAACAAAGTCATTAAACAAAATTGAGCGCTTTTCCGCTAACATTACATTATTTCTAATGGCTTTGATGTTGTGAAAAGAAAAACCAAAAATCTCATGTTCTTTTTTCCAATTTTCTCCTTTTTTTTCATTTTGTTGAAATGAGTAAATTTAGAGAAATAGAAAACTAAAAAACCGAAACAAATACAGCTACAGCTACAGCTACAAACGTGTACTATACTAGTGGAGTTGTCTTGGTTCATTAAATTTTATTTTGGCATAAAATGCTAAAAGCAAATGACAAAGACCAGATACTTTCATTCTTTCGAATTTTTTTCCAAAATATTTTTTATTTTTCGTTCTCGTTTGTTTTTTGTTAAAAAATAAAATAAAATTCGAAACAAGAAATAAAAAATAAAAGAAAATCATGTTGCATAAATGTTTGTCCAACTTTCAAAGTCTGTTAGTTTGTATTGACACTTTTAACAAGATTTCGAAATATTTTTCTCATCATTTGAACGTCATCTCGTGCGCGATTGAATTGAGTTACCAATGCTGAAGCCACTAGTAAAACTATGATGATAAATACATACATACATACATATATCAAACGATGTCTTTCATTACCACAGCCTGTACGTAATGAAAAATTGTTGTGAATAAGAAGCAAAAGGACTTAAGAAAATCCAAAAGAAGTTTAAATATTTGTAAAACCACCAAAAAGGCAAAATTTATTTCATTCAAGTATCCGGTTTTGTTTTACAGAAACTTTTTCATCTTCTACGCCCATTGGAAAATTATTTCGCTGCAGCTTTAAACAAATAGTACGAACGGCAATGAGTCAAAATAGAAATACAAAAAAAGTTGTTTTTTTTTTGGAAACAAGACCAATTGTGCAGCCACATTTCTTATTATTGCCTCATTGCATACTATTATTATTCCACAAGGACTATGTAAAGCATGCCACACAGTGGGCAATATCTTTTTGAATTTACAAAGCCAACATAACCCGCGCCGTCTATCTAATTCAGCCTGATTTATGCTCCAGAGTCATAGAGAATTGGGCATTTCGAATACGTTTAGCCTAGAGAAGTAATACCGAACATTAAAACGATGTTATAGTCCACACATAACGACATAAATAGGCCTTTCAAACGAATTAAAAAATTCGATAGTATTAGTATAGTATAGTATACTATACATAAATACATAATTGGTCATTACAACACTTCAATCAGGATCAAGACCTAGTTTCTCACACCACTTATGTTGTGTGCGTTACAGGATTGATGGGACCTACAGTTTAAAGTCGACTCTCAGAGTTTTTGCAAGAAATCTGCTGACAGGAGATCACCCACGAAATATTTATTCATACTTCATTTTGTTGGAGACGTCTGACCCTGGCTTCGCGTCTAATAAGCCAACATACTACCTACTAGACTACGGCGACTTTAACACATTATATTTTATTTAAATTTAAAGATACTTGAAGTCGCCGTAGTTTAGTAGTAGGCCATGGTTCAAACCCCAGGTCAAACATCTCCAACACAATGAAATATGAATATTTCTTCGACGACTTCCTCTCAGCAGATTTTTGGCAAAAACTCTGAGAATAAGTAAGAAATTGCTATGAAAAGTTTCTCAAAAATCTGTCGTTCAGAGTATACTTGAAACAGTAGGTCTCGCCACTCATGTCTAAAATTTACACACGCAGCATAAGTAGTGTGAGAAGCTAGACCGTAATCCTGAATGAAGGGTTGTAATGAAAAATTATATACGTATGATGGGAAGTACTTAAAGAATACCCTATATTTGCTGCCTTTCTTTTCAAAACATTTCTAATAACCACTGTGCTGTCTTAATAGTATGACGATGGAAAATGAAAAGCTGCAAAACAAAAAAAAGGAAAATTTACAACTTTTACAAACAAATTTTTCTTGCTCACAATAACTTGCGATTTTCTTCGATGGTTTTGTTAAAAGGAAGTTGTAAAGGATTTATCACTTCTTTTAAATTTGACCAGTTTTCAATGTTTTTTTTCTTTTTTTTGTTTGTTTATCCCTGATCTTCTTCGTCGTTTTGTGGTTTTGATATCCTTTTATTCTTTTATTTATTTACAGATATTTTTTTTAATGAACATGAATAATAAAATACAATATCTTGTTGTAGTTATTGAATTCAAAAATGTTTATAATTAAGACATCATAACTCAATATTTCGAAAGATTAGTTTTTTAATTTTGCGGCAAATAGTTCAATACAACAGAAATTTAGACGGATAATTAATAGAAAATATTTCAGAGAATTTAGACAACACACAGTTCAAACATTTTTCCTTTGTGTATGTTGTATTTCCGTTTAGGTTTTGTAATGCCTCAAAATGTGAAATTAACTGCTCCTTAAACTCGCTTCTCAATAGGATCGTGTTACATCAATGTGTACCTTTTATTTTAAAATACTCGAATATCATCCTTCCTGGAAAGTTTTATAATCATGAAAATTTTCTAAAATTGCAGGATATCTTTACGTTCCTATGCCGTTTTCGTATAAGGATGAAGAAAAATTGTCTTTTGATATGGAGTTGAATGTTAACATTTTGTACTGAGCCTGTATCTCGGAGGATATCTGCATGCTGCTCGATGTTAAACAAAGCCTGGCACTGTTGCGTTGTCATATATGTTTGTTTATTCGTCAGCATCTAATAGGCAGTTACTCATTTCCTTAAGGTAATCTCGTCATCTTCAAAGCTGATCATGCGAACTAGTGAGTAGATTTCGATTTCTGTGATGGTTGGGGCTCATATATAGAGCATAACCATAACCATGAATACAATAAAGATAAGATCAATAGTAACCTATGGGACTATTGTCCTGGAATTAAGAAGAAATCTGAAAATATTTCAAACGGAATTGGACAATATACAGAGACTAGCCGTTATTAATATAACAAGAGCAATGAAAATCTGTCCTACAAACCGCACTGGAAGCTGTATTAAATTTAAGTCCGCTGCACATGGTAGTAAAGACCAGAACTTTTGAAACTATGACAAGTCTAACATAAAATTCATTAGAAGATTTTGTGACTTAATGAACTGCTGTCATGTGGTTAGAACTACATAGTAGGCTCTATGACTTTAGCAAACGCTTCGCAACGAGACTTAGTAATCCAGAAGCTACATACTATTTTTAAAGAGGGACTATTTTGTAATGTACAGATGGATTAAGAACAGATTTGTGGATAGAAGCGGATACCTTGGTCCCAAAATAAACATTTCGAATCCATAGAGAAACTTGAAGATATTTTCCTAGAGGAAATTTATCGAACAATTGCTCAATTTATCTGGGATAGAAGATACAAAGGGCTGAACATAGCAACACTAGCAAGCACTAGACTCCGATGAGGTTAAATCGAAAATAGTATGGTACTATTTGGGGAAACTGAATCAGCAAGGCTGGAAAAATAGGGTTACCCTCTGCTGTGCATCAGCGGATGCTGGAAATCGTTTTAATGACACTTACACGCTACTGATGGCGCCAGCCCTTTTTTGTGGAGTGGCGGCAGATATTTAGAAAGAAAAGTATACTCAACGAAAGGGAAGATAAACCAAATGGATTTGAGACAATCAAAACATTTGTTAAGAAACTAAAATAGAAAAAAGTTTGAGTTAAGCGTCAAAATTTTCTAGAATAGCCTGAAATTAGTAGCCGTTCTTTTAACAGGGTATTGTAAATCCAAACTCCATCTGTTCAGAATGGAATTCGTAAAGAACCCAATATGTAGATTCCGTAATCATGAGCATGAATCTGTGAGCATGTATATTGGAATTGTTCTTATTGACACCGAACAGTATCCTGAAGTTGGTCACAGTAAGAGATTTGGAATAGATTTTATAGGGATACCCTGTAAAGTTTGAAGGGAGTACAATATATTGTTACGCAGAACGAAACGACCTAATATCATTTCACATAAAAACAATAAGCAAAAGCTACAAAAACAACAGACAATGCGTACACAATACACACAGGACAAATACACACTATCAAATACATCGAACCATTTATAAATAAACCAACAATAACATCAGTATGTGTATGAGAGAGATGGATAACGCAAACACAACGAACTTGTTACAAGCAAAGCGACAACAAGCATGAGAGCAAAAGGAGATAGACAAATAAGCAAGCGCAACAACAAGCAATGCAGTCGCCATAGAAATTGCGAGAATGCGAAACCGCGAACGTTCTTCTTCAAGAACGTTCGATGTACTGTTCGTGTTGGACTATAAAAGGGCGAGACAAAGCAGACGAGTGAGTCAGTTGTAATTGAGTCAGTCTTAAGTGAAGTTGCGTGTGAACTAATCAGTCGCGGTTTGAAGATATCCGTTGTGAGCAGTATAGCGAATAGTTGTGTGTGAATAATAGTGAACCAGCAATTATTGTTGTATCCGTTAAGTTTGAACAGTGACACAAAAGTAGTGTGAATAATAAAGAGAGTTTAATTAAAATAAAACACATATTTGTTTTTACTTGGTTTGCAATTAACGAACTCATATTTAAACGTTTTTAAAAAGGTAAAAACGTAACAATATTCTATGGAATCTCTTCATGACAATCATAATAATAATGTGTATAACTTGTTAGTACTTTTTTATTTGACGAAATATATACTATACAATGATTAAGCCCGTTACCTCCTCGTCGAATTTGGCGAAATAATTGAAATATACTTACAATCACTCTCTATGGATTTTACAAAAATATTTATATTGGTTTTAAACAAACAAAACTATTCCAACCTGCTTTAGACGATAGTATACCACATATACAGACAGAGTTATCATTCTGATATTAAATATTTTATTCATTAAATAATTATTCATTTAAAAGAAGAAGTTAAATTTGTCTCTAAACATTAGATTTCGTTTTATATTCAACATTAAATCCTTATTGTAAAAATTGTCATAAACTTATTATCTCTAGTATATGTATATACAGAAGTACTAAACTAACTCTGTATATGGCCATAGAAATGTACTTGTGAGTTTGGACATTAGATTTTAAGTACTTAAGGATAGTAAAAAAATTATTAGAACAGGTTTGTTCAAAGGATAATACACTTGAACGTTTCTGTAAAGGTATAATCTTTATATATTGGATGCAAAAAGAACTCGCTTTTTTCTTCTCTTTTTATTGGATAGTTGTTGACCATTTGTGAATGAATGAATGCTTTGCCGTTCGGTTGGATAGTTCAACATTAGCACACTTTTGCAAGTGGCTATGCATATTGTGTATTTAAAAAAATAAATAATCTTATATAATAATCTTAAAAATCATATGCATGTAATACAGCAAGAAAATTCTAAATAGAATTGAATTTTCTTAAATGAAAATATTCTCTTGGACAAGATTGCAGTCTATTTTTTGGCACAGTTTGAATTACAATTGAAGTCGCCGTAGTCTAGTAGATAGTGTATTGGCTTATTAGCCTGAAGGCCTGAGTTCAAACCCCAGGTTAGACATCAAAAACGAAAATATGAAAATATTTCTTCAGCGACTTCCTCTCAGCAGATTTCTGGCAAAAATTCTGAGAGTAAATAAAATTGCCATGAAAAGCTTCTTAAAAATTTGTCTTTCGGAGTCGACTTTAAACTGTAGGTAGCGTCACTCATGTATGAAATTAACGCACACACATAACTGGTGTAAGAAGCTAGGTCGTAATCCTGACTGAATGTAATGACCAATTATGTTATGTATGTATGTTGAGTTACAATTTCAATAGTCGGCCTATATGCAATCATAAAAGGAGAAAACAAATAAGGAGAAATTTAAAAAAAAAACGATTAAAAGTTGCATACCTAAATGTCTGCGCAATAAACATATACAGTGGCTCCCACCTTATTTCAACCAGCATCTTTAAAAAAAAAATTAATAAGAGTTTATAGAATATGTATAAAAATTAAACAAAAAAGTTTTATTCAGTCTTAAATTTATGGGCAATTTGGAATCAAAACGTCCGCCAACACCAGATTTCGAACAAGAATGACCTTATAGCAGCCCTGAAAAAGGAATGGGCAAAAATAACTCTCCAAAGCACTAGGAAGTGGAATCAATGCAAAGAAGGCTGAAAGCTGTAATTAAGCAAATAGGAGGTCATACTAAATTTTGAAGTTAAAGCTATTAGTTAATTAATCATTTAATTGTTTGTTTATAGTAGTGGTTGAAATAAGCTGTGACAAATTGGGTTCCTATATTTTTGGTTTTTAGTTTACAAGTTTTACATTTGAGACTGAATAAAACTTTTTTTCTTAATTTTTAAACATATTCTATAAACTCTTATTCAAATTTTTTTAATATCTTGTTTCGTTTCGAAATTATACGAGCTTAATTTTTTTTAAAGGTGCGGGTTGAAATAAACTGGGATCCACTGTATGTATACATACCTGCAAGTAAGTTCAACTAATTTTTATTGTAGGCAACTTGAGGTGAAAGCTGGCTAGTATCGAACACTGTAACGCAAACACGACAGGTATTTATTCAATAGTGCTTCAGACAGAAGTCACCGAGGTCTAGTAGGCAGTGATTTGGGTTATGAGACGTGAGACCATGGTTCAAACCTTAGGTCAGACACCTCCTAAACATCGAAATATGAAAAACAAATATTTCTTCAACGACTTAATCGCAGCAGATTGCTAGCGAATAACTAATTATGTATGTAGGCCACTTGGGGAAATGGTGTACTAGGTTAGTTCAAAGTGGTAGCACGCTAGAGCTCGCATAGCGGGTCCTTCTGACGCCACAGGGTAGTGCAGTCCAAACTAGGACAAAGTTGGTCAGCGCAAAGACTGCACAAAATGCTTTACTACTTGAACATAAACTTTTATTTTTCACCAATCGCTTAGCAAAAATTTATATTCCTGCCTAAGAAGAGCAATGGTATGTATGTTTTTGGACCAATGGTATGTATGTATGTATGGGAGCTTTGGATATTGACAGATCCTTAACAATATGGATGACCGGATGGCCTAGTTGGTAGTGTGTTAAACTTCAACTGCCACCAGAAACTCTGGGTGTTTGTAATTGTCTGTGTAACAAAAACATGTACACTGGGCATTTATAATAGAATGGTTGCACACAACCCCCTCTTTCATTCCAACAAAATACACTGCATGAATTAATAAAAATCTGAACGTACAAAATTTTTAAGAACCTCACATTCCCTTGCCGTGAACATATTGTTAAGCCAATCGGCAATATAACTGATGCTAGTTCAGGTTAAATGAAAACGAACTATTTACAACATTTCATTTGATCTGCAATTATATTTATTGTTTCTTAAAAATCATGTCTCTTTAACTTTAAATCATAAGTGAAGTGAAAACTCTGTATTAGAAAATTCACTCACATCTCATCTTATGCTGTAAATTTTAAATTCTTACAAAGAAGACTTAAATTATTTCCATATACCAGGAAGACTAGAGACTGGCTCTCATGTATTACGTACGATTACGTAAGAAGTCACAAATTCTATTTCTAATTAATATTACCAACTGTTCATAATGCATACATAAATACATACTATATCTATGTACATATGTTTGTTTGCTCTTAAGCTCATACCTTTCGAGTAAATCTTGTACAATAAAATACTTACGTCAATATCGTACAATATGAAATAAAAAATGTACAGTAAAGTGAAATAAAAACGATCGAAGACTATTTCTATACTTAATAAAATAAAATTTTTTATAAATCAGATATTTGCTGGACAGTGGTAATGTAGTACAATGACATTTAATAAATCTAAAGCTTCTGAAAATAGGTAGGATAAGTCAATCCATAGATTATTGAGAACATTCTCTCGGTAATAACCTTCACAGGTTCTCTACTGTCCCACACCGACGAACTGCCCCAAATTATACCGTCAGGTCTAGAAATTATGTCATTGTCTAGTACCTTATTCAGCTATCGGCAAAATAAGAAAGAAGAATCAGGAAAACTTATTTAAAAAAAACGAACTGGAAATGTTTGTATTGAGAACAAGGAAAATGGATACTTTATGGAACCTATAATATTAAAACCATAGCCGAGTCAACGTGAGAAGCTCTATTAATTATTGACCGAAAATATACAATCCAAAACACCTACCACCACAAAGGCTTCACGTCTAATAAGCCAACATTCTACCTACTAGACTACAGCGATTGGAAAACTATTCTTGTCACTAAAAGTCGATAAGCCCTCAGCTAAGAAGAAAGCTCAACGTGAATAAATAGGACAGAAGGATAGTTTCGGCTAACTGCACTGCATATTGAAAGTGAACCATGGCCACAAAAGCTCAAGAAATCTAACAAAAGTTTTACGGAACGTTATCTTCATGCCCTATGTTCCTTGTAGGAGTACACAATCATATAAAATTTTGTTTTACAATTCACAATTCGTCATAGTTGCACTAAACTGTACCGTAAACGTACTCTAAATACTTATTTGCAATATTTTGTATGGCTTTTCCTACTCCTAAGTACATAATCTATGTTGGATATACTTTTTGGAAAGAAATATGAATTCATTTAATTTCATTTCTTCAAAACCCTACTGATGCATGTATGGGAACATTTAATAAAGTTGTACATATATTGATCAAAAATATTGTTGAAAACCATAATAATAATTACTATGATACAACTTCTAACTAAGGGTCCTAAGAAGAAGAGTTTTTCTTAGAAACAAAAAAATGAAGCACAGTACTAAGCGATTTTAAGTTTTGAAGTATGAGGCAATTTTGTTCGATATAATTATAATAGAATCTGCATTTCTGAAGGGGGATTGACATCACGCAACAATATTGGTTGTGGAGAGCAAATATTACTTTAATTTCGATATCTTGATGCACGAATTCCAGGTCAGACATATTCAAACGTAAAATGAAAAAAAATATTTACTGGTCGACTTCCTCTCAGCAGATTTCTGGCAAAAAACTCTGAAAGTAAATCAAACTGCTATGAAAAGTTTATTAAGACAAAAAATCTATCGATCGAAATCGACTATAAACTATAGCTTTCGCCACTCATGTATAAAATTAACACACACAACATGATTGGTGCTAGAAACTAGGTCGTAATCCTGACTAAAAGTTTATAATGACCAATTATGTACATATGTATAGGGTGGGCCATTTAAAAGTTCAAATTTAAAAATGCAATAAAACAAAAACAATTTGATGTTTTTTCAAATTTTTTTTTTGTTGTGAAGTACAATTCTTCCGGTTAAAAATGGAATATTATTTCATTCCGCGGCTGGCCTCACAGTAGCTCATTCGATCAGACCAATTTTCGTGCACTATTTCGAGTGTATGGGGTCGTATCCCGGTAATGGCATCACGAATGTTTGCCTTCAAATGCCCAATTGTCTCTGGTCTGTCGGCATAACACTTTTCTTTAACGACGACCCACAAAAAATAGTCCAGCGGTGTTAAATCGCAGCTTCTTGGTGGTCAATGGACATCGCCATTTTGGCTAATTAAACAGCCATCAAACGTTTTATGCAATAAATCGATTGTGGCATGAGATATGTGAAGTAATGTGTCCATTGCAACAATACCATGAAGAGGGGGTACAAAAAAAGCGGTTATCATGGTTTCCATTCACCGCAATGGTTGCACCGTTCTCATTTTCAATGAAATATGGACCCATGATGCCTCCGCTACACAAGCCGCATCAAACAATCACTCCTAATGGATGCATTAGATTCTGTAAGGCTACGTGTGGGTTTTCTAAGCTTCAAATAGGGCAATTTTTCTAATTAACGTACCCACCAGAAAAATATGAGCGTCATCCGAAAAGCTGATTTTTTGGTTCGACATCAGAATGCAGTGTGCCCATCTAGCGAACAAATTTCACGAACTTTAGCAATAAACTTGCGAATACCGGGCACTGTTGATCCTTCTCTGCGACCAAAGTTTGTGCGACATATTCGTGCAATTTCCGACCAATTTTCTTTGTTTTGGATAGAAATGTCCAAGAAATCCCAACGTTGCTCAAGCGTAAATAGATTCATTACGTTCAGTGGAGATAATATACTGAATTTTGTGACAGAATAGAATGACAAAAGTATTGCCAGATTCGAAATAACCGATGGTACAAATTTAAATCGATAGATGGCCCACCTGTAGGCCACGGAATGCTTAGGCATCCAGAGCATCCTTTTCGTATTTTTAATAGGCAGAGTATATTTTATATATACATAATTGGTCATTACAATCCTTCAGTCAGGATTACGACCTAGCTTCTCACACCACTTATGTTGTATGCGTTAATTTTATCCATGAGTGGCGGGACCTACAGTTTAAAGTCGACTCTGAACGACAGATTTTTTGAGAAACTTTTGATCGGAATTTTATTTACTTTCAGAGTTTTTGCCAGAAAACTGCTGAGAGTAAATCATTTGGGTTTGAACCCGGGTCTTACGTCTAATAAGCCAACACACTACCCACTAGACTACGTCGACTTCATATTTTATATATACCTCTGTAATTATTTCATGTATTACGGTGTTATTTTTACACCAAATTTGTTAATAAATGTTATGAAAATGTTTTTCTGTAGTTTAAAATTTCACATTTACATTCTGCTCATCTAAGTTATATAGACAGGCATATTTAATGCATATTAAAATCAGTTTTTTTAATTAATGCCACAAAAAAAATTGATTTATGCTGACGTCAGGATCATTGTCAAACGTATGTTTACGATACAAATATTGTGATGAGTATAAACACGCATTAAATTCAAAAAATAATTAATTAAGATACTCTATACACAACCCAGCATTAGCTGACATGTCATTTATTTAATAATTGTTATCCTCTATTTTCGATTCTTCATATCAAATTCTATACTGAATTCATTAATAATAAAGACCATGAATGTTTGTCTGTCCACTCGCATAAAGTAATAAAATGAAAAACAATTATTCTTTGTATTGTCACTCAAATGGCATGAAACAATTAAATCTTTTAGAAAACTTATTGGCACCTGATACGCTTGATATTCCTCTCTAATTTCTGTTGGTGGTGGAGATGATTTAACGTATTTTGATTTTGGTTTTGATTTAGTGGAATACAAATGTATATTTTTATGTATGTTTTCTTCTCTTTTCTTTTTGGTTTTAATCATTAAATTTCTTTTCACCATTTATATCAATATCAATTAACACCATTTGATGGCAACTACACCATGGTAAAACAGCAGGGACAATAAGAAATTAAGAGCAACAATAGGGCAACAAAAATGAAAAGAAAATAAGTCGAAAGAAATGAATAAATCCCCCAGCCACCATCAACACTGTCAACTGCAACAACTACAACAACTATAACAACAACAACAATAGTATCATTTAAGTCAATAAAAGTATAAACAAAAAAATTAGAAAAATTGACAGATAGAAATGTATGTGACTCACTTATTAAACACACAGCACTATACATGAAAACACCTGTGGCTCAAACGCGTTTAGACGACGTTTAATATTGTATCGGCGATTACTAAAGCCCGGACAAGGTGGGATTAACCATTACATGCTTTAATGCTCAAATGTCAAAAGAATACAAATGAAAAGAAAAATCGAAATAGAAACAAAAACTGCGGTATTAAGAAAGACAACAACAACAACAATATAAGAAAATAATAAAGTGACAATAAGATCAGTTCGACTAAATAACACCCCACATAATAATGTATGCTGTTGTATAATTATACACGAATGTGATGTGTTAAGAGCTCATGCGCGATAAGCTATCAAATAGATGCATTGTAAAGCAAAATAGTTCAACTGCGCAATATTTAACCATTCAATTCGTCCAGTTTCTAAGATAAAATTATGAACTCCTGCAGATGACGTAACTTTACTAAGAGGGTAAACATCTGTCATTTCGTTATTGATCCAGCAAGTTCCGTGGTTAAATGATTAAAGCGAATGACTTACTACAAACTCGAACAACTCATGTTCGAATCAGGGTGAAAGGGTAAAAAATTCCTACAGATTTTGAATTTTAAAAAATTAAGTCCTCTACATGCCTCCTTTCCCGGAATACCCATAGGCGTCGAAGATAACATCAACGACGGACATTGCAGGACGATAATGAGTGTCAGGCAGCGTTGCCAGATTTTTTTTTAAACTATTTCTGGGAAAATAAAACTTTTTTACAAAAAAAAAACTTGTTTTCTACAAAAGTACCAACATTTTTAAAGGAAATTCCAGAGCCCGGTGGCCTCTGTTGGTGTTTTTTTGCGTTTTTTGTCCGGGACTAACAAAATACACAATATTTTATTTAAAAATGTAAATATTTCCTGTTTTAATGCTGAATTTATTGAAAAAAATTTTGAATTTAATTTTGTCGAAAAAACTTGTTTTGTTAGAAAACAAATTTAATTAAAACTTTTTCGCATCTCCAAAAACTTGAAAAAAAGAGAAAACTTGGCAAATGGAAACGCTGGTGTCAGGTCTTCAGAAAGAGTTGGGCTCAATGACCATTTCCCAAATCAGTACTTTGAATACAGTAATCCACAACATTTTCATAGAAGATGTTATTTTTGGGCATAGATAATTGGCAACCCTGTCATCCTAGAACCTGCTACTATAGACATATTAGCTGCTTAGCTGGAAGAGAATGTTTAAAAAAGAAAAGGAATTAACAAAAATAATTGTTATTCAGCTAAAGAGTAAAACCAACAATGTTTCCTTTGGGATAGGTTAGGTTTGAGGACGTGTACTTGTCTTTCGGACATGTACAATGTACAATACCCACAGGTCAAAATAACCCATTGTAAATACGTCCTAGAGGAGAGAGAGGCAGAGAATAGTGAAGGAGATATTGAAATTGAAAAAGGAGAAGGAGAAGAGCTAAAAAAAACAGGTGAACCACAAACACCCAAGAGAGCGCAACTACAGCCTTGATGCCCTAGCACTTCTCAACCAGCTCAACCTATTTACGAATCTATGGAAAGCCTTAATGACGGCTCTCTACAAAGAGTCTACACCTTCCAAGAAGTCCTCAACCTAAACCTACTAAGGGCTGGACAGTTGCAGAGGAGGCATTCGATACGTTCCAACTCCTGCTCGTCACAACATGTCCGGCTTGGATCTGTTCCAGATCCTTGTCAGAGATCTAATTTCGCAGTGCCCTGTAATAAAGGCAATAACTAGTCTCATTCTGACCTTATCTAAGCCCAGCAGCAAATCTGATCTATAACAGTCCATAGACACCTAGACACTTAACATCCCGATCTATTCCCCCAACGCCTCTGCTCTTTCCTCCTGACCCATCCAGTGATGACGCCATAGGGGTGGCAGATTGGGAGATCAGCAGCAACTATCTAATCTAGTGAGAGCATCGTTTGAGAGCACCTTTAATTAATCATAAATACGGAATTTGAAAAGAAACCAAGATGAAGCTCTGCAATTGCTCTAGTTGGTTTGCAATCGAAAATGGTTTGATTGGTTCAAAAAAAATGATTTCAAAATAGAAAATAACGAATCTTTTAAAACAGAAATTTCAAAACATTTGCAGTATTCTTTCATAAGTGAGGAAATTGAATATAATGTGAATTGAAGACGTTTAAAGACAATTTGCCATTTCCAATACATCATAAACAGAAGGAATTGGATTGATTGGACGAGGAAAATTTTTTCATTTAAGTAATTCCAAGTGCTAGAATTTATATTCGAAGCCAGATCATGGTTTGTCCGTTGAGCCAGCGATTTTGAATTTATTGAAACCAAAATACTGAATAAAATTTGGCTACATGAACTTAGGATACATTTGAGGTGAAGCTGAATATGAAAAGAAATACAAGCGCATTATTTCTCTATAATAATGCTTAGGTACATTTTGCAAGACCAATTAAAAATTATTTACAAAATAGTGACAGGAAAATTTTTTCTCAAACGCCTTCTAGTCTACATCTCATTCAGTACGGATACGGTTCAGTATTTCTATTAATTCGTAATTAGTCTGCAAATACACACATACATACATGCATGATTGGTCATTACAACCCTTTAGTCAGGATTACGACCTAGCTTCCAACACCACTTACATATATTGTGAATGTTAATTTTAACCATGAGTAGCGGGACCTATAGTGTAAAGTCGACAACGAACGACAGAATTTTGTGGTATATTATTTACTCTCAGAGTTTTTTTTTCAGAAATCTGATAAGAGGAAGCGCCTGAATAAATATTTTTTATATTTCGTTTATTGTTAGAGATGTCTGACCTGTGATAAGCACCGTGGCCTCACGTCTAATAAGGCAACATACTACCTACTAGACTACGATGAAAGAGAAAGGAACTAATTGTGCTAAAAATCCACTGAAAGAGATTCTATTGTGATTGACCACGAATCAATTTCTAAAAAACGTTGCAAACGACGACATATATTCAACATACCCCTACAACAGAAAACATTGAATAGTTTACAAAGAAGTGGGGAACTTTAGTCCATACAAATTGTTAATATTAAATGATTTCTAATGTTGATGTTAATGTCAAGGCAAAATTCTTACCACTTAACAAGGATATTTAGGCTTTTAGTAATATTTAAGAAATTCAAAACACCAATAACAATAGAAATGAAGAAGAAAAACAAAAAAACAAGAAAGGAAACTTTTATGGCCATCATTTAAAATTCCAACATGATGGTGACTACGTTAAAATTCATACAAAAAGAAAGAAAGAAAGGGAAAAACTATTAAAACTCAAAGTCATTGAAGTCATTAAACAGAAAACAAAAAAATCCACAAAATTCTATGTTTAAGAAATCTAAAAGCAACAACCACAATAAAAAATAAGAATATCACCCCCAGATATTAAAATTTTGTTGCTTTTGTTTTACTTTTTAATTTTTTGTTGAATCACGAACACCTGATGTCTTTATATTTGAAAATATATTACAAGTGAAACAGCCTGCAAACAAAATAATATTTGAGAAGAAAGAAAAAATAAAAAAATGATGGTAAGTAAGAGGTAACAAACAAGCCATTGATAAGCATTTAAATATTCGTATTAAATTGTTTGAAAGAAAAACCTAGACATGGTTACCATATCGCAAGATAAACGATTAAAAGGAGGAATTTTCACAAAGAAAAGAAACGCATAGAGGTTTCCTAAGGTAAGGAAGCATCTTCATCTTATGAGATTTATGTTGCTTAGGCGCCTTCTCAATAACACACGCCACATAAGTGGTGCTATTGTATGTATGTAAGTTTTAGAAATCTCTGCTGCTAATGCTATTGGGACTGACTGACTATGCTTTATAAAAGTTTGAAGCACTCTTGAATAAATACCTGTAGTGTTTGGTAACAGTGCTAGATACTAGCTAGCTTTCACTTCCATATTACATATGGTTTAAAAATTCTAAGCTTCGTTCGCCAGAATATTTGTAGAATGATGTTTTCTGTGCTATCGAGGATGTATTCTTTTGACTTTAGCTGTTTTGATAATTCTCTCAACTTCAACTGTGCACTCCCGTTGCCAACAACGATATCACCTATTCCGTCTTATAATTGTGGCTTATAATTGAGCTATTATGGAATTTTTCTCAAATCACCTTTGGCTAGACATTTTTTGTCATTGAATGTCTTATGCGGCAATACAGAAACATAATCGGCATAATCAAAAGTCTTAAGCGATAGGTTTGGTTATAAGTTTCCGTTGCAACAGCGATATCACCTATTCCATCTTATAATTATAGCTCCTGGTTGGAACTACATATTTTGGAATTTTTCTCAAATCGCCTTTGGATAGACATTTTTTGTCATTGAATGTCTTATGCGGCAATACAGAAACATAATCGGCATAATCAAAAGTCTTAAGCGATAGGTTTGGTTATAAGTTCCCGTTGCAACAGCGATATCACCTATTCCGTCTTATAATTATAGCTCCTGGTTGGAACTACATATTTTGGAATTTTTCTGAAATCGCCTTTGGCTAGGCATGTTTTGTCATTGAATGTCTTATGCGGCAATACAGAAACATAAACGGCATAATTAATCGTACAGTAGTAGTGGGGAACTCTGTGCAATTTCTCTTCCCCCCGTAATCTAAACAACAAAGTGTCGCATAACGTATACTTAATATGAATTTCTAATAATATTAAGTATACGTAGCATACCAATATGTAGCGAATATAACTTTTTTATTTTTTATAGCGAGCATGTGAAGTTGCCGTAATCTAGTAGGTAGTGTGTTGGCTTATTAGACGTGAAGCCACGATTGAAATGAAAAAATTATTTCTTCGGCGACTTCCTTTCAGATTTCTGGCAAAAACTCTGAGAGTAAATTAAAAAATGCCATGTGTCGACAAGTCGACTTTAAACTGTATCTTCCGCCACTCATGTAAGAAAATAACGTACACAATCTAAGTGGTACGTGAAGCTAGGTGGAAATCTTGACTGAATCGTTGTAGTTATCAATTATGTATGTATGTATGTGCATCCAGTACGTTGATGAAGAATTAAGATGATAGACATAATCTTTATTACAGCAAGGTATGAAATTGCTAACGGCTTGTGAACAGAGGAACTGAGATATCTCTACCCTTGTACATGG
The DNA here is from genome assembly GCA_927399465.1 of Sarcophaga caerulescens. NCBI lineage: Eukaryota > Metazoa > Arthropoda > Insecta > Diptera > Sarcophagidae > Sarcophaga > Sarcophaga caerulescens. Next base: position 48,137,537 of record OV656872.1, on the reverse strand, counting down.
TATTATAGAAGCCAATGCACCCATTAAGAGCGACTGTTTGGTGCGACTTGTATTTCTTTGAAAATGAGGACGACGCAACCACCTATCGTACCATGATAACCAGACGTCGGCACCAATGCTCTCAAGAGCCAAACATCTTCGGCTTTTTACACACATAGGACACGAACATCAACAATATTCGTTAAAATGAGCGTAAAAATGCATTCAGTTGCTTGTCAGCATTCAGTGAAGCAGGTTCTCGTCGCTTCTTTTTGAAATTTTTTTGTGTATCAATTATACACCCAAAGAAAAATTCAATTAAAATGTGAGGAAAAACTGGGAAACATAATTTTTTTGCTTTAAATATATTGAATTTCAGGTACCTGAAATATGTAATGATGACTCTTGCTGCGAATCCATAAAAACTTGTTCGAAAAATACCAATGGCATTAAAAAGCATAATATTTGTTCGAACACTGTTTGAAACAAAAATTAGTAACAATTTTCCTCTGGGTTATACACATGCTTCTCACAAATACACTCACATTTTATCATGTTCTCTTTGTGCCGACGTCTGATGATAATCGATGTTTTTGTGCTCGCTCTTCATGGTATTGAATCAATACCAATCATTCACCAATACCAATCAATTAATACTATTAATGCGAACGATGTTTGGTTTCAACAGGATGGTGCAACTTGTCACACGTCTCATACCACAATCGATTTGTTGCGTCAAACGTTTGAAGGCCGTTTAATTAGCCGAATGGTGATGTATCAGTTTGTTCTCTTAGGATGAAGAGCAAGACATTATATTGCAGAAGATTTTTTGGTTCTCAATGACTTTCTTCAACAAAATGTCTAAAAACCTTGCCATATTGTTTCTTTTGTGATACATTGCCTTGAAAATTTTTATTTCTGAAGATGAAGAAATCAAATTTATAGGACGTTTAGAATTGCATCAATTAATAAAGGATTTCAAGAATTGTATCAAAATTTTCAACATCCTTAATGAACTGTAGAGTACATCAGCACTATTTTCCATACGTAACTAGTTATTTACGCCAATCCTAAATTGATAGTTAGTTATTAGCATGGCTATCTTTTTATTAAATTTTTTTAAAACATTTAGTTCTGCATTAACAATTATACTTTAGTCCCTAAACAGAAAATCTATCGTACTTTTGCTTGTCTTTGAACTTTAACGCAGAACAGCAGACTTCTTTTTCCAGCCAATTAAAAACTTTGGTAACTCTAACTTGTCAGCCCTGGGGGAGAAAAACAATTAATGCAGATAATTTACAAAACTTTTTCTATTTTCGCTCAATCATTTCTCGTTTATTTTTATGTTTTTTGTTGTTTTTCGTTAACAAATTGTTATTTTCGTTTGCTTTCTTTATATTTTTTGTGTAGCAACTTTGCTCTTAGCTTTTAGGCAATTTAGTATGAACTTTTCAAACCCCATTGCATTTGTTGCTTCAATACACATTTTGTTAAGGCCGACAGTGGCATACAAACGTGTATTTGTGCTTGCGTAAGTGCGGTGGACTGGCATCTTACCTTCTTACCAACGCAACAATTTAAGTGGTAAGTGCGTATGTTAACAAGTAGTAATAATTTATGATTCCTTTTCCGTTTTTTCCTTTTTCATGGCCTACAGTTTTTGGCAGTTGGTTTCCTACAAAAAAAAAAATTCTTCAATACTTGTTGGTGGTTTCAAACCACATTTTATTTTCACATAAAACACTTGCTATTACAGTCGGTCAGCCTGTGGCATATTGGCAGCATTGGGGTTACTTGTTGTAGGTATCAATTTGATACGGCTTTTAATGTTAGCAGACATTTGAAAGTTTTTAAAAGGAAAACTCAAATGTACAGAAATAAACTGAAATATTTCATAATCATTTATAACGGAATTTATAATATAAAGCATTACGTGTTCTACTGACACCTGTTAATAAAGTTACTTTGGGTTGAGCTGTTCATGTTAGAATACTTGTAAAACAAGGTTTTTGTATAAAGGACACATAATATGCTATGTATTGGTAAAACTTATAATAAAATAAATGGTTTTCGTGCATCATAATTAAATTCTAAACGGGAACAATAAATAAGAAATAGGCATCTAAGGCTATTTATTTAAACAAAATTGAATTATTTGATGTTTATTGTTAAAATTATTATTAAAATTAAAATAAATCATTACAACTGAACTACATACATAAGAAGCCAGTTAAAAATGTGTACGTGTAACTTAATATTCAGTCGTTTTAAAATTTAAATATTAAGCACCCTGATAAGGACGAAATAGGAATACGTAAAAAAGTCCACAAAAATTGTGGATGAATTCAAAGGGTAGTTAAAGCGACGTGGTAAATATTTCGTGCATAAATATTTGAGTACAAAGTGGGTATGTTCAAAGTGGGTATCATGCGAACCCACACACATACATAATTGGTCATTACAATCCTTCAGTCAGGATTACTACCTAGCTTCTCACACCACTTATGTTGTGTGCGTTAATTTTATACATGAGTAGTGGACCTACAGCTACACCTTACCATCTGAAGTTTCATAAAAGTCGTTGTTCTCATCTAATCATCTGAAGTTTTGTAGAAGTCGCTTAAATACAACAGATATTCTAAAAATTTCTTGTCTCATGCCACATTGATTATTTTCACTGTAATGTGTCATCGAGATCAGCCAAGTATTTTGTTAAGGATAATGTTTTAGGATATTCTAGGAGTTTTTTTAGTTAATCTATGTATCCCTTACAGTCATCTATGTACTCTGCCATCGACTCCATTTTTGGAGAGTATAGACATCGTTTTATGCATTCCTTATGTATTCATTATGCTTAGGGAATCGGTACTGGCGCGACTCCCCTCGAGCTCTTTTTTTTCAGATACGATTACACCGATATAGATACGATAAAGGAAATATAGAAAAACACTTATGTAACAAATTTCAAAATATGAGGGTGGCGTTCAGACGATATACTAGCTCAATAACAACAGCAGAAATGATCTATCGAACTTTACCTACAAGGAATCCATAACAATACATATAAAATGTTGGAAATGAAAGTGGATCGGCTGTACTATCAGAAAGAATGGAATGGAAAAAGAGTGGAATTATCAAAGCCCAAGAAATCGTGGTCGGGCGAAAACACATACAGACGTTCAGTACTCCGAGTGCTAAAACATAGAGAAGAGACGAAAACAATATAAGCAAACCTTGTAATATGAAGATGTTGAAGCCATATGCTCCCTTAAAAATAACAATAAAAATACGTTAATACTGAATTGTCCACATGTTGCTATACGACGTATACTTAATATTATTAACAATTCATATTAAGTATACGTCATGCAACAATTTGTTGTTTAGTTAGTCTGCCAATGTTCTTCTACTCATCAAATAAAAAAACGCATCATAATTAATTTTGGATTTACTTAAATCCCATAAAAAGCCAACAACTAAAGCATAATAACTGCTGCACAATTTTAATTAACATCCTTATCTACACTCACAAAAATGATAAATAAAGAGGAGCAGCCAAAACCAGAAAAGCAAAAAATGTAAAAATAAAAAACCAAAAATTTTGTTTTGTTGAAATCAGTGTTGCCAAGTAGGTATAAGGAAAAAGGATTTCATTGGAGGTATTTGTCCGTTAAAAAAATAATAATAATACGCACTATGAGGTTTAAATAGAGTGAAAAAATAAAAAATTTACACTAACTGCCGTGATGAAATGGTGTAGTGATTAAACACCGAATATAACCTTTTATTTTCATACTATTCAAGATAGGACCAAGCTGCCGGCGAAATTCAATACCAAGCTTACAAATTTTACTTCTACTCTTTTTACTTATTTTTAGACTGAAAAGAAATCTTTTATTGTTGATTTTGCATAAAAATAACAGTTTATTCCAGTTTTTACATCGTAGATGTGCTTGAAAAACTTCAAAGGTTTCCCTAGAATCTTTCTTGCTACAGGAGCTCTAAGCTGTGTGAAGGGTCCGAACTTCAGTAAAAGCTCGATATATAAAATTTAGAGGATGTTCGTGAGATTAAACATCATTTTAAACCAGAATCAAAAATGTTGAAATCACAGATTCTTAAAGGTATAGTTGCTGACAATTTTTTGTACATATTCGCAGGGAATTAAAAAAAAATTCCTTGGCACCTCTGCCTCATTCTAAAGTTGTATAGTATTCTGGGGGATTATAAACAAACTTTGTTTTTTGGAACTTTGTTTTGTTGTTTCCATTCACAATTTTGTGTTGGAGTTTATATTTCTATTTTTTTTTTTGTTGTTGTTGTTTTTAAAATTAATGCTTATGCAAAAAAAAAAACGCAAAATGAATTTCATGTCTATTAAATTATTCAAAAACCATTAAACAATAACGAAAAAACTGTTTCATGTAATAGTTTTTACTCCCAAACGAAAGGGTACCAAAAAAGATTGAAACAGAAATTATGAAATTGTATGCATTGGTGGTGGGCTTGAATAGGGAATCAGATGCTGCCAGTGGAGGCAGTAAAATAAAGAACAAAATAATTTAATAATAAAATAATTACATAATAATTGATGGAAGTGTTTCAAGCTAAAATAAAAAATATGTGTCTAAAGGCACAATTTACAGTAGAAATATGTTCGATCATATATATATATTTATGCTTAAACTTTGAAGGCATTCCATATTTTGGATCACAACTTCATATGGAGCACTATGGTAAGCAAAGGTTGCACCACAAAATTAATCTCCCCTGGATCAAGGGTAACAACATCATGCATTCTAAATTAATATTAAATCGAAATAAATTAAACAAGGCATAGCTGTAAGGACATCTATGTATATTATGACGTATTACTTCAACAATATGTTATCCTAGAGTTTATCTAATGTAGCATAGCAGGCTGAGTTGGAGATAAACCAGAGGCTGAGTTGAAGATGCCAAGACAAAAACATTACATACTAACAAGCAGGACTTTGATTATGTACAATACTTCTGTTATTCAGGACTATCAATATTATGATTAAAATTTTATAACAAGGCTACAACAAAACCCTGGTTATTTTGAAATCCATTTGGAGTGAGTTAACGCTTTTTAGGCGAATAAAACTTAAGGCATTTAATGCTGACATAAAGTCAAAGGCTGCAGAACATTGAATGTTGTATTCTGAAATATCCAAAAGACATCAAGTGGAACTGAGCGTAACTTCTGTTCGAATTTAATTACAAATAGTAGCTTATAAAGCAAGACTAAACAACTAACCGTTGCAAGTGATATTAAGAAACATAAGTGGAACTGGATGAGCCATCTTCTATGCTGAGCTCAAAATAACATCACCAGTAATGCAACCAACTGATATCCACAGGGAAAACTACGCGTAGATACAGTAGCGAGAAAAAAAATGCAACGCTATGTTGTATGATATTCAATCGAGGCTCAAAACTTATAACGTTATCCAATTCCACCCCACTTTTGTTTTTTTATTCATTGATTTCTAAATTTTAATAAAATTTATCATTAAGCGTTGTTTGCTTCTCTTTCTACTTAATTCTTTTCGATTTATAAAAAAAGTGAAAAAAGTTAGCGAGAAAAAAAATGCAACGCAATGTGGTAAAGGTAAAAGGAGATCAACTAGAGGAATTAAAATAAAAGTTTAGTGAAAACTTTGCAAATTGTGAATTTTAAAATAGAAACAGCTGTCAGCAGACAGCAAATTTGCCATTGTAAGGTATTTGGCAAAAAGAGGCAAATCAATGAATGAAGTTGCTCATCAATTTAATAGCAACAAATCAATGGTTTGTCCGATTTCATCGCGATATCGTCATAAAAATAACGTGGAAAGAAAGAGGAAGTGGTCGACTTCGTAAATCTACTGCCCGCCAAGACCGTCAAATAGTAAAAATAGTAAAAGTTGACCATCGGAAAACGGTAGTAGATATCACTAATTATGCAAACGACCAAAGTTTTGTGGAGCGAAGAATCAAAGTTTAACTTATTTGGCTCTGATGGGTTAAATTACATTCGTTGGCCCCTAAAACAAAGATATTCACAAAATTCTGTAAATAAACAACATTCTGTACCATCAGAGCCAAATAAGTTATACTTTGATTCTTCGCTCCACAAAACTTTGGGCCACTGCTCTTTTGACCAATGCAGATACCGTCTAGCAAAGTCAAGTCGTTTTTTTCTTATTAACTTTACTTATAAGTGACTTCTAGCTAGTAAATTTTCCTCTCTTAATCGGTTTCTGGCTGTGTGGACGCCAATAGAAACCCCTAATTGGTCGTTGCATAATTAGTGACATCTACTACCGTATTCCGATGGTCAACTTTTACTATTTTTACCATTTGACGGTCTTGACGGGCAGTAGATTTACGAAGTCGACCACTTCCTCTTTCTTTCCACGATATTTGTTTGACGATATCGCGATGAAATCGGACAAACCATTGATTTGTTTATATTAAATTGATGAGCAACTTCATTCATTGATTTGCCTCTTTTTGCCAAAGACCTTACAATGGCAAATTTGCTACCTGCTGACAGCTGTTTCTATTTTAAAATTCACAATTTGCAAAGTTTTCATTAAACTTTTATTTTAATTCCTTTAGTTTATTTTTTTTTCTCGCTAAATTTTTTCACTTTTTTTATAAATCGAAAAAAATTAAGTAGAAAGAGAAGCAACCAACGCTTAATGATACCTTTTATTAAAATTTAGAAATCAATGAATAAAAAAAAAAAAGTGGAGTGGAATTGGATAACGTTATAAGTGTTGAGCCTCGATTGAATATCATACAACATAGCGTTGCATTTTTTTTCTCGCTACTGTACATGAAGGCCTCAAATTGGCATTCAAGACATGAAAAAAAGTTAAGTAAATACAATTTCTTTCCCACGATAAATTACGTTGAAACATGTGAACGGCCATTATTACGAGATGTGTTCAATAAATAAGGTGCATTTTAAATTTTTGCGGACTACTTACATTCGATTTTTAATTATTTTTATTTTATTATGTTGGCACACTTTGAACACAGTTTTAGCAATAAAGCATGTTCAGTTTTTTTGTGAGAGGCCTAAGTTATGCAGCCCTTGCGCTGACCAACTTCTTCCTTTTCCCTGATTGTGGTGGAACTTGGTCAGTACAGGGACTGCGTTCACCCGTGGCATCACAACGGGCCGCTATGCGTGCTCAAGTGAGCTTTGTGACATCAGAGCTACCACTCCGACCTAACCTAATCTAACCTAAGTAAGACAAGCCTTTAGCGTGTTTGGCAATTTTCCGCTATCGAAAAAATACGGATCAAAAAAGTTGCATCAAATTTAGTGTAAAAAATTAAATTAAGTGCTTAAAAGCAGTGGCTGGATCATAGATGACGTCATTGAACAATTGCTGTGCAATGGAGATGTGACTTGTTTCTTTTGCCAATTTTCATTAATATTGAAATGAACGTCGCTGCCTCGCGCTTAAAACCCCAAAATTTCCGTAAAAATTGCATGGAATGAGTCAAGCGATATGCGGATATCCACAGCAAATTCTGTAATTGAGATTTGATAATTCTCAATTATCATTTTCTACGCTTTTTTAAGATTTTCATTGGATATTGATGTGCTGTGGCACCCAGTTATTCACATATTTTCGACCTTCTGTAAAAAACTTGTAACACTTGTTAAATTTTTTTCGTCTCAGAGTACTGTCACCGTATTGCCTGAAATCTACTGAGAGGCAGTCGCCGAAGAAATATTTTTTTTATATTTCGTTTTGATGCCTGGCCTGGGATACGAACCCGGGCTTTACGCCTAATAAGCCAACACACTACCTACTAGTGCTAGAAACAAACCTGTACTAAAAACAAATTGTGAATACATTGCTTCATAATATCTAACGACCCTTTGGTCCTCCTAGTATGATTGTTCATTATTAATGCTATTTGCTCTGCGTGATTAAGGTATTGTTTGAGTAAAATTTTTTGTTTCTTAGTTTTCAAACATGGATTGCTTTGGTTTGAATTCAAGCATATTATGGTAGACAATAAACCACGACAGCTCCTGTGGTTGAATCCGCTAATTATTAAATTTTTCCCTTTTCATTTCAATTTTTTCAGCTTAGAATTAATCCAAATGGTTTTTGTTGTAATTTAATAACAACAAGCATTATGCATTCAATTACAAATCCGGCAAATACTAATTAATGTACAATTAAATTAAAAGCTACCAATATACATATTATAAAAAAGTAGCATTCTTTTTCATTTATTGAATAAAACTACCCAGAAATATAATTTTTTGTTTGTATTTGTAACAATAATTGTATTATGATTACATTTATTAAAAATTATGATTTTATTATAGTCTATATGTTTTGCAGGCTATTTTTCAATTCGATTATTTAAAAGCATTTGCATTTGTGAATTACTTTATTGAAGATCTTTTTTCTATTTTTTGTTTCATTCTTTTAGACTGTTTTGTTTTGTTCGCAACTAATAAACTATAATTGTGTTGCAAGTACTGTTGTACTCTATACTATATATGTATACCACCAAATTATACCAACGCGAAACATCATGAATAAACAATTCGACATTTAGAACAAATCCCATATAAAATCGAGTAATAAATTTGCAACAAAAATGACAGAAAGAAAAACTCATACTTTTTTTTGTCAAAATGCAAGCGATGAATAACAGGAGTGAACAATTAACAGGAGTGATTCATTAAGAAATATCTAAATAGAATTGAGGACAAGTGCTGGAAATTATTCTTGGATAGAAAATGTTTACTTTATGAACAAATGCTTACCAGAACGTGACATATATTTAATAGAATTTTTTTGTTGATCAAGTTCCTTGTGATTATATCGTGACAAGTCCATTGCAAGTTCATCACGCATTGTTTTGAAATTTTAAAAATTAAGGCTTTTTACTGGCGATGGTTTAGTTGGTAGTGTGCTAAACTTCAATTGCTGGGGCCGTGGGTTCGATTCCCACCAAAGTCTCTGGATGTTTGTGAGTGTCTGATTGTTTGTCTGACATTTTATGTGATTACTCACAATAGGAAAGAGAAAGTGAGAATTATAACTAAAAACTTAAAAAAAATTGTCACACACTACCCCCTTTCTCTTCTCCTATGAACTATTTTTCCTGTATTTTAATACAATGCACTGCATAAATGCGGGCTATCTTCTCAAACCACTTATGTTGCGTGTGTTAATTTTTATACATGAGTTGATTCCGAACGATAGATTTTTGAGAAACTTTTTAATGGCAATTTTATTATTTGCTCTCAGAGTTTTTACCAGAAATCTGCTGAGGCGAAGTTGCCGAAGAAATATTGTCTTCCTCGTTTTGTTGGAGATTTCTCAACAAGGATTTAAATCGTAACCTCACGTCTAATGTTTCGACACCACTACCTACAAGACTACGGTGACTAAGGCTTCGAAGAAATTTAGGCATTTTTGGGGCCAAATGTCAAAATCCTATGGCAGATGAAATAAAATGTTTACAATATCGGCAACTATAGCAGGGGACGTTCAGTTCATACTTGGAAAAGTCAGATTGATTCGAAAATGGGTGCAATGGAGAAAAGCTGGAAAGAAGTTTAGGCATCGGCACAAAATCGAAAAATATTTAATCAATTTGAGGTTCTATACTCCTTATAGGATAGATGGTAAGGAGACTATTTTTTCTTATTGACTTTTGTAATGCAGTGTAATTTGTAATAGGATGAAAGAAATGTTCCAATTTTGCATGTAATTTGTCAACAAATCCCCTAAATTATGAGGAATAGCCATGGGCCAAAGCTTTTACAACCTTGCCTTGTGCTATGGAATTTTACTGTCTAACTATCTGTTAATATCACACTCTGTACCAAAATGCTAAACATAAACGAATAAACATTTTTGCAACAAAAATTGTTTGAATATCAAATTTGAAACATTTTCGTTTTCGTTTTTCTTCTACGTCTGTTGGAATTGTCATTGGTGACAACGTTTTTTATGGCACAATAGTTTATTCAATTATTCAGGACCATCAACTAAACGATATACAACAACAGTATAGATATGCAAATTCTGCTACTCTCTGACTGATTCGATTCAATTGCAACAGAAATATGTACGTATAGAAATCGTAGAAAAAGCGAAAGCAACAATATAACTACAGATACAGATACAGCTACAGTTAGAGCTACTGTTGCAGTTACAGTTATAGTTACAAATGTGTTGCCACATTAAAATGTGAAATTGTGAAAAGGAATCAAATTTTGTTGTCGAGTTTGTTGTCGTTTTTATTATTGTTTTGTTGCTGTTGTTGTTTTTTCAGCAATAGTAGTAGTAGTAGCAGCAGATGTACTCTAGCACAAAGTCTCGTATATTTGAAATTAAAGAACTTACAATAAAATATACTTCAAAACTGTTGGGAATATATTTTCACAAATACATAAATATTTGCATACACATACACATGTATTACACACATAGAGTACAATACAATACAATTTCATAAAAGTAGAGAATTAAAAACAACAACTGGAAGACACAATAAAGTTTATTTGAAATGTAATTGTAGCTCTTCGAAAAAGAGCAACTGCAGCTGCTGCTCCTGTTAAAGAAGCATTCGAAGTATAGTGACAAAAGCTTAATAATTAAAATATCTCGAATGACACTTCGTTTCGTTCGCATAGCTATAGTTTGAACGCAAATGTTGAAACGGAAACAATAGATTTTAATATTAAAACAGTTTAGAAAACATTCTCGAAGTGTAAATCTTTACGCCACTTAATGCAATGCAATGTCTCATGCAACGCAGAATAATAAAAGCGTTTGGAGTACCACAAAATTACCATTAGAATAGCAAGGATGGAAATAATAGAAAGGGAACTACTTGAAATACAAATTCAATTTATTTATTATTTAATTGAGGACGTAGAAATAATGTGATGATGGTTTGAATGTATTTGAGGAATAATGAATGTGTGTACATGTACGCCACCACATTTAGAAAAATTTTCAACAACTTATGGAGCATAATTTATGAACTCATTCACTGGATCCAATTTACTTTCGCACTTTGTATACGAATAACTGGAATCAATCAATTGGACTGTATTAACAACTGTATTGAATTGTTTGTAGGCTAACTTACATATGGCTTGTTTTAAATCCGTTGTATTACGCCCTAACTTCTCAAACCACACATGCTTTGTGTTTATTTTATTCATGTGTATTGGGCCTACAATTTCTACATCGTCTCGAACTACAGATTTTTAAAAAAGCTTTTTATGACAATAATTTATTCTCACAGTTTTTTCAGAAGACTCCTGAAAAGAGTTCGCCAAAAGGAATATTAAAAAACAAAACAAAAGGGGTTTGCTTGAAAATCAGAGAAATAAGCATTGAGGGCAATACACGCAATGGACGCCACGATAAGTGTGTTGCCGAATAAAACACCAGAAATAAATCCACCACAAACTTCACTTCAGTAAATCGAAATAACCAACTAACTGCCACAGTGAGGCATACTAGGTGTAGGCAACTGGAAGACACTCACAAATCAAGTTGATGATCTTGTTAATCTGCTTGTATTCAAAATCGGCATTATCGTAGATATTAGTAGCTTTCAAAATATAGGGTCTTCCAATAGGGACTTCCAAATATTGACAATTGATAACCGCCATCTTGTTGAAGCTACATCTGTCAAATATCTTTTTATTTATTCAGTCTGTTTTGCCATATCACCGTGAACGTCCATAAACATGTGTCCGCCACCCTTTTTTGGGGATGAATAGGTACGTGAACAAACAAAATTCGTCCACTTTTGGGCGATACCAATCAGCACAAGACTCAAGAGCTCCTAGTCCAATCACTGTTTGTTCTAGATTTTTGACTGGCTGCGCCATCGGTCCATATTTGAACTACAGTTCAATTAATACCAACCTCTTTTGGCCTTAATTAGATAATCCGGATAGCAGCGATATGCCACTTTGGAAATTCTGAGTGACCGATTCAGGCCATGGTGATAACGTGAAGGTGATATGAGCTGGTCACCGAAATCATGCGATTTGAACCCATTCGACTTTTTCCTCTGGGGTTTTCTTAAGTGGCGGGTGTATATGAAATTGTCACAAACCACTGTGCTCCACAAAGCCAATATAACACATGCTATTGGTCAAATTCAGCTAGATTTATGAGCCAGATGAGACAGAAGATTGATGCAAAATTAGACATTTCAATTGTGCTCAACCCAGAGAAGCCACGGCGAATATTGAATCGATGTTATATTCCGCATATAATGGTTGCAATAGGTCTTTCAAAAGAATAACAAATTTTGATGACATCTTACACACATTATTTTATTTAAATTTTAAGATAAAAATCATTTAAAAGGTCCAGTTTAGAGTACTTTTGTATGATTCTTTATTCAATTAAAACAACCTTTCGTTCCTGAGGATACTATTCAAGTCGCAATAATGCAACAGTCCTCATGACTATACAAAGCAGCTCTATGTGTATTTTTTGGCTGATTTTATCAATGCCAGGAGGTTGCTTTGCATGAAGTTCAGCAATATTTTTCTGAATCTTTTGAAAGCGAAAAACTAACTTAACATTTATTACTGTAGAATCAGTTGCATGGTTGCACAAATTAGGGATGAAAATGGTTTTTCAATAATCACCAGATTACTATACGCAGCATTATTTCCTGCTCAGCATAGAGTGACAGGGGTTTTAATATTACTCGTTGCGCATCATACATATTAGTTACTTTGTAATATCCAGATCTTATTTTATGAGATCCGCTGTTTTTCCAAATTCACAAGGTTTTTTGAGTAGTTTCGAGTAGATTTCGGTGCTATTGTCATTGTCTTCAAACTCCACGCCAACAAAGGGAATTCTATTATTTCCCATTTGCAGGGATTTTGAAAGACTTTGATGTGGAAGTCACTGTAGTCTAGTGGGTACTATCTTGGCTTAAGAGACGTGAGGCCTCGGTTCAAACCTCAGGTAAGAGATCCTCAACAAAAGGAAATACGAAACAATATTTCTTCGGCGTATTATTTTCAGTAGACTTCTGTCAAAAACTCTGAGAGTAAATAAAATTGCCATGAAAAAGTCTTCCAAAAAATAAGTCGTTCGAAATCGACTTTAAACTGTAGGTCCCGCTACTTATGGATAAAATTAATACACACAGCATAAGTTGTGTTAGAAGGCAGGTTGTAATTCTGACTGAAGGGTTATAATGACCAATTATGTATGTTGTGTATGTTGATATGAGACTTTTGTGTTAAATTTTAATTTGATTGTTACATTCCTATATCAGTCAAGCCTGCTCGTTTTCATATAGACTACAGTTAAGGGCAAGGCGAACATATTGCTCGGCTTTGGGCATATAATTATAAACAAGAGATAATTAACTTAATATATATTAAAGTGGATTTCGTGACTGACAGAATCAGTTGATATGAACAAACATGTTTTCAGACTTACAAACAGCAGCTTAAATATATATTTTCGGCCTACCACACATAGCTTCAATAATATGGTGTAACAACAAAACTTTCCTACTTAAGTTACCGCAAAACTACGTCGTTTTTGTTTTTCTTTTTTAAATTACTGTACATTAGATAATAAATAATCTTCTAAATTCCTATAAACATATGTTCATACACAAACATGTATGTAGGTGTAAGGAAGTATAAACAATGTTAAACCATTGGATAAACACCATACGCCCAACCAACTTATACGAAATTCTTGCCATCTTTACACATGTACAATAATCTTTAAAATTTCTTATAAGGATACGTACGTACATTACTAGATCCTTATGTCTATGGATAAATGAATGTGAAAGCAACATATGGCACAACGAAACGGAGCAAGAAAAAACAAAAAAATCACGAATTGTGATTGAAAGAAATTTTGTTTTTTGGGATAAAAGTTTATGTGACATCAGGTGAAATTTGATTAGGGTCATCACAACTGAGATTGAAAAAACGTGATAAAATTGTTTATTATCAATGATGTAAGTTAAATGCTTCTCTACTACTATACATACATATATTATGTAACTACTTAAAATTCTTTCATAGTTGCTACAAAGTTAATGGTGGAACGAATTGAAGTTTATTAGGCAGATTTAAGGCATTCACATTTGCTGGTGACATTTCCTTTCTTTTTATATGAAAAAAAATACCATCTGAAGTCTTTAGTCTTTAAGTTTAAAATACTTATTTTAAATGTTTCATCAGATTAATTACTATGTACGATCATAATTAGTTTCTAATTAACACACATATAAAGATCAATTATAGATTGGCTGTTAGAAAATATAAGATTATGTAGTAACTATTGGATTGTTCGGAAAGCAATTATGTTTTTTCTCGACAGAGAATTTAATTCATACTTAAGCCGTATAATTTGTATATGCTTTGAGAGCTCATATAGTAAGGCTTGTGTGTGAAAAATTCCAATTAATTCTACGCAGTAGTTTTTCAATATGATATTTTTTAAATATGGAAACCGATAAGAAGCATATTCGACATATCTTACTGTTTTACTACAGCAAAGGTTAAAATGCTGTTCAAGTCAGAAAGAAATTGACCGAAGTGTAAGGAGAAGGTGTGTTGACAGTACGCCAGAGCCAGAACTGGTTCGCAAAATTTTGATCCGGCAATTTTATTGTCGAAGATGCACTACGTTCGGGAAGGCCGGTTGAAGCTGACAAAGACGCTATAAAGGTATTAGTTGATGGGAACAGGCGAAAAACAACACGTGAGATCGGATTGAGGTTAAATTTATCAAATTCAATATACTTTAATAAAGTATTTGTTTATTATGCGAAAACTGTCTTTCATTTTCACAAAAAAAAAAAGAAATTATTTTCCGAAAAATCCAATACATAACAGATAATTTTTTTTCCTTTATTGAAATGTTATTTTTAATTAAATTCATACATACATACATAATTGAACATTACATCCCCTTTAGTCAAGATTACGACCTAGGTTCTCAGACCACTTATGTTGTATGTGTTAATTTCATATATGAGTGGCGGAACCTACAATTTAAAATCGACTCCGAACGACAGATCGAAGTCGCCTAAGAAATATTTTTTCATATTTCAATTAGTTGCAGACGTTTGACCTGAGGTTTAAATCGTGGCCTCACATCTAAACAGTCAAAACACAACCTACTAGACTTCGGCCATCCTGCAAGAATTGTTGTTTTAAATCGAGAATAAAAATACAATTACTGGCTCACTGGGCCTGTTAGGTTGACCATCAAAAGGTAGAAGTGCTCTATGAACTGATGAGATGATTTTTTTTTTCAAAGTGAATTTCCGTAATTTGATTGTAATTTACCGTACAGATAAGTCAACACAGTTTTACACTCTTAACTGTGAATAACAGCTATATACATATATTGATAGTTCCCGTCATAGCTGCCAGATAAATAAACCATTAAATCGTCAAATATTAGAAAAAAAATCATCAAAATCGTTCATGGAAATCGTAAACAAAAATCGTCACAAAATCGGCATGAAAATTCAGTATGATGTTCGCTAGAACCGACACAATTTCCAGTGTCTTAGCTTCTTAAGACGGTACAGAAAATACATCACTTCATCTAATCTTCTGACTATTTACACAACTTATATCCGAAAGAGAATAGAATACAACTCTCATGTATAGGCCGGTGCCTCAACGTCTATTTTGAGAGGGCGAAGTTGCCCGTTAATGACGGTAGGGCATCGAACTCAATTGATTCATTGGAGCATCATTGCCATATTGTTTGTGTTTCACTGTTCTATCGCTATTATAACGGATTTTGCTCGAGCGAGAATCATGTATTCCTACGTAACACTCGCCTTTCTAGGCGAGCACATACGCATGTGGTCGATTGGCCAGTGAATCGCACACTGCATTACAGACAAAATTCGTTCTTTAGTCAGACTATTCGTATGTGGAACTCCCTTCGTGCATAGGTTGTAATTTTTTGGCTTTTAAGGGATGAAAAAGACATAAGATACAGAAATTTTCATCACTTAAATTTACAATAGTAATAACTGCAAAGTAAATATAAAGCTTAAAATGGCTTTTAATGTACTAAAGTAAAGAATATGATGTAATTTTTAAATTTCTAAAAATCGTCAAAATAAGGGCATGAATCGTCTGATCGTCAATATGATATTTTTGGAGCACAAAATCGTCAAAATGACGATAAATCGTCGAATCTGGCAGCTATGGTTCTCGTGCAGCAAAAAAAACATATTAAGCTTAGAAATTATTCAAATGATTTCTAACAACAGAATAATAGAAAAACTTTCATTAATAATAAATAAAAATGTGTTAGAAAATGTATTAATTGTCATTTATACGTATTTATAATCAATTTGTTGGCCATTAATTTTCCTATGGATATGAAATAAAAAACCAAACAAGTCAATAATTTATTAGGTATGATTGTAATTAGCTGTTTGCAGTTAAATTTGTTGTAATAAAAGAATTATTTTCAATTTAGAAATGAATGAAAATATTAACAATAATCACTATATTTAAAAACGTGTTTGTGTATGTGTGTGTGTTGAATAGCCTATGCTTGTGTGTATTTGAATTTTTAATCTATTAATTTGTTATTGATGTCACTGATAATAATGTATTTAATTATAGTGAATAAAATCGTTACTAATGTGCCAACATGTGTTAAATCTGACACAAAACATACCCGTATTAAACGCACTTTTATAAATAAACAAACACACATATATACACACATATATATACATACTCATATTTATACATATGTATGAATACATATGTATGAAATGAAAGTGTCAAATAATTTTTATTTTACACATAAACACACATTCGATAAATTACAGTGTATAATAAAATTATAACTTAATCTACACCATATAAGTATGCTAATGCTTGTGTGTGGCTGTGTGTGGCTGTGTGTGTGTGCTTAATAAAAACATTTTGTTTATTTGCATTGTATTGTCTCTACAATTGATTAAAGATAAACCGGAAGTATTAAGTACTTTATTATGCTTTATGGTAGTAGTTCGCTTATTTGTTCACAATCGTGTATTTATGTGTGTATTATACATGCATAATTTTGTACGTATATTTGTATATGTATATGTGTGTGCTTGTATGAGTATTTGTTGGGTATTTGATAAATAAATCATTTTGTTAGGGTTTGAATTTTGTTATTATAATTAAATCTAATTAAATCGAAATGCCAATATCTATGTTTATGCACTTAGTAATCATTATTTAAAATTTACTTCATTATTAACATACATATAATACATAAGTGTGCGTATGTGTTTGTGTATGTCATCTATATATGCTGTATGTATTAATTAACAAACCTCTTACACGGCCAGCGGATTAGTGTGTATCATTTACTTTTCAGTTTCGATATAATCTCTTGGTTAATTAATACTATTGACAATGATATATTTGCTTGTTTGTACAATACGATCTTTACAGTTTCACTTTATTTTTGAAATACAAATTAAATATCATATTCATTTAAAGTAGAAATTAATCAAGTTTTTTGATAATTTATGAATGCTGAATGACAGCTCTTAGCTACTGGGAAAATTTTTAATTATATTTCTAACTACTAAAGCGCGATCTTTGAACCGAACTAGACGATTTAACAGTAACAAATCTTATGTCATTAAGCTTAAGATGTTTAGGTTCATAATAGATCAAGCAGTTGATGTAAGTTTCCTATTATGGAACGAGAGTAAATATTCAAAGCCTTTAAGACAGAACTGAAAAATGTAAGAGCCCCACAGAAGATCATATCAATAACTCGCAGCAGCTATGATAGTTTATAATATATGAATCAGATATTACTAATTTTCCTTATTAGAAATACAGTATATAGTAAAAGATTCCAATTCAACATAATAACCGACTTGAATTGTAAGTGATAATTGACAATTATATCACAGGCTTTTTGACATGCCAAACAAAAAATAAAACCTACCAAAGTAGATGCTCTGGAAAAACGCTTTAGAATTCAATTAGATTAGCATAAATCAAAGATTATCTGAATATTAATATCTTTTACAGACACCAGACAATC
The DNA here is from genome assembly GCA_927399465.1 of Sarcophaga caerulescens. Taxonomy (NCBI): domain Eukaryota; kingdom Metazoa; phylum Arthropoda; class Insecta; order Diptera; family Sarcophagidae; genus Sarcophaga; species Sarcophaga caerulescens. Next base: position 48,119,439 of record OV656872.1, on the reverse strand, counting down.
ATGTGGAAGAATTTTAATTAAATGCGTTAAAATGCGGACACAGAAAGCAGTGAACGCGCTCACCTAACTTCAAGGCTTATATAAACATTTTCAAATTCTATGTTCTGTATGATTAGAAAGGACTACTAAGAGCAAAGATATTATCTCCTTATGCGTTTCCCTAACTCTCAAAAACTCATCATATATATTTCAAATATGCATGTGGTATATCAAGGAAATCACATCCTGACTCCTATTCACTGTATATCCGAATTTTGACAGTTGAAGATATAGCTGTTAAATTAGTTGTAAATTTATCAATTATATATTATACATATTATGTATGTACTTAATATGAAAAACACCGATTTTGAAAAAAAATGAGATACGACCTTTCTATATTAAGCCATCGATATGTATGTATGTAACCAGGCAAATATAAGTAAGAAAAAAAACATTTCCGCAATAGCATGAAGTCTTAAAAAAAAATTTCGAATTAATATCGATTGCTCTCATCTTAAACTGGCCTAAATTGTGCATTTTTACCAAAGAATTTATTTTAGTAATAAGGATCCGAAGTCGCCGTAGTCCAGTAGGTAGTGTGTTGGCTTATTAGACTTAAAGCCAGGGTTCGAGCCCCAGGCCAGACATCAAAACAAAATACAAAAAGTATTTCTTCGGCGATTTCTTCTCAGCAGATTTCTGGCAAAAACTCTGAGAGTAAATAAAATTGTCATGAAAAGTTTCTCAAAAAATCTGGCGTTCGGAGTCGACTTTAAACTGTAGGTCTCGCCACTTATGTATAAAATTAACACACACAACATAAGTGGTGTGTGAAACTAGGTCAATAATACTGACTGAAGGGTTGTAATGACCAATTATGTATGTAATAAGGATCCTTTATGGCTAAATCACTTTGTCAATGAGCATATTTAAGCTGTTAACGAATCAAGACTTTCACTAAAATTGATTAATTAATACGGCTTACATGTTAGAGGCATCGTCGATTCTTATTTTTCTCGAAATGAGTAAGGAGCTTTCATTACAATGAGTAAGTACAAACGTAACTTGCCATATAGCAAGTTGTAGACACAGTAATTTCTAATAGACTGCAATTACGATCTGACTGATAATTTACATGTCCGTAAAACAATGTTCATGTCTTGTTGGAATCATAGTTTAAAGTACAGATAAAAGTCTTACTCTTTACTTATATAATTTTTGCAGCACAATTTTAAGGCACAGTAGTAATTCTCTTTGAAAATTTTAAGAGCGCCATGTCTTTGCTTTTATTTTCATTGATGGAAACAAACCATAGGTCTTTTGGCCTATAGATGATGGCTTATTATAATGGACAAATATGCTTTTCAGACTTTAAAGGCGACATAAAATTTTAATCAAATTTGAACACCTATAAGACTGCAATAAAGCTTAATTGGCTGCAATAGGAATCGAACAATTATATCTTGCCATAAACATACTGTCTTTATCAAATAGACTGCTTTTTTTTTTTTTTTTTGAGGTCACCAATGGAAATCTTTTCGGGATATTTTTAAGCCCATTTGATAAGCTAATAAAATATTCATGCTGCACCTTGTGATCTTTACGAAATTGTGAAATATTTCTCTAAAATATGTACAAAAAATTGGAATTTAATAATTTTTTTTTGTATAATTTTTTTGCTGTTTGACCCAGTTTAAAAATGAATATGTATACAAAGTTATGAGTCACAAATAAATTGCATATATTTGTTTGCCTGAGTATGTGTGCATGTGTTTATGATGTAAATTTTTCATAAACTTTTACTTATTCATGGCAGTTTATTCTTTTTTTTATAATTTTTTTGTTGTTGTTGTTGTTCCTCTTGTTTTTATCATTAATTAACAACAAATGTTGATTGTCAGAGTTTTAAGCAACAAATAAAAAATTACAAAAAAAAAAAATAAAAAAGCTACAGCCGTCCATTCATGCAACAAAATCAAAAGTAGTTTACAGTTGACATTTTCTGTTGCAACATATATGAACGTGAATATTAAAAGTTGAATTTAAACTAAATAAAATATAACGACAACAACAACAATAATAACAATAAAAAAATAAAAAATAGCAGCACAAAATATTATGAATTTTAGTCAATTAAGTGTGTAAATATTTAATTGCATGGAAGTATTTACGTTTCCAGCATTTATGGATCTGTCTGTTCTTGATCAAATTTTTTTCTGTTTTTTAGATTTGTAACAATATTTTTGCTGTTTTATTTATTAAATAATATAAATAAAATATTAAAGCATTTTATATCATGAGAGAGAGAAAGAGTGCTTAATATTTAATAAATCCAAAACCAACGTACTTACTTACAACGATATTTTGTGTAACACAGGATTTTTGATTTGAAATGATGTTATAAGACTACCTGTAAAGAACATTGTTTTATGTGGAAGTAACAGAATCGGTACAACGCCTTTTAGGTGATCGCACACTTTTTCAAAACAAACGTCATCGGTTTTTGGGTGACAGAATCTGTGAAGATCTGGGCATAATGGCGAACGTGACACTAAGGAACCTGGCCGGTTTCATCCAAAGCTGGGGGATGGTTCAAATCCACCACTAACGGCTCATGATAAGGGAGATTACCTTACGCAGAGCAACACAATAGGCCATATGGGCCAATGAGTGAACTTGCCTGTGAATTGCAGGCAATCCTATAACCTAATCTAACCTAAAATAAAATTTGTGGAGATCGCCACATAGTAGCCATTCGACTAAAAGATCAACTGCTTAAATTCAGCCTCTTCAAATGTCATTCGAGATGACAAAAGAATGTAACATTTTTCAAATTTGTATTTCCAGATTTCTGGCAAAAAATCTGATAGTAAATAAAATTACTGTGAAAATTTTCTCAAGAATCTGTCGCTCGAAGTCTACTTTAAACTGTAGGTCCCACCACTCTTGTATAAAATTAACACATACAACATAAGTGGTGTGAGAAGCTAAGTCGTAATCCTGACTGAAGGGCTGTAATGACCAATTATGTATGTAATTTGAAGGCTTCCTGTATTACAATCGATTATTCGTCAAATTTTTGTCAATATTAATCCGCAAGCTCTGCCTTTTAGCTGCATATCGCAAACCTATGTAAAACACTAAAGTCGAGCACATCCAGTATTGTGTTAAATTCCTGGGCGAATTCGAGAATAACTTTGAGTACCAATGGGTACTGAATATAAACTTGTCTAACACCAGTTGGTTAGGGATTGGTTGACTGATGCATTTTACATTCATGTAAATTGCCTTAACTATGTCAATAATTTTTCAACTGTAAACGACTGCAAACTAATGAGACCGCAAAAATTCGAAAGCGAAGTTGTTAAAGGTTTTTTTAAAATCCAGAAATCCTGAGTATAGTCGCGAACATCACTTAATGTATTGCTCGATAATGATAGGAAGGCAATTTATGTGATCTACACATGAGCTGTATTGGCTTATTAGATATGAAGCCTCGGTTGAAACCCCAGGTCAGACATCAAAACGAATACATGAGAAAATATTTCTCCGGCGACTTCCTCTCAGCAAATTTCTGGCAAACATTGGAATAAATAATCAAATCAAAAATTTCTCAAAATTTGTCGTTCGGTATCGACTTTAAGCTATAGGTCTCGCCACTCATGAATAAAATTAACACCCACAACATCAGTAATGTGAGAAATTAGGTCGTAATCGTGACTAAAATGACCAATTATGTATGCATGTAAGATCACCCCCTTTTTGAGATCAGAACGTATGACAGAATTCCTGTCTGATGTTGGCTAAGAACTTGCCGCTTACTATTAAAGTTGCCTTTAAAAACTCGTGGTAAATATTTCCCCTCTTTGCAGTTTTTAAGAAAAGTCTATTTCTTCAGTACCAATTTCTTCCTCGTGGTTTTGCAGACCTAAGTACATTTAGACATAACGCGGTAACAGCATTATACAATGAATGAAATCTAAAACAAAAATATGAATCTACAACACCTTGTAATATTCATTGCGCTCTTCCGATGCGAAAACTTGTTTTTTACAGAGAGCGTAAAGAATAAAACTCAAGAGAACGACAGAAGATAACTCGCAGACAAACATTCTTAAATTCAACTCGGATGTCCTTTAAAGAACTACAATTAATTGCACATGACAGTCAGATGGCAGAGACATTTTGCACAAAGTTGTATAAACAAGTTTGTCCCTATGATATTCTCAAAATTAATAAATGTAGCAACTCTCACAAAAAGACTAAATTTAGAATGGAAGTAAAGCGGCTTCTTACATACTTGAAATTGAACTTAATAACTTAGCCATTTAAGGATATCTTGGAAATCCTTACATTCTCTTCCAGTTATTAATAAATGTTTTTACTTAAACCCTGAGAACATTACAAAGCCCTGTAGATTTAGCAGATAATTATCGATTAAATCCTTTACTTTGCTTTTGGAAAATACTCAACGATAACTAGTGGGTTTTGAAAATTTCACGGGAACTAAAATTTTTTGTTGCCATATTTTCATATCATAATAACAATTAAAGGGAACAACAGCAAAAGAAGGAGACGCAATATTTATGACTTCCATAGCAGTTTGAGGTCATCAGTTGTAAAAACAAAAGAGAGAGAAAGAAAAAAATGTCGAAAGTAAAATGAAACAATACGCTAAAATGACGCTTGGCTAGACAGAAATGTGGCCAACACCAAAGGCTTTTTACAAAATTTCACTGTTGCAATAAATACCCCTGAGTTGGCTTCGTAAGGCATAAGGGAAGTATGTTGCTTAAAACAGATGATGCACTTAATGATAATAATGGCTTGCAGTGTTCACACGCCAAAAAAAGAAAAACGAACACAAGAACATATTTCATGATGGTACCAAAGACTAAACATTGAAAAGAAACAATAGCCATGTTACCAAAGCAGAACTACACTTTTCACTGCATTTACGGCCATTTATACATTTCAAAAACTAAAAAATTGAAATTCATTACATGTTTGCCATTGCAATAAGTACCAAAGTACGAAAGATTTTACATGTTAAAATTTTGTTTGAGAGACAGCACCACATGGGATTTAAAATTTCCTCCTAATGGAGTTCATGAAATATTCATTAGAGCATAGGAGTTATAAAAAAAAAATAATTTCTATACTCCTTCTCTTCGCTTACTGCACTACTGCAGCTATCCCAAAAGTTATGTTACAAGGCCAAGCTGCTGTACAGTGTATGGATTGTAAGTTTTGTTGGCAAACAAACAATACAATATATTTTTAAAAACCATGACTGGTCTTTGTCCTCTACTACTACTACTCATAGGCAGGCAGGCACTTACTTAAACCACAAAGATTGCAGCATCTCGTATGTCTGTATAACATTCTGAAAAATTTTAAAGGAAAACAGTAGCCTCTAGGCTACAGTACTACTAACTATCACCCACAATAACAAATATCACCAAAAAGGACAACAAAAATATGTTGATATTCATAAAGATTTTTAAATTACTTTGTTAAAGAATTTTATAAAGTTCACTAGATTTTAAATGCATTTATTTAATGCATGTGAAATAAACTGACTGTTGACTGTTGAAATACTTTGAATGTTTATGAAAGTTTTTTTTTTATTAATATTGCCAATTATTGTGTAATTTTTCTCTTTCTATTTTTATACTAAAAGCACATACAGTGGATGTGCTAAAATTTTTCGGTTACCATAATACACTCATAACAGAAAATGATTTTATCAATAATTAAAATTTAACTTAAGTTAAAACTACCCGCTTAATGAGTATAAATCAGAATATTTAAGGTATAAGCATATCTGCAGACAATAAAGCAGGTATTAAATGCCTAGAAAGTGATATTTCCAACATATCGAAATATGAAAAAATATTTCTTCGGTGACTTCCAGTCAGCCGATTTTGGTCAAAAACTCTGAAAATAATTAAAATTACCGTGGAAACTTTCTCAAAAATCTGTTGGTCCCGCCACTCATGTATAAAATCAACACACGCAATATAAGTGATGTGAGAAGCTAGCTCGTAATCCTGATTAAATCGTTGTAATGACGAATTATAAATATAATCTCAGAAAATGTAATAAAACTTTACAAAAATCGTGAACATTTCAGAGAAAAAGGTCAAAACCACGCAACTTAAATAAAGTAAGAAAAATTATCGGCGTTTTTATCTTCATGGTCACTTCACTTCACTCTTTTCAAAGGACATTATTGAGACCCTAGTACTCGGGTTGATGTTGTTCTTCGAACAGCATGGATAGATACCATAGAGCGCCATATATGTTGGAACAGCGTCGTAGGTGTCTCTTCTTTTTTGATGGCTGATTTGTGTTTAGATCATTGTGGATAATGTTTCCATCCAAGTGGGTGTTGGGGATTTATTTAAATTTATTTGTATTTATTGTATATACTGTATATTGGTATATGTATATTACGCTAATCCATTCATTAAAAGAGATAAAAATATTTAAATTTTAATTTGAACTCATTAAGCATGAACATTAAATTAAGCAACTGATAAAGATCAAAATATTAAAAATTTAATATTCGTGTTAAAATTAACATTATTTACTATAAACGAACATTTAAATTTAAATAATTGCGTTTAAATAAAACTGGAGTCATGAATTAAATACAATTTATTAAAAGTGTATAAAATTTATCAAATCTATCGTTTTAATGACACAAATGCAAGAGTCCTCATAGCCTTCTCTAAATGCTCAAATCAAATTGAAAAATTTTAGAATATAATGCATATATGAAAAAAAAAATTAACTTTTATTCTCGAACTAGTTGGAATCTTAAGAATTTAGAAAATTATACTTAAATACGACAATTTATCAAATTCATATCGAATGTGTTGAAGTTTCAATAGTCAGCAAAAACTACGAAAATATGTGTGCATTTACGTATATACAGTCTATTGGAATGAAATTCAACCCACTCTACTCAAGATTCTATACAATACGAATGAATGAATGAATGTCTTACTATATGTAATTTATGTAAGTTTTCCACATGTCCTTAGAATACGCAGGGCACATTGTAAATAATACCCGTAGAAATACAAACAACGATTAAACTAATTCATAAGTCGTTAGTCTTTGTCGTCTCTGTTGACATTTGATGTTTAAAATACATGAAAAATGAAAGAAAATAAAAGGCTAAAAACACACACAAAAACTAAAGATTTTCGTATAACAAGAAGAACAGCGCCAGCAAACAGAGTGAGAAATAGCATCTAAACTACATCGAAAGTTCAATATCAGATAAAAATGAAATGAAAAAGAAACAAAACTGAAAATAGTTTAATGTTAGATAGTGAATGTTAAAGCTGGAAAAAAATATACACATACACATGCCAACATACATATGTATATAGCCACCATCATTGGCATAGCGACAAAGAAAAACATTAGTGCCACAAGTAAAAAAATATTTCAAAATTCCCTCAGAAAATATTCGAGCTTTTTTATTCAAAGACTTTTTAATTACATTTCACATTTTGTGCTGTACTGAAGCAAATGGTTGTTGTTTTGAGGCCTTGGTCACCTCAGGTCAAAAAAAAAATGAGAACCAATATCATGAGATTTGATCCCTGAAGTCTTTTTCTTGTGGAGTTTCCTTAAGTTACAGATGTGTGTCAATAAGCTACAAAACACAGTAGCCAATGTGAACCGAATCAAATACAAATCATACATACATAATTGGTCATTATAACCGTTCAGTTTGGATTACGACCTAACTTCTCAAACCACTTCTACATGAGTGGTGGGACCTACAGTTTAAGGTCGACTCCGAACAACAGTTTTAATGGAAACTTTTCATGGCAACTTTATTTATTCACTCTCAAAGTTTTTGCCAGAAATCTGCTGAGAGAAAGTTGCAAAATAAATATTTTTTCATATTTCGTCTAATAAGCAAACACTCTGCCTACTCAAATGCGATCAAACTCAGTCTTATTTAATTGAATATTTCAAATGTTCTACACCCAGAGAAGCTGTGACAGATATTTGAACGATAATAAAAACAACAAAAATTTGATAATAACTTATTGACTACCATATCCTCTAACAAGAGAAGTAAACATTTTACCGTATGTCTGCACTGATGATATTATTTCCGGTGCATAGTTGGATACTTAAAAAAATGTCAAATAATTCTTTGACAATCTGTTTTATTGGATTATATCAAGAAATCGTTAATATTTGAAAAAAATAACATCAGATATATTTAATATAATAAGTTTTACCATCATTACCTAAAAAAAAACTAACAGCTGCACTAAAGTTAACCCTGGAATCAGACTGGACGGTATAAGTCATTATCCTAAATACAAGGGACTGAAAAATCTCCCCAGATGTCACGATAAAAATTGTGTAAGACGGACTCTCTACATTTGTGAGAAATGTTAAGAATATATATGCCTGATATGCCCGAAATGTATGAAAGCATTTCACACATATATTACCATTAACGCTCAGTGGCCACAAATGTGGACGTTATCCCTTTTTGTGTATTTTCATTTTTTTTTTTTTTTGCTTTTTGAATTCCTATTAAAATAAAGTTAATTAATTTAAAAAGAAAACAAAATTTAATCATTTTTTTGTCACCATAAAAAAATCGTCCCTGAAGAGGTTAAAAAGTGTAAAAACATAAAATTTTTTAGACACTCAAAGATTGCTACCTTCTATTGCATTAAGAATGCTGTTTTGGATTAAGTTAAAACTATTTTGGACCTTGGTATTCTATTGGATCACAGACTCAACTTTCGGGATAACATATCCATGATCGTGAATAAAGCTTATGGCATACTTGGATATATGAAACGCTGGTCTAAGGAATTTGTTGATCCTTATTTAACAAAATTGTTGTTTATATCTCTCGTCCGGCCTATCCTGGAGTGTGGTTCTATCATATGGGACCCTGTTATACAGTTCATATAAATAGCATTGAGTCAGTGCAAAAACAGTTTTTAATTTTCTGTTTACGAGGTCTTGGTTGGAACTCCTATGAATTACCGCCATATCGGAGTAGACTAGCTTTTATTAAACTTCCAACTCTTAAAAGTCGTCGTTCCATGATGAGTACTCTTTTTATTCTGGGATTAATACGAAGAGATGTTGATTCGATGTTCCTGTTCAGTCGTTTGAAATTCAATGTTCCTGTGCGACCTACACGTAATATTGAACTGCAATCACTGAAATGAAAATAATGATTCCTTTATACGAGCCTGTAAAACCTTTAATGAATGCTGCCAAGTAGTTGATTTCTCGGAGGGTAAAAATGTTTTTAAAAAAAAACCATAACCATATTTTTAAATAGTTAATTCTTGTTGAATTGTTATAAAACTGTATTGTGTATATTGCATATAGTCAGTAAGGATAAAATGTATCTGTTGACATTAAATAAATAAATAAATTAGTTAACAAACTCCTCACTTTTTATAAAAATAGCACGAGAAGAAATAATTAAAAAATTTTAAAATTAAAGTTTCAATACTTCAAAATGTTGCCAGTTCACCGCGGCGTATGAGTATTATGGTGAAATAAATATTAAGTATACAGATAATAACGTACAAAAATCTCATGTATAGGAAAGCCAAAAGGTATGAGCGTGAAAACTACAACCAGTGCTAAATAAATACATTTTAAGGCACTAAATTTATTTTCATTTTAATTACATTTTTATATGGGCAATTTCGTGTCAAGTGACCCAATTTTTAAAAACTATGTCTTCCGATTTGGACAAGGTTAGTACTATTGGATAGTTGGCCAGACAGAAATTTTCAGCTCTATCAGTCCAGAACTACCGGAGTTAGAGGGGGTCAAAGTTGGACATTTTGGTCATACAGGGTTTTTTTAAAATGTGTGTAACTTTTCACCTATTGGTCCTAGCAAAAATTTTCCGAAGGATATTAGATAGCTATTTTTTCAATCTTTCCAAATATAATTTTTTTAATTTTTAAAATTTTTTTTCTTTTTTTAATTAATTTTTTTTCAATTTGGGCCCTTTTTTTTTTTTTTTTTTGCTTAAAAGAAAGCTTATAAAATTTCCTTTAAGGCCTTCATAATCGCTTAATGAGATGCGAGTGGGATATCTATCAAAAAAATTATTTTTTAACTCAAGAATAAGATTTTTCAATATTTGGCACATGTACCATTTTCATTTTCCCCCATTTTTTTTTTTATGGAGTTTTTTTTTATTTTTCCTTAAAAGAAAACTTAGACCATTTCCTTTAAGGTCTTTGTGGGCACTTAGTAGCAAGAGGCATATCTATAAAAAAAAATATTTTAAATCAAAACCAAAGTTTTTAAATTTTACCATATGCACTATATTTTTTTTTAATGGATGTTTTTTGGTGCAAATTTCATCCAAATCGGAAGACATCGATTTTAAAAATTGGGTCACTTGACACGAAATTGCCCATATGTATATGCCAACTTCCGCTGTCAGTATCAGTGGAATATGGCCTCTGTTAGGAATTCCTTTGACTAGTAGATTGCAAAGATGCCAAAGGTTTAATTTCGTGGTCACACTCAGTGACCAGATGACCAACACCATATCGTGAATAGTTACAATTGTTTTAGGTGCAGGGACCTCAAGCAGCCTTCCAGAATGTCTTATTTTCTTATAACTGTTTTACAATAGAAATTAATTATTTACAATTCCTGATTTGAAGTGTGTTTTTCCCGCATTAATAATGCCTTATACTACATTATACTACTACAAATTTTAACAGAAATCTTGTAACAGATGCGTGCGTTGTCTTTTCAGTTAATTATCACAAACTTATTGAGCTGCACTCGCAAATTTTTTGAGCACTGAATACTGACGTATTTATATTTATATTTCAGACAGGCTTCTTCAGGATATGCAAGGGCTCTAAAAGCTTGATTTGGAAGTGTGTAATGAGAAGGTAAACATAAAAAAACTCAAATTATTTCTTTGGTAATTTCCTTCAAGAATGGCAATAAAATATTTATTGCGAACCGAAGTCGTAGTTTAGTAGGTATTGTATCTTATTAGAATTGAAGCCACGGTTCAAACCCCCAGGCCAGACATCTCCAACAAAACAAAATATAATAAAACATTTCATGACTTCCTCTTAGCAGATTTCTGGCAAAAACTCTAGCAGTAAAATAAAATTGCCATGAGAACTTTCCCAAATAATCTGTCTTTCGGTGTCGACTTTAAACTGTAGGTCCCCCGCCAGTCATGTATAAAATTAACACTCACAACATGAGAAGCTAGGTTGCACTTCTGACAGAGGGTTATAATAGCCAGTTGTGTATACATGTATATATTTCAAACTGTATCTCATAGTAACGTCTACTTAATTTTCGACTTCAGTGTAGTTATCGGTTTGAATCATTATTATTCAAATAGTTTTTTACACTCAAATCACACGTCATATATTTTCTAATAAACGTTTATATATTTATATAACTTTGACTCTTAATTCTACATATGTACAATGTACATACATATGTAAAAATCTCCATAAAAAGTTTTGTTTATTGTTGCAATTTCTAGTCGTTAAAGTTTGTTAAATTCTTTGATGTCAGTATAGACACAATTCTACCAACTATTGCTAACAGAAATGTATGGTAAATAGGAAATACATGTGTATTTGATTGTTAAAAGTAGGTGGATGTGCGTTAAAAACATTGACATTGAAATGAGACTGAATGGTTTTAAGCCTTTCGGCAATAAATGAAATATTAAATGTTTAACATATGAAATAAGTATGAAAGTTCTGTGATCAAATGCTTTAAATAAAATCAATTATTTGAAGACAACATCGATTATAGTATGAAAAATTAAAAAAATCTAAACCTTTATGCATAAATATTAAAGAAAATACATAAAAACTAGTCTTTTTACATATAATTTTACAAAAAATACCAAAAAAAGGACGCATAATCCGTAACCATAAGTGAAAAACCATCTGCATTCGACAACATACATGCAATATTTGAAATTTTCACATACAATGCCCTTGAATGTTAACAAATGTTCAGGTTAAAAATTACTTGAGCTTCTCACTGCTTTTAATTTTTTTCTTTTCATATCAAAAGTTATTGATTGCTATGCAGAATGCTCATATTTACACACACACGCACACACCTGCATTGTAAAATCATATTTTATTTGTGAACGTATGAACACTTCTGTGAATATGATTTTTTATTTGTTAAAACTGTATAAACTTTAAGAAAAATAGTCCATGTGGAATGCACTTTTCACCTTAAAATTCATACGCTCGAACGAACTTTGAAAAATAATTTTCCTTCATTGCTCCGTTGTGTAAACAACTTAAACTTAACGAAAAAAAAAGGAAAACAGCAAAACTATATGCATGCAACTCAGTATACAGTGGAAAGTCAAATAATTCGAAGGCTACAGTAAAGTAAAGCCAAATGGTAATAGATCTACGTACTACAACTTATGGGTTTAGATTATATGAGCACGTTCTGGTAATCGACAGCGGCAGTTATTTAAAGAAAAAAATTAATCTTATGAAAAATGGCAACCCTGTGGAAAAAAGTTTTATGGGTTCATGATTTTCTTAGTTTTTAGTGGCACCACAAATAAACTACCTTAGTGAAACTTTGTCCGGTAGGTAGTAGGTTGACTTATTAGACGAGAGCCCGAGGTTCACACTCCAGCTCAGACATGTCGAACAAAACGAAATATGATAAAATATTTCTAGCAAAAACTATCAATATTTCTTAAATCTATCGTTCGAAGCCGACATTAAATTGTAGTTCCCGCCAATCACAGACAACATGGGTGGTGTCCGAAACTAAGTTGTAATCCTGACTAAGAATTGTAATAAATAACTAAGAAAGTGCATTAAGGTATGGAAATAATTAACTTTCTGTTGATATACTGATGTATGGGTAAAATCTCTTAGATGATCCTTACTTCAAATGCAACAATTATGCTCATTTAGGTACACATTCTTCCAAGAAAATTTTTAATGAAAATTCATTATCAATTTTATCTTCGGACCATTCCCTGAATTGGCTGTATACGCCAGCAGTTGTTTAACTTTCCAGCACAAATTAGACTTTGAAAAATCTGCCATAGAATTGAAGAACATAGTCCCAGTTTGCTGACAACGGCAACGAATTGATTGATTTTGGATCTTCTTTAATGCTTTTCTGTCCAGTCGCTACAGTTTCCACAGCGCACACTGTATGCGCATTATCAGTAAAAGAGTAAACGTGTTGCGAAAACGAATCATTATTATTCGAAGAAACCGAGAATCAGAGACGATTATATACGTCATAAATGGACAAAGCGCACAATAAATTTGTCAAACAGCATTGCTCTGGAGTAAGTCTATATACAAAAAGCCGCTGTCTTTAAGAGTTGATAATGGTTATGAACCTCAAAAAAACACCCATTATTTGAAAAATTTCCGTCGAACCAATACTCGTTTCAATGGAGGGTATAGAGTTTGTTGCTGAAAATGTAAGAAATCAGAGAGTCCTTAAAATACGTAGATTTATGTATATATGTATATAGATATATCACTGAATAGGGTGCATAAAACTAATAGGATGCTAGATTTAGACACGAAGAAATATTTTTCCAAGCTCTCAGGAACATTTTTATGAACATTTGCTTCATAGATGTGTTAATAACTGCACTACAAATTATTAAGGAAGAATGCCGCATTACAAATTAGTTAGGAATGATACCACATTATAAATTATTTAGGAAGGATCATCACATTAATAAGACTAATCGAAAAAAGATTATTTCGAACTAAATAAGTGGCGTTATCGATATTTTTTTCGCATTACCCCTTATGGGAACAAATGACTTCCACTTTACATGATTTATATCTGATATTTTTACATCTTCCTATATAAGATTGCGATGATATCCTCAAATTTAAAGATAGGAAACGCCTACTGAAGGATTCGGTATAATCGAAAAACTTTTTTGGTGACAAATTTTTTTTGGTTACAAATAAATTCACAAATGTAGTGCCACAGCTTTCTTCGATCAACTTGGGAATGCCACTTACCTCGTTCAAACTGGCCATCGCGCGGAAATTCTCCCGGGACGCCAACCTATCCTGGATCAATGAGGAGACCTGCTCCACCGTTAGGCTCACTTGGCCCTCAATGGATAAAAGGCGCACCAACCAGATACTTGGACTTAGTCGTAACATCATCTCGATCACAGTGGCCATGCTTACAGGTCACTGTGTTATGGGTAGACACGCAGAAAGAATGCGACTCCCATTTAACGATTTCTGCCGTGGATGCAGATCCGCTGAGGAAGAGGAGACTATTATCCACTTTCTATGTCAATTCCCATCTCTTGAGAGATGCAGATATGGTTATTTGGCTCTCCAACCCTTGTTAGCTTGACGGAGCTATCGTCCATTGATGTCAAGGACATAGCCTCGTTTATAAAACTTTCTGGCTGGTTTTGCAGCGTGGGGTAGTCGTGCTTTAAATGTGCAACCCTTTGCGCGGACCGATTTCTCCCTCATTGGCTCGGAGGAACTTGGTCAGTACAGGGACTGCGTTCGCCTGTGGTGCCACAACGGGCCGCTATGTGTGCTCAAGTGAGCTTTTGATATAAAACTACCACATTAACCTAACCTAACCTAGTGCCACAGCTTGATACATACATACATACATACATGACCACACACATACATAACACCACTTATGTTGTGCGTGTTAATTTTATACATGAGTGGTGGGATCTACAGTTTAAAGTCGATTCCCAGCAACAGATTATTTGAGAAACTATTCATGGCAATTTTATTTTCTCTTAGAGAAATCTGCTGGTAGGAAGTCACGGGAGAAATACGTTTTCATATTTCGTTTTTAATGGAGATGTCTGACCTGGTGCTTGAACCGTGGGCTCAAGTCCACTCATCCCGCTATACTACAACGACTACAATTTATATAGAAACTATAATTTCTATTTTTGAAATCATCCTTGAGCAATAAAAAATCAGAACAAATTGTTTAAAGCTTGCGGTATAATTGTGTTCTGTCTAGTACTTGTACCAGCATTGCTTAACTGCTAGTAAAAGTTATTAACCGTTATTTTATATTTAATTAATTGCGTGTTTTTATTAAAAAAATTTTTTAATCGACCACTCAAGTAAATGTGTGCAACAATTTGTTTGCAATTTGTTACACGTTTTAACATTTAAAAATTAATTACGCAAAACACAATATGGTTTCTAAAGCTTTTAATAACAAATTATTATTGTGTCCTGTAATTTTGCCTAATCCTACATTCAGCCAGCCTTACAAAAAAAAAAGAAAATAATAACAATAATTTTCGTAATAAACTATTAAAATCTCATCCAATTTATTAACAAATATCCCTAAATGGTGCGATTACAAGCCCAAAACGGATGCATGCTTTTATTTTTATAACTCTTCTAAGACCATTTAGACCTAAAGAGCACATATTCCAAATAGAAAGCAAAAGAGTAGTAATATACGATATATTAACTTAAATATCACATTACACACACTTGTTATTGGTCATTAAAATTTCTGTTTGTACAAAAATTATATTTGGACACGTTCTCTCAATACCAAAATATATGAATGCCTCCGTGCTTGTATAAACATGAATGGAAATGTTTATATGCATATAAGGGATGGGAAATCTTGTAAAATCAGCATGGAGGCAAATATGCTTATTTACTTAGAGAAATTTATAAAAAAAATTAACGAGTGTATTACTAAGAAGAATTGAAGTTGCCGTGGTCTAGTAAGTAGTGTGTTGGCTTATAACACGTGAGGCCTCGGTTCAAAGCCCATGTCAGACAGCAAAACGAAAATTTGTAAAAATCTTTCTTCGACGACTTTCTCTCAGCAGATTTCTGACAAAAACTCTGAGAGTAAAATAAAATTGCCATTAAAAGTTTCTTAAAAATCTGTTGTTCGGAATCGTCTTTAAACTGTAGGTCCCGCCACTCATGTATAAAATTAACACACACAACATCAGTGGTGTAAGAAACTAGATCGTAATCCCGACTAAAGGGTTGTAATGACCAATTATGTATGTTATGTATCTATGTATTATTAAGACAGGTAGAGTTATCTTTCGCTCTGTTTAATTTATTTATTTTTGACATGGCAACTTCTAGAACGTATTGGTTTCTATGTTTTGTTGCCTTTCTATGCAATTTTGTAATTTTTTGTTGTCTTGTTATATTTTCCTTTCATAATATATGCGAATATGGCCCGCAATGTAAAATATCGGTATGATGAAGATCCTCAAATCTCTAATACAGGAGCTATAAAGAGACTACGAACATATTTTTTTTAGTCTAACACTCAGGAGATAACCACTATTCATGCAAAGTATTGCGTGGGAATACAGGAATGAAAGGGAAGTATGCGACAATTTCTTTTTACATACACAGGGTATATACCTTCATCACTTCGTAATAATTCCCAGTTTCTTTTTTCTATTCTGACAACGAAACAAAATATGACAGAATATTTCTTCGGCGACTTCCTCTCAGCAGATTTCTGGTAAAAATTCTGATAGTAAAAAAACTGCCATGAAAAGTTTCTCAAAAAAAACGTGCGAAGTAGACTTTAAACTGGAGGTCCTACCACTCATGTATTACATTAGCACTCACAACATAAGTGGTGTGAGAAGCTAGGTCGTAATCCTAACTGAAGGGTTATAATGACAAAATCATAAATCATAATAATCCTAAACACATGAAATATATAGCCTTCAGAAGGTCAACTATCTTCAGTTTTTTAATAAAAGATCTAATTGCTACCAATTGTCATGAAAAATCTTCTCAAATCTGTCGTTTGCAATCGTGGTTAATCTGTACGAGAAACTATCCTGAATATACATTGTGATTACCCATGAAGAACACAAAAAATTTGATGGTTATTGCTACATCTACAAATGATTCTAATAAGAATCTAATCTAAGCTCAACTACAAACGTACAGTCTTTTCAAAAACTATTTTTAGAAAAAAGCGATTTTTAGAAAAATCGTATTCTACTAACAGCATCTGAGATGTTTTGATTTTTCTACGTGTATACCAATTATTGTTATACACGTAGTAATAGTAATAGTAAATATTACTATTGCCTGTAATAGAGTAAACTATTGCCGACATTTAAACCGGCTTAAATGCTATTAAGCAACAGCAACAGCGACAACCGCACTGGCAATAATATTAAAAAAGCAACAATAAAAATATACAATCGCAGTCCCTTTAACTTGTTCTATTCAGGCACACACATTACATCGCATCACCATCCCTTTTCTTTATATCCCCTGCTTAGACTTTGCAATTTTGCAATCGTATAAGTTTATTATTCGAATCTTTTGGGTATTTCTCAAGTATATTTTACTTGTGGCAATGTGTTTGTGTTTGTGTGCGTGTTTACGTGTGAACGTATGAATTTCAATACTCTTAGGAGTTTAACGTATAAGAGCTTGATAAACACTCCACTATTAATGACAATAAATGACATTTAAATGTTCATTTTCGAAATCTTGAAATACACCCTGATAGCCAACGGTAAACAATGAAAATGAGCTTGGTATAGATTTTACTCAAGGTTTCACGATTAAGCACTTACCGGTGTAGCAATAGTTGTGATAAGTTTTGTGGAAACGTCATCATTAGCTATGAATTTAAGTGTTCACATTTTTAAATACCGATATCATAGCTGTGGGAAGAATTATACAAGAATTCCGTGTAAATATGTGTTGCCAAAGCATAAATGTAATAAAATTTTATTATAAATCCCACAAGATAATCAAATGCATAGATCTTTCAGAAAACATCGCCAATTAACGCAAATTGCTCCTGTTAAATTTGCAAATATCTAGCTCGTCCATATGGTCTTTAGTGTTACAGTCTTGATTTTTCTAGCCTTAAGCCATTGTAGTTTATTCCTGCAATCCTAAAAGGATTCACACAAATTTCAAGTGGTTTCCCAAGTGTGTGCTCAATCCATTTTATTTTCGATAACGCCTTCTACAGTTGATCGCCTAAGTCTTGTTTAGTTTACGTTAAGGGCTGAAATTTCTTAGTCTCATGTTGGGTGCAGTTTCAGCTGATTGCAGGTGACGTGTTATCATTTCCCATGAGTTTGTTCGATTTCTAGTACGCATGAGCAAAGAATGGATACAAATGTGGGACTATCGTGTGTCGTTATTTCCTAATGATATTACCGATCCACCTTAATTTTTAAATTTTATTTATGATGGGTTAAGTTTCCACTGGTTTCTTCGATTTTTGGTGCGTCTGATATTATAGATCCTCCTTAATTTCCAATTTTAATTATGACCTGTTAATTCTTAGAGATGCTCTTTGATGGTGTTGGTTGGTTCTTTTCTTTAAGCACTTCCTGTCCAAATTTAAATAAAACAAAGCTTGTGTGAGATATCATTGAAATATTTTTATGAAAGGCCTATTTATCTGAAAGGCCTATTTATGCCATTATGTCCGGAACATCACATGGTTAAAAATTTGCCACGGCTTCTCTGGGTAGAGCACATCCGAAATGTAAAATTTTCCCTGAGTCAGACTTATAAATCGTGCTTAATTCGACTGATGGCATGGTTTATGCTGGCATTGATGTCTGCTGTGTTTTGTGGATTATTCACAAGAAAAAGCCAAACGCAATCAAATCGCACGGTCTTGGTGGAAGATTCACATTACCTTTACATGAAATAACAATGCCCTCAAAACCATTTTGCAGTATGTTTAATTTGGCATGAGATCTGTGGCACAACATCTTTAAGTGTCCAGATCGTACAACTCTGGCCAAAAGAAATTGGTAATCATCGACCTAACAGTTGACAGTAATTGTCTGGCTAACGTTTTCTTGAAAGAAAAATTGAACATTGACGCTACCAGAATAAAATATTCACAGTAATTTTTCGATATTCAATGGATGTCTTGTGAATTGGTATCGTGGCAAATTCAATACTTTCGTTTGTTCAAATGCCCATTCATACGTTTTCCTAAGAAAACTAGTCTCAATTGCCAACTGCTCCAGAGCTCCTTCAGAGAATACACGTTGTGGCCGTCCAAGGGGATTTTGACTGCTCACTGTGCACTGTCAGAAATCTCAGAAATCTTATATATTTCCCATAGCCTTGTATTTTTCACATGCTTACTGGGCGAGTCAACAATTGCCTAAGATATTGCCATTTGTATGCAATATAATCCTTTTGATCCCATTAAGAGCATAAGGCCTCAAAAAAATATCTTTAGTTTAAGTACATACAAAATTGGTCATTAACAACGCTTCAGTTAGGATTACGACCTAGCTTCTCACACCACTTATGTTGTGTGTGTTAGTTTTATATATGTTTAAAGTCGACTTCGAACGACAGATTTTTTGAGAAATTTTTAATGGCCGTTTTATTTACTCTCCGAGTTTTTGCAAGAAATCTACTGAGGTATAGTCGCCAATGTTTTTTCGTATATCATTTTGTTGCAGATATCTCACCTGCTGTTTGAATCGAGACCTCACGTCTAAGAAGCCAACACACTACCTACTTGACTACGACAAGTTCAAATTAAATAAATTATTAAACACAAATAAAGGGTGATTTTTTAGCTATTATCTTTTTGGCAACACTGGTTTAAACAGCTCACGCACGTTTCGTGTTTTCTTTCACTGTCAAACATCTTCAGTTTGGTCTATAATTTAACCATGAATCGTCTTACAAACGAACAACGCTTGCAAATCATTGAATTTGGCATCATTGGACCGTACTTTTTCAAAGATGCTGCGAATCGTAACGTAACTGTGAATGGTGAGCGCTACCGTGAGATGATATCCACCTTTTTTTGCCCAAAATGCAAGAACTTCACTTGCATGACATGTGGTTTCAACAAGACGGTGCCACATGCCACACAGCACGCGTAACAATGGACTTATTGAGAGGCGAGTTCGGTGAACATTTTATTTCACGTTCGGGACCGGTCAATTGGCCGCCTAGATCGTGCGATTTAACGCCTTTAAACTATTTTTTGTGGGGCTATGTTAAAGCTCAAGTCTATACCGACAAGCCCGCTTCAATTGACGCATTGGAAGACAACATTGAAGCATTTATTCGTGAGATACCGGCCGAAATGTTGGAGAGAGTGTGACAAAATTGGACTAAGCGGATGGACCATTTTTCTGAATTTTATGTGTTTTTTTTTTGAAAAATTTTCCTATAGCTCTTGAAAAATCACCCCTTACTATAATCGTCTCTATTTTTCATTCTTTATCATATTGACTTCCTTACTGAGATCAATCAATTGCTATTCAGTTAATTCTTAATAAAATTCTTAACCAAAAACTTGTCATTTTAAATATTAAATTCTGTATGATTTGAGAACATCATCAATTAACAATTGCTGCTTTTAACTTCGACATGATTAAGGTAAAGGCAATACCAACCAACATCCGTTTACTGGTCCAACCAACGAAACATGTGCTCATGCAATAGTACGAGGGTTCATCAAAAATTGCTTGACATTCGTTTTTCTTGTACTGTTTTAATCTTTTTCTAACAATGAAAGTTTTGACCAACTAAACGCCGCTCAAACTGCCTACTTCCATGCATGTAACCCTCCGAAAATAATATAACATGCATAAGACTAGAAGTCTTTAGCATCGGTCGGCAGACATCTATTTCTGATCCACAGATATGATACAAAAAGTCCTTTTATTTTTCTTAACACGCCTCGTACACTTTCGTACACTACCACATGTACAAATACTGTCTGTTTGATATACATACATACATATGTATGTATGTTTAACTAATTTGTAGATATATATCGACATGTAGCATTTTTTTTTTGCTTCCTTGCATGAAACACACCCGTAAGTAGGGTACATTAACGCTTACATTTGTTTATTATTCCTTTCATTACCGTTCGACTATCAACACACACATACTTACTCAAATCGATACACATTTACACAAATGTGTATCCGCATATTTGATCAGACATTTAGATACACGCGTATTCAACTATTGAAAGCCCAACACTTGTACACACACTCATATTGACGGTAATCGTTGTTGAACATGTTTTTGTAGAGGAGGCAGTTTTTGGTATTAGCCATGGCTAAGTAAAAATTATACGATTACGTATCAGAATGTACAGTTGTTAATGTGTGCATGAGCAACTCAATATTCATTGATACGATAGACGATACTATGTTGCGTGCATCTTTGTGTGTGAGTGAGTATTTTATGAGTTGCACAATGTACGAAACCATTATCCACTTAAAGATACAATTTCAAAGTCAAATTGCAATTGGTAATGGTGAGCATCGTGGTTTTTGGCACGTTGATAAGCAGTTTTTCTTTTTTTTTTTGTTGATTGGAAAATAAAAAAATATTCCACTGTTGCCTTCAATGCTTCATTCAATTTCACTGTGCAATAAATATAAAGTGGCATTTACACTGAAGCTAGTAATATGTGGTAAGAAGAAAGGTATTTATGTACAAGATATCACAATAAAAAAAAGAGACTGAACTTTGAGGGTTTTTTGACGATGTAACAGATAACGTACGTTACTTAAATATGTACAAAGAGCTTCATCTCAAGGAATATTATGTTATCACTTCCTTTATTTATTGAAGGATAGATAAGATAATGCAAGCACTTGGATAGGGATCAGAGATAGCTGCCGTGAGAAATCATTTGCAGAACAGTATTTGCCTTGTGACAAACCAGAGTTCGTCTTAGGAACCTCACAACGATTTCAATGACGAAGTATTTTTTTTTTTCTGTACTACCAACACTTAGGCGGTAGCTCCTACTCAAGTAGTGTATGTAGCTAAGAAAATATGTTACGGGAAGTAGAAAAGAGGGAGCAGATTTGTGGACACTAGATATGAATCTTTTTATATCATAAGAGACAGAAAAGACCTCTTCAAGAAGGAAGTTCCACATACGAATAGTCCGGCAAAAGAACGAATTTTCTATGTAATGCAGTGTGCGATCCACTGACAAATCGACCACAAACGGATCTGCTCGGCGAGAAAGACGAGTGTTACGTACGAATAAATAATTCTAGGAAACATGTTCACTTATTTCGCTCAAGCAAAATACGTTTTAGCAGTCATAAAACAGTGAAACAGAAGCCACATTGCTTGTTGGATACCCTATCGTCATTAATGAGCAGATTTGCTCTCTTTCTGTATGACTCTTGGACATGCAGCACTTTATGATAGAACATATCCAGCCTATGGTGATTTCAGTAAAATCCTCACTTTTAAAAAATGATTAGCATGATTGAGAAAGTCAAGGCAAGAAAGTCAAATCAAGAAATTAGAAGTTAATAATGGAATACGAACTGTTGGTATAAAAATGCGACCTTAGAAGGTACAATTTCAGCCACCCTAATCTAATTATAAATAATTAACGTATTATTTATCAGTAGTTGTTATACCATATTGTAGCATACGTTATTTATAGATTTTTTTTAATTGAACTTGGTTGTCGTGTAGCTTATTGAGTTGCGAATTTACTGAACAAGTTCTGGAGCAGTATTTTGACTATCAAGACCGCCTCATTGGTTGCCTCGATGTTCTAGTTGGTGGTATGCTAAATTTAAATTTTCGAAGCAGTGGTGTTGATTCGTGCCAGAGACTATGTGTTTGTAATTGTCTGACTGTTTGTCGGATATCATATATGATTACTCACGATAGAAAAAAGAAAAAAAGGTATATACTTACCTACTTATTTAATTGGCCGATAACAACTCGATTGACGAATTTCGGCCTGTCTTAAGACATCCTTCCAGGCCCCTGTGCTTCTTGCACGCCCTCGCCAGCTGGCCACATCAATCGATGACAGAGCTTCGTTGATTTTGTCCTTCCAACACAAACAAGATTGTCCTTTTCGCCAGCGTCCGCAAATCCCCACATCAAATAACCGTCTCGGACTTTTCTCTTGAATACTCTCAAGGCCGCTGCATCAGTGTTAAATAATGTCCATGCCTTTGCGCCATAAAGAAGCGCGGGGATGATGAGCGTCTTGTAGAGTATTACTCTTGTCGTACGAGAGAGATCTCTGCTACTCAGTTAAAGGTGCTATAGGTGATGAGATAACGCCCGAATTGCTGCAAGTATGACAAAATTGTAATTCATTGATGGACCAGCTATGAAGTAACCATGATCAGCTTTTAATTTGAAAGTAAATTCGGGAAATTCACTTTTCGCCAAAAAATATTTCATTCTCATTATCAAATTTTCTGTTGGTTTTTTTATTTTCAAATTTTACATGAAGCTTGGTGTAGAAAACTAAAGTTACTCTTTTATAAATCTGTTGAAACCAAACATCGTTCACATCAATACCATGAAGAGCGGGTACAAAAAAATCAATTATCATGGTGCGATAGGTGTCTCCATTGATCGTATTGGTTGCGCCGACCTCATTTTCAAAGAAATATGGGCCACTACACTCCACAAGCCACACCATACAGTCACTCGTAACGGCTGCATAGGCTTCTGTAAGGCCATGTGTGGGTTTTCTGAGCACCAAATACGGCAATTTTGCTTATTAACGTTCCCACCAAAATGAAAATGAACTGTTTTCGACCATCAAAATGAGAATTAGCTTTATTCGAAAAGATGATTTTTTTTTTTGCAAAATCGACATCAACATTCTGTTTCTCGTTAGCTCAAATTTCCAATAAATCCCAACGTTACTCAAGCGTCAATCGATTCGTTACATGGAGATAATATAGTGAATTTTGTAATCAGAATGACATAACTATTGCCATATTCGAAATAACCAATGGCTCAAATTTTAAACGATAGATAGACCATCCTATACATGAAAATAGATTCGTTTATTAAATGTACTTAGCATTGCATTAAAACATTCCCACAAAACTGTGTATCTATTTGTTTAATATTATCTGGTAACAATTTAATTTTTTTTTTTTGCAATAAATACTCAGATACTAATATTTGTTTAAATTTCGATTTATATTGAGTTACTGCTGTGTTTGTTGTTGGTGTTGTCTGTTATAGTAACGTGCCATAATTCTTATGTGTTGTCTTAAAAAAGTATTTACAAAATGATAAACAATAGCCTCTCTACACTTGAGTCCATTACCTTGTTGTAATGGTCCTCTAGGGAAAACGTGTAAAATGTGTAAAACGTTTCTATATTATGCGGTAAATGTAAAGTAACCTTCATTTAAAGGCCCAACATAAATGAGTTTGTGTGTTAAACTTAGTTTGTGTAGAAGTTCCATACCCACTCTATATTTCGAAAAATATATTGTTTTTCGAGCCATTTTCTTCTTTAACTATTTGATTTGTGGGTTACGTAGGTTTTTTTTTGGTTTAATTTTATGTTCTTTTATTTTTACCTTGTTTTTCCTTTTTTATATGAGATGCCACACTCTAACACCCTGTTAAAGTAATTTATACCACCATCATATTAATTCTTTTTCTGTGGTCTTTTGTTTAGAAAAGACAAATTACTCTTTAACCACAATCATAATTCAAATATTCATGTCCACACCAATACGCGAGCGCCATTGCTGCAGAAGTGTCTGTCGACATAAGCTGCAGGCATTAGCAAAAATGGTTACGATGGAATGCTAACATGACTTTAAAGGTATGAATTTATTTTTGAAAGAGTATGCAGTGTATGAAGAAACGATTTTTATGCACATTTATTACTTATACATCACGTATGTGAGAATTGGTCTCAATCTTGAAGTTATTTTCATCAGTAAACAATGAATTTAAATGGAGGTAATGAATGATTCTCGTAATTAAAATTAAGTCAATCGCTGAAGAGTGTAAATTTTGTAAATGATTATTTTCATAATATGATCTGTATTATATCGGGTGGGGCATCTATCGGTTTAAATCTGAAGCATCGGTTATTTCGAATCTGTCAATACTTATGTCATTCTATTCTGTCACAAAATTCAATATATAATCTTCACTGAACGTATTGAATGCATTTAGGCTTGAGCAACGTTGGTAATTAATAGAAATATGTATCCAAAACAAAGACAATTGGTCGGAAATGTTTTGTTAAAAAAAATCATCTTTTCGGATGAAGCTCATTTTCAACTTGGTGGGTACGTTAATAAGCAAAATTACCGTATTTGGGGCTCAGACAACCCACACATGGTCTTACAGAAGCCAATGCACCCACTACGAGTAACTGTTTCGTGCGGCTTGTGAAGCAGAGGCAGCATTGGCCCATATTTCTTTGAAAATAAGGAGGACTCAACCACTACGGTCAATGGAGACACCTATCTCACCGATGGTTTTGTAACCACTTTTCATGGTATTAAAGTGAACAATGTTCGATTTCAACAGGATGGTGCAGCTTGCCACACATCTCATGCCACAATCGATTTATTGCGTCAAACGTTTGATAACCGTGTAATTAAAGCTGCGACTTGAGACCGACCCCATACACTCGAAAAAGTTCACGAAAATTGGTTCGATCGAATGAGGTACTGTGAGACCAGCCGTGACAGCCATATGAAGGAAATAATATTCCATTTCTAACCGGAAGAATTGTCCTTCACAACAAAAAAATAAATTTGGCAAAATTTCAAACCGTTTTCGTTTTATTGCGTTTTTAAATTTAAACTTATAAAGGGACCAGCATATACAAGATTAATAATTTATCTTAGGTAAACGTATTTTGTAATTGACAGACTGTAGAAAAATACTGGCTTTGAAAATATTTTCTACAGAACTAAATCGTCATAATTTTAAAACTCCAACGTGTACTTTCACTTTTTACTCCAACTGTCTTTGTATGTTAACTTCCATTGTATTTATGCTTCATTTATGTACGTTCGGGCAACTTCTAGAATATTACTGTTGAGTTGTTATTGTTACACTTTTCTTTTCCACCTTACATGGTCTTCCTATGCAGATTTGTTACTGCATATAGTTACAATAATTTTAATATTATGTTATTATAACTCTTTGTTGTTTCTTTATTGTTTGTTTAAGTTTTCATTCTAATAAATTTTGTTTATGGTAAATTGCACTTGATTTTTTCCTACAGTAACAAGGATTCAAAAAAATAAGAGCTCTTTATGGTGTTTTCAAAAAGGTAATGTGTTAAGTCGCCTTAGTAGCTTATAAGACGTGAGGGAATGGTTCAAACCTCAGGTAAGACGTCTCCAACAAAACAAAATATGAAAAAAATTTTCTGCGGCTACAGATTTGCAGATTTCTGGCAAAAGCTCTGAGAGTAAATAAATAAAATTGCCACGAAAAGCTTCTAAAAAATCTGTCTATTGTATAAAATTAACACACACAACATAAATGGTGTGAGAAGCTAAGTCGTAATCCTGACAGAAGAGTTGTAATGACCAATTATGTATGTATGTAATAAGTTAACACAATAATAGGGCTGTTAGTAAAGAAGCAAATGCTTGCTATGCTAAAAGTTATTTAGACTACCTCGATTTTTTTGCATCCATAATTTGTCATCAACAGAACTCTTATCCAGGAAGGTGTGAGAATTCAGCCAAAACATATGTTTCGTCAACCATACAACAGAAATCTTTTCGTTACCTTCTTGCTATTTTTTGGGACGCAAATTTTTTTTTTAATTCTTTCAAGCAATTTTTTATCTTGAAATAACCAATGATTCGCAGCATTTCAGCTTTTGGATTGCATTTATTATCAAAATCTTTTTGTGAAGGCCTAAAAAGATAGCCTAGATTGTTAGATAAAGTAGAAAATACCCATCAATATATAGTTTTGAAAACTTAATCTTTTAAACTTCTGTCCACTATTATAAGGCATAGGAAGTTAAACGTGTACAGAAATATCTAATAGGGGGTATGAAAATCTAAATTCCGCGGTGATACAACAAATTTCCCATTTCAAATAATGGCCATCATTGCGGCAACATAATCAATGTCGCCAATATTTGCTCCTCTTCTTCTCTCTTCTTTCCAAAACGAAAACCTCATTGAATTCATAAAGTTCTTGATTTTCTGTCTTCTTATTAAGTTATTTCCCTTTTATATTATGTTCCGTTAAGGTTTTTAGTTTGAATGGCGGTAGTAGCCATAAACCAAAAACCAGCATTAATTTCATTGTTTGTCTCTTATAGTCTGTGTATTAATGAGTACATGTTTATGTATGTGTATGTGTGCGTGTTTGTGGCATTTGAAAGGTGTGATTGTAATTATAGATTGGCAAAATTCTAAATTGTCATTAATTTTGTAATCGTTGTCGTCGTAATCATTGTTGTTGTTGTTATTATTGCTATTATTCTTCTTCAATGTCTTGCTTTTATTGTATTTTGCGGTTTTGTATTTCGGTTTTTTGTTTTTTTCTCAACAAATTCCAGCAACCTTATCTTCTTAGCATTACCAGCCAAGAACCAACCTAGGAAAACCAAAGAGACATTTAAATTTTGTTCTTGTTGTTGTTGTTATAGAGTATACTAGTTCTACAGTTGAGTCACAAATAAACAATTTCCCTGTAAATAATTCGTAGCAAATTGTATTCGTTCTTCAGTTCTTTTTCCATTTAAAGTCATTATTGATATTCAGAGCTGTGATAACAGGTCCCAACAGCAACAGGAAGTGTGACACCACCAAATGTCCTGACTATTGATTAAGTCCCACGATAAACAAAAGACGTAAACAAATAGTGTTAATGCTTAATGACGCATATTTATGCAAAACACACCATTTCTTTAGATACACATTCTGCTTCTATTTCTAGTTGAAATAGCAACACATTTATTTAAACGATATGGCTGAACGTTAGTTAGTAACGTTACATATCGTTCGTTGGTATTCGATTTGCACCTTAAGTGACGCAAAAGTATCTCCAAGAGTCTTTTATCAATTTCAATTGGTTAACGTAGAAGAGGACAACTTAGAGACAGGTTG
Source organism: Sarcophaga caerulescens (assembly GCA_927399465.1). Lineage (NCBI taxonomy): Eukaryota > Metazoa > Arthropoda > Insecta > Diptera > Sarcophagidae > Sarcophaga > Sarcophaga caerulescens. Next base: position 48,091,517 of record OV656872.1, on the reverse strand, counting down.
TATACAACATACAAATGGAAACTTAAATGCTTACGCAGTTAGGTTACGTTATTTATTTTTTCGCTTAACAATCTCCGTAATATTCTAGATGCGAGTAATTATGAAATGTTGTTATGAAGGATGATGATAGATGGGACAATACAATACAAGAAATTATTAGAATACATTCGTATCTGTTTGCCTAGAAACTTCTGCAGCAAGAGTATATCACACAGGTTCATCGACCACGAACCAATTTTCTCTATCAGAGTGACAAGAACTGTGTAAAAATGTTTTGAACAGATTCCCTTCAAGAAAATTGGATATCTTTTCTTCTTTTATGCATCAGAAGATATACAACATTTTCTTTAAGTGTTAGAAATTTGATTAATTTTTATTCTTAAAAGATAGGAATTTATCATGTGTACTACTAACATTAGATATGCCATTGAACAATCATATTCACACTTCCAATCCTGCCAATAGCACCCATGAACAATTTTTCCAGCTAAAGATATATTTAAATCTCTGAAGAGGAGGTTAGATTAGGTTAGTGTGGTAGTCTTGATACCAAAAGCCCACTTGAGCACGCATAGCGGTCCGTTGTTAAGCCACAAGTGAACGCAGTTCCTGTACTGACCTAGTTCCTCCGAACCAAAGAGGAAGAAGTTGGTCAGCGCAAGGGCTGCACATTTTAAGCACGACTACCCCACGCTGGAAAACATTGGCAAAGAAAGTGGATAACAGTCTCCTCTTCTTCAGCGGATCTGCACCCACGGCAGAAGTCGTTAAATGGAAACCGCATTCCTTCCGCGTGTCCACCCATAACACAGTGACCTGTAAGCATGGCCACTGTGGTCGAGATGATGTTTCGACCAAGTCGAAGTACATAACTGTTTGGTACGCCTTCTATCCATTGACGGCCAAGTGAGCCTAGCGGTGGAGCAGGACTCCTCATTGATCCAGGATAGGTTGGCATATCGGAAGAATTACCGCGCGATGGCCAGCTTGAAAGAGGTAATCGGCATTCCTAGGTTAATTGTAGAGGATTCCGGAAGTAGTGTACCTGCTCTGGCAAGCTCGTCGGCTCTGCAGTTTCACGGAATGTGACAGTGTCCGGGGACCCAGATAAGTGTGACAATAAAGCGCCCAGAAAGAAGGTTGAGACGTTCGACAGAGACTTTATGGCAGCCTGAATAAAAAGGAAAGGATCGAGATCGAGGAACACCGTATGCGAGGACTCTGAAGAGTAAAAGTAAATAAACATCTAAAAAGCCGCTGTAATCTGGGGTTCAATCCCTAGCTCAGACCAAAACGAAATATGAAAGAATATTTTTTTTTTTTCAATTTTCAACTTTTCAAAAACTCTGAGAATAAACAATATTGCCATTAAAAGACCTCAAAAAAATCATCGTTCAAAATAAACTTTAAACTGTAAAACTTATGAACAAAATTAACACAGTCATCATAGGTGGTGTGAGAAGTCAATAATTCTGGCTAAATGGTTGCAATGACCAATTAAGTAAGTTAAGTAAACATGCTTACCCAACATGAAAGAAAATAATTGAAGTTCATAATCAAGTTTTAAAAGAAATCGCTAAGAAGTATTTAATGGATAGCACAGCATTATTGTTTATGACAATTTTGTTGGAACGTTCAAAACACTTTTTAAACATCCTACGAAAATATGTAAACAGACAAATGTTTATAAAAAGAAAAAGAAAAAGAAAACCAGAACGGCCAAAAAACATGTGGTGAAGATCCAAAATTAAGCATATACGGTATTGAGGTAGCTTGAAAGCTAAAAAGAAAATGAAAAGTTTATTTAAATCGCCTAAAGAGTTTTCATTAGCCAAAGGTCAATAGCTGAGACAAATACAAATTGTATATCGAGAAATTAAATTAACTTCACTACTTGTAAGGTTGGATTCTGGATAGCTAACGGATTTAAAATTTAAAAACGAATTTACTCCTGTGTTATCAGCAACATTTATATAAAAATTTCATAAAATTATACGGAATTAATTATGCTCCACATTCAACTCACTGTCAAAAATAGCAGTCATTGCAGTAATGCCATAAACTGCAACATATGTACATACATCAATGCTATATCACTGCTAACAGTGATAAACGTATGAATGTATATCACATCCCTGATACACCATTGATACATTTTATTGAGCCGAAATTGTTTTTTGTACTTTACAACGAATCCCCACTTACAATTACTTGGATGAAATAAGAACAAAAAACATGGAAAATCTTTGATATCCTTCTATTCATTCAAAATATCCTTCTGTTATTAAATCCAAATATCACCATAACAATTGTATTCCTTTCAAAATTGTCAATTATGTAAAATTGAAAGCATTGCAGACATTTTTGGTTTCTTCTTTGATTTCTTTTTTTGTTATCCTTTCAACAGCTACAACAACTTGTATAGAATTAATAGCAAAATTTTCAATAAATTTTATTTTGGAAATGAAAGATTTTTGAAAAGGTCTACAGAATAATTGTATGAATGATAACAGATAAGAGATGTCATTCTTATGTAGTTTATTGAAAGGATATACTAGTCATTTAGATAATTTAACAGTTCACTTACATTCACACAATGAATGAGAAAGTCCTCAATCTTAATTTCAATTTCAATAGTCAAATGAATTAATATGTAAGAAAATTATAATTGGGTAAGGACAACTATGATGACTTGCCTACAGCTCACAAAAAAAAATACAAATCCCTTGTAAAGGTATACACATAAGGTGGTGTGAAAGTTGTTGTCCTGACTATTTTAAAGGCGATGCAATTGTTTGTTGAGTGGTGAGCTTTTGTTTGAAAATCTACTGATTTAATCGAATAGCCAGGCTGAAATTAAGTCCCCGAAGAACATACTTTCAACGTTCGCCAAGAATTTCTCAGGGAAATTTTGGATCATTCAAAATGAACTCTTATATGGGTTCCGAGACACAGGTATATCGTTGCAAATGGCATTGCTTATGAGCTGGCCAAGCCCGGTACAGAAATGACATTGTCCGACAAGTTACAAGTCATGCATATTCCCATTGCCTCGATAAATTAGGATATTGTTCACTCGTGTTAGGAGAAAGCTCAATAACGTTGGCAGCAGGAAGATACGTGCAATATTGCCAGACTCTGCTGGACATTTGTGGGCAAGAAGAGGATAGACTCACTTCTGTCCTTAAATCGCATGGCCATCCATGGCTATCCTTTTGATAGACATGCCGAAACACTCTGCATTCCGGCTGCGGCTCTATAGAGGAGGAATAGGCAGTCTTTCTTTGTATTTGTGTCAGTGCCCTGCTCTTGTCGTAAAGAGACGAAGGTTTCCAACCTCCTATTTTCTGACAGCTTTGACCGAGCTTTCAAATATAAAAATTGCTGCTATAGTAAGATAGCCATGAAGAGGTTAAAGTCGCGATTATGCGTCTTAAAAACAACAAAGCGGCAGGTCCTGATGGCCTCCCCGCTGAATTGTTTAAGACCGGATGTAATGAGTTGGTAGGGCGCATGCACCAGCTCATCTACAAAATATGGCTAGAGGAAAGTATGCCCAACGATTGGAACCTCAGTGTCCTCTGTCCTGTCCTGAAAAAGGGAGACCCTACGATATGCGCCAACTACAGGGGTATAAGCCTTCTCCCTATCGCATATAAGGTTCTTACAGGCGTATTGTGTGAACGACTGAAGCCACTCGTCAAAACACTGATTGGACCTTATCAGTGCGGCTTCAGACCTGGCAAGTCCACCATCGACCAGATCTTCACACTACGCCAAATCCTGGAGAGACCCACGAAAATCAAGTCGACACACACCATCTTTTTGTCGACTATAAGGCTGCTTCGATAGCCCCATAAGGGATCGTGTTTTTGCCGCAATGTCTGAGCTCGGTATACCTGCGAAGCTGATAAGGCTATGCAGAATGACGTTGAGCAATTCCTGCAGCTCCGTCAAGGTAGGAATGGACCTCTCCGAACCTTTTGATACCGTGCGAGGTTTCAGACAAGGCGATCCCTTATCATGCGACCTCTTCAACTTCGTCATGGAGAGTGTTCTGCGAAAGGCGGGAGTGCATCGCAATGGCACTATTTTTCAAAAAAGTTTCCAGTTGTGTAGGCGCGCAAGAAGCAGAAGCGCCTGGAAGAATGTGTTGCGGCAGGCCGAAATCCGTTAATCGGGTTGTTATGGCCAATTAAGTAAGTAAGTAAGCTATAGTAAGATTTATTTAGGTCTCGGAATGATTTCTCTAGAGTATGACAATGGGCCATAGTGGCACCTCTTTCTACAAGGGTTATATCTAAAAGAGGAAAGAGCATCATTAATACCCTTCAATAACAAGAAATCGTTGATGCTTTGTCCACAGTATTTGATCAAAATTAAACATGACTTGCAAGGAGTTAAAATATGAACTTATGCTTCGAAAATCATGATCCTAAGCTAGTTATGAAATAATGTTTGAATTTAATATAAACCCTTTAAAGCCAGTTAAATTATTGCTGATTTTTATTTATTACTTTTCATTGCCTATGTAACATTATTGAAATCCAAGAAAGTCGTTAATCATTTCTGTTTAGGCAGTAATTTTCCTTTTGATCAATTTATTGGCATTTTATGTAATTTAAGGTATTCAAATATATGTATGTACATATGTATTGTATTTTGCATATGCCAACTTGACTCGCCTATAGTCTGGCCCTACTGATTACATACAAACATAAATATGTCTAAGGGATGAATACAGTGCTCCTTCTATTCATGAAATGGAAGCTTTTGTAATTGTGGCCAAAGAATCATTATTGATTATATTTTGTGTTGTTCATTCATTCATTCATTCATTCATAAGTATTATTTATTATTTGTATAGGCATTATTAAGGTTAATAATTCATCAAGTATAATATTTTGGGGTATGAGAACTTGTTGTTGGTATTTACAAAGAATTCTATGTCAAGTTCAAGAATTTTATACGTTTGTTTTATACGAACCTTTTGCTTACGAAATAAACAAAAGTAAAGAAAAGGTAAGTAATTATAAAATTGTATCCAGTGTTTATACTTGTATCTACACTTAACTATTTCTACCTTTGTATTCCATTCTATTTTCGATATTTACTTTGCCTTTATTAATATAAAAATTTTTGTTTCTTTTACATTTTGATGGATTGATTTTCTTTGTTTACAATTCCCTTTCAATAAACGAAATTTACGACTGTAGTTTGAAAAAAAAAACTTAATTTGGTGATAAGTGAGTGGGATCTTTATTAAATATTTGTTTTATATTTCAAGAATTGCTTTGAGTTCATCATCATCAGTCATCAATGAATTTGAATTAGTGAACAAAATAGGTTCCGTTATTTAATTCAATATTTTCATTTGAAAAACCTCAGTATCTTAAAGTGTGTAAAGTTCTATAGGACTCTAAAGGTTACAATATTCAGCTCAGCTAAGCTCTTGAAATACGTACTCGTAGTAGGAAGTGTAATCTAGTAGATAGTGTACTGGGTTATAAGACGTGAGGTCACGGTTCAAACCCCAGGTCAAAATATTTCTTCGGCGACTACCTCTCAGCAGATTTCTGAAAAAAAATCAGAGAGTAAATAAAATTGTCGACATTAAACTGTGCGTCCCGCCATTCATGTATAAAATTAACACACACAACATAAGTGGTATGAGAAGTTAGTACGTAATCCTGACTGAATGGTTGTAATGACCAATCATGTATGTTTATGTACATGAGAAAAAGAATATTTCTTTCCAATATCTGTTCTCAACACTCTTCTGACAAAAGCTCTGACTGGAACTACCATGAAAATGTTTTTCAAAGCAATCGTTTGCAGTTGAGGTTAAACTGTAAATCTCAGCACTAAATGTTAAAATTAACACACGCAATATGGGTAGTGTTAAAAGTGCTGCCTGCCTCCTTATTTTAATTCAATCATGAAAGTAAATAAAGAAGTCTATAGTTGTGGAAGAAGAAATTGTTGTGACATCACCTATGCACCTAACAGATGAAAATACGAAAACATCTCCATTTAAATATACTATCGAATGCCACAGTGAATTCCTAAAGCGTTTGCTCCATTTCAACTCACAACAGCACACCGGACATATTCATGGAACTTCCCGCTATCACTGAAAACTTAAATGCAATCAACGCCCTGCAAAACAATAAAACTCCTGGTGCTGACAATATTTCACCAAAGATACTTATAGCAGAATAAAATGGCAACAATGCAATTATTGCAAATAAAAAATTTAAATTTTCAGTAAGCTGATGAACTTGATTGTCTAACTGTGAGCATCAAAGTCAATATCCATAAAAAAAAGGGTGACCTTATTAACTGCAAGATCTTGAGATTTTTTGAATAAAAGAATTCTTGATGCCTTAATTTCTAAGCAAAGAAGGGAATAGATTAGCTTTCGTCCAAACAAATCCTGCCTGTAAATGATATATATTAACTTGCAAACTGCATCAACTTGTATAGATGCACCCACATATTTTAGGGCTATTATTTTGAAGTGAAGTCACCGTAGTCTAGTAGGTAGTGTGTTGGCTTATTAGACTGAAGGCCCGAGTTCGAATCCCAGGTCAGACATCAAAACGAAATATGAAAAAAATATTTCTTCGGCGACTTAGCACATTTACTGCCTAGGCTGGCTGGTGCCTGCAATAATGATATACTGTTTCTAATCTACAAAGTCAATCAATCTTTAGATACTTCAGTACTTTAATGAAACCAAGCATTAATCTTAAAAATCACCATCCCGAACACCAATCTGTAAGGTACAATGCACACAGGTACTCGCAATAGCAAATGGTGCTGAGAAGACCAATCATAGACCGAATAAAAACGGACATAGACTGAAATCCACAATAAAAGTTGGTTAGTCGCCCACTATATACCCACCGTGATGAATTGGAATTAAAATCAACCAAACCGGTCGAAGCTAGAGTGTCAAACAAGACTGTATGACAAAAATTTGTTGCGTCCCTTTGTTTCTGCTTATAACTGCGGGACATGTTATAAAATTTCTTATATGTTTGAAAGAAGAATACAAAACAAATATTTTTATTTTTTAAAATATCCATTACACTAGTGTTTTTTATTTTTTATTTTCATATCTTCATTTGACTATTGATTTGTGTTATTAACAGTCACTTAAATATTCCGTTTAAGCTTTTGCCACGAACATTCATGTGAGACAAAAACTTTACGTCTGTATTTTTTGTTGATCCTTTACAGAAATGAAAAATAAAAAAACAAAAAAACACTTACAAAATATTTCGTCAACTGTAGCCTATAAACCTCTACAGACAGGCTACACACAGATGGTTGAGCCCGTTGATGTGATCCCATTAAGTATTTAATATTCAAAGGATAACAGACTGTCCATCATATACACTCTACATATCTGTATGAATCCGTTCGTTTGAGTCTGTATTTATACAGGCAAACAATATTAATACACAAATACACAAAACGCAGACAAACACACACACTTACATAATTCACATTTAAGGATAAAGGATGCAACAATTTATTATCATCATTGTCTACATCATCATCAGCGACGTCATCGTCAGTTGAAGTAAAATAGTCGAGTGCTAGTGTATGACTACGGGCATATGACCATGCAAAATGTAAAGGAATTACTAGAGCAAGTAAGCCAAGGACAAGGGTGGCTGGAACATCATAGACCATAATTTGTTTGTGGCATTTAGTAAAATGGTAAATTAATGGGCAAAGAAAAAAGGTCTTTAACTATCTGCTGCGGTCGAAAGGATCGATCATTTATAAAATGTTTAATAAAGGCAATGAAAAATAAATTCCCAGATATTTGGTCAACTTTTTATTTTTATTATTTTATTTTTCTTTTTCTTTGGTTTTTGCGTATATACACTGTCATGAATATTTAAGTACAAATAAAATGTTTCATTTTCATAGGCTAGGTTAACAGTAATGAATATGGAGGAGAAAAATGAAATGACAAATGACCTCAAAAAATAAAGACAGTAACTCAGGTGGATTAAAAGACGATTCAATATTTCTTAAGTAAATATTCATAATTAAATTGGTGATGAAAATTATGTAGCTTTTCTTATAAAAACAGACACAATATCTTGTTTTTAAAGTTTACATGAAAATACATTAAATTAATAGCACCCAGCTGACTAATGGCGGGCTACCCGCCTATTGCTTGACAATAATTTTTAAAAGAGTTTTTTTGTCTTCATCGACCCTTTCCCTTTTGTAACATTCATGAAAAATGCTTCATAATGTTACATGCTGTCTGCATATGGAAGCAGCACTGAATAACATAAAGGGTCCTGCTGCGTGTCCTGAAGTAAGCAGGAATAATTCTTTCAGAACACGACTTTGCGGCCCAAATGAACAAAATGTTTAACTCTATCAAATCTATGTTCGCCAAACAGAATATAAGTTTGAAGGACTTTCAAACTTGAGTCAGTTTTTATATTTCTATCAATACTCTTACGTTCGTCATTGAAAGAGTTTCGTTAAATTGATATGTATTACTATGTCATCAAACTTTTCGAATTTGTAGATTAGTGAACTACATCACTAGATTCTAGTATTAAAACTCTGTGCGATAATTTCAGGCAGACCGCTGGCAATCGCCCTAACAGTAAGACTCTATCCTTAAAGTCAATAGTTTGTTCACTATAAGTAACCTTTGACGCGCCTGTTAACAATCAGCTATGCTTCCCCGTAGGTTCTATTTTTAAACTGTCTTTTCAACTTCAAATATTTCTGGTGTATGGTCCACACTTATTTGAAAATAAGAACAGCACAACCATTACGGTTAATGGAGATACCTATCGCACCATGATAAACGATTTTTTTGTACCCGTTCTTCACGGTATTGATGTGAACGATGTTTGCTTTCAACAGGACGGTTCAACTTGCCACACATCTCATGCCACAATCGATTTATTGCGTCAAACGTTTGATGGCCGTTTAATTAACCGTAATGGATAGATACGACCACATACACTCGAAAAGGTGTACGAAAATTAGTACGATTGAATGAGGTACTATGACGCTAGCCGCGGAAGGCATATGAATGAAATAATATTCCATTTCTAAGAGGAACAATTGTACTTCACAACCCAAAAAATAAATTTCACAAAATTTTAAACCGTTTTTATTTATTGTATTTTTGAGTTTAAACTTTTAAATGGCCCACTCTTTAATTATATTTTGACTAGTCTAGCAATATGTTACCAAGAAACATATTGCATATCGAGAAAGTATTACACCTTCATGTCCTGTCAATTATTTCAGACATTTTCAATCAAAGTTCGATTCAAACGAATCAATTGAGCTTGAAACAGTGTCTCTTGTCCCGAATTCAAATCCTCAAAATAGATTGAATACTTCTTGCCATATAAAATATCGTGCATTAACTTGTCGCTATGGAAGTTCGATGTTTGTTTTGATTCTGCTGATTAATCAGGCTTTATAAACGAGTTTTTGTATTTCCAGCTGTCGTAATAGATCCATTTTAGTATACATTTTTTGAAAAACGTTTGCCTAAACAATTATTAAAAAGAATAATTTTCAAATTTTTTTTTAATTTAATCTCTTATGTAATTTAAATTCTCTCATAGAAATTAAATTTTTAATTTTGATTACAATTGAGCTCCGTATACTGACATGCCACAGTGGTGTGTTTAAAGGAAGACATTTACCCTTAGAGCATTACTTAAATGTTCTTAACCTGTCTGTTTCTCAAATTTATTTTTTTTTTATTTTAACGATAAATATTTAAAAAATTATATGCTGATACTTGTTATGACATATGAGGAGGACAGATAGGATGTATTGCATGAATGGTAAGTAATAAAAGTCCACTATTAAAATTGGCAATTCTTTTTCCAATCCTTTTCTTAATTGCACGACTATGTATATGCAATACTTTGTAATTCAAACGAATGCTAAAGTGTACGTACATACATGTTTAAATGCACCAGACAGGAAAAAGCTGATAAATGTGTGACAGGAAATATGCTTGCGAATGTAAAATGTTTAAATATAAGAGACGCACTCAAGTGAAAACTGACGAATAATCGGTTATTTGCGATAAATATTGGTAAAAAAAAAATAAGTTGTCTTATATAAAGACAAAAAAACATATGGTATACGCAATCACCGTAGTCTAGTAGGTAGTGTGTCGACTTATTATACGTAAGGCCACGGTTCAAATCCCAGGTCAGACATCAAAACGAAATTATGAAAAAAAACATTTCTTCGGCGACTGTTTCTCAGTAGATTTCTGGCAAAAACACTGAGAGTAAATAAAATTGCCATGAAGAGCTTCTCAAAAATCTGTCGTTCGGAGTAGACTTTAAACTGTAGGTCCCGCCACTCACATATAAAATTAACGCACACAACATAAGTGGTGTGAGAAGCTAGTTCGTAATCCTGACTAAAGGGTTGTAATGACCAATTATGTATGTATGTATGTAAAGGGTGATTTTTTAGATATTATCTTTTTGGCAATACTGGTTTAAACAGCTCACGCACGTTTCGTGTTTTGTTTCACTGTCAAACATCTTCAGTTTGGTCTATAATTTAACCATGAATCGTCTTACAAACGAACAACGCTTGCAAATCATTGAATTTTATTATCAAAATGGGCTGTTGGAAAGTTGGCCGAAGATCCACTTCTTTATCGAAAAATTGTGTTCAGCGACGAAGCTCATTTTTGGGTCAATGGATACGTAAATAAGCAGAATTGTCGATTTTGGACTGAAAATCAGCAAGAAGCATTGCAAAAGCTACCAATGCATCCAGAAAAAGTCACAGTTTGGTGTGGTTTATGGGCTGGTGGCATCATTGCACCGTACTTCTTCAAAGATGCTGCGAATCGTAACGCCTTTAGACTATTTTTTGTGGGGCTATGTTAAAGCTCATGTCTATACAGACAAGCCCGCTTCAATTTGACGCATTGGAAGACAACATTGAAGCATTTATTCGTGAGATACCGGCCGAAATGTTGGAAAAAGTATGCCAAAATTGGACTAAGCGGATGGACCATTTGAGGCGCAGTCGGGGTCAACATTTGCATAAAATAATCTTCAAACATTAAATTATATGGACCGTACTATCGATTCAAATAAAGATTTCATGCATTTTTCTGAATTTTATGTGTTTTTTTTTTTAAATTGTCCTATAGCTCTTAAAAAATCACCCTATATATGTACGTGTGCAATACATAAAGCCATGAATTTGATGAAACTTTTATTTTATTATAATGCTTGGAGCGTACAATTATGTACGCAATACGCTGTCATTTAAATGACCTCTGGATTGGTGGCAGCAGTCGTTCATCGAAAACTTAAGGAATATCGGTTTCTAAAATAGATGAATATGAGTGTAGACTTTATCTCTGATGTGCTTAACAAACAAAATTCTAGTGTCAGTCCAAGATCATAACCAATTGATGTCTTCAAAACAATTTCTGAATTGAGAGGCCTATGCATGGCACTATGCGTGCTATATAGCATTGTTTAAATGTCAGTCATTAGGCTTCTCTGAGTGTAATGCATCCGAATTGTTCAATTTTCCATGAAGTCGCTTAAGTCTAGTAGGTAGTGTGTCGGCTTATTAGCGAAATATAAAAAAAAAATATTTCTTTCGGCAACTTCCTCTCAGTAGTCTCCAGACAAAAACTTTGAGAATAAAATAAAGTTTCAATGAAAAGTTTCTCTAATCTGTCGATCGGAGTTCTTTTTAAATTGTATTTCCCACCACTCATGGATCAAACTAACACTTAAAACATGAGTGGTGTAAGAAGCTAGGTTGTAATCCTTACTAAATAGTTACAATGGCTAGTGAAGTAAGTAAGTAAGTAAATAAGTTAGTAGCGCATAAATCGGGGTTTGACCTGCAACTTAAAAAAAACCCACAAGAAAAAGTCTAACGGAGTCAAAACGCACGATCCGGTAGCCAATTCACATCATCTTCACGTGAAAAAACAATGCCCTCAAATCAGTCCTGCAGAATTTCCAATGTGGCAAGAGCTATGTGGCGCCGTTCTCTTAAAGTCAAGTGTCTTAGGTATGCAGATCCTTGAGGGCAAAATAAATTAGTAATGACTTGTCACCGTTGACAGTAGTGAACTGAACGACGTCGTTCTCAAAGAAATGACACCTCCATTCCAAAATCTCAACCTATCAGTGAATTTTTTTGGTATGTTTTGGTTGCTCTTGGAATATAAGTAGGTTGGTATCGTAGATTGGTTGCATTCTAAAATGGACCTCATTCTTGCAGATAATTTTTCGAAGAAAATGAGGATCAGTTGACATCTGGTTCAGAGCCCATTTAACGGGCTATGGCACGTCGTTGTCTATGGCCGTTCATTGTGATTTCTCAAAACAGACTGAACGAATAAAAACTAATTAGACGTAAATTCAACAAGATGGTCGTTAGCAACGGTCACAGTTCGGGAGCTCGTATTTGAAGTCTATATACATATACATATGTACATCTATACATATTGAGTAAATCTAACAAAAGTAGCAACACTGTTGTGTAATTTTCAAATCTTCTTGCTGTTTTTGCCGCAATTAAATATTGTTTTTATATTTATTTATACATTTTTTATATTTTTTTATATTTAATAATAAATTATTAACAATTTTATTAAACTCCCCTAAAATATACAACAATCTTGCTAAACACAGTATGGTCGATACATAAAAAGTACACTGGTCATCTCTTAATTTAGAAACAATTTACACAAGATGCTTACAATATTTTAATAAATTCCAACAACAACTTAAAAAACAAAAACATAAAATGATAACAACAATAATGAATTTATTCATTTCATTATTTCAGACATTAAGTTTCTTTTACGTTTACTTAGTTAAGTGAACTTAATTTTTTGTTTTTGTTGCTTTTCATTTTATTATATACCTTTTTAATTGTATAAAAATAAGAAATTTTACACTTCATGGATTAGAAAAAATTCAAAAAATCATGAACGCCGGCAAAGACGTTATAGCAGTGGCTATTGGTATCGCTTTTCTACAGTAAAGATGTTGCAGGGAAAGTGAAACCATCGAATAAACTAATTATTTCCTTTACAGTTTATTGTATTCTTTATTTCATCCCATTTTTATTTGTTGCTGTTGTTGTAGTAAGCCAGACATATTTTTTTGGTTGGGCAAACATTTAAAGGTTATGGACGTACAGAACTTTTTAGGGATGTCAAGTTGCAAACGAAATCATAAGTCTCACAGTAAAGCACCCTATACAATACGTATAGTAGCGATATAATAATTTATGATTTGAGTAAAGTTATTAACGTTGACGATTCTGCATAAAATGAAATTAACACTCCTATACGTAAACTTAGTCGCCGTATTCTCGAAGGTAGTGTTGGCTTCAAACGCCAGGTCAGATATCTCCAATGGCTCCTGTCAGCAGAAAACTCTGAGAGCAAATAAAATTACCATGACAGAGTCCCTAGTGGGAATCGAACTCACAAACCTCGCGTTAATAATCTATCACACTTCAGACTAGACTACCAGGGCACAATATTAAAAAAGATTGAAACCAACAATATTGAACAGATCATATCAAACATCGTAGATGGAAATTTGTCCTATATTTCGTGCGTATATAACGTTAACAGATAGCAAGCAATTACGGAACATTTCCAAGAGCACAATGTGTGTCTGTATAGGTAATAACCTATACAGATTTTCAAAGAGGTATTCGACCCCGTAAGAAGCCCGAGGAGGTCTTATAGAGCCCTTAACTCTCATATTAAATGATACATACATGCAAACATAGTATGTATGTATTACATACATAATTGGTTATTACAACCCTTCAGTCAGGATAACGACCTAGTTTCTCACACAACTTATGTTTTGTGTGTTAATTTTAAACAGGAGTAGCGGAACCTATAGTTTAAAGTCGACTCCGAATAATAGATTTTTGAGAAACTTTTCATGGCAATTTCATTTACTCTCAGATTTTTTGCTAGAAATCTGCTGAGAGGATATTGCCGAAAAATGATTTTCTTTATATTTCATTTTGTTGAAGATGTTTGACCTGGGATAAGCACCGTGGCCTCACGGCAACTTAGCGAAAATACTACCTACTACACTACTTCGGCTACATGAATTGATATCATCCCATCATTCCTTAATTTTGCTTCTTCACGCACCCATTCATCCAGAAATAGATCTTAGTAACTTTTCTTTGATTTTTTGGGGTATGTTGTCCAAAGAGAACATCCATTTTGATGAAAGAATTTCATTATTTCCATCTATCGTTGTATGCTATATCCATTAATGTAGCTTCAACAAGATGACTATTTTCGACTGTCAAGGTTCAGAAGTTCTTATTGTTAGACCCTATATTATACTCTTAGCATTCACTAAAATAACTATGTATACAAATTCAGAAGAAATCCATAATCTTGTTAAATAATTTTTTTTAATATTACTTTATGTTACAAAGTTCATACCAATACTTTATACTCCATACACTCCTGTATACACTTCATAGCGAAGGAGATTATGATTTTTACTACTCCAGCTTTTAATGAAATTTCTGTTGGTTATAAAATTTTTTTCCTTTTTTTCCTTTCTTTTTTATTAAAATTTTCGTTATAATGCTCTTAGAATGTTATTAATTATTGAAAAATAAATTGAAATATAAACTTTTTTATTTCGCTAAAACGCTTTTTAATTAATACCTAAAAAAAAATTATATGAAAATATGTATTTTACACTGCATAACTAAATGATTAACTGGATTATTATTTTTCTTTTTTTTTTATGTTTAAAAATGGCAACTCAAAACAAAAAATGGACGATTACAACTGCTTAGCATATTTAATGTTTCCATTTCAGTCTGTTTACGCCTTGTGTGTATGTGTTGATTCACTCTATATGTAGTGGTATTAGAATAGTTATGGCTGACTGATACATTGTTTCGCCATGCTTGCAATTTTTAAAAATTTCTTAATTTTTTTCTACCTCTTTGACATCGCTGTGCTGATTAAGTTATATTAACCTTATACTACAAAGACCAGAGTTTGCAATTTTAAAACTTAATCGGTCCTAATATGGCGCTCGCTTTACTGATTCTGATGGCTAATGGAAAATCTGAAGAGAATTTTTGTTACATTATCAAACATGTCTTGAGATTGTAATTCAATCGTGCTTGTCATTGGCCAAGACCACAATATTATCAATAATGAGAAAAGAAAATTTTCAACGCGAAAAAATATGCGATCTCTGGGTTAGATGATATCAATAATAATTGCTCCCTCCTTAACTATCTCTTCTACATAACCAATAGGCTTTATGATTTTGAAAAATAAGTAGAGTAATCTAGAGGTAATCTAGAGTTAAAAGATCCACTCTCTGCTATGCGCAAGTATCGAGGATAGATATATGGCAGAAGCGGAAATTTTTCATTCTAAGCCCATGTGGCAATTCACAGATATCTTCCAAGTCTAGTCTCTTGAATGATGCCCTCTTTTCAAATTGAACAGAAATTGCAAAGGACAGGACATTATAATAATTACCATCTGACAGCAAGTCTGCCATCCATCTTATGCGGTTAATTTGAACATAGATTCGAACATGCCCTCTTTTCAAATTGAACAGAAATTGCAAAGGACAGGACATTATAATAATTACCATCTGACAGCAAGTCTGCCATCCATCTCATGCGGTTAATTTGAACATAGATTCGAACATAGTCCTGTGAAACCGAATCAGCTCTGTTGGTTCTCAGGTCATGTAGTAATTCATGCCAAAAAACATTCAAATAATGGAGCCAGAACGTTTGTGTGAAGGAAAGACGTACTCATCGCAGATCAAATAGGTTTGAGGCAATCTAAACTTTTGTTGGGTAATTACAATACGAGGAGATTTAAAACACGTATCAGATTATCTAGAAATAACGGGTGTCTCGATGCCCTAGTTGGTGGTGTACTAAACTTCAAGTGCCGAAGCCGTGGGTTTGATTCGCACCAGAAGCTCTGGGTGTTTGTGATTGTCTGACGTGTTATATGAAAAAAGAAAGTGGGAATTATTACTAAAAAGCAATTCTCGGAAAAAAAGTGACGAAGGTATATACACTGGGCATTTAAAAAGATTGTCGCATACTACCCCATACTTTCTTTTCTCCGATTAACTATTTTTCCTATATTGCAAAACAATGCACTGTATGAATAGGTGTCAACGTCTCCTGAGTGTTGGTCCCAAAAAAATCATCAGACATATTTGGTTCCTGTAACTGATTAATGCATACCAAAAGGATACACCTGTATGCATATTATTGGCAGAAGTCTAAAGTTTGTCAGGGTAATAGGTTTACAGGAGACATTAAAGGAAAACCTTGTAGATATTGAGGTCAGTACAATTGATCGCATGGTTATCGTTCCGCTGTGATGATTGTAAAATGCTTCTTTCACCACTGCATTCATGCTTTTCCTATAGATTTCGAGCTCTTGTACGAAACCGTGCTGTAATTCTTCGATCACCATGTAGTTTCGAATTGATCAGGACATTGTGGAATTCTCTTGAAAGTAGTAGGTACACCAACACTTCCAGGCCATGGTTGGTTAGCGGGTTTACCGGAGTATAATAGCGTAAGATTTTTGAAGATGTTGGTACCTTTGATTTTGGTCATCACATTTCTCACTGTCCTAGGAATAACAGATTGCAATGAACAAATTCTTTCCATATTGGGCGAGTTTAGGTTGATCTAGTAGTGTACGTATGTACTATATATTCCTTTTTAATTTTATTTCTGACTTCTTTTTTGTTGTAAATCTTTTGCAAACGGTTTTTTCCAGCGCCATATGATGAAATGATGCTTTCTCAGCATTATAAACCAGTACAATTACATTGTATAGTAAGTAGTAGCATATCACATCACTTTATGTCTCACATTATGCTCTTCTTTCGTTAATGGCAGCAACTTTATGTGATACTGAAATTAATTAAAATGAGTTAAACAACAAAATTATACAAGTATTCATACATTATTTTCTTTTTTTTTTTGTTTTTCTTTTTTCTACTCATAGTTTCTATAGAAATGGAGATAACAAGCATGAAATAAAATAGAAAAAATTAAAATTAGTTTATAAAACAGACAACAACAACCATATGTAAAATATGTATGCATGTATGTAATTATATAATCCATTGTTCCCTTAACTTAATCCCATATTTGCAACTTGTAAAGCTTTATTCATACGACTCAACTAATTTTTCACAATTAAAACAGAAACAAACTAAAAAAAAAAAATAGAAAAAAAAAATAAAAATAATAATAATAATAATAAATAAAGCAAAAGAAGAAGAGAATGAGAAATATAAAAAATAACGTAATATAAAATAGCATTTTAAATAAAATGTTTTAGGCACGCACAAATGTCACAAACAAAACCAAAAAAATTTGTCCAATTTGTCAGCTGCTCGCCTGATTTTGAAATGATGGCGACATTTGCCAACCGCTGCTTATTTTAATCTTTTTTAATTCCAAAAGCTCTTCGTTTATAAATGAAAAATAATTTTTATTTTAATTTTTTTTTTTTTTGTTTTTGCTATTTTTGCTAAATTATTATGTAAACTTTTTTTCTATTGTTAAGAAAAATGTGATGTTATATAGAGAAGTCAGTCTGTGTGTTAGCCATGCAGTTAGGGTATTGTTTTATGAAGAAAACAAAAATATAGAAAAAATATGTATAACTGCTTAGCATGGAGATTCCACAGTTTTTATTATATGTTAATAATATTTAATATTCATGTTTAGTTTTATTCATTCAATAGTAACAAATTATCTATCAACCAATGGTTTATTACATCGAAAGTTTTTTTCAATGACAAAATTTTCTAAACGTGGACGATTAATACCGGTTCTTGTAGCCCTCTACTACGAAAATATATAGTTAAGCAGTAAATTCAGCAAAATGCGACTTTAAAAAATCACAATAAAAACGGCGACAATAAAAAATTTAACTTTAGACCTCATCTACAAGGATGGATTAATGAGCCCGTGTCTTTATATCTATATATCTCCCGTCCCTTAACTCAAAAGGCAAAACTACTCTCTTAACAGGCGTCTGTCAGTTTACTTACTTCCTTAATTGGTCATTACAATCCTTCAGTCACGATTATGACCTAGCTTCTCTTCACACCACTTAGTATGCTGTGTGTGTTAATTTTATACATGAGTGGGGAGACCTACAGTTTAAATTCGACTATAAACAAAAGAGTTTTCAGTAACTTTTCATGACAATTTTTATTTGGGAGTAACCCAGAGTTTTTGCCAGAAATCTTTTCTTATATTTTGTTTTGTTGGACGTATTTGTGATGGCCTCACGTTTAATAAGGCAACACACTATCTGCTAATTCTTTATAATTTATAAAATTATTAAAAAGGTTATAAAACGCCAGTAGGAAGTATGGATCAGAGATCAGCAATTAATAGGTTTTCCGCTACTCATAAGCACTCATGCAATTTTGAGTATGAGTGAATCAACAGAATTGAAATTCAACTACTCTGATTCATTCGTACTCGCTACAGCATTGATTTATAAGTATAGGTTACAATGAGTATGAGTACAACGTTGACATCAAACTCACAACATTCGAAATGTGTTTGACTCATAGGCCTACTCATTCTGATTCATAAATTTAGAAAAATACTTATATTACTTATAAGTGATTCGAGTGGCTCGAATCATTCATCAAAATTTACAGCCTTTGTTATTGTTGCATATACAAACAAAGAAGAAAGGAAAGACAAAGACAACAAGTAAAGCATACACACAATCTTCTTGTGAGTATAGTAGTGTTCGTATGCGAATCATACTTATTTTGTGCTTCGTGTAAATGTTAAGTAGAGACGAGTCGAAGTCAATAACATCATGTGTATTGTTAAGTATGAATACGACGAGTACTTCCAACTTTGAGTATGAGTAGTATGAGTGTCATATTAAAATAAGTATGAATGCGTATAAGTATCAGAAATAATAAGTATGACTCGAATCTACTCATCGTTTTGAATACTCGTTGCTGATCTCTGGTATGGATATACGACAATATAAGACAACAGGGCCTCTGATGTGAAATTCTTCAGCTCTGCTTAATGCAACTGCATATTAATCTTAACTTACCTACTTATTTGCAAAACTTCTTCCACTTCTTACTGTCTTAGGCCTACTCGATTTTTTGTCATCTAGTATTACGTTGACTGTAGAAGATTTCACTCAACAGCTAAATGTGGTGCTTCATTTGGTTCATTTATACAAATCTGTCGTTTGGAGTCGACATTAAACAGTAGTTTCCACCACTCATGTGTAAAATTAACACACACTACATAAGTGGTGTGAAAATATAGCTTGTTATCCTTACTAAAAAGTTTGAAATGACCAATAAAGTTAGTCAGTAACTTGCCTACAAATTTTTTGACTGCCTTTTATCTTAATACAGGCAATAAAGACCTTTCTTTTTATAATCAAATCTTCGAAGAACGAAATCTTGGTTTAATGAAAAGTCCATACATCTAGTTAGGCCTAGATAGAAGGTCACTTTCAAACATGTTATCTAGAGACTTATGCAATTACAGAGACTATTACAATCAGATAATGAAAGCTAGTTGCAAACAAGACAGAAAGCCAAACAATTCGCTGGTGTTAAAATAAAGATTTTGATTAGGAAAGCAATGTAAAGATTTTGCGAAATTAATTTCGATGTCTGCAGATATCCTATTATGGGTCTTACAGAAAATCGCAGTGTTTACTATTCAAATTTCTTCTTTTGTTGTTTTATTATACATATTTACAATTTATGATCTGCTTAATAAAAAAGATTTTTTATGTATTTTTTTTCATATTTTCTCCTTCATTGTGTTCCTCCTACATTGTTTTAACCACAGACCATATAAAGTGTTAAGTATCCAATTAATCTTTATTTGATTTAAAGATTGTAACAGAGTTATGCAAATTAGTCAAATGAGTATGAAATATCAACTATTGATCAAATAAAATTGATGTTTCAAATTTCTTAGTTGATACAATACAAAATTATATGTTTTATTTTAATAACTATTAGCAGATTAGCATTTAAAGCTTTCCAATTTCCGTTAAATATATACAATACGTCCATTTAAATTAAGTTTTATATGAATTTCATATTTTTCTCCTCATGTGTCTCTAATAAGATCAGTTGCTATATTTGTTCCAAAAAATATAGGTGAGTATTACACAAAAGACATGCTTTACAGTGGCCGACTCTAAGGCTCACACATATTAGTAGTTTCAGACCTATTGCCATGAAAATATCTGTCCTTCGGAGTCGACATTAAACTGTAGGTCCCTGCACTCATGAATAAAGTTAACATTTACATCATTAGTGGTATGAGTAAATAGGTTGTAATAACCAATTAAGTAAATAATCATTTTTAGTCGTCGTAGTCTAGTAGGTAGTGTATCGGTTTATTAGACGTAAGGCCACGGCTCAAACCCTAGTTCAGACATCAAAAGGAAAATATTAAAAAAATATTTCTTCGTCGACTGCCTCTCAGCAGATTTCTAGCAAAAACTCTGAGAGTAAATAAAATTGCCATGAAGAGTTTCTCACAAATCTGTCATTCGGAGTGGACATTAAACGGTAGGTCCCTCCACTCATGAATAAAGTTAACATTTACGTCATTAGTGATGTGAGAAACTAGGTTGTAATCCTGAATACAGAGTTGTAATAACCAATTAAGTACGTAATAATTTCTGATGACACTACTTGTCTTCGCACACATGACAATTCTCACGAAGCTTCTCAGCGTCTTTAATAACACGTTCTCCCACTTGACAAATGATTAAAGATCAGGAAAATTAAAGACAATTAACAAAAATGTGTTTTAGAAACATTCCCCTGACGGAAATAAACTCTTAGGATGCCAAAAATAAAAATATGCACAAAATATCTTAAAGATTCGTACTCATAATCCCCTGAGTTGGAAAGATTAGCTCAAATTGTAAATCTTTGAAAAATAAATTTGTAGAAAGTAAGGGCTTAGAATTTTAAAAGCGTTAGAATGACATGTTAACTATTCCATAGAAAAAATATTTAAAGTCCATACGTATAATTACAGCAGCACCATGGTACATCAAAAACCAAAAAAAAAAAATACGCAGGGATATCAATGTGTCAAGAGGCGAAAACAAAAATTGCTAAATATTAAGAACCATATTTGAAAAACTTCCCATTGCACTAAAATGACCTGTCTTGTAAGATCTGGACTACCGTGGCCACATTTGTCAGAAAATATCGCAAAAAATACACAAAATTTTTTCTAATGTAAGTGACGAAGAAAGTTTATTTTATTACTGATGCTGATCAGGCATATAAATATATTTATATGGGTTTCTATGGATTTGATTGCATATTTTTATTTCAAATAAAAATTCGAAGATTTAGCTAATAACTCTGAATTTAATTTTGTTAACACAACTGTATATAAGCTGGTGTAGCATATTTTTTTTAAGACATTTAATTTATTTTTTAAAACATGAATGCAGAGTTTACAAAATGTCTTCATTAGATACATACATACGTATGTACAGAGCCTTTTAAATTTAAACTGTTATAGGCAATC
The DNA here is from genome assembly GCA_927399465.1 of Sarcophaga caerulescens. Classification (NCBI taxonomy): domain Eukaryota; kingdom Metazoa; phylum Arthropoda; class Insecta; order Diptera; family Sarcophagidae; genus Sarcophaga; species Sarcophaga caerulescens. Next base: position 48,069,857 of record OV656872.1, on the reverse strand, counting down.
GAATCGTTGTTACCCTATACGTAGTCATCAATACAATCAAAAACGCTTTATTTTGTAAAAAAAAATCATGAAATTTTTATTATAAAACGCTTGATTTAATTTTACTTCTTGTTACACTAGTGGGTAGTATGCTAGACTATTAGCATGAGGGTCGTGGGCTCGATTCCCACACGACACTCTGGTCTGTTACACTACACCGAGCATATGGTAGAAGTTACTCAGCTCGTATAAATGAAAATAAATACATATTTACATACATACACACATAATTGGTCATTACAACCCTTTAGGCAGGATTACTACCTAGCTTCTCACACCACTGATGCTGTGTGTGTTAATTTTATACTGTTGGGACCTACAGTTTAAAGTCGATTCCAAACGACAGATTTTTGAGAAACTTTTCATGGCAATTTTATTTTACTCTCAGAGTTTTTGCCAGAAATCTGCTAAGAGGAAGTCGCTGAAGAAATATTTTTTCATATTTTCGTTTTGATGTCTAACCTGGGGATTGAATCGAGTCCTCAAGTCTAATAAGCCAGCACACTATCTACTAGACCACGGCGACTTCAAAAACAATAAATTTGACTTAATTCGACTGTGTACGCAAGAATTTATTGTTTTATCGACTTCCAAAAAAAGTTCATTTCAATGATATTTCACATGACTGCCTACCTTGTGTTTGAAACATTTAACAACTAAGAATAAATTATGGACGGGCTATCAGTAAAAAAAAATAAAAGAGCTCCCAGACCTAACTTATTGATAGTGTAAGGTACATATAACACAACGAAATAAAACAAAACAACACAGTATAAAAATATTTCAATAAATTTACGAAATGCTGACAACACTCACTAAGCAACAATAAAATCAAAAAAGTGTGGTTGTCTGAATATTGATCGATTATAAGCCAGCAGCAGCAACAACAACAATAACAATAACACTGGTTAAAACAATAATAAATACTACACAATATAATCATAGTATGTATTGACAAAAATATAAACAAAGGCAACACCAAACCGATATAATAATTTTTACAGGCCGACATGTTAAATACATGGTACAGTGCGATTAAATAAAAAACATGAATGACAACAACAATAACACATATTATCAAACCCAGCAAGACCATACAAGCAACAACATGGTAAAAATTTATCAAAGTTATAGAGGGAGTATGAAATGTTTCCATGTTTTTCTTTTACATTTTTTTAAGCTCTTCTTGCTGCTCTCACTCACTGTTTTGTTTTTAACAAGTTCAACTGCAAAATAACAGGAGAAAAAAAATTGTAATGTAAACACCAAACAGCACTTACATTTGAATATTTGTTTATGGAATATTGTGTATGTGTTTGTAGTCTAGTTAGTTAGTTGGTTTGTTTAAAATGTTTACTTTTTATCAAAAGCCACCCATTGATGAAGAAGAGCTGATTTGTTTATTTGTTTATTGTATAATTTAAAAATTTTTTTTTTTTTTGTTATTTTTCTTTTTCTAGTTTTTGGCCGCATTAAATTTTTGCACTTTAAAATAAAAAACGTTGACGACAGTGTTGTCAATCCTAAAGAAAAAACAAAATAGAGGTAACAAGTTGCTAATTAAAGATTGTACCAATTTAAGCGAGAAGACCATGAAAGTAGGGCGAGGTTGCAATGTTAGCCAACTAATGATTGAAGATACATAGAATAGCATACTAGTGGAACTTTAATTTCACGTATGATGAAATAAAGCTCATTACAAATACAGAAAATTTTCCTTTTAGGAAATGCTGCCTCAAAAAAATAGACGCCAAAAACCTTACATGCAAATGGATTGTTTTTTGTGGCAGATACGAAATCATGTCATGGCTACGAACTCATATAAAAGCTCAGCTTTATTGCAATGAAATACTAGCAAACTTATGATTGATTTTTGAGATTATTTTCATGGCAATCTTATTTAGTTCCAGAGTCTTTGCCAGAAATGTGCTGAGAAGAAGTCGTCGAAGAAATATTTGTTAATATGGTCCCATGGTCGCTCGTCATAGAAGCCAACACACTACTTACTAAACTGCCTGGTGAATTCAAAAACCACTAAACACTCTGTTAAAACTAATTCACGATGGCACTTTTAAGGATATGAAGTGGTAGCCGTAGTCAAGCGGAGATTGTGTTGGCTTAATAGGTGAAAAACCTGAGATTAAACCTCAGCTCTGTCATTTAAAAAAAAAAAAAGAAAAATATTTCTTTCGACGACTACCTCTTAGTGGTCTTTGTGCAAAGCTCTGCTATGAAAAATCCTCTTAAGTATGCCTTGGTAGTCAACGTTAAGCTTTAGGTGCTGACCTTATATAAAAATTAATATGCACAAAATTTTTCATATGAGAAGTTAGGCTGTGGTCCTGTCATTCGATGATTACTAACTTCTTTTGGCTTGAATTGTATGACCTGAACACCTATGACGTGTGGTTTCAACACACACCTCATGCCACATTGGATATTCTGCACCATCGATTTGAGGGCATGTTCATCTTACGTGGAGGCGATATGAACTGGCCAGCGACATCGTACGATTTCACCCCGTCAGACTTTTCTTGTGGGGTTTTTTTAAGTTGCAAGTGCATGAGAATAAGCAACAAACCACAGCATAACAACATAACCCTTGCCATTGGCGAAAATTAGCGCGATTTACGCGCGAGAGATTTCATCAAAACTTTGTTTGAGTAAATAAATTGTAGCGCACTGTCCGTTGTTCTTTACAACGCTTCAGTCAGAATAACGACCTAACATCTCACACCACTTATGTTGTGTGTATTAATTTTATGCACAAGTCGCGAAACCTACAGTTTAAAGTCAATTCCGAACGACAGATTTTTAAGAAGCTTTTCATGACAATTTACTTTACTCTCAGAGTTTTTACCAGAAGACTGCTGAGAGGAAGTCGGTGAAGAAATATTTTTTTCATACTTTATTTTGTTCGAGATGCCTGAGCTGGCAGTGGCCTCACATCTAATAAGCCAATACACTGCGTATTAGACTACGGCGATTATCTGTATATAAAATAACATAAAAATTTCAAAAATTTTTGAAATTTTAAGTACATACTTATCAACGAAACAAAGAAAGCGCACCCATTACTTTATAAAATTTATTATGTTTATCAATTAATCTACAACATCATTATATTTCCTCAAATACTTTACTTTAGCTGTACATGTTTTGAATATAAAACAAAAAAGAAATGTTGAAGTAAGCAACACTTTTTTTTAATTGAGCCAATAACCATCCTTAAACATGCCTATACCTTTAGATGGGTAATCTCTTAATACCATCGTTACTCTCTAGATTAAATATTAAAATTAAAGTAATTTTATGAATGTCTTATAGAGCGTTATGCTTAGCTATATAATTACAGTGTTTTTCCTTCTATTTTATAAACAATTTGAAAACAAAAGTTCAGCTTTAAATCAGAGCGAAAGTATAAACTGGGTTGGTAGGTTGCGATTACAAACCATCCAACCATCCATCCATCCATCAATCTAACAAGCTAGCGTTTTAATGTTAGTCTGTCATCCAATACAGGCTTATCAATAACACCACTAACCATATTTTATTTAAACGTTGCTCAGCTATCGTAACTATCAAAACACCGCTTAGACATCGTCGTCACATACGCTTAAACAACCATCCAACGCTTAACTAATATTCACAGCGCGCGCATAAGCATTAAACCTTTTATTTAAATTTTATAAACTATTGCGGTATATAAAACAACAACAAAAAATAAAATTATTAAAAAAAAATAAAACAACTAAAACAACTAATTCATGCATAGCTTCAGTGCCTAAGACAAGTGTGTGATAATGTTTTAAATTTTTTATACGTTTTAGTTTTTATTTTTTAAATTAAAATAACGCTTTAAACTCTTATACAAAAAAAAATAAAAAGAAAAAAGATTTGAATGGCGGATTAAAGATTTTTTAGTGGATTTAAAGTTTTTTTTTTTGTAAATAAAAATGATTTTAAGAAATTGTTTAAGACGCACCTATTGCTGTAATTATTTAGTGATTGTTGTTATATTTGCGGTTGTCATACAATATTTGCAAATAACGAATGGTGCTAAATTGTCGAGTAAATATTATCCATCGGGTGTGGATTTCTTTGAGCATGAATTTCCTAGCCTAGCAGGAGGTGTGTAGTGATGAAATGTTTGTAACAATAAAAAATGATTTTTTTTTTTTTCGAAAACATAATGATAATAAAAATAATTATAATAATAACAAACGACTATACATATGTATAAACTATTTACATACAAAAGAAAAAATGTTATCTAAATTGCAATATAAGTGGAGCATAAAACAGCAACAAAAATGCAAATTTAAAAAACCAAATGCCTGCAAATAATATGTGTTTGAAAAAATAATAAAGATTACACGAAAATAATTGTTAAAAATATAGGCCGCAGTTAAATACACATACAATTAGTAAATACATACATATGTACATATATGTATGTTATGACGATAAAATTTGTAAAAAAATTTAATCCAGTTTGAACTTGCCATTAACTGCATCCAAACAGAAGCATTGCCTTTATCGCATAAAGGTTGTCTTTCTATGTGGCTATTGAATAAAAATACAAAATAAAATTTGAAGACTAATCAACTGACAATATAAGTGGCGTATCAGTTTAGGAAATCAAGCACAGCATGGTTTCAAGAGACTGTATTGGAAAATCAGCTAATGCAACATGTAAACACTTCAAGCTATATCCCTCCTCGCCTTATGCACTTGTAGAATTCTGTAGCAATAACTGACCTTAAAAACATAAAATGGTTCACTGACAAAACTTACTAGACTTATATCCTCTCAACACTGGCCACTATATTCTTACTTACCCTTTAGTTAAGATTACGATTTATATTCTCACACCACCCATGTTGTGTGTGTTATTTTTATACCTACAGTATAAAGTTTGTTCTTCAGATTTTTTAGAAATTTTTCATATCAACTTTATTTACTCTCAGAGTTTTTGCCAGAAGACTAGTCGAAAGAAAGTCGCTAAAGAAATATTTTGTTATACAGGGTGGGGCAAAAGTCACGAAGGGGTTTAATCGTTTAATCGTTCTTGGGAATCTCGTGGCTTTAGTTCTTACGCTAACTGCAGCTTGTATGGGAAAAGATGTAAATTTCCCTTTAATATTCTGCGTAAAGACCGCCGAGACATTTGCAGCTCAGCAGAGCGCCTTCGAGTTGATGTTTCAGGATTCTCCTCAACACTCTCCAGAACGCGTTGAATATTTGCTTCATTAATTACAGAATGTGGTCTTCCGCTTCGTGGAAGATCCCTTACTGAGCCTTGTTCTTGAAAACGTGTCACTAATTGATTCGGATGGTGAATTCCTCACATTAAAATGACGACGATAGGCTCGTTGAGTTTGAATTATTGATCGATGATGTTCAAAATAAAGTTCTATGATTTTGGTTCGCTCGATAACGTTGTAACCTTCCATAATTAATCTCCCAGATTTATTTTACAAGTCCTAAAAAGAAAAATAAAAAAAAAATTAAATTAGAAAAGTTATTAATTTTTCAAATCCCTTCGCGACTTTTGCCCCACCCTGTATTTCGTTTTGTTTGAGATGACTAAACCAGGGGTTGAACCACGGACTCACGTCTAGTAAGCCAACACATTATCTACTAGACTATGGCGACTTCAATGGCCTCCATATTCTGCGGACTTAAAGACAATTGCTTTTGATTTTAGAATAGAAGCCGCCGTAGTCTAGTAGGTAGTGTGTTGGCTTATTAGGCATGAGACCGCGGTTCAATCCCCAGGTCAGATAAGAGTGTTGGTTTGTTGTATTTAAAAGAAAATAAAAAATAAAAATCAAAAGTAAAATAAGTATGGGGAAAGATAATTGATGATAGAATAGAAACAAAAGAAAATAAAATCAAAAACATACATACATAATTGGTCATTACAACTCTTCAGTCAGGATTGCAAACTAGCTCCTCACACCACTTAAGTTATGTGTGTTAATTTTATAAATGAGTAAAGTCGTTTCCGAACGAAAAATTTTGTTAAGAAACTTTTCATGGCAATTTTATTTATTCTCAGGGTTTTTGCCTGAAGCCTGCTGAGAAGATGTCAACGAAGAAATATTTTTTTTAATATTTCGCCTTGTTGAAAATACCTGGATTGAACCGTGGTCTCATGTCTAATAAGCCAACACTCTACCTACGATGACTTCTATAGAATCAATTATCATATTATCATCATATTACCATGTCTAGCATGCAATTGCAAACTTGAAAAAATATTTTAGGATACTATACCATATTCTAAGTTGTAGTCCATTTCAACCAGGAATAGCAATTATTTGATGGAATAGTTAATGTAATCGGTGTTATAATGGGACCTCATAGGACCCACATAAATAAGATATGACCATCTAAGCGATTGCGAATATAATCTAACCTTTGTGATTTTGTGTGTGTCTTTTGTTCATCATCCGAGATGCAAAAGATACACAAGAGATCGATAGGTCAAAATTGGAGTATTACCCTTAAAAAGTTTATGCGTGTGTAATTGGTTTTGTAGAAAACATGTCACGAATCCGTTTTGTGCGTATTATAAGAATAGAAGTGATCAGGATAACAAGGCTTAGAACTAATTCATCTAAAGTATTGTTGATTATCCTTAGCTGAATACCACCAGATATTTTGGCGAGACAAATGGCTGTGTGAACGAAGCAATAAAACTGAGCGTTGCAGGAACATTAAAGTATAAAAGGTTTTATGCCCAAATCTTATGGACTACACCACACCTGAACCCACTTTCTATTGTCTTTAATATTGATAGCCCGTCGTCCATTGCTTTTGGCCTCATTAAACAGTTTTTTTAATAGCATTGATGTAAAAAACTTTAAGAGGCATTATTACAACTTGCCGTTAAGTAAAGGGAGGATTTTAACGGGCAGATAAATTGTTTTTCATTATTATGAGTACCCAATAAGATAGAAGTGATCGTTAAGCTAAAGGGAAGATCATTCTACCTTTAACATTTAAAGGTCACTTTATGTTTGAACTTGCTATATTATATACTATTTTCGATGTGGGAGCTTCAAATTTAAACAAAATTAGCATATACAACAAAAAAAACGAAGTCCGCTGTTGCCACTGCGTTAAAAAAAACTTGTTTAATTGAGCAGTTTTATCGACTTTGCTCCGGCACTGCCATATTTTAATTTTATTTTATCTGTAAGTTGTAATAACGAAAATCAGTTAAAGGTAACTTTACAGTTCCCTTTAGCTAAAGGTACCTTTAACTAAACCCAAGTTTAACGGCAAGTTGTAATAATGGCCCTAAATCTAGGTGCAGGTATACATATACATACAGGCTTTATGCAACGTACATATGTAAATAACCTACATGCGGCATTTGTTAAAATTAAGATATCGATTTCAAATTCTCAAAGTATCCTTTTTTTACTAAAAAAAAACAAGGTCCTTCATTGAAAAAATTAAAAAATAAAAAATTTGGGTCATATTTAGACCACCACCATGTGCTCGAGTTCAGTAAAGCTGTCAAAGACTATATCAAGCGAAACTGATAAAAATTAAATTTAAAAATTCAATTTTCTAATATTTAAATACTGTAAATTAATAAATTAAGAAAAAAGCTAATTTCATATTTTTAACCTTTTCAGATGAATATGATCCTTATGGACCCAACCTAAATGAAGCTGATCAATTGGACAGTGATGAACCGGAAACAATGCCTAGATTATTTCAAGGCGATATTGCTATCGATCCCTTTACATACATTACATTACGTTTGGGTGTTAACCCCACCAGACATCCGAAACGTTTATGGCCTAATGGTACGATACCATATGAAATCAGTCACTTGTATAAACCTCATGAACGAAATGCTATCGAAAAAGTTCTACAAACATTCAATGCCTTAACGTGCATTACATTTGTACCCTATGATGGCGAAGAGGACGATTATTTGCTGATTTCGCCACCCGAAGATGGGCCACAAGGCTGCTGGTCTTATGTGGGTCGTAAAGGTGGCGAACAAATTGTATCACTACAACGGCCAGATGAAACAAGTGCCCATTGTTTTAGTAGCGAAGGTCGAATTATGCATGAACTTATGCATGCCATCGGCATATATCACGAACAATCACGAGCCGATCGTGATAATTACGTTAAAATACACTGGGAGAATATTGTGCCGAAATTTCGTAAAAATTTTAAATTAATTTCAAAGAAACGAGGCAGATACGCATTTGATTATGATTATAATTCGGTTATGCATTACGGTGAATATTATTTCAGTAAGAAAAAGGGCAAAAAACCGACCATGACACCATTACAACCGGGTATACGTATTGGGCAACGTAAAACGCTAAGCAAAATTGATTGCTTGAAAATTAACGACTTATATGGTTGCCTTAAAGGGCGCCAAGCCAAAATGTATCGTAGTTTTTGTTATTTATTAGGTTTATAATACTCATACATATTGTAATATTTTTTTATTTATTTATTTATCGCATAATTGTATGTGTGTGTTTTTTATGCATGTGTAGTAATTAAATCATATTGATTTCGTTGTTATTAATTTAGTTAAACATTTAGAAATAAAAAAATTAATATAACTTTGTATTTATACGTAATAATTTAATAAATTAAAAATATAAATTTTTTTATTTGTTTATATTCTTTGTTTGTTTAATTATCATTACTACAACACTACTATTTAGCTGCTATTAGAATGGAATGTAAGCAGTGTTGTTGTCGAGCCGGCACGATCCGGAACGTCGTTCCGGTACTTCCTTTTTGGACAGGAACGCGTTCCGGAACGTTCCCTCCCCGTCGTCAAATTTGGGACATGAGACCTAAAACAAAAACGCCGCCGACAGGATTATCATGGAAAATCACCCCCGCCGTTAAATTTGGGACATGAGACCGCACGGCCCTGTCTATATAATTAAACAAATATAAACATCAAGGTAAAATTCGCAAGGCATATATGTATATTGAACGCAAATCCAAATCGAGAGAAGCAAAATACAAAGGACATGTGGTGAAGTCCAAAGGTCAGCACCCATAGCCTTCAGTGTCCGAACATCTTCGGTTTTCACGAACATCATCAATGTTCGCTTGTCAGCTTCTAAAAAAGGAAGTTTATGTCGTATTTTTTCAGCTTTCAATTATACACCCAAAGAAATAATTCTGTAGGATTTGGTAATACCAATGAGAATTGATGTCTTTAGGGATTTAGCGATATAAATTTTTTCTATATTTTCCACTCCTTATATAAGTTTTAGGTTAATAAGTATGTTTAAAAATGTTACGGACAAATTTCCTCTGGGTTATCCACATGCTTCTCACAACTACAGTCACATTTTGACTATTTTCTCTTTGTGCCGACCACTGCTCTATTCTCTTATCAATACAAATGCAAACGTGTGAATTGGCTCAGAAGTGAGAGAAATTGTGCTGGCAACAGCGTTGCCATTTTTTTATTTTAAAAAACTTAATTTCTGGAAGAAAAAAACTTTTTTTTACAAAAAAAAACTTGTTTTCTACAAAAGTCCCAACATTTTTAAAGGAAACTCCGGGGCCCGATGCCCTCTGTTGGTGTTTCCTTGCTTCATTTGCCCGGGACTAAAAAAATACACAATATTTTATTCAAAAATATAAATATTTCGTGTTATTATTATTGAATTATTGCAAAAAAAATTTAATTTAATTTTGTCGAAAAAACTTGTTTTGTTAGAAAACAAATTTCATGAAAACATTTTCGCATCTCAAAAAACTTTGAAAAAAAGGGAAAACTTGGCAAATGGCAACGCTGGCTGGCAATGAGAGGATTAGTGCTGTCAATACAAAACATATACAAAATAGATGTTTTAAAAACGCGATGTGCGAGATATAACGCCAAAAAGCGTTTTAGTGGCACTATTGATAAGGAATTGATGAACTGTTTGTTTTTTTATTTGTTTTCCTTATGGTTTGCCGCTGTTGCCCTTTATTGCAGTTTACCTTAGGCTGCAATTGCTAAACTTGCTGCATTGCGTCCAGCGTTACCGTTGAGCGACTAAAGTCGCAATTTGACACTTTTTCAGCGACCCCGCCACTTTTTGTGCCCCCTTACTAAAATGAACTAAATCTGACACTTTTCAAGATTTTTGACCCTTTTTTCCGTTTTTTAGAAAAAGTATTTTTTCTTTTATTTACATTTTTCGGAACAATCAGCTTTTGAATTGTTTTTTTATTTTAAAATATAAGGAGTGCGCACAAAAAAATCTGTACTTACACTTTTCGTTATAGAAATAAAACTAAATGGCGGATTTTTTACGTTTTACATATATTTCAATTAAAGTAAATAATATTTGAATTCTTTTGTGTATAAAATTTTCTTCTGACAAAGGTCTCAGAGCATCAAACTTTTTGAGCCACTTTTCTTCCAAACATGTTAGGGTGTTTAGAAAAATACGTATTATTTTATTTGCTTTGTTTTGGTCGGCAAATCCGTTTTTTCTTCCACTTCCACGCTTTCTCTCAATACTCAAAGACTCCTTATATTTATTTATTACCTTAGAAACTGTTTTTTGGTTAACACCTGCGAGCCTAGCAATCGTTTTTTTGTAAGCGGAGCGGTTTTTCATTGAAAATATCAATTATTTTTTTACGACATTCTTGTTGGGTGCCCATTTTCAAAAAACTAATTTTGCTATTGCAATGACATTTAGCACGTGGATTTTGAAGCAGATGACTAACAAAAATAAGTAACGGTATTAATTTTTTTCAATTATGATAAAAGTTATAAAGTAGACCCATTTTTTTTGTGCGCACTCCTTATATTATATTTTTTTTTATTTTTTTTTTTTTAATTTGTTACAAAATACGCAATTTTGTATAAAATTTTATTTATTTTTAATGAACTGTTTTTTAGTTATAATAATAGTTTTGTTTTGTGTTTTGTATTATTATATAGTGGGTTAGCAAAAAAAGTTTTATTTAATGGAATTTTTATAAATTTAAAAATGCATTTTTTTGTTTTTGAAATTTAAATGTCCTAACGTTCATAAATTTGAATGAAATTACATTTTAAAGCTAGAAATAAAACAGAACAAATAATTTTAAAAAAATTAAAATTTTTGTTTAGGCTTTTTAATTTTTGGCTAAAAATTTGTTTCTATTATAAAAAATTGGAAAAATTATTAAAAAATAAACTTATTATATGTTTGTTAATGTACAATACAAAATCCAATAAAAATTTATTTTTTTTATTTGTATTAGTTCATTTTCTTTTCTTTTAAAAATGTTGCCCCTTTTTACTGCCAAAATACCCTTTATGTGCGCCTTTTTTTTCAAAAATCCCCTTTTAGTGCGACTTCTTAAAAATTTCCAGCGGTAACGCTGATTGCGTCTATTGTGTTTATAGCATAATAATGCAAAATTCTGATATTTAAAGACGCTATATTTGGAGTAATTATTGCCATATAAAAGTATGTAGTCCTTTGCTGACAGATTTGCGAGCAGCATTTTGCGTCAGCGTCATATGTGCCTATTGCATATTTTGTACTACGTTTTAAAAATCCATAAGGAAAGTTAATCTAAAATCTCTTGCTAGAAAAGTATTGAATCAAATTTGTTTATTTACTACATATTAATAATATAACACTTGTTTTCTTTTAATATTATTTGCTATATAATTTGTTATCTCTTCTAGATATTCCATTAATATCTCACTCTACGTTATTTTTCATTATTTCACAATTCCATTATAAAACATTGTCAGAAAGTTAATGTTTTTACTTAATTATTAAAAAAAAAGAAATACTAACAGCTAATTTTATTAACTTTTCTTTTTCATTTCTTAAAATTCATACATCTGGCAACAGTTTGATAAATTATATAAATTCAATACGGTTTTACATAAGTTTATAAATATAACCTTCTTTTTCTTTCATTTTAATATTCAATAGAACTTGTATTATTTTATATTGTATACGAATGAATAATTTGTGTTGTTTCATTACCATTTCGTTCCTTTTGTACAACTGTAAACTGTAGTACGAAAAAATGAAACCCTGTGTAGAAAATGTAATAACGAAAAAGTTTTCTTGTAGTGCGTCATTCCACTTTTGGACGAGGTTAGGTAAGAACGTCTGCGGTTGTTCGCGTTGGTGCACGAGTTTTTTCATTTGGCTAAGAAAAAAGTGAAATAGAAGAAAAAATTAAATTAAAGTGTGATATATTAAATAGTATTAATAATAAATAAAATGTTTAAATTACTAGTACCTTTGCTTGCGAAAAACTCGTGTTACGAAAATGCGAATCTAAAAGCCGCTTATTGTATTAAAAATTCTTTAATTTCATCATCTGCTACAAACGTGATGGAAAATTTTGCATTAAGACGCCATTTTCTTTTTTCAACAACCAACAGAAAAACCATACAAGCTTTTCCCACAAAACCTCAACATCATCAATTAGAAGTTAGTTACCGCTGTTTAGGTGAAAAACAACTAGAGCTCCTTCCAACAGACAAAGTTATACAAAGGATAACTTTTATACGAAAATTTAATAGCTCTAGCAACAACGTGTTATTTGTGGAATCTACAGAAGCGGTTAACACATCAACTTCTAAGGAAAAGTCTGAATTGCAAGAAGCATCCAAAAGGGATTCATTTAATAGAAGAAAACAGACATCTTTATATACAGAAGAAGACGAAGAAGACACATTTGATATAATGTAAGTACTATCTGCATACAATATAAATTTTCTAAAAATAAAATTTTATTTCAATAGTCATTTGTTAAATATTACTTAAAGAAAAAAAAAAACACATTTCCAATATTGTGTATGTATACTATGAAAAGAAACTGTCTGAAGTTTTTTTTTCTTTCTTCGTTCCTTCAATTCTTCTCCGTTTTATTTCTTTTATTTTAATTTTTTTTTCAACATGTGTTCATTACTCAGCACATAGGAAAACGTGATCAAAGCAAACAACGCAAAAACTAACCCTTAATAATTTTAATTCTCGTGTACACACACACTCATCATTAATTCCGAAGTATACTGCTATTGTTTTTTTTTTTTTTTTTGTTCTCGATTTTGTTAATTGTTATCAAAAATTGGCTTAACAACAAATCAACTTCATACATTATATTTGCTATTATTTTCTAAATTTTTCTCTTTCCATTCTTGCTTAACAACCTGTTATGCTTTCTCTTAACCAGTTTTTTTCCTTGACCCCCCCTCCCTTCTAAACATACGTTACATTTCTAAGAATCAAGAGAACCAGCCAGCTAATAAATGCGTCATTGCAAAAAAGCTGTCGGCTATTGTTGTCAACACATACATATATTTCACATATAAGCCTTTATGGTAGTTTTTTAATATAAAAACTATAATTTTTTTTCTTTCTTTTATTGCTAAAAATAAAAAAACGACGCAAATTTTGCTAAGTTTGATGTTTGATAAGGCTTTCATCAAATCTACACGTTTTCGCACACATTTTACCTCGTGTTTTATTTAATTTTTTGTTTTGTAATTTCTTTTATTAATTTTTTTTTTTTTTTTGTTTCTTTTTGATTATTCGTGACTTCATTATATAAATTTAGCAGCAAAATTTTTTTTTTAGTTCTCCTTTTTCTCATTATTATTTATAATTATTTGCCAACTCGACATTTTGCTTCTTGTATTTTTTTTATATGTTATGTTCGTGTATGTGTGTTTTTTTTTTTGCCTTGATAGACACTTTATAATAGTCGCTATTCATAGCTGTCTACGTTTCTGAAAACACGATGTTTTTTTTTTCTTTCCCCCTCTTAAGATCACACTTTGGCATTTTATTGTCAGATAGAGGCAGATGAAAGAGAAACAAAAGAAAGAAAGAAAAAAATAAAAACTATTAGACAGATACACAAAAATTTTATTTCAAATGTTGACGTTATTGTTGCTTGTTTTTGTTTTTTGGCAAGAGAAAAAGTACAGGTAACCAGAGCAACATTCGTTTTTTGCAAACAAATGAAAACGCAATTAAAACTGCTCTACTGTCTATTAACATAACGGATGGTGTAGTGGACATATTGAAATTTTAAATGAAGATTTAGACGTTTTTTGATCGTTCAAAGTTTATTTTGATGAGCTTCTGGTATTTTGTTGTTGTGTGTATACGACCGCATACCTACAAACGATGAACGAAGACTAGAGCAAATTTTCTAGTATTTAAAAGCGTTTACTCACTCCCCTCCATTTTTCGCTTTTCTCCTACAAACTCAATGCATTGCAAAGTAAATTTAGAGCGTACAAAAGGCGTTTTGATAATTTTCTAAAGAAACACAAAATAAGATTTGAAATACGAACCATTTTGTGAAATACCTCTCTGGTTAAAATACTTTTAAAATAGTATTCATAAGCAGTTTATACTAGGTTCTGTGCCAAATACCACGGTGCCCCTTATATAGTACCTTTGATTGACGATGGGGAGCGCACTATGACCGAAGCGGAGCTCGATGATGGTAAACTGAAAACCTTCTCACAACCCTCCTATCTAACATTGACCATTTTGAAATTCCTTCATTAATCCCAACTTTTCAATACAGTTTTATATACGTGGTCTTCACAACCCTTCAGTCAGGATTACGACTAGCTTCTTACACCACTTTGTATGTGTTTACTACCCTTTATACAATGTTCTATACCCGAATTCTTTATAATGTCCTATAAATCCTATATGTACACAATAGAATTGTAATTTGTTGAGTGAATAGCATCCAAATAATTATTTCATCATTATCATGAAAAGTGTTACATTTAGACATTTGATTTGTTCTCTGACTGAAAGCATTACTTCTTTCTGATTGTTTTACTAGCGATATGAATGATTCCCTAGGGAAGAGCAGAAGTAAAATAATCAGTTTTCTAAAAGATTTTATCGTTCGCTGTATTGTATCACAACACAATTGATTTTTAGCCTCTGTTTTAAATATCTTTTTTGATCCTTGAGTCTTTTAATTTGCGATTTATTTGAACTTTCTCTCTATTCTCGATAAATATTTTAAAGATCTCGTACAGAATACTTTTTAATGTTAAAACAATATATCGAATTGATTAGAAATTGTCAGTGATTGAATTAATGAATGTGTTTTCTACGCGCTATACGTGCTTGTCTCCAATTTATGTACCATTTTTCCTCCTTTACATAATCTATCTATCTTTAGCTAGTTCAGATACATATGTATGTTAATTATAAGTTGAGGTAATTCATAAATACAGTCAAGGAAAAAGGTCTACATATACCGTTGTATTTTTCCGCCACTAGTGACGGAAATTCAAAAATATATGTTAATGCGGCTCATACTTGTTGCGATTTGTTTTACAACACAGTTGAATAACCAATTTCATTGTTTTCTTCATACGTTTCTTCATACGTTCCTCTAATTTAAAGACATTTACAATTAACAATGTTTCAACAAGAAAGAATGCAAAATAATTAGAAATTATTAGAGAAAAACATATAAATTAGCGGGAAAAATGTCTACATACCCTGATGACTGTATGTCTGTGCACTGTCATAGTGGGTGGGTACCGCCAACGCAGCCTAAATAGCGTACACTCAAAAATTATTAATCACGTAATGACTGTGGCACTATCTCTCTTGCTATATTGATTATAACGTAATCTAACCTAAAAATGTTCTACAAACGTGAAACTTCTAATAGATATTTTAAATACTTTATTAACTTTAATTCTGTAACAGAGGTATAGCAATATATATATTAAAATATCTGTATAATTCTAAATTACAATGATAACCTAAGAACACTCTTGAAATATTAGTTTAAATTGCAGTTACATGCCCTTGTTTTATAATTATTGATTGAGAATCAATTTATTAAACAATTTTTTGTTGTTGTTTTTGCATTTCATAATAAATAAAATTATAAATGCACATTAAATCTCAAATTAATTGATATCATTTAAGGTAAGCGGTGCCTTTTTATTTTATTTTTCTTTAACGAATGCAATTTAATTTCAAAGTGATGTCTTGAAATTTTTATTTATTGCGTGTTTTCTTAGACAATTATTTATATTGTCCTTAATTTAGAAATAAATAAATGCAATAAATACTAACAAACCCATGAAATGAAGAAAAAGCACAAAACAATAGCACAAACAAAGCATGCAAACAACAAGATATTGAAGTACAATTTTTACAGTAGAATAAACAAAACATGTATGACGACACACAGGCAAATAAACGCCTCTCTTGCATACATGGTGTGGGGTATGACAACCAGATGGCATATAATTTTTCATTAATTTCTAATTTAAACTACCACCGAACATGCAAATCAAATTTAAATCGTCTCATACCATGTAATAATCAGAATTTATATGCAAATTTTATTCTAATGAACACATCATATCATGTATTTTAAAATTTATTATTGCTATAAAACACAGAGGAGGGGCGCAGGCAGGGCAGCGGAGTGTAGTAGTTGTGTGCCAGAGATTTTGAAAATTTCTTTTCGGTACTCTGAAACAAATCGATATTTGTTTGTTGTGTATACTTGTTTGATAAGTTTAAGTTCATTATTTGCTAAGAGTTGTAGCTTTAAGGCAAGAGTAATTTTTAGTTTTCAATATTTAATGCAAACATCTTTGTAAAATGCCTAGATGTAGAACTAAGAATTTACGGGAATTGCGAAAATCTACAAAAAGGCATAATAAAACTAATTTATGTTTTGAATTTTACTTTACAAATCTTCTTCCTTTCTTTATTTTAGGGCTCCTCATGACAAATCTTATGGTAGCGCCCGTGGTGGTCGTGAAGATCGCGGAGGTTCCGGCGGTGGTAACCGTTATGGCAATAGAAGCGGAGGTGGCGGCGGTGGCGGTGATTTCCACGGTGTTCGTAAGGGACGTGTTGAAAAAGGAGGCCGTGGCAATGATCGTGGAGGTCGTGGTGGCTTCGGAGGCGGTGGTTTCGGTGGCGGCAACGGTTTTAACGACCGCCGTGGTGGCAATGGAGGTGGTAACACACAGGATTTATCTCTCCGTGATGTTGATTTCTCCAATTTGGCTCCTTTCAAAAAAGATTTCTACAAGGAACATCCCATTGTTGCCAACCGTTCTCCCTATGAAGTTCAACGTTATCGCGATGAACATGAAATTACCGTGCGTGGTGAAGCTCCCAATCCCATTCAAGATTTCGATGAAGCTTACTTCCCCGATTACTGCATGAAGGAGATTCGCCGTCAGGGTTACAAGACACCCACACCAATTCAGGCTCAAGGTTGGCCCATCGCCATGAGCGGTCACAATTTCGTTGGTATTGCCAAGACTGGTTCTGGCAAGACTTTGGGTTACATTTTGCCCGCAATTGTGCATATTAACAATCAGCAGCCCTTGGAAAGAGGTGATGGTCCCATTGCTTTAGTTTTGGCACCCACTCGTGAATTGGCTCAGCAAATTCAACAGGTTGCCACTGAATTCGGTTCATCATCATATGTACGCAATACTTGTGTATTTGGCGGTGCCCCCAAAGGCGGTCAAATGCGTGACTTGCAACGCGGTTGTGAAATTGTTATTGCCACACCTGGTCGTTTAATCGATTTCTTGGCCGCAGGCGCTACAAATTTGAAGCGCTGCACATATTTAGTGTTGGATGAAGCCGATCGTATGTTGGATATGGGTTTCGAGCCTCAAATCCGCAAAATCATCTCACAAATTCGCCCCGATCGTCAAACACTTATGTGGTCCGCCACATGGCCCAAGGAAGTAAAACAATTGGCTGAAGATTTCCTCGGCGATTACGTACAGATCAACATTGGCTCATTGGAATTGTCCGCCAACCACAATATTCGTCAAGTCGTAGATGTTTGTGATGAAAATGATAAAGAAGAAAAGTAAGTATCTTTTTACAATGCCTCCTACTTATTTAGTTTGTTGTTAAGATAAATATTAAGGAAGACATGGAATTCATTGTTTTTGGTTTTTTCTTTTTCAGATTGAAAGCACTCCTTTCGGAAATCTATGATACCAGTGAGAATCCTGGTAAAATTATTATTTTTGTTGAAACTAAACGTCGTGTAGACCATTTAGTACGTTTCATACGTAGCTTTGGTGTACGCTGCGGCGCTATTCACGGCGACAAATCACAATCCGAACGTGACTTTGTTCTACGTGAATTCCGTTCAGGAAAATCAAACATTTTGGTAGCTACCGATGTAGCTGCTCGTGGTTTAGGTAAGTCTTTTTGTGCCTTCCTTAACAGTCAATCGTAACACTTATGTGCATTATGAATCACGATTCACACTCATATTTTTTATGGCTAAAACAATAGTTGGAACTAGTGCGTGTAAAGTGTTTGGAATTTCAAAAGAAAAGCCCAAAAATAATTTTGTTTTTGTCTTTCCTTTTGAAACTAAAATTGGTTTTTAAAAGTTGTATATCATATCATCCGTTTTAAATTTTTTTGAAATTCAGAGACTCATTTCTTAAATCAAAAAAAATAAAAACTTTATTAAACAAGCCACATTTACTACTACCTACTATAGAAATAACTTTCTTAGTCTCTTATTATTATTATAAGGTCTCTTTTAACGTGACTTATTAATACTTACGGAATATTTTTCTCCTTTTCCCCCCTTTATTATTTTCCCCCCAAAAACACTGTTTTGTTTTTGTTTCTTCCAAAAAAATCTCTCTTTTTTCATTTCGTTTACAGAGGCCATAAATGGTTGTATGGTGGGGATAAAATGTCATCTAGTAATCTGAAATTGAAAAGTTAAATAAATTTTTATGGAAATTTTGAAACTCTAAATCAATGCGTATTTGGCAATGAGTGAATACTTGCCAATGCATTTAATGTTAAAGATAAAAGAAAGCGGCGGCAAGCGGCTATAATCGGCAACACTTTTTTACCACATGGCCATTGGAAAAAAGGGTATGTCGTAATACCGTATCACCACCGCTACCAAACTGAATGCTTAATATACAGTTAATTACAAAGGAGGAGGTATATTACAACAAGGCACGAAAAAAATGTGGTTACGCTTTTGTATGATGGACACCATAATTATAGCAGAGCGTAGCAGAAGCATTATTTTTCTTTAAGATGCAGTTAGTTAAACTATCAACTACTCTATATACTGAAATATACCACCACCTTAAGAGATCCGAGTAATATTTGTGTATAATAAACGAACGACTCATATCCCTATCATCATCATGAATTTATTACAAGAGGCCTCTGACGTCCGTCTTAGTTATATAAACACTGCTAAATAGGAGAAAACTATATACATATGTATGTTTAGTAGACAGACAAACAATATTATTATTAGAATATATGATTATCTCTAATATATGATATGAAAAACACAATACAATCTTTACCCTGTATTTTTGGGGACACACGGAACAGCACTAAAAAAAGAAATGGGGAGTGCATACCAATCAACCAGAGAGAGAAACGCAAACCAAACGTACAGGATATCCTCTTAAAGTAAACTATTGTAGTAGAATCTATTGAAACATTTTTCTTCTCTCATGAAACTGGAAATGCTCTCCTCTTTAAACTAAAAAAAAAGTTGGAAAATAATGCACACGACGCAGGCTAACTGGAAAAACAACGTGTTTAAAAATTCAACCATATGCTATTAAACCGATTGCGATACTTAAATGTGTTCTTTGATTAAATTTCGTAAATTTGAATTTGGTGGTTTCTATTTGGGAAACTCTCGCTTCTACACAATGCCTTTATATACTAAGTGGTAATTAAATGAATTCAAATAGAAAAGTAAAGAAATAAATAAGTATGACAGACGTATACAATGGAGTCTAACGAAATGTTGATGAATCACTGTTGTGTGTGTGCGTACGACAATTCTGAGTAAACTACGTTCATATCATCGTTTGCTTCTTCAACCTTCTTCTTCACAGTACGTCGTCAACTAGAAAGTCTAATAAGGCGTTATGATTAAAGGAAACAAGCAAAGGACACATTTTAGTTTAAAAAGAAAAACCCAGTAGTGATGTAGATTTCATATACACTTCGAGCTTGCGTTACTTTGTGCGTGTGTATGTGCGTGTACGTGCGACAGGATGGATGCTGGAGCCTTTTTTGGCGCACTAATTTTGCAAAAAAAAAAAATCGAAGTTGGTGCGTTACACTTCGATACTTAGAACCAGAAAGTGATGGCTTTGGCTTCTATCATCATCAACACGTATACAAGTAAACAAACAAAACAAAATAAAAACAAAAAACCAACTCTTCGCTGCTGATCATGTGTGTCTAGTTTAAAAAACAAATGCAACTCTAAATATGGTTGTGTGTATCTAACGGTTTTGAAAATAAAAAGCTAAACCGAGAAATCGTACAGCGTTTAGTTTTGTTTCTGAATAAAAAAAAATTCAGATTTAAATTTGTTAAAACTACAGGCTCTTCAACACTACGTCGTCTTAATGCCCATGCTATACTTGCTGCAACTAAACGACGTGGCTGCGAAGAGTTTGCCCCTCTAAAATCCGAAAATCACAAGGTAAAGTAACATATCTATTTTACACCACAAAAAAGAAAAAAAAAATGAAAGTAAAAATAAAAATCTAAACTTACTTGCATTGTTTATTAAATTATAATTAATTAATTAAGCAATATAAGCATTTTCAAAATTCTAACCTTTGAGTTAAGTGTTAGTAAAACTACTATTTGATTGATTACACCCATAATGAAAAAGGACAAAATATTAAGCAACAAGTCATGGATCTCCAACTCTTATAACTAATTTTTACTATAACTATTCATTGTATAAAAAGTTTAAAACTTTTTATTATTATTATTATTATGTACGGATATTGTATTGTTTCCCATACTAATTTGTGTTTATTTCTTTTTATATTTTTCTTATATCTTTACTTCTAAAATAAAAAAAAAAAAAAAAATTAAAACAATAGATGTTGATGGCATTAAATATGTTATCAATTTCGATTATCCACAATCATCAGAGGACTATATCCATCGTATCGGACGTACTGGACGTTCGAATACAAAGGGTACATCGTATGCATTCTTTACTCGCAATAATGCTAAACAATCCAGAGATTTAGTGGCTGTTTTAAAAGAGGCTAACCAGGTAAATATGCAGTGAAATATTTTAGTCTTATTTATTTTTTACTTTTATTTTCATTTTTTTTTTTTTTATTTTATTTTTATTTATTTATATTTTTTTTTTATGAATTTTATTAATTTTTATCCCCTTCTCCGTTTTCTTTTTAGGAAATAAGCGCTGCTTTAGAAGGTATGGCACGCAATAATCGCTTTGGCGACGGTGGTCGTTCACGTTACGGCAACGGTGGCAATTCCCGCTTCAATGGCACTTTCAAAAAAGGTTCCATGGGTGGCGGTAACCGCTACGGTGGTAACAATGGTGGCGGTTATGGCGGCAACAGTGGAGGTGGTCGCAACTATGGCGGTAACAATGATAACAGTTACAACCGCAGTGCTGCCGGTGGCGCTAGTGGCAGCGGTAGTAGTAATAGTAATAATACCAGACATACGCGCTTTGATTAAATACAAACAAAGGCAAAAATTAGTTTGTAAGGACTTAATCTTAAAATAATTTTAGTGTATTTACTTACTTTTAATTTTTTTTTAACTATAAAATAACAAATTTTGTTTCTCATATGCTAACAAAAAGAAAAACTCAAGTATTTTCAGAATTGAAAAACAAACTAATAACGTAACGTAATAAGAGGAGAAATTAATTTTTTTTTTTGTTATTTAATTGGAAAGACAAAAAACCAGCATTAAACTTTTTTATTTTAATGATACAATTATTATTTATTTATTATTAATAATTAGTTGTTAAAATAAACAAAAAGAAGAACAAGTGCATTTTTGTGATACTCCATTCTACTGTACATTCATATTCATTCACCACCTTTTCTCATACTACTATGCTCCTACAGTACTTTAACACAAATTTCTAACAAAATTATTTCATTAAAATATAAAACGCGGAAATACTTGACAATTACATCACACGCCACACGACACATTAAAATAAGAGTTAATTTCTCTAAAAAGCTTAAAAACTTTTTAGTTTTTCTTCTTCTTATTTTCTTGTTCTATAAAAGAGCCTAAACTCCACCACCTAAGTCTGTGTGTGTTGTTACTAAAGGAAACGAGAAAGAAAGTACAGCTCACTCACAACAATAAGTATACACGAGTTGTTGTGTTTTTCTCTTGTGTGTTCCTTTAAGCGTGTAATTGTTTGTGTTTCCTATGTTTTGTTCTTTCTTTTTTTGGTTTATGAACTAATTTTTTGTTTTTATTTGTATTTAATTTAATAATATATATGTATACATATGTGTATTATTATTTATAACGAAATCTTTGTAAACAAAACATGTCAACAACCAACAAACCTTCTCATTATTAGCGCGTATGTTTAGAGAACTTTAATATGTATAAGTAAGCCTCTTTATAATATTCTTTTGTCACATTTTGTAAATGTGCACAAAAAAAAAAAATAGCACAGAAAATGCTCTAAATAACTAGAATTTAAATACAGTTTTCCATTACTTTTTTTATTATTAGAAATTCCTTTTTGTTCTTTTTATTATTATAATTGTGAATATTTTACCATAAAAACAAATTTTAAAATCTGATTTTTAATTCTCTTTTTTTTTCCATCCACCCTTAAAATATCGATTGTATATGTATTTCATTGTCTATGAACTTTTGGCATTCAGTCATGATGTATAGTAAAAATTTAATGTTTAAATGAAAAAACAAAACTGAAATCATTTTAAAAAAGCCCACAAATTATTTTCTAAGGATAATGTATTTGGTAAACAAAAAATTAATAAAATTAAATATGAAAACATAAATTCAATTTTTGTCGATTCATTTTAAATGGCGAGAGGGGGAAATATAGTAGTGGTTGAATTGGTTCCAAAATTAACAAGAGGACAATGGAGAGTAATCGTTGATTTATAGATGGTAACACAAGTACATTCGTAGTGCCAACCATAAATTTGTAGTTGCCGAAAAATGTATTTGTGGAAATGAGTGTTGATTGCCAGTTGCTACCAATTTATACCATCGTTCACGGTATATAAATGAAGGGGTTGATTACAAACATCAAAAAAACTCCAGTTGTCTTATAAAAATTTGGATTGAAGTGCCATATCCATAGTCTGAGTCCGAGTTGAAACTCCATTCGATTTGTATCAAAACTATTGGCCGATAAGGGAAGATCAGTGTGAGAATAACGTGCAGATTCATTTGACCGGAACATATAAGGAAGAAGTGTGTAATGCGCTGAACGACTTCAAAGACATAAAAACCACAAAAGAGTTTTAGTAACTTCATTGCTTTTTAAACTTCTGGATTTCTTCCCAAAATGGCATTGAATTTTTTCCATAAACTTGAGAATACTGCATCATTTATAACAAACCCAATCATGTAATAACTTCCTAAGTGTGTTTAGCGTTGCTTAACCCCTATGTAGGCGAAGCTTTTCATCGAGGATCGCCGCTGAACCATTGCAACATATCAGAGACCAAACAGTATTCAAAACATTGATTTCATCGAGTCGAATGGGGACCAAAGAAGACCAAGGAGAGAGTATTATTTGAAATCTGGTTATAATAAAAATATTCTTTATTGAACGTAAATATTCCAATAAACGTAACACATAACTAGTGAATGAATCATGATTATGGTGAAATGGCGAAACTTATCGCTTTTTGATATGCCAAATATTAAGACTGAAAATCCTAGGAACATGGAAGATATCATTTATTGAATGAGTTCGAAACAGCGGAAAGGAAATTGAAACCTAAAATGGAAATTAATGAAGATTATGCAGACGTGAAAATTTGTTTTTGTGATTTTTCTTTTGAATTCTAAAAAAAGTAAATTACGTTTAAGTATGGAATAAAAATCCATCAAATGGTCAACATGGTTCTGATGACACACCTTTATCCTTTTCATAAAATTTTCCATGACTTTTTCACAAGTGATGCACAAATGTATCTCACCAATGATTGAATCTAGGATTTAAACTCAGAATTAGTGTCAGGTTTGTCGACATAATGCAGAGATTGTACAAAATCCCGAAAAAAAAATCGAACGACAATAATTCACATCGTGATAAGCAGTTCACATCAGAATTTATGGCTTTGGCAATTGATGCTGCTATAAATCGATTGTTGCAGCCATGGTGTGGAAGGTGTACTAACGTGCTGAAATCACATGTCGTTCAACTCCATGCCATGCCGTTGAGACGACAAGAACTCCTTTTTCATATATTTGTAACGAATGCCGTTTAGTTTCACTGTAATTTCGACCCCATCTTCGAAAACTTGTTAGTTCTGAGAGCATTTGTTTTTTCATGTATTTCGACATTCAACAATTTTGTGTATACAGTCAAAGCTCGGTATACCGAACGATATATTGTCAGGCCCTTTCGTTATAGTGATAAATTCGTTATATCGCAGTTTTTTTTTTATCAAAATTTTATTAAAAAAAGGAAAGTACATTTAATTAATTTTATTACAAATATATAGATATGTCCTTAAAATAACGTTTGATAATCAATAAGTGAGTAAAAGTGTTAAAAATTATTTAAGTTGGTGGAAAAAAATCAGTTATAGACGGTCGTTTGCAAGTAACTTGAAGACTCATTTGAAGAGCTTTTTCCAGTATTTCTCCAAG
The DNA here is from genome assembly GCA_927399465.1 of Sarcophaga caerulescens. Classification (NCBI taxonomy): domain Eukaryota; kingdom Metazoa; phylum Arthropoda; class Insecta; order Diptera; family Sarcophagidae; genus Sarcophaga; species Sarcophaga caerulescens. The sequence continues at coordinate 48,045,117 of OV656872.1, read as the reverse complement.
TACTAATTGTTTTTGGATTTAAATTTGCTTACATTTGGAAAAATTGTACTTAATAGTCTGTAGTCTTAATACACTGTACTTCATCACCTTGAAAAAGGGGGATCTTGTCCTCATCATCAAACCCAAAATTTTCCAAAAATAGAATTTTTTTCCAACATTTAGATAATGCGTTCTCCTTAACATTGTTCCAGGCGAGACCAATCATACAGGATGCATCATGAAGAGAAAGACTTTAACAAATTTATGATGTTATCTGCAGGAGCTGCTGAGCTTGAAAATTATAAAACATTCGTTATATAAGGTAGTCAATGTAAGAAATTTACTCATTCGTTATATCCCGAATTCGTTAAAGTGAGTATTTGTTATACCGGGCTCTGACTGTATATACATTAAGTCATTCATATGGACATGACAAGAATCAAAATTGATGATTGACATGGATTTCACATTGCTTCGCTAACCCAATGAACGAATTTTTGTTATTTTTCGTGGTGTGCTGGTAAGTCTGCTGGAGCTTCTGAGTAAGCTTAACTTTGTACACACGAAGGTAAATATCTTTGGACAAAATTCGCTGCTTATGTCGAAATGATGTTTACAGCAGTAATGTTTTCAAGGGGCTAACCGTTTCGCAGATTCACTGGACTCTTACTGTCCATAAACGACCCAGTATTTCAAAATTTTTTGACCTCACTTCGAATGATTAAAAATACAACAACTTTTAAAACTTTTGTAATAAGTTTTCACAATTATTACGCGTTGTCCTTTCGTAAAGCGATCAGTTTGTGATAATCGGATCAAACATACACTCTTACTGAGACACTCTTTAATAACTTCTGCCCTCAGAAAACATATATCGGGTCCGCCATCTTACGTTTTTTTTCAACTAGTGCTTATTTTGTGAATGGTAACACTTAGCTCATGTCTGATTTGACAGATAATTAGTTTTATCCTTCTGCTGAACGAATATGGTTGTTTTATATGCGTTTTCGCTTCGCTAAGTGGGCCTGCGATCGACTTACAGAAGATGCCGATTTTGCCAAAAAAAAATCATCTTTTCAGATGAAGCTCATTTTGATCTTGGCGGATATGTAAACAAGCAAAATTGTCGCATTTGGGGCACAGAAAACCCGCACGCATACATTGAAAAGCCGTCGCACCCAAAACGAGTCACTGTTTGGTGCGGATTTTGGTCCAGAGGCATAATTGGGCCATTTATCTTCGAAAATGAGCAAGGAGTGGCCGTTACAGTCAATGGCGATCGTTATCGGGCCATGTTGAACGAATTTTTGTTCACAAAAATTGAAGAGGAGGATATTGGCAACATTTGGTTTCAACAGGACGGCGCTACGTGCCACACAGCCAAAGCTACACTCGATGTTTTGCGCCCTGTTTTTGAAGATCGCATTATCAGCCGCAGAGCTGATGTCGTTTGGCCACCTCGGAGCTGCGATTTGACATCGTTGGACTATTATTTGTGGGGTGCCGTCAAAGATAAGTGTTACGCCAACAAGCCAGAGACAATTGACACTTTAAAGGACAATATTAGTGAAGCCATTGGTGAAATACAGCTGCACACAATCGATAATGTGCTTAAAAATTGGACCGATCGTGTAGGCTACTGCATGGCCAGCCGAGGCAGCCATTTGAATGAAATTAAATTCCATTATTAACCGGAAGGATTGCAATTGCAAATAAAAAAAGAAATTTGAGAAAATATTGAGTAGTTTTTTTTTAAGCATTTTCAAAAAAAACAAAAAAGTTATTTGGCGGACCCTTTACAAGTAATTGTGTGAGGCAGAACAAGATAACAATTTTTTAAACAACCTATTCTCTTGTATTCATTATTTTTTTTATACATTTTGACTGCAAAGCATAGCTTTATCAAAAATACGTGTATTTTGTGAAACTATTTCCGTCTACTTGTAATAAAGACACCTTAATTAAATGTTTTTCATGAGAAATGCTTTTTCCATTAATTTCAATAATAAAATTAATGTCTACAAAATGTGTTTTCCAAAGAATATTATGAAAGAAAATTCGATTATATTTTATAACAAACCATTAACCAAATACAATTAATATCTTCTCTTCTTTTATTATCATATTTTCATTCATTTTTATCTTCCTTTTATAGTTTTTTTAAAATCGATTCGTGCTTGTCCATCATAATAAAATGCAAGAAAAGTTTTTAACTGTACTCTACGTACATATACATATAAAGGAGAACAGTTATAAATTTTGAATAATAAAAAGAAATCATAATAATTTTCATAAATGAGGTTATGGTCGGTCTAATCACATTAATTTATACTCTACTCGAGCTATTAACTGCACATACTGCATATACAGCTATGGACATTACATTAGCACAAAACTTCATTATAAAAACAATCAGATTTTTTATAGTATTTTAGGTCTATTCATAAAAAAATTTAAACATAGAAACTTAAGATACATATTGTTCTTTAAAAAAAAAAACAAAAATTTTGGCGAAATTGCCAATCGTCTGCTGATTAAGGCATGCAACATATAAAACACCAGATTTTGGCTGGACAGTAAAATAGCACAAATTAAAATTTTTGGAATAAAAATTATATATTTTAATAAATAGTAAAAATATTAATGTTTTCAGTTTATTTGATTAATATTTAGTAGAGTAGCCTCTATTTTCAAGCACCGCATGGCATCTAAGGGACAAAGTTCTTTGGAAAAGATTTTTGGGAATCGAGTACCAAGCGTAACGTATTCCAATCCACAAATCGTCCAAATTTTTGTACTTTTGTTGAGCAATAGTACATTTCACATCGTTTCAGGGGTTTTATATCGATTTTAAGTCAGAACTTTACGCCGGCCAGTCTAAAACGGGAATGTGCTCTTTATAAAATCAATCCTTTGCCAGCTTAGATGTGTGTTTGGGACCACTATCTTGCAAAAATATGAATAAAACTGGCATGTATTAAAAGCTTATGGTTCCATTTTGTTCTCTAGAATATCCAAATGCTGATAACGGTCCATTTTTTCATTAATTTTCATAATGGGACCTACACCGTGCCATGAAAATACTCCCCACGTCATTGTGCTTTCTCGACCATCCTTTGAGTATAGCGTGGATTTAATGTCTGACATTCTGGCCGTTAAACAACCACTCTACCATCTGGTCCCATACGATTTAGGACTGTATCCTTGTGGGTGCGAGCAAACGTTAAACGCTTGACTATATTTTTCTTTTGTAGAAGTGGCTTCTTTCGACTAGAGCGTCCAAAGAGCTTTCCGCGATTAAGACGTCATCCTATGAGCCTGTCCGATAAATTTAACCTAAATTGAGAGTTAATTTTGTTCAAAATATCGCGTGACGACATGAAAGGCTCCTTCTTTAACGGTCCACGACTTCGGTTGTTTCCTTGACACGTGGCTTTCGTTTTTTGTTTTCTGCGACATTATTATGTTTGCTTTGCAGGAAATGATCACGTTATAAATCATTTTTCGCGAGCAATTCGAAATTTCAGCAATTTCGGCCAGGTTTTTCCCATTATTCCACTAGTCAACGATAATGAGCTTCTCCTCTGGCGAGTAATCTTTTCAAAGTCCCATTTTTTAAAAAAATTACTATAAATGCCATAAAATTAAAAGAATATACCGTAAGAATAAAAATACTTGAACAAAGCTTGTACCTATGCACGTTGTGCTAATTTACTGTCCAGCTCGAATTTAGCTACTGATACAAATTAGCAGTCAAAACAAAAAATTTTTACGATAACGATAATATTTTTTGTTAAACAACACCTAGATGTCATCGTGCAACATTCCAGACCAAAACAATTCGCGTAATTAGGATACAAATGAGAAAAAATTCACAATCAAACTATATATGAATTTTGTGCTAATTTAATGTCCATGGCTGTATGTACGTACGTACATTAGGTTTAACCAGGATGCACTTATGCACTAAGTACTGATCAAACAAATCAGCATTAAAAAAAACTAATTGCAGATTTTTAATATCATGACATAAAATATTTCGTGCGCTCCTCCAGTTACTGAGGTCTTGTCTATTCTCCCTCAGGTGTTTTAATTTTGAATAATAGTGGACGATATATGTACATACAGTGGACAGCAAAAGTCTTAGTACTCCAATATCTTTTGACAATTTCATGAATTTTAACCAACAGTTTGTATAAAAAATTAAGGATTATATATTTATTTTATTAATTTATTTATAACTAGCTGACCCGGCGAACTTCGTCCCGCCCAAAATTGATTTTTTTTTTGCCCAAAACAGGTCACACTATATATTTGCTGTAATACGCTGCATAAAACAGTTACTATATATAAAAATAACTAACTTACTATAAGTGTGTGGATCTATCAATCTAGTTCAAAATTTAATCGAAGTCGGTACGTTATTTAGGTGAGGCATACAAAGAATAACAATAAGAGGTCCGAATCATAGGTAGCGCTGACGAAGTTGTAGTTGTTCTACTCGCTCCAAAACAGAAACTAACAGACATACATGTTAGATATGTATGTACATATGTAGTTATAAACGATCGATTTAGCCGACTTATGGTATCTTTTAAAGGGGGAGGGTTGCCACGCCCATTTTTGGTGATTTTGTCGATATCGACTCTACGAACTTACCCACCAAATTGCATTCGTCTACGATCACTATGTCCCTAAATAAGGTTTGCCACGCCTACTTTTTGCTATATCGAATTTTTTTTTAAGCCATCTAAACCTGATAAGCTTCCGCCACAAGCCGATCAAGCACCTAACGCCTTCAGCAAAACATAAAATAGGCTTATTGCGCAAATAGAGTTTAAAAAAGAGTGATAGATAGATATTTATTTACTTTTTTTTTAATATATTTTTTTCACAAAAAGATGTTAGGTTTCAGTCGGTATCGGGCTAATTAACGCCACTGCACGCTGATTAACGACCCAACACCTTCAACGAAACATAGCATAGTGTAGTAGTTCTTGAGTTACTGTGCAAAAACACTAAAAAAAACTAAATATTGAGCCATCTGTCGGACTTCAAACTACACAGAAACACTCCTCACGCCCCATAGAACATGTATTTTAAGTTTGGTCAAAATCGGTTCGTGCGTTCTGGATTTATAGCGTCAGGAAGGAAAACCCGACTTATTTTTATATAGTAGAAGATTTTATTATAAAACAAAAAATTTTTTTAATGTTTTTCATAAAACAATAGAAAATAAGGAAATGTTTCAGATGATTCCATAGGAGTACCCTGAGTAAATTTAAAATTCAAAGGCCTAATATATGAAATATATTATCCCTTGTATTGAGTAGAATATCCCTTAAGGTCAAGCACTCCATTTAACCCATTTGGAATTGAATGTACAAGTTTTGTTTAGTGAGAATACTATACAATATTACTATACTATACAATATTACTATACTATACAATACTACTTTTTACTCTATTTCAATATAATATCGATGCATAGCAAAAAGCGTCGATTTTGTTTTGAATGTCCATCACTGATTTCTGACAGCCTTTACATGAGAGTGGTATTCAGTTTTTTGTCAGACATATGTTCTTTAAATTGCAAGGAGATCAGGTAGAATGCAGTATTGCATGCATTGTCTTAACGTGTCAAGTAATTTTAATGATCTCACCGACGCTAGTTGTATTGCAAATCGTGTGGAACATCAAAGACTTCTGACTCGCCGATATTTATACCAACCATTAAAGATGGCTTGTTATTACTGCAATGCTTATAAGGCGATACTGGGTTTGTTTGGCATTAAAAAAAAAAAAAACGTTTGGCTTCGGAAGCGAAAAAGTCACTGTTCTGGGAACAAAAACATAACGTTACTTTTATGCCATGATTCCATGATTTTGTGCGTAGATCCCTAACGGATTACAAGTAATAGCTCGATGCATAAACTGCTTCTTTTTGTGGCACTTAAGTAGCATTTTGGAAATGCAAAATCGTTTTGAAGTCGTATGGCAACCAATTGCCTTGGTTTTGAATGAATCCTGAATTTGATACTTGGTTTGATTTGGTTCTCCGTTATATTCTTTTAGAGTTTGTCCACATATTTCATGGTGTAACTACCGAGATGTAATAATCATGGAACTTTTTTAGGTGACCGGGACGGTCTATGTCTTCCCTTTACATACATAATTGGTCATTATAACCCTTCAGTCAGTATTATTGACCTAGTTTCTCATACCACTTATGTTATGTGTGTTAATTTTATACATGAGAGGCGGGACCTACAGTTTAAAGTCGACTCCGAACGACAGATTTTTTGAGAAACTTTTCATGGCAATTTTATTTACTCTCACAGTTTTTGCCAGAAATCTGCAGAGAGGAAATCACCGAAGAAATACTTTTTGTATTTTGTTTGATGTCTGGCCTGGGGCTCGAATCCTGGCTTTACGTCTAGTAAGCCAACACACTACCTACTAGACTACGGCGACTTAGAAATTATAACTTCAGAACCGCCCAAATCAGCTTTTACTGTGAGGAAAACAGTGTCGTTTACACAATTTGGTTATAAGTTGATGACAGTTATTTACCTTTCAGAATCAGAGATCAGCAATGAATCGTATTTTCGCTACTCATAGGTACTTATGAAATTTTGAGTATGAGTGAGTCAAGAGTATTAAAATTCAACTACTCTGATTCATTCGTACTCGCTACAACATTGATTTATAAGTACTCGTATAGGTTGCAATGAGTATGAGTACAACGTTGACATCAAACTCACAACATTCGATTCATTGTTTGATTCATACGCCTACTCATTCAGATTCATAAATTTAGAAAAATACTTATAATACTTACGAATGATTCGAGTCACTCGAATCATTCATCAAAATTTGCAGTAGTAGTTATTGTTGCATTTACAAAAGAAAAGAAAAGACAAAGACAGCAAGCAAAGCACACACACAACCTTCTAGCGAGTATTGTGGTGTTCGTACTCGAATCATACTTATTTTGTGCTTTGTGTATATGTTGAATCATGGAGAGTCGAAATCAACAACATAGTGCGTATTGTTAAGTATGAGTACGATGAGTATTTCGAACTTTGAATATGAGTAGTATGAGTATGATATTAAAATAAGTATGAATGCGTATAAGTAGGTGAAATTATAAGTATGACTCGAATCTACTCATCGTTTTGAATACTCGTTGCTGATCTCTTTTCAGAATGCCATATAAATCTGACATGACTGAAGATGTTTGACAGTGAAACAAAACACGAAACGTGCATGAGCTGTTTAAACCAGTGTTGCCAAAAAGATAATTTCTAAAAAATCACCCTTTACATACATACACACATAACTGGTCATTACAACCCTTCAATCAGGATTACGATTTAGCTTCTCACACCACTTATGTTGCGGGATCTGCATGGGATCTATAGTATAGTTTAAACTATTAAACTATTTTAATGGCAATTTTTTTTATTTTGTCTCGGAGTTTTTAGCAGAAATCTATTGAGAGGCAGTTGTTGAAGAAATATTTTTTTTTCATATTTCGTTTTGTTGGAGATGTCTCACCTAGGGTATGAACCGTGGCTTTACGTCTAATAAGCCAAAACACTACCTACTAGACTACGGCGACTGATTTAAAATTTTAAAATACCAACGATGTATAAAATTGTCATCTGCTGTGAATTCTTCATATTTTAGGATTAAGCAATACGATAAACCTAATATCGTCTGTTTTAGAACATCAGAGCATTCGTATGCTTCACAGCTAAACTGTTCCATCCATCTCAATTTCATCCATCTTTCTTAATTTCATAAACTTTTTTTGTTTGTATTCCGAAAGCACTGAAAGCTTTGAATCATTCGCACTTTAACAAAATATTCAAGCTTCTTCACTGTTACCTCCATGACCAGCTCAATCTATTTCTTATGGCAGTACCATATAAATTATGATATTTTATGAGGACGATAAACATAAAAAGAAATGCACGAGAAAAAAAGGGGCAAAAATTTTCGGAAATATCATCAGCTATACTTTACTGCAGGTGAGTCAAATTTAATTAACACTTAAGTAAAAGAATTCAATCAGGAAAAACCATTATAGCGGTATCATTTAAGTGAAAATGATGAGAAGAACGTACAAAGACGACAAGACAAACTCAAAAATGACAAAAGCAACAGTAGGGCAGATCAAACGATGGAAGGTTATTTAAACACTGGCCGACCAACTGTTAGCAATGTTGGCTAAAGTTTATCGTTATTTTTCTTTCGAAGAAGAAGAAAAAATGGTAGTGGTAGCAGGCAGATAAAGTGAAAAGGGACAATGAAAGCAAGAAAAGAATTCAATTTTTGAACGTCCATAAAAATTGTTTTTTTTTCTTTCGTTGGCAATATATTTCGAATCAATGAATAGTTCAAGGCATATGTAAGAAATAACATATGGTTGTGGGTAAACTAAATGCACACGAAAGATATAAGAAAAATGGCATTCCCTTTGAGCTTGATGTGAGTTTCCAAGCGATATTTAATAGCTTAGATACCTTGTTCACTTTAAAGCTTCTTCAAACAGCCATCATCTGCCGATGAAATGTAAAATAATCTGGGGAAGCTAGCTTTTAGACACCGCAGTAGTGACTATAGCAACTACATAAGTGTGATTAGTAGTGGTTTGATGAAACAAAAATTTTACTTTTGCCTAACTCAGTATTTCACCCGAATTTTATTAATTTAAAGCTGCAAAAAGTTAGCATAGTAATCAGCATTAGTTATTCCCAATAAGCCAATGTCATCACCTAGCCAGCAGAAGTAAATGTTTTTGCTTTCTTTGGATGTGATTCTTTAAATCCAGCCGACGGTTTCCACTATTCCTACTTGTCAATTATGAAGTCGTGCACCTATGTCTCATACCAGGTTTCTAAGCCACTTAAAAACATTTTCACACCACTATTTCGATTCTCAGCTTTCTTATCAACAAGTTTTCAGGCAATTTGCGATGTATGACACTTTAATTTCATGCCATTAGAATTATTGAAATCTCCACCACAGGATTACAATATACCTACGACTTAAGAAAACCCCACAAGAAAAGTCTAATTGCGTCAAATCGCACGATCTCGGAGTCCAGTTTACATTACCTTTAAATAAGATGACCATGCCTATAAATCTCCAAATTCAAAGTGGCCACGGTTTCTCTGTATTTGCATTTTCCATGATCCTGGCGCATACATCAAGCTGAATTTGACTGACGATATGGGTTATGTTGGATTCGAAAACATCTGGGGGGTCAAATCGAACGATCTTGGTTGCCAGTTTATATAGTAAGACGACCACGGCCTCAAATCACTTGTGTAAAATAATCAATGTGACATGAGCTATGTGGTGCGAAACATATGGTCGGCGTCCAGATCATCCACATTGGTAGCAATCGGTGGGGAAACTTTGAGAGCGTCTGGAAATTTATTATTGTAATATAGTTGCGTAAAGGAACTATAATGCTGTATAATACTGTACCCTGACGATCTATTGTATTGCCCTCCTGAATCTGTATACAATTGCCCTATAATGCTTCCACCAACTCTGTGGCCTGTGAACTTTAGGATGCTATTAGGTGTCAGTAAAGGTAATCCCTTGTATAGCAGACATTACCTTCTAAAATGCATTAATGCGAGTTCCAAATATGTGTTCAGGTGATTGGTTTGGCTCATCACAGAATTTTCCGATTCCTATTCTAAACAAATATTCCTTGAGTCTACAATGCCCTATCAGAAGGCTTGTGAATATTTTTATACTACATCTGGACTCGAAATCTTTTCTATAAGTTATCTAAAAAAAGTTTAAAAATTCACAAACTCGTTTGACTTGTGAATAGGCTCCGCGAGTATACTTTTCCAAAGTCTTCATTCCACTACACAGACAGATTATGGCTTCATCAAAAGTGTGGACGCTATCATCGCAGCGAGGTTTTCTGTCTGCAACTTATTTTAAGTTCTCAGCAAATGGTGACCATATCTTAACTGATATGCAGCCAGTCTTATACTTAAATCAAGATAATTTCATAGGAGAGGAGTGCTCTGATAGTGGCTTGATCGTTGCACAGCATTGCTATTGTCTTTCCTGTTTCCTCCCAGTCCTAGTTGAATTCAGCATATCTTTACATGGCGTAAATTAAGTCTTCGAAGATATTCGCAAATTTCTTCAAGAGTTACGAATATGCCACTTTGTTTTTGATCAATACTATACCACAGAATTGTTCCTCTCCTGAGAAACTATGTAGCTTCCCAATGGCTTCATTTAAAATTATACAGCCACTTGATTTGTTATCTCTTGTTTTATTTAATGAATCCAGTGATCGAAATGTCTCCCATTATCCTAGCTATCATCCCAATTTGTCAAATCTTCGCTACCAAATGCAAAGGGATTAAATCCAACAGCGCTGTTAGTGACGCTGTAGGATAGGTTCTCATTGCATTTATGTATTTAGTCTTAGTGTTTTTGCCAGCCTTCTTCCTATCGCATATAAGGTTCTTACAGGCGTATTGTGTGAACGTCTGAAGCCACTCGTCAAAACACTGATTGGACCTTATCAGTGCGGCTTCAGATCTGGCAAGTCCATCATCGTCCAGATCTTCACAAATCCTGGAAAAGACCCACGAAAAACAAGTCGACACACGCCATCTTTTTGTCGACTATAAGGCTGCCTTCGATAACCCCAGAAGGGATCGTGTTTTTGCCGCAATGTCTGAGCTCGGTATACCTGCGAGGCTGATAAGGCTATGCAGAATGACGTTGAGCAATTCCTGCAGCTCCGTCAAGGTAGGAATGGACCTCTCCGAACCTTTTGATACCGTGCGAGATTTCAGACAAGGCGATCCCTTATTGTGCGACCTCTGCAACTTCGTCGTGGAGAGTGTTCTGCGAAAGGCGGGAGTGCACTATTTTTCAAAAAAGCGTCCAGTTGCTTGTGTACGCTGACGACATTGACATCATAGGGCCTACCAAGCAAAATGTTACTGCTGCCTTTAGTGCTATTGAACGGGAGCCTAATAAGATGGATCTGGCAGTAAATGAGGGCAAAACAAAGTAGGTGTTATCTACTAGTAGAGACGTGCAGCGTATTGATTCTCAGATTACGGCCGATAACTATACCTTTGATATAGTCAAGGAATTTATTTATCTTGGCTCCGTCGTTACAACCAAAAATGATGTCAGTCTGGAGACCAAACGCAGGATCACTCTTGCCAACAGATGCTACTATGGTCTCAATAGGCAATTGAATGGCAGAGACCTCTCTCGTGGGATAAAACTAACACTCTCATCCTACCCGTGCTTCTTTATGGCGCAGAGGCATGGACCCTATTAAGCACTGATGCAGCAACCTTGAGAGTATTCAAAAGAAAAGTCGTACGTAAGATCTTCGGTCCAGTGCGAGTTGGCGATGATTTCCGCATTCGATCCAACAGTGAGCTGTATGAGCTCCTCAACGACATAGACGTTGTACAGCGTATTAATATCTAGTGGCTGCTCGCTCGGCCATGTCGTTCGAATGGAGGAGGATGCTCCGACGAGACGGGTTTTTGATCGAAGATCTGCGGAAGTCGACGAAGAGGACGACCTTGTTTGCGTTGTAAGGACCCAATCGAGGAAGCTCTGTCATCGATTGGAATGACCAACTGGCTTAGGCGCGCAAGGAGCAGAGGCGCTTGGAAGGATGTTTTGCGGCAGGCCGAAATCTGTTAATCGGGTTGTTAATGGCCAATTAAGTAAGTTTTTGCCAGAAATATGCTGAGATGAAGTCGCCAAAGAAATATTTTTTCATATTTCGTTATGGTGGAGATGTCTGACTTTTGGTTTGAACCATGGCTCATGTCTAAGGAGCTAATACACTACCTACTAAGCTATGGCAACTTTTAGAAATAGAGATTACTTTGCAGAAATAATGAGAGATTTTGAGGACAGCAAAGCAGAGCTTGTTTTGGATAGGCAAGTTATAGGCTCTGATTAAGGGAAATAACGACAGAATTCTACCGTTTATTATCGATTAAATTTAGCAATTAATGAACATGTTTCTGGATTTCAGAATTTTCTATTTTGACTTTAAAAATTTAAGTTTAATTTCTCTACGCAATATGGTAAATAAAACCTGTTCTTGCTACCAACGGTAAAATGATTCACCATCATTGTGACTCTAACCAAAATAACGGAAATGATGTCAAATATCATTATATCAAGAAAACTGACAAAGTTAAATAGCAACAATAACACCAGCAACATGTTGCAAAAGGACAAGATTTAAAGCAACACAAGCACACAAACATTCGATCTTATACCGTAAGAATCACATGCAAAAAAAAAACACAAAAAAAAGCGAAGAAAAAGAAAACAAAAATAGTTGAAAAAACTAAACCGATCATATAGTAATCGTTGTTAAATAAAGTATAAACGGAAAAGTAAGATTTCGCCAGGAATTTCCTTTGGATTTAACAGCTCTGTATGGATGAGTAAATGGTTTTTAAGGATTAATGTACCATCCACTCAAAAAAAATATACACACACTTCTCCTTCGAGACAGACTTTATTGGGGAAAAATTTTGTTGAAATTGTTTTTTGCCTTCATATCGTATACATTTTTTTTTAAGTTTTGGTTGTGTCCTGGGGAATTGGTTACGGAGCGTGTGTAAATGAAAAGTAAGCGTTATTGTGTAAAAAAAATGTACATATATTTTTCAGACATCATTAAATTGTAACATTTAACAACCCTGAAAAACTGTCAATCTAATTTTTCATAAAAAATAATATCGAAGTGTAAAATTTACACACTCTAGAGCATTGTGTTGCTTTTCACAGTAAATGGAATGAAGGAAAAGTGAAGTTTCGCAAAACTTCAATAAGTGCATGCGACTGGTTGGTTAGAAAATGGGGTTACTGGCGATGGGTGGGGAAATAAATAGGGAGATACAATGGGAAATGAAATAAATTGAACAAAATTTTTTGAGAAGCTTGAATGAGTAGGGAAGAGCCTTGGTTATTGGATACTATGCTTCCTATGATGTATTCTTATCAGAGGCTAGGGTCTGACGTGAATAAGAGAGTAGTCTCTAAAAGACCATTTATAGATAAATTATAAACGTTTTATTAATAAAATTCATGTACCAAACATACTTCAAATTGGCTCTTGAAGGTTCCAACAGGAGCCGTTTACAAACATTTCTAACAATTTTAAATGTAAATCGATAAGTATTTGTTAACTCAACTCAATCTATACAGGGTCCCCTCCAAGCCCATTTATATTAACAGCCTGGTGAAAAGCGGGAGTGATATTCATTTTCATCCAATTATTCCAACATTCAGACCAATTAGTTTCACGTCTTTCATGTTAAAAATGCTTAAGAAAGTTATGCATAACTACATAAGATGTTAGAGATTAGAGAGGGTACCACTGCATCTTAGGCAACACGCTTTTAGGCCACATCTACTGAGCCTAAAAAACGCGAACATTTGTTTTTTTTTTTTGATAACATTCCTCACGATGTGTTAAATAGAGCGATGGATCAATGGGGTACATAGCCTATGATATTCGGTGGCAGAGATTCTATTTACGAGATCAATGAAAACATATGCAGAGAATGAAATACTGACGTCGGCACTACCGAAGATGCCTATAGAGCTTGTTTGTGGATGAAATCTCGATCAAAAACCGGTATCGACTGCCAAGCATATGTATATGATACACATATATTCGATATACGTATGTATATGTATATATTCCATATATTATCGATGGCAAAACTAAAATTTGAAAGGACTCTTTGCACATCATTCAAAGAGGTCGTAAGTGGAAGAGAAAAACTTCGTAAATGGTGAGATATTATCACAGAAGTTGGAGGAAAAATATCTCGGAATATCACTGGATAATATTTTAATTCGAGACTTATATAGAGAGCATATCAGAAAAGGGGCAGATATGCTATAACTATGTGCAGAGTACTTGCTTAAGTGTTCCCTTTGCAGAACCAGTAGATTGTATGATTTCAGAAAATGATTTGCAACGAAACTTTGTAACAACAATGAAACTCTATACTCTTTTAAAATAGAGACCATGTTATGGTATACGTATGTACTTATGTGTCAAAAACTGATCTCAAGATAAGAGCAATTATTTTCTAAGCGGAAGTCTATGCACTCAATACAAATTGAAGAAAAGAGCAAAGGTCGAGCCTTACAATACTATCTCATAGTCAGGTTACCATCCGAGCACTCGGCTCTTATAAGATTGAATTGGTAAAATAGCCAACACCGGTTCAATGATGCCGTGAAAGAATTCGTGACGATAAGTAGGCAGATGAGCTTGTGGGAGGGTAGATTTCACACAGCTGAAGTGCCACATATTTTCTGTGGAATGGGAACAAATGTTACGAAAGGCATACCTAAGGAAGGGGAAGATAAATAGAAGCAAAGACTCATTCAAATCATTGTTTGGAAAATTACAATAACAGAAGATTTAAGTTATGTATCAGACTGTCCAGGACTAATTTGTCTTTTGACAGAGCACTTTAGGCTCAAAGTGAACTTGTGTAGAATGGGAATCGTTCCACAAGTAAACACCTGGGTGTGTATCAAATGCTAAGCAGGGAATTGTTATTGGAATGGCAGAACGTAACATAGACTGGTAAGCCTGATAAAATCAGGATCTCGATCGGTGTCAACAATGACAATTCCCTCTCTAGTAAAGGGTAATTTTTTTAGCTATTATCTTTTTGGCAACACTGCTTTAAACAGCTCACGCACGTTTCGTGTTTTGTTTCACTGGCAAACATCTTCAGTTTGGTCTATAATTTAACCATGAATCGTCTTACAAACGAACAACGCTTGCAAATCATTGAATTTGGCATCATTGGACCGTACTTCTTCAAAGATGTTGCGAATCGTAACGTAACTGTGAATGGTAAGCGCTACCGTGAGATGATATCCAACTTTTTTTTTGCCCAAAATGCAAGAGCTTGACTTGCATGACATGTGGTTTCAACGAGACGGTGCAACATGCCACACAGCACGCGTAACAATGGACTTATTGAGAGGCGAGTTCGGTAAAAATTTATTTCACGTTCGTGACCGGTCAATTGGCCGCCTAGATCGTGCGATTTAACGCCTTTAGACTATTTTTTGTGGGGCTATGTTAAAGCTCATGTCTATACAGACAAGCCCGCTTCAATTGACGCATTTGAAGACAACATAGAAGCATTTATTCGTGAGATACCGGCCGCAATGTTGGAAAGAGTATGCAAAAATTGGACTAAGCGAATGGACCAAATAATCTTCAAACATTAAATTATATGGACTGTACTATCGATTCAAATAAAGATTTCATGCATTTTTCTGAATTTTTTTTGTTTATTTTTTGAAAAATTTTCCTATAGCTCTTAAAAAATCACCCCTTACTTGATGTTTACTTCTGAGATTCATTAAGGCATCACAGGTGTACAGAATGTGTTCTGATGATTTATTCTTATCATCATGGAATACACATGTTGGACTTGGGGTGTATCCTGAGCCTTCAATGCCCTGTCAAAAGGCTGGTAACCAAGTTGAGGTTATTTCTAGATAGCCTGATGCATGACTCAGATCTCTTATTGTAGTCTTCCAATAAAAGTTTCGGCAGCCTTAAGGCCACTTGATCTTTCTTCAGCTTTCTTTTCGTTGAGCATTCTTTTATATTCATTCATTCGTTCCCACTGCACAGAAGAGTTCTGGTACATGACCTAGGACTAGGACATGAAGTAACCTTATTTTCCCTACTTAGCCGATTTAGCGTCTCCGGCTTGACTGCCAGATAGTATTGCCATATTCTGCCTTTTCTACCTTCCTAACATCCATTGAGCAATTCGTTGTAAATTATTGAAATATAAGTACAAAGTACTCCATTTCACATTGTAAAGACCATCGAAAAGTCATTATAAAAAATATACAACATTTACGAACAATAAAGCCAATTTATGTTGTAGAATTTTAGACAAAAAAAATTCTATCCTTTGATGCTTTTCTTCTTATTTTCACAACATGCGAACATTACCCCCCCCCCCCCCCCCCCCCAATTTTCTTTCTCTTTCATTTCTAATTTCACATTTTGCACGCCATTAACACTTGGAATTTCTTATTTCTGCACAGATTATTGGCATATTTTAAGTCCATGCAGTCAATGTTTACTTAAAAGATATCAATGAACCACGAGAATGTATGTATGTACGTGTAAATGTATTCAATAGTTTACTGTGAGTCCAAAGAGAAGCCAACAATGTACAGTGGTTGGGGGGCCAAACTTAATACACATCCAAGTTAATAACGTCTACGTAACTCAGTAAATAATTTGATTATTGCGGGTGACAGTAGCATTAGTGTCACACGGAAAAATTAAATTTATGGCGTCAAACAGGAAGAACAAAGAAAAAAAATTATTTAAAAGGGTTTCATCATGATGTCCTTAGAGCGAATGCAAAAATCTCTTAACGAAACGAATTAATGATTAAAGAAGCATTTTAAATATTTAATTAATTTATTATAGTCAGTTTTTAAATTGTTTCTGAAATTAATATATGTAATCTAATTAGAATTCAAGCTGAAGCTGAAAAGTTCAATGGATGAGATGGTCAATACTTTTGCACAGCATTACTTTAGTTTGTCTACCATCATCTAGGTAATCCATTTAAGAATTCTCCACGTTACTTGGAAAACATGAATTGAACCGAAAAAGCAAGATATGAGTTAAACATGCTTGATCTGGACAACATACAGACATACATACATACATAATTGGTCATTACAACCCTTCAGTCAGGATTACGACCTAACCTAAGTTGTGTGTGTTAGTTTTATATATGACTAGCGTGTACGTTAATTTTATGCATGAGTGGCGGGACCTACAGTTTAAAGTCGACTCCAAACGATAGATTTTTGAGAAGCTTTTCATGGCAGAGTTTTTTCCAGAAATTTGCTGAGTGGAAATCGCCTAAGAAATATTTTCATATTTTCGTTTTGATGTCTGACCTGGGATTTGAACTCGGGCCTTACGTCTAATAAGCCAACACACTACCTACTAGACTACGGTGACTACATAACACTCTAGACATTAACGAATTAAAGCCTTTCAATGTGCGAAAGATCCAGTGTTGTTTATTGATACATAAGCGCAGCAATAATATTGCTCCACCCATAGACACATGGGTGGTTTAAAAATATTTAAACCAAGGCAGTCAAAAGCTTTTGATGTTCTATGCAGAAAATTCCAACACATTTTGCAATTGTTGAAAGAAGCATTCAAATGCCTCGGTTTGTTAAGACGGTCCATCTGATTTCCTTACTATTTACACCATTCATATCTGACGGAGAATGAAATACAACTCTCGCTTCTTGACTGCGTACAGGAGAGGTCGCAGGCGCTCATTTATGAAGGGTATCAAATTCTATTCTCAAATTCTTTTCTTCTCCCATAACATATTTTCCTACTTCCAACACAATGCACTGCATGAGTAGAGGCCTTTTAGGTGAAGCGCATCTGAAATGTCAAATTTACCAACGTTCTCTTGGAGAAGTTTTTTTTTTATAAAAATTAGGATCTGTTGCCAACTTTGCTTCAGGACTCATTCAGCGAACACAAGTCATTGTCTTATAGTCGTCCATGGTGTTTGAATAAATGACAACTAATTTGACAGATGTAGCTTCAACAGTTGGCAGTTATAAATTGTCAAAGTTCGGAAGTCCTTATACTATCTGGTGAAGGAAAAGCCAGAAATTTTATCGGCAAATACATTGTTTGACGGGAAAAGAAAATGTTTATGAAACTAGTGAATAATCTCAGATGGATTGTTAATAAGATGATGGACGAAATAGTATACGTAAGGAAAAGGTTCCCTATAACTGTAGTTCAAGACAGAACCTGGTGGTTATTTATATTTTTAAACCGGGTATACATTTTTGCATTTTATGGAGAAAACAATGTAGAAATTTATATAATTTCTATGATAGGGTATGGGCTTTAGTTCGTACATTCCATTTCATTTTTTTTTTTTTTTTGAAATACACTGGGTATGTTATTCGTTCTTATTCTCAATAGTTCTTCATCGAATCATTTTGGTTCTCTAATAGCACAATACAATATACGAGGTTTGTTCAAGAATTATTTGAATTGAAGTACCACACTAGTATGCCCGTGCCAACGTATTTCCGAAGTTTTGAACCAAATCTGATAACATGTTACTCCAGGAGTTTATCACTGTTATCCCTTTCTCGAAGTTGTTGGTTCAAATTTCGGATCAGACATTTCCAACAAAACAAAATAGGAAAATATATTTCTTCGACAACTTTCCCAAAGCAGATTTGTAGCAAAAACTCTGAGAGATTGCCATGAAAAAACAGTATTTGTAGATCCTATGACGTCAGATGTCCTGGTCGAAATTGTTAACTCCAAATATCCTAAAAAAGTTGAAAGGCATGAGCCAACACAGATAATTGCATTTCATTGATTTATATTAACGCTCCTCTAACTTTTTCATCACTTTTTCTTTTCCAACATACTTTTACAACATGCCTCGTATTTGCTTCATAATGCTAACTAACCATTTGTTGTTTAGCAAAAATGTAGCATACTGTTGATGTTAATGTTGCACAAAAAGGATGGATTGGAATTGCTCAGTTTCATTTTTACTCCCATATTAGTGCGCATTTCTTGAATATCAAAAAAAAAAAAAAAAAACAAAAATTATCTGTATTACTTTCTTATGCAACAAACTATCTCTTGAAATGATTATCTGCAATGTCATTTAAATGTTGAGAATGTTGCCATCAATAAATGTCGATTTCTATTAAAGAAAATTTCTAGTGAATTACATGCATACATACATACATTCAGATTCATAATATTTTTATGATGGCATTGTGGCAACTGGTGTAGTTGTAGTAATTTTCATGAATTTAATAAGACATCACTATAAATCACTACAAACGATGTAAATCTTCTTTTAAGAATTTTTTTTATTTTTTTTTCTTTCCTTTTGCATGAATGTTTAGGAAATTCCTAAATGGGTCGGTAAAATTGTGGCTAAGAAATATATGTATATGGCTAAGCATATTGAATATTAAATATATACTCGTATGAATATTGCTAGAGAAGTAGGCATTCAACATCAAACAATACACAAAAACTACGGTATTTGCGTACCAAGTTTCCATTTAAAAGCGAATTTCCATTTTCTAAAACGAAATCTTAACGTTTCGGGATTCAACGAATACGAGCAATAAAAAGTGGATTACATATGACAATAATGTGCGGAAAAGATCATCGATTAAGTAAGGTTAGGCAGTCAGTAATAAAACCGCGGATTGACATCAATAAAGGTAATGCTATGTGTTTGGCAGGATTAGAAAGGAATTGAGCATGTAGGACAACAAATAATTGATTCCAAATTAGTGATCTGGGAAGTAAAAGTGATGTGAACTGACCATCGAGTTCGTGCGATTTTGCCCCCCGTCAAACTTATCCTTGTGGGGTTATCTTTAGTTGCAGGTATATGTGAATAAGCCACAAGCCACAGGGACCCTCAGAACCGCCTTAAACCATCTCATCGACCATATTCAGTCTGATTTATGTATCAGAGTCATGGAAATTGGATATTTCATATGCGCTCTACCCAGAGAAGCTTTGGCGAACATTTAAACGATGTTATAATTCATACATAATGGCATCAATAGGTCTTTTAAAAGTA
This sequence comes from Sarcophaga caerulescens, assembly GCA_927399465.1. NCBI lineage: Eukaryota > Metazoa > Arthropoda > Insecta > Diptera > Sarcophagidae > Sarcophaga > Sarcophaga caerulescens. The sequence goes on along the minus strand of OV656872.1, from coordinate 48,025,396 downwards.
TAAAAATTGTGAATGACATCTAACACACACTTTGTTTTATTTTATAATAAAGTTAAAAAGGGCTTTTGGAGATACCTGATGTTCATGGATTATGCTTGATTTATTTTAGTACACAAACGTTTAATTTGGTGAGTTTGCTAAGAATCTTTTTGTTTTTTTTTGTATTACTTTAGGAAACTTTACCTACAGGAGAATTTTTATAAAAATTGATAGCCTGTCTGGACTTATGCTAGTTTGGTAAAACGTTAGTCCAATTGAACCAATTCTGATCTGCTTTACAGTTTTCCATTACAACAGTGATCTTTACAGATAAATGACTGATAAACGATGAATATCCAATGATGTTTTTATGTCCTTCACTATCACAAACGATTTAAAATGTCTGAAAAAAATCTATTCAGCCCAACTGCAGTTGAAAAAAATTTTATACAGCCCAACTGCAGTTGGGAAATTATGAAGATTACAAATGTTCAAAATTTTGATTTTCATAATTTTGATTTTCATAATTTTGATTTAGTACATCTGCGGGAGTCGTTGGTTCATTGTTCCAGTGGTCAGTGTCCTTTGATAACTGCTATGTAGTTCCTCTGGGGTCAGGTGCATTTGGCTCTTTTACAAGTTGGTTCAATATCTCATTAATGCATACACACATAATTGGCCATTACAAATCTTTAATCAGGATTACAACCCAGCGCCTCCCACCGCTTATGTTGTGTGTGTTAATTTCATCCATAAGTGGCGGGACCTACAGTTTAAAGTCGATTCCGAACGACAGATTTTTGAGAAACTTTTCGTGGCAATTTTGTTTGCTCCCAGAATTTTTGTCAGAAATCTGCTGAGAGGTAGTCCCCGAAGAAATATTTTTTTCCTTTTTCGTTCCTTTCGTCTTATAAACCGACACACTACCTACTAGACTACGGCGATTTCAATATCTCATCCATCATTTACAAATGAGTGGAGTTTGCGCGAGACCATTTGCTTGTTCCACTGCAGAAGAGTGTGAATCTAACGTATGAATTCATTTGAATTTGCAAGTACTTCGGCTTTATTGTTATCTTCAATGTCTCTGGGTCCAGGAATTCATATGAGCGTAACCGTAATATGTTTCGCTATCTCCTTCGGAAACACGCATTGTTTTTGGACAATTGTATTCTTTAGGGATCTAATGGCCGCTTTACTGTTAATGAATATAAGTACGTATTTATTTATTCGATATACTACTCCTGTACCTCATTTGCATAGCGACTGATTTTGTAGCCATTACTTCAGCGTGAATAATTCAACAGTAATTGGGTAGTACAAGAGACTGCCTAAGATTCCACTATTCTGAGAAGATTTCACTTCCGCCCTTTCCGTGTTATCTGGATCTGTTAGAGAATACTTGAAGGACATTCTCTGGGTGGGGCAAACCAATCTATTACTTTTTCAAACACTCGAGTTATATTAGAAATTTATTGCCAAGCCTATGCGCTGATTTAACTAAAGCTTAACAGAGATTAAATAAAATTTTAAAAATTTTTTTCGTCGTTTCTGGGTCAATATTCTCAACTGCTAAACAATTAAATGCAACACTTTTCTTAAAATTTATTGTTTACTCTTGTTATTATAACAAACGACAGTAGTGATGTGTACGATTTACACATTTATTAGTTTTGAGTGCATTAATTAAAAAAAAAAAAACACACTTACACACAAAACCCAAGTTATTTTGACACATTGCCTCAATTTCTAACTGACTTGAATTACGTTGTTAGTTTTTCATTTGTATTTCGTAAAACAATGACTTTTTAAGTTCTATTATTCAAGATACAACATACACACACACAGTAACACTGACATTTGTATACGTATTCGCACTGTACTGTACTGGTTACAATTCACACTTCAACTTATTGTAACTGATGCGCATAAATTTCGTAGGTTCTTAGTTCATATTCTCTCAAGGTCTGTCATCTTAAGCGGAGGTGACAAAGCAAATAAGTTGGAGTGACCCTGAGGCATAATCCTTAAACAAAGGAAAATATACATACCAGCAATAAACTAAACAAGAAGGTGAGCTACAATGAAATTTCGTTTTAAAGTACACAAACTTACACATACAAAGGTACTTTATATATATCATACATAAATGTATTGTTGTGTATGTATAGGAATAAATAAATATATTTCGTAGGTATGTATGTATATACTATAGAGAACTCTATTTGCATTTACTTATACATATACGAATGGGGTTCACTTTAATTTGGTACGAATCTTTAGTTAAATTACTGAATTGGTCATTACAACCCTTTAGTCAGGAGTACGATAGAACCCATGTTGTGTGTGTTAATTGTTATCCAAGTGTGCCTGGATCTACAATTTAAAGTCGACTCCAAACGATGGATTTTCGTGTAGAAACTTTTCATGTGCAATTTTCGTTACTTTCAGAGTTTTTGCCAGAAGACTGCTGAGAAGAAGTAGCCGCAGAAATATTTTTCCATATTTTGTTTCGCTCGAGAAGTCTGTGCTGGGGTTTGAACCACCGGCGTGCAAGTAATGATTTAAGTTCTAAAGTCTATAAGAACTATTCGCTCACTCTACAGCCTCACAATTAGCCTTTCAGCTCTACTACCATCGTTTTGTTTCTCTTCCACAACACAACATAATCTGTCATTACAACACTTCCGTCAGGCATCTCACACCACTTCGTCCTAGCATCTCACACCACTTATGTTGTCTATGCTGATTTTATACATATGTGGCGAGACCTATAGTTTAAGTCGACTTCAAATAACAGAAACTCTTCATGGCAATTATATATACTTTCAGAGTTTTTGCCAGAAATCCGTCGCCGAAGAAATAATTTTTAATATTTTGTTTTGTTCGAGATATCTGTGCTGGGGTTGGAGCCCTGGCCTCACGTCTAATAAGCCAACACACTACCTATTAGTGAAGTCGCCGTAGTAGACTAGTAGGTAGTGTGTTGGCTTATTAGACGTAAGGTCACGGTTCAAACCCCAGGTCAGACATCAAACCGAAAATATGAAAAAAGATATTTCTTCGGTGACTTCTTCTCAGCAGATTTCGGGCAAAAACTCTGAGAGCAAATAAAATTGCTATGAAAAGTTTCTCAAAAATCTGTCGTTCGGAGTAGACTTTAAGCTGTAGGTCCCGCCACTCATTTATAAAATTAACGCACACAACATTAGTGGTGTGAGAAACTAGGTCCTTAATCCTGACTGAAGGGTTGTAATGACCAATTATATACATATGTATGTATGTATGTACTACCTACTAGACTAAGGAGACTTCAGTTTCTTTCTTCTTATTTTTTCCACTACTTTTTCTGCCCAACAGTTACAATTTTTCCAAGGAATTTCCGTTCTAACACTTTCAAATACAAATACAAAACTACACTTACTTTTGGAACTTACCTCGTGTATTACCAATTTCAAGTGTACCATTATTTACATAACAGGGTATCAGTGTGTACCAGCAACATCATGGACATGCAAATTTACTTGGACGAACAGAACAAGTAACTCACTTTACTGTACTGGTGCGAGAGTAAGGCTTAGTTTGTTATTTAAAAAAAACTCAGTTTTCTGTAGAACGCTGCCAATGGTGACGATGAATCTGCTTCTACTATTGCAAAGGTCTGACAGGTTGTCGCTTAGTGACAATTTGCTATATGTATACGACCTTATGCAAATTTTCTATGAATTTTTCCTGTTTTCGTTTTGTTATCAGACTTTATTCTGTATTTTGTTTTTGCTTTTTTTTTTGTTCATTGTTTGCATAACTGTAACAATATGTATTTATTGTTATCATCAAAAATTCTTTTTTTTTTTGTGTTATTTTTTTAGTACCGTTGACAGCCAAAAATTAAACGTAAGGGAGAAACAGTGGTTCAATAAAATCAAAAAATAAAAGAGGAGAATAATTTAAAAATTTTAAATTTACAATAACAATATGTATTATGAATTTAACAATAATAATAATTGCGATAAAAATTTAATAGATTTTAAACAACTTACATACAAACTTCATAACACGCAAGAGGATTTTGTCCTTCGGAAATAAAATAAACTTAAATTCATCTTAAATTTTGATTTTAAATTTGTTTTCATTTAACTCAACCCTTCAGTCAGGATTACAACATAGCTTTTTACACTGGCCTCATGTCTAATAAAGCCTACTAGATTACTACAATCTATTTAGATTGTTATTAAGTAATTCATAAATATGAAAAATTTGAAACAGCAAACAACACCCTAACACTTCCTGCTCCAAAATTCCGCTTGGATCGTATTACATTTGCTTGGTCCAGAAAGAATATTTTAAAATATTTTTAATACTGAACATTTTTTTTAAAAACCACTGTTTTCATACTTTCTATTGTCTACATAAATAGGGTATTTTTTAGAAGTTATTTAACTTGGCAATGAAGTCGCCGTAGTCTTGTAAGTAGTGGTTCAAACTCCAGCCCAGATATTTCGAACAAAATAAAATGAAAATATTTTTACGGCGACTGCCTCTCAGCAAATTTCCGACAAAAATTTCGAGAGAAAATAAATTGCTAACCGTTGTCAACTTGGACAACTATTTGATCTACGCGTATTAGCAATAGGGCACTTTGGAATGCTACACAACACACAATTTTTAAATATAAAGTCTACACACATAAGTGGCGTTGTATTTGGCAAATGCTATGAAAACCAACAGGACTTCCACGCCGCTTTTCAAAAATTTGTAGTTTTTACTGTAGATTTAAACTGCAGGCTTCATTTGAAAAATTTTGTTTTATTAACTTCTTTAAATTGACGGCTATATTTGCCAAGATATCTTGATAACCTTAGAATAAAAAAGGGGCAATTGTGCGCAACAATTCTTTGACACGAAGCTGTTTGGCTAGTAGATGTAAGGGTATTGCGTAGCTAACTGTCATGTCCTTCATGAGAGTCAAGTCTAGAGTGTGATTGTGGTTGAATTGCGTCCATCAGCTTGCATGTTATCGCTTCTTTTATTTAACACTGCTTTGGCCATTATCATATAATTGAGTAGACGATGTCTATTGTGGGATTTTGTAATTTAAAAAAAGGTGATGGTTTCTCTAAACTTTAAATGTATTTATTATTTTACAATAATGAATGAATTTCATAAAGACGATAGGTTCCTCGATGTCATCGATCACAATACAAGACGTCGAGCTCAGGGAAGATATAAAGTAGGACAATTTTTTAATGAATATGGCAGAAACGAGCTAAGCGTCATGTTACCAACAATTTATAATAAAATACCAATACATATAATAAATGAAAACAATGAATTCAGAAGAAAAACTCTTGAAAAAATATTTATTAAGTTCGCAATGAATTAATAAAATTATGTAATATATTAGAAAAAATTAGTTCTCCTTTCCTGCTGACAAGCCAATGGCTTAGCGGGTTATTTTAACTTTCTGTATTATATTAATGATAAATAAAAATAAATAAATAAATAAAAAAAAAAAAAATTATTTAAATTGCTGATTATAAACGGCAATCGAACTTTAGAGTTGACAAAGAAGATTGTAAAGATGGCAACTGCTAAAATTAACTTTTAAAAATATTTTTATAATTTTCTTTTTTATTCTCATTCCTAATTAAATCATCAAAACTCAAACGTTGCTAAATAAAAAAAATTAAAATCAAATTCAAACCCTGTACTAACCCTGTATCCAATCATTTGCGGTATTTATGAAATATTCGTTCCAATAACCAACAACCACATCCCATAATTACAAACGTATTAATTTTTTTTTCGAAATACCTAAAATTAAATGCTAAAATTAAAAATTAAAAAAATAAAAATTATGAAAATATTTTTGTATTATTTTTTCGAATGTTAATTTGGTTTTATAAAGAAAAATAAATAAAAAAAAAGAAGAATTAAAAAAAAATTTACTTCTAAAATTGATTTTTATGATGATTATTATTGATTGTAACAAAATTAAGTGATTGATTTATAATTGAATTAAAAAAAAACAAAAAATTTAAAAAGTGTAGAATAAAAATCTCCCCCCCTCCCCCAAAAACAAAGTAAATAATAAATTCAATATGTTAGAAAATAATAATAAAAAATCCATATAAAAATAATAAAATTTATAAATATTATGAAAAAAAAATCAGAAAAAGCATGCACATAGCACGCTTAACATGATATTCAGTTCTTACCAATAGCATTATTATGTAGGCTCTGTTATGAGGTAGTTAGTGAGCCATCATTTGTTTGATTCAATATCTTGCCAATCGTTATCTACTTGGACAACTATTTGATCTACGCGTATTAGCAATAGGGTACTTTGGAATGCTACACAACACACAGTTTTTAAATATAAAGTCTACACACATAAGTGGCGTTGTATTTGGCAAATGCTATGAAAACCAGCAGAACTTCCACGCCGCTGATAGAACTAGAACTCTTATGTGGAGTGGGATCGTATGGTTAGAAAGGTATGCTCAACGAAAGGGAAGATAAAAAGAGGCAAAGGCTCTTTTCAAATAAAGTGGTTATGATACAATTAAAACTTTTGTGGGGATACTACATACAATACAAGCAGATCGGAGTCATGTCTCAGACTATATGAAGATAATGTTAGGTTGATAAACGATCTTTTCACAGGATACTGTAAACTTTGGGTACACCTATCCAGAGGGGGGGGGGGGGGTTTGTCTCGAGCCTGTAGATTCTGTGACGATGAGGATCAATTCAATTATCGGAACAGATTCTTGGAATCCAAGGAGAAACACCTGGAGTAATAAGAGTGCTTTAAAGTCTCCGTAGTCTAGTAGTTAGTGTATTGTGCTATATAGATGTTTGACCATGGTTCCAATCCTGTGTCAGACGATCCGAACAAAACGAAATATGAATAAATATTTCTTCGGCGACTTACTCTCAGTAGATTTCTATCAAAAATTCCGAAAAGTTTCACAGAAAAATTTGTCGTTCGAAGTCGACGTTCGAAACTGTAGGTCCCACAACTCATATAAAATTAACACAGACAATATAAGTAGTGTGAGAAGCCAGGTGGTAATCCTGACTGAAGGGTTCTGAAGATCAATTATGTATGTATGTCTGTACCAATGAGCATTAGATTTAGCGAACACACATTGTTCTGAATATATGACAACTAATATGGCAGATGTAGCTTCCACATGATGGTCATGAACTGTCATTGTTAAAAAAGAGAAGCTATTCTGACTGAATAGCTTGTAATGACCAATTATGTACGTATGTTGCGGCATATCAAATATTATTTAAATTGAAAAATGTAAACCTTTAAAAAGAAACACCCTTTGTTACGCTCGCAAACAACGTACGCAATTACTATACGGAATCTATAACCTCCCAGACGTGTTTTATCTATTGCTGAACGAATTTTATGTAAAAAAATTTACATTTTCATTTTCATTTTCTCTAACTCGCGTCTTTGTTTCGCGCGAAAGCATTTAAAATTTATGTATTCAACAATATGTCCTACGTTATGCACTTATTGTTATTGCATATCTTGTTGTCGTTGTTGTAGTTGTTGTTAAATCGTTATTGTTTCTGATGCTGATGACAATACCTATGCTGTTGTTAATAATGTTGATGGTGTTGGCGTTCGAGTGTATACTGCATTGTTGTCGTAGTAGTGTTGCAACATTGACTTTTACACTAAATTAGCGTTGCAAATTTGTTGCCACAAAAAGTTGTCGTAAAAGGTATCATCGCACTACCTTAACACATTAAAACAGTTTTCTTGCATAATATTTTGCTTTTTCGGTTTTTGTTTGTGTTTAAAATTTGAGTCGATGATTTACATGATTTTAAGTTTTCGTGGAGAATCTTTTTTTTGTGTCGCAATTGTGATTTATTAATGATATTGACAATGTTTATCAATTTTGTTGTATTCGGTTTAAAGAACATAGAATTTGGAGTTAATTTTGCTTTTTCAGATGGAAGAGAACATGAAGGTTCAAATCATATCCTTTTTAGTCTATTGTCTCTGGCTTTTAAACTGAAATCGTTTGAAGAAACCACTGATAGCCAAGGCATTTTAAATAAGTCACAGATTTATTTCTGCAAAATGCTCTCAATGCAGCCATGATAAAAAATAATTTTTATAAGCCTGCCAATCGACAGTGTGGCTCTTTACTCATGATCAGATATTATCATACGTTTTATTATTGCATTTGTTGTCGAGAAAACTAACCCATTAAGCCCTGCTCTTTCTCAAGAAAACCGCACGGTTTCGGCAACCAGTTCACATCACCTCCGCATGAGATCACGCTGTCCTCAAATAGCTTGTGTAGAATATCCAATGTAATATGAGTTGTGTTGTTCGTAGCGTCCACCCTGTTCAAACCACATTAGCCGGTATCCAGATTAAAATTAATTTAATTAAATTTAAAAGAAGGTAATTAACATTATAGAGTGCTCGCCATTGACAATGATGGCTTGACCAACTTCGTCCACGAAAAAATATACAAAATACAAAACATTGGCGTTTTCGAGCTGCATTGGTCGCTTTTAAAAATCTCATGTGGTTTGGTATCCAAATCCGACTAAGTGAACTCACGTTGTCGTCTTTGGTCTTTTATTTTCAGTTTCAAGGGCAGTTAATTTTGTACGGATGCAGGCACAGTAGACAAGATAATTTTGTGGTCAGCGAAAGTGAGCGATTCTTTGCCCAAAGGAAACCACTCAGTTTGATAAAACAAATTTATTATAAGGTGATTTGGCAAAGTCGACCTCAGTAACTGCGATAACTGGTAAGGTATAGCACTCCTATACATGGTCAATAACATAATTCCTCACATTATCTTAAAAGTGCTGAAATCCTGGATTACGACTTAGCTTCTCCCACCACTAATGTTGTGTGTGTTCATTTTATACGTGTCGCCGTACTATTTAAAGTCGGCTCCTAATGACTAATTTTTGAGAAATCTGCTAAGAAGTCACTGCAGAAATATTTCTCATATTTCGTTTTGTTCGAGATGTCTAACCTGGGGTTTGAACCGTGGCCTTACGTCTAATAAGTCAACGCACTACCTACTAAAGTACGGTCCAGATATTTCTAGAACTGCCATTGAATGAGGCGGACGGTAATATCTTAACTATACTAGAGATCTTTGGAAAGAAAGTTTGTTGTCCTATGAATCCGATCGGTGCACACACAGCCCAGTCTGGTGGCGATTCATATTTTGATTCATCCGTAATGCCTGGTAGTGTTGTAAGGGGTGATTTTTTAAGAGCTATAGGAAAATTTAAAAAAAAAAACACATAAAATTCAGAAAAATGCATGAATCTTTATTTGAATCGATAGTACGGTCCATATAATTTAATATTTGAAGATTATTTCATGCAAATGTTGACCGCGACTGCGCCTCAAATGGTCCATTCGCTTAGTCTAATTTTGGCATACTCTTTCCAACATGTCTTCCAATGCGTCAATTGAAGCGGGCTTATCTGTATAGACATGAACTTTAACATAGCCCCACAAAAAATAGTCTAAAGGCGTTAAATCGCACGATCTAGGCGGCCAATTGACCGGTCCCGAACGTGAAATAAAATGTTCACCGAACTCGCCTCTCAATAAGTCCATTGTTACTCGTGCTGTGTGCCATGTGGCACCATCTTTTTGAAACCACATGTCATGCAAGTCAAGCTCTTGCATTTTGGGCAAAAAAAAGTTGGATATCATCTCACGGTAGCGCTCACCATTCACAGTTACGTTACGATTCCCAGCATCTTTGATGAAGTACGGCCCAATGATGCCAAATTCAATGATTTGCAAGCGTTGTTCGTTTGTAAGACGATTCATGGTTAAATTATAGACCAAACTGAAGATGTTTGACAGTGAAACAAAACACGAAACGTGCGTGAGCTGTTTAAACCAGTGTTGCCAAAAAGATAATGGCTAAAAAATCACCCTTTATATACGACTTTATGGATAAATATGAGTCGGAATAATACTGAGTGCTCACGAATTGAGCTCGGTGTATAGATAAATCACTCGTCCCTCGAAAGTCGACTTAATAGCGATTTTGCTCGTCATGAAAAGTCTCTCTCTTTACGAAAAGTGCTTGTAATGATTAAATTTCTAAATAATCTTGCTGTGATTAGCATTCTGAATTTTAAGCAGGATTTGAAGTGGAGAAAGAGGGAAATAACACAGCATCTTCGAATTGGAAATGCAGGCGGAAATTCTTGGTATATTTCTTATTTTAGGATCCCGATTGCTGAATTCTTCAACAATAGCCGGCGTGAATTTCAAATCAAAAGATAGATGCCAATTAACCGTTTTTCTTCTATAAACAAAATAGTTTTCAATAAAACTGGCCATAGTGGGCTATGGCCAAAACAAAATAGTTTTCAATAAAACTGGCCATAGTGGGCTACTCATCTCTTTTTTATATTTAAAATTTTAATGAAACTATCATCTTAAATACATACATAACGCATGATACCCATTAAATAAGTATTTAAATGAAATTTACAACTTTTCAAATTATTTCGGTATTATTATTGTATCTTTTGGTAAATCTTCAAAATATTTTACCTAAAAATTGTTTCTTGTTGTTTCGTTTTCATTTCTATTTCGGTCAATGTTGTCTGCATTAAAAACCCCAAACGAATTTAGCACGCGTTGACCTCTTGCCACTAACCACATCTATCTTACTTAATGTCAGCTGCAAAGTAACCAACTTAAGTTGACTTTTAAATGTTGCAACAACAGCATAGTAATATTGCAACAGAATTTCTTACAGTAAACTACACATACTCACGTACATATTGTATGTACGTATGTATAATCACAAAACAAAAAAAAAAACAAAAAATGAGTAGAAATGGAACTGAATTACAATTACATAGAAAAAGAAGAACAAGAGAAAGTATAGAGAACAACATGCGTGTTAGATCCATAATAAATTCAATTTACTTCTTCAAATGCATCTTTAAATAGTTTAAGTTTTATAAAATGACAGAAAGATTTTCTTAGTTTTTTTGTTGCACACATTTATTGTACTTTTAAATACCATAAACATGTTCTATACGTAGAACAGGCAGCAGCAAGCAACAGCAACATGAACGTATGTATATACGGAGTACACTTAACATTTAACATCCTTAATGCGGGTGCTTTGCAGAACTGGAAAAGAATACATTTGTTTTGCAATCTTGTTGAAGTTACATCTGTCAAGTTAGTTGTCATTTATTCCGTCTGTTTTGTTATATCAGCATGGACGCCCATAGATTTCGAAATGTGTTCGTTGAATGAGCTCTGAAGTAATTGACAACTGACGCTGATTTTCATTGAAAAATCATTTTCAGCGATGAGTTTTATTTCTGGATGAAGAGTTTACCTGAACAAATAAAATTCTTGAATTTGGGATGATAGCAATCCACATTAGATCTAAGAGCGTCTAATGCATTTTGGAAAAAAAACTAATTGGACTGGCTACGTCATCGGTCCATATGTGTTTAAGAACGAAGTTGGTTTGGTCTTCTCTATCAACCAAGCTTTTTTTTAAACTGAACTGTATGATTTGGAAACAAACGACTTATGGTTTCAACAGGACGACGCTACATGCCTGTACAGGCGATTTTAGGGTATCATCATCTCATGTGAAACTGATCATCTCGAGTGATTTGATCTCCTTAGATTTTTTCTTTCAGAATTTTGTTCAGTTGCAGGCGTATAAGCCACAAGCCATAGAAGATTTGAAAGTCAACATAACCCAGGTGTTGGGTCAAATTCAGATTGATTTATATGTCAGGCCCATGGAAAATTGAACATATCAGATACGCTCCATCCAGAGCAATCGAGAATGACTTTTGAATTTGACATGAATATTTATTTATTTATTTATTAATTACGATACAATTACAAATTATATTCTAATTATGTACGAGCGGAGTGACTTGACCATATGCTCGGGTGTAGTGTCACAGACCAGAGTCTCTGGTGGGAATCGAACCCACGACCCTCACGCTAATAGTCTAGCACACTACCCACTAGACTACCAGGGCACCCACTGACATGAATATGTTTTTCAAACAAATAAAAAATTTCAATGAAGTAATGTCATCAATGGCAATAATAATGTTCTTATCGAGTGCCTGATTTGTGACTTGTATCTGTACGATGGACTGCTCCATAAGCTCAGCTTACTTGATCTCTAATTTCGTTTCTTAATAGGTTCATGATATTACGTTTCAGGTGGCATTCCATACGTCATTGAATTATAAATCTTCCAAATTGTTCAAAAATATGGCAGTAATCCATACATAGGTACCATAAATCATATCTTAAATGTCTTTTTAATCATGTAATGCTTTGTGTAGCAACTAGGAAAATACGTTATGTAAGGGGCATATTGATTATAAACGATAGATTTTAATTTGTTTACAATGCAAAAATTGGGGGGGGGGGGGGTAAACTTTTGCGGGACGAACATTTCACATACGGATAAAGCAATTAAATTGTAATGCATTATACAATTTACTAGCTAATCGAATATGAAGAGGTAAGTTCTACGAGTATTACGTAAAAATACATACAATACAACTACATAAAAAGGAAAGAAAGAACAATGACAGATGGCTACTCTATTATCCAGAAAATTACTACTTTAGTCAGGATTACAACCTAGTTTCTCACACCACCCATGTTGTGTATGTCAATTTCATCCTTGAGTGGCTGGAGCTACAATTTAAAGTCGACTTTGATCGACAGATTTTTGTGAGAAACTTTTCATGGGCATTTTATTTAACACTCACAGTTTTTGCCAGAAATCTGTTTAGGAAGAAGTCGCCGAAAGAAATATTTTTCTTCATAATTTTAATTTGTGGTAGATGTCTGAGCCCGGAGTCTAACAAAACAACATACTATCTGCTAGACTACGGCGACTACAAGACCAGTCATCTGCTTTGCAGAATTGAGTCAAAAAACGAAGGCAAATTGAATGATAAGTAGATGGAAATTTCTAGCGGCAGTCCTATGTTCCTTGAAGTCACTAAAAACTTATCAGTAGAGATTCCATAGGAAATATTTCTATCAATTATTTCCTCTCATAATTAATTCAAAATTGAAATGATTCCTTGAAATACTTGTCTACCACAACTTGTTGTGTAGAAAAGTTGTAAAGCAAAAACTTTGTTTTTGCCATAAAACTTTAAACAGCAAAGAAACAAAAAATAAAAAAAAATTGTAGAAAAGCATAATGTTTGTAATTCTTTTTGTTTCGCATGTTTTTCCCTCCGTTTAATTTTGTTGTTGTTGTTGTTGTTTGTGCTGCGTACTAAATGATTTTATGATTTGCTAAACGCTGTAGAGTAGAGTATAAAATGTTGTACAAGGTAAGAAGTTGTAGTTGCTATAAACCGTAAAGGCCACAAAATCGACAATAGGTATGATGAACTACAGAGAGATATTCTTATCACTGCGACATGGCGGTGACAACAATGTAAAGCTGGCGGTTTCAACATTTTTCATACCCAATGTACGTTTGACATTTAAAAAAAAAGGAACATAAAACATATTTGTTGCACAGTAGAAAAGAGCGGCAGTAGCAACAGCAACAGCATCAGCAGTTGCTTTTGATTATGTTAGTCATTCATCTTTCATTCATTATTTTCTTTTTTTTTTGTTGTAGTTGTGTGTTTGCAACGTTTGCGTGGTGGTGAATGGTATAAGCCACAGTCAACCAACTAACCAAATAACCAAGCATTTATTTGCTTGCCTTCAACAATATTACCATACGGCAAAAACCTTGTTCTCTATAACCCACCCTTAATGCCTTTATCTGTACAGGCTCTTTGATTTTCTTTTTCTGTTTTTTTCCATTCTGTTGTTTTTTAACTGAATATCAATTTGTGTAATATTTTAATATGGGCAACATGTGTAAAACCGCGTTATCATCATTCACAGTGGTATAAAATAGTTGTACACAGGATAAGACGGAAATGCAAATTTAATTTGAAAAGCTCACCAGGACTATGAGAGAATGAGATTTTGTATTGTTACACAAGCAATTGTATTTACAGAGAATAATTCATGCTGTTCTATTACACAATAAGGAAAATAATTTAATTTAAAGAAAATTTAAGCATGTTTTATAGTTCAATTAGGGTATGAGATTAAATTTTATTAGAAAGATTGTGTATACTATACACCGCATACCAGGAAAAGACTTTACGAGTAAAAAGATTAGAACCTGATGGCTACGGATGCGGTAGAGGAATGCCCAGGGGGAATAATATGCCAGCACGACAAGCCATTAAATTACATGGCCATAAGTGTGGCATCGCCGTAGTCTAGTAGTAGTGTATTCGCTTATTAGACGAGAAGCTACGGTTCAAACCACAGGTCAGACATCTCCAACAAAACGAATATGTAAAAATATTTCTTCGACGACTTTCTCTCAACAGATTTCTGTCAAAAACTCTGAGAGTGAATAAACTACCCAAAAATCTGTCTATCGGAGTCGACTTTAAACAGTAGGGCCTGCCACTCAGGTATAAAATTAACACACACAACATAAGTGGTGTGAAAAGCTAGGTCATAGTCCTAACTAAATGGTTATAATAGCCAATTATGTATGTATGTAAGTGTGGCATGGTGTCCGGCAATTGATCTAAATCAATCTTATCAAAGTTTTTGTGAAATTTTTTATTCGTTTGAAAGACCTATTGATGCCACCGTTCAAATATCTGACGCTACTGTTCTGGATGAAGCGCATCCGAAATGTTTAATTTTCCATGACTCCAGCTTATAAACCAGGCTGAATTTGACCGATGGCATAGGACCGTTGTGTATTCTGGCTTATTGGCATACACCGGCGACTTAAGAAAACCTCACATAAAAAAGTCTAATGGTATCAAATCGCAGTTTACATCTCCTCCAAGTAAGAGTAGAGCTCGTGCAGAATTTCCAATGTGTGATGAAATCACATGTCATTGTATATATACAGATTATAGAAACCAAAGAAGAAGAATGACTTCGACTTATAGTCCTCCCCAATTGCCAGTATTCGCCTGACCAATGTCGTTAAAAAAACATGGCGCGAAAAGGTTGCTCAGTACTTTCGCTGAGGATGATTTTTCAGTTGTCGACTGCTCCAGAGAAGGTGAAAGCTTGTGTGTCATAGGGTAGTATTTTAGAGACCATTCTATATATTTAATAATGGTTGAGCACAGATAAATACTCGCAAGAAGATTTCAGTTCGTACCGGAACATATTTTTCAGCTAGCAAAGCTGATATGGACAGCCAAAAACTCCTTATGATACTAAATCCTGAGAAACCTCTAAGGAAACCTTAGTCGTATACACCGATATTGCAATAGAATACAATAGTATTTATAAAGGTCGCAGGTATATCGGATAAACAATTCGCGACCGCAGAAAGATGTCAACAGTGAGTGTCATAAATCTTAAAGTAGAAATAGTAAGGAAAGCAATCTAAAGCAATCAATGGATGGGTCAGAAGGGAAGAGCAGAAACGTTGAGGGAACGGATCGGGCTGTTGTGTTTCTAGATGTCTATGACCTGCTATAGACAATATGAGAACAGGTTGGCTGCTGGGCTTGGATAAGACCAGTTTAAGGTTGGTTATCGGCTTTATCACGGGGCACTGCGAGATTAGGTCGCTGACGGGGATCTGGAACAGATCCCAGCCTGACTATTGCAGGGTATGTGGCGATGAGGAGGAGTTGGAGACTGTCGGGCACCTCCTCTGTAATTGCCCAGCCCTTAGCAAGTGGAGGTTGAGGACCCTTGGCAGGGGCTTCTTTGAGGGTTTGAATTCTGTGTCGAGAGCCGACATCAAGGCTCTCCAGAGATTCATTAGTGGCTTGAGATGGTTGAGAAGTGCTGGGTCTTCATCAGTGTAGTCGCGTTCTCCCATTTTTTGTTTTTGGTCTGTGTAATTCCTCCGCTTCCCATTCTCCCTTTCCTAGTTCCTCTCCTTTTTCCTATCCCCTCTGTTATTCTTCCTTTCAAGGACGCTGTACAATGGGTCATTTCGACCTCCGGGTACTGTACTTGTCTCTGTCGATAGGTACACGTCCTCTAACCTAACCTAATCTAAAGCAATCGGCCTGCTCACAAAAACACACAAACGTGGAGCAAATGTAAGTTTAAAAAGAATGCACAAGATTGGAGAGACACGACTACACCTTTCAGTAGAACATATCGTAGAAATCATGACAGCATTTGAGAAACACTGATATCATACAAAAGCCCTCATAGTCAACATTTAAATTTTCTATTTTACTCAACCATTTGCGAAATGAGTTTCTAAAAATAAAATTTCTTTCAACCTACTGTAAATAAACATTTGCTGACAAAGCTTATAAGTTTTAAGACAAATATAAAAAAGCCATAACCATTTAACATTTACCGGCTAAAATCTACGAGGGTAAATAAGTTAATGCAAGATGAGCGTAGAGTAGTAGTGGTCTAATGCGCTAGTGGAAGAACAAAGAAGAGAGAGCAGCTGTAAGACGGTATAGGCGGCAGGGTTAAGGAAGGAAGTCAGTTTACAGATGGAGGAAAAAATGGCAGGTGTTTTATTACAATAAATTATGCATTTTGCTAAATGTTTAAACAATTGAATTCGTAATTTACATAATGCGAGTAATGCGTAACTTACGTTATTAAATCATGCCACAACAGTTGTGGTTAAAACAATAGTTTGGGTAAACAGAATATTGAAATATAATTTGTTTTACTATAATAGTCAGGATTATGACCCTGCTTTTCACACCGCTTATGTGGAGTGTGTTATTTTTATGCATGACTGGTGGCACCTATAGTTTCCAGTCGGCTCCGAACGACAGATTTTTTTTGAGAAATTTTTCATGGCATTTTTCATTTATTCTCAGAGCTTTTGCCAGAAATCTGCTGAGAGAAAGTCGCTGAAGAAATATTTTTTAATATTTCGTTTTGTTGGAAATGTCTGACCTGGACTTTGAACCGTGGCCTCACATCTAATAAGCCAACACACTACTGACTAGATTATGGCTTCTTTAAATCTTCATTAACACAATTTATCTTGTCTTATAAGATTATTTGTCTCGTTCTGTTCGGCTGACCATGATTTCGTGTTCCATATAGATTCAATTCGAGGGCCATTTATGCGATATTGCGTGTCGACCCAATTCAGTGCCCCATTTACGTAATATCACCTCCAGAGCTATTGTTGTTTGTTTGCATATTTTGTAAACGTTTGAGTTGGAAGTCAAGTTGTAAGACCACCATATGGAAGTAATTTTTCTTGTTGGAAACTCGCCGTTTGTTCGTCTTTCCCACTTACACGAATCATGAATTTCTTCTGAAACGAGTATAGATTCCACATTTATTACGAATATCGGTATTTTGCTTGTAGATGATTGTTACTGGTATCTCCTTTGAAACCATGCTAAACGAGGCTTTTACAAGTCGAACTTCGATATACGGAATGACTCCATCATATTGGGTGATTTGGCTGCAAGGTAAGTAAGACTTTCCACTTCCTCAACAGTTTTATTATCACGAGGGAGATGACTGTAGGTAGTCTGTTAGCAGATTACATGTAAGGCCACGGTTCAAATTCCAGGTCAGACATATCCAATAAACTGAAATATAACAAAATTTTGCTTCGACGACTTCTTCTCAAAAGATTTCTGGCAAAAAATCTGTGAGTAAATAAAACTGCCATGAAAAAGATTATCAAAAATCTGTCGTTCGGAGTCGACTTTAAACTGTAGGTACCGTCACTCATGTATAATACATATTAAAAAACACAACATAAGTGGTGTGAGAAGGTAGGTCGTAATCCAGAAGGGTTGTAATGACCAATTATGTATGTATGTGTACACGACTGCTGCGTGAGTTGTTTACTTGAATGGTTTTTGATTGGCATTGATTCGCAAATGATGCTTCTCAGCGCATGCTTGTAAGTGGTATAGTTTTTTTTTGTATGTGGTCTCGCTTTGTGGTAATCAAATAAA
Organism: Sarcophaga caerulescens; assembly: GCA_927399465.1. NCBI lineage: Eukaryota > Metazoa > Arthropoda > Insecta > Diptera > Sarcophagidae > Sarcophaga > Sarcophaga caerulescens. The sequence continues at coordinate 48,007,396 of OV656872.1, read as the reverse complement.
ATTATCAGCATGAATCCATATTAATTGGGTGCCAGAGCATGATTATGTTGAGAGCGGAATTTCTCACGCTTGAAGTACCTCGTCAATTACTAGCAGAATTATGAGAGGATAAAGAATACATCGCTGTCGGAGACCTAAAGTAACATCGATATGGTCAGATGTCTATGCAACACTCTACACTGAAATGTTGTATACTGGATCTTTATGAAACGGATTCATTTGTCTGCGATTTATTTTCTGCCAATATTACTCCAGAGTTTTAGATGTTATAGACGAAACATGTTTCATAACGACAAGATGTAAGTCCCCAAGAAGAATTCAGTAAATATAAATTTTTTTTATTTAATTTGTATTGTCTGTCCACCAACCGCCCTTCTCTGGTCTCCGGTCGTCGTAAAAAAGGTAGACCAACACCAACTTTTGATACAACAGCAACTTATAGGACACAAGACAGCTATGTTACGTCAGCTGCTGTATTGACCTAATCTATCTGGATGGGTAGACTTTGGTTTAAGACTCTTTTAATCGTTACATGTTTAATGCATGAATCAAATTTGTGCTTCAAACTAGTTTGATGTTATTCCATACTTCTTTAGAATCGAACTACCTGTATACAGTACAATAACTGTAAAAGGACTCATTATATTTTATTATAGTCAAACTGTATTTTTTATAAATTTTACTCTTAAACACTTCTATTCTCTCAACAGACAATACCACTCTACATTTGTATCCCTAACTGTTTGAATTTAAGGATCCGTAAGGAACCAAAGAAACAACCAAAAAACTCGAAAAAAGAATGAAAGAAATTGCACAACCTTAGATGACGATATAAATACCACACAAACAGTTTAAAATGATGGATGTTATTTTACAGCATAAATGAATAAATGAATGAATAGATGAATGGTTGGTTGGCTGGCTGGCTGGCTGGCTGGCTGACTGTTTGCAATGGCATGGGATGGATGAGTGGACAAATGCTTAAGATGACTAATATTGTTGTGAATGTGTTTTTCGGTTGGAGTGGTGCTATGATGTTTTGTTAAATCGTCTTTTCAAATAAATGACAAAATTTGGGTATGAAGAATTAATAATAATCACCAAACCAACATCAAATTTGTACACTTCGAGTTTCAGAAGAGGTTTTAAAGTTCACAACATAATATAAAGAGAAGAAGAAAAAAAAACACCCCATGATGAAGAATGATGAGATATACATTTATAAAGTAAGGAGTGATTTTAATATCTTGTCCACATTCCGAACTAATGTTTGCTCAGAATTGTATGAAAACGACATTGGTGTGGCTGATATTTGCTGATGATTGTTGATTTGTTATGATGGATTACGTGTCATATCAAACAGAAGGTGTGCAACTGTCGCTGCAGTTTGCTACTGTGTGTGTACGTTTGAATACCTTTAGAATACCAACGAATAGATTGTATTTCCTGCCGTAAGTAATTTGATTGTAAGACATTACAATGCAAAACATTAATGTGCTAAATTAAGGAAAACATCAATTTTAATTTTGGCTCCATTTAAATGAAATCAACGTAATTTAGACTTTGTTAAGATATTTTTCAATTAGATTGTTTTCATCGTATTTAATTGCAGAGAGATAAATGAAATTTTGAATTTGATAGCATTGTCGCTCAAATGACAAGAGGTATAACAGAGTTAAACATTTTTATTTAAAAATGAAAACATTGACACTGTAATGTAAGATTATTAACACGAGAAATTAAAGGAATAAATAAGTGTCCTATAATCTAAAAATTCTATATTTTGGCGAAACTATTATTTATTGTTACTGTGCAAAAGTAGTGATATTAACTCGACAAAAAAAGACCGCCCAGTTATAGAAAAAGTTCTAAGATGATGAATTGCATGAGGATTCAAAAAGCCATCAAGCCACGGACCACCATAGATAACATGTGATATCTGAATGAGCTCTGAAGTGTTTGACAATTTATCTTAATTTTCTTCAAAAATCTTCAACGATAAGGATATTTCTAAATGAATAAGTACGTGAACACATAAAATTGTCGAATTCGGGAAGGTATCAATCAACATTAAAACAGTGATTATTTAGTGTGAATTTAAGGCTGGCGGCGTCAACGGTCAACACTGTCAACCGTCGAGGACTACCAACTTCTTTTCATCTGACATTTGGATTCAGTAGGACGTCGCTACATGACACACAGCTCATGTCACATTACACGAGTGATTTGAGGCCGTGATCCTCTCACTAAATCAACTGGCAATCGAGATCACGTAATGTGACCCCGTTAGACTTTTTATGAAGTTTTGTTAAAATGCAGGTGCGGTTCTCAAATCCAGCACAACCCACACCATCGGTCAAATTCAGTTTGATGTATGCGCAAAGGTCATGGAAAATTGGACATTTCAGATGCGCTCTACATAAAGAAGCCGTGGCTGAAATTTAAACGACGTTATGTTTCCCACATATTGGGATCAATAGGTTTTTCAAATAAATCAAAAATTTCGGTGATATTTCACACACACATGCATACATAACATACATCATTGGTCAGGATTACGACTGAATTTTCACTTATGTTGTGTGTGTTAATTTTATATATAATGGTCCGGACCTGAAGCTTAAAGTCAACCGAACGTCATATTTTTTTGAGCAACTTTTCATGGCAATTTTGTTTTGCCAAAAATTTGCTGAGAGGGAGTCGCGGAAGAAATATTTTTGCATATTCATTTTGTTGCAGATGTCTGACCTGAGGTTTGAAGTGGCCTCACGTCTAATAAGCCAACACACTATCTACTAGATTACGCGACTTTTATACCATACGAATAATGATGTTAACGTAATCTAGTAGGCCAATTCAGCAAATCAACCGGACCTTCAGCCCATTGAAAGCTATTAGATTTTAATAATAAAAAACATTTGAAAGCGTCAAAAAACGCAATCAAAACAGTTTCACCATTTGCTTCGGTGTGGCCAAAGATCCCTTGATGACAAAAAAAATTAAAGAACCGAAGTGTCGTCTAATATGACACAGTCGATAAATTACCGCAATTCTACTGCGATGGAATAATGAAACCACTATCCGTAGGTACTAGTGCCACATACATATGTATTTTGAATATTGTATACATACATATATGGGCAATTTCGTGTCAAGTGAACCAATTTTTAAAATCGATGGCTTTCGATTTGGATTTGCACCAAGGTACTATTGGATAGTAGGCCAGACACAAATTTTCAGCTCTATCAGTCAAGAACTGCCGGAGTTAGAGGGGGTCAAAGTTGGACATTGTGATCATACAGGGTATTTTTAAAATGTGTGTAACTTGGTCCACTCGCATCCCATTAAGTGACCACAAAGCTCTTAAAGGAAAAGAACTAAGCTTTCTTTGAGCAAAAAAAAAAAAAACATCCATTAAAAAAAATATAGTGCATATGGTAAAATTTAAAAACTTTGGATTTAAGTTAAAATATTTTTTTTTTATAGATCTGCCTCTTGCTACTAAGTGCGTACAAAGATCTTAAAGGAAATGGTCTAAGTTTTCTTTTGAGGAAAAATAAAAAAACTCCAGTTCGAAAAAAAATGGGGGAAAATGAAAATGATATTTTATTCTTGAGTTAAAAAATGATTTTTTTGATAGATATCGCATCCCATTAAGCGATTATAAAGGCCTTAAAGGAAATTGTATAAGCTTTCTTTTGAGCAAAAAAAAAAAGGCCCAAATTGAAAAAAAATTTAAAAAAAAAATTATTTAAAAAAAAAAAATAAAAAAAATTTTATAAAATTAAAAAAATTTTTTTTGGAAATTGAAAAAATTGATTGAAGAAAGAGCTATCTAATATCCTTTGGAAAATTTTTGCTAGGACCAATAGGTGAAAAGTTACACACATTTTAAAAATGTGGATGACCAAAATGTCCAACTTTGACCCCCTCTAACTCCAGCAGTTCTTGACTGATAGAGCTGAAAATTTGTGTCTGGCCTACTATCCAATAGTACTAACCTTGGTGCAAATTTCATCCAAATTGAAAGACATCGATTTTAAAAATTGGGTCACTTGACATGAAATTGCCCATATGTAAATTGATTTCCAATATTAAATATTTTTAGTGTAAGACAAAACTCTCTAATTGTTATGTAAAAGATTAAACGATTTATTTAAATAAGTAAACTGTATGTGCTTAGATTAAAGCTTTCCGATTAACGTTCAAGTGTTCATTTTCGTATATCCTATACACAAAATTTAGATGTTAACAAAAAAAGAAAAAAATATAATTTGACGCACTCGACTGATATGAAAATGAATAATGATGATAACGTGCTAAGTGAACAATTTAATTTAATTTTATTTTGATTCAATACATTTAACTTTCTGCATAAATTTACACGAAATATAAGACATCAGAGGGTATATGAGGTTTCATAATGTTTCCCCTTTGCCCTTTAAACGAAGTAATAAAGACATGAAACGCTTTGTGTTAACGTGCTTAACAACCCCATTAAACATCCTTATCCTCATACGCAAACATTCTCACATAATTTCTGTTTTTTTTTTGCTGCATACTCAACGTCGCGTACAATACATATTTTGATGAAATATTTATTACTTTTCTGCAAACACTTAAAAAAACGCAGACAGACTCACAAATATTCTTAGAAATATTTTCTTTTTTTTTCAGACGTCTGCAGTATCTTTGTTTGGGTTTTTCCATAACCTATATTTATGTGTACATACAAGTATGTGTATGTATTACAATGTAAATTGGTTTGGTGTTGAAAACAACACTTTAACAACAAGTATTCTAATCAAAAGTTTTATTTGCATGAAATTTAATTCAAGCAATTGCACTTAATTTCAAAAACATAAGTCATAAATAAATCCAATTAACTGTGTGGAAAGCGTGATATTTGATTTTCCGGCTTCTTAATTATCCTTTTTACCACACACACACACATGTAATCAGTTTTTGTTTTCGAGATATTTTTTTCTGAAAATTATAATTTAATATAATTTTAAGTAAGTAAAAAAAAAAATAATTCTGGCTCGTAGTCGCCATAGTCTAGTAGGTAGTGTGTGGCTTATTAGACGAGAGACTGTGGTTCAAAGTCCAGCTCATTCGTCTCGAACAGAACGAAATATGAAAAAATTTCTTTCGGTAACTTTCTCCCAGTAGTCTTCTGGCAAAAACCCTGGGTGTAAATAAAATTGCCATGAAAAGTTTCCCAAAAATCTGGCATTCGCAATCGATTATAAACTGTATGTGCCGCCAATCATGGATAAAATTAACACAAACAACATGAGTGGCGTTAGAAGAAGGTAGGTCGTAATCCTGAGTAAAGGGTTGTAATAACCAATGTGTGTGTATGTATTGGCTTCTTGAGCCTTGAGGATTCCACTTAACTGTAATTTTTGTTATACTATCTTTCTGTGAGTATGGCCGATCCTTTTAAATTTCTTACGTTTTATCTGCGTTATTATGATTTCCTCGTTGGTAAGGTTCAAGAGCCACATGTTGCTGTGGCATTTGATGATGAATATCTATAATTTTTTGCGTGATGGTATTCGATGCTAACCAGGTTTCACTTCAGTACAACATGTTCGATTACGTTACATATTATTACGTTAAATATTCTATGCTTGGCTAGTCTGCATATTTGTGAGCTTCTCCATATTGGCTGTAGTCGTATGAATGCCGCTCTCTCTTTATTGAGTCTGTTGAGTATTATTTGTTGTCATTATACTGCCTAAACAGCAGAAGCTAACCACGTCTTCCACAGCTTGGCAGTTGTAGCATGATGTTGTCGATGCTTACGTTGTTTATTCTCACTGCTTAATTGGTTTTCTTGATATTTATCTCAAGTCCAATATTGCTGGCTATTCTTTCTAAATCCTCTTGCCTTGTTTGTATGCTGGACACTTTGTGCGAAAAAATGGTCACCAGGGATTTTCAAAGTCACCGTCACCGTCACTCATCGATGACGCATTGGATCTTTTATGTGAGTTTAGTAATTATTTCTGGTTTATTCACCTCAACCTGAAGTTTTAGAATATTACAAGGAAAACATCTTATGGCTTTAAATCCTATGATCTTGTTAGCCAGTTGACATCAGAATTTCTTCAGATAATTTACTCAGGAAATTGATGCCACAATAAATCGATTATTACCTGAGAGGTGTAGTAAATGGCGTAGTCAAGGTGAAACTACATGACATCCAGATTTCCTTCGTACTATTAAGATCACATGAACTCCTTTATAATGTTTCAGTAGCAACTTCATCTTCAATCATAATTCCTAATCTAAAACCCGCACGAAGCAGATGCTTGTTGTGAGTATTTAATGAGTTCTAAATTCTACAATTTTGTGCGTTCACTAAGCCATTAAGATGGAAATACACTTGGACGGAAAACATGAGTTTTTTTTATTTGGGAAAATAAACATTGATTTCGCTTTTCTCCCCCTACCTATTGAATGAATTGCCAACGTTTTTCATCTATGGCTTGAGCTCCGAATTAAGCCGAATTTTTTATGTATAAAAGTGGAGGAGGTCTTTTGTCAAAATTCGATTCATGGATGGTATGTACTTTAAATATCCACAACACTCTGGTCATCTGTTCTGATAGACTTTCGATAATAAATTTTTAATTGAACCATTCTTACCGTGTTTCAAATTAACAACTTTAAATGATTCTATTCTCTCTGGACAAATAATTAAAACGTCTCGTTTTCTTATTTGATTTTATTGATCATAAGAACTACAAACGAAATTAAGCCGATTTAATGAAGCAACACATACTGGTTGTTGATAACGCCAATGATGTGTAGGCCTCCTTCAAATTTTTTTACTTCTCGTATGAATTTCTTTATTTAACGATATTTTTCTTCTTCCGTTTCTTCTTTTACTTGCTTTTATGTTTGATTTCATATAAAAAAAGAAGAAATTAGGCAAATACACAATAAAAAAACAGCAACAACAACAACAAAAATTATCTATAGAAAATGAGCTCACAAACGTTGAATGTGTTGACTCTATAGCTGTGACTGTTTCTGAAAATTTTATGTTCAGGGTTCAGGCGAAATATTTACGAAACTTTATATCCCCCTCTGTTACAGTGGCAACGAATGGTGGTGGTATGACGAAACGTGTAAATTGGAAGAAGCAATTCACTCATACACTTTAATTATTTTATTTTATTTTTTTTGGTTCGTTCATTCCCTTTTTATATATTTTTCTGAGATCTTTTGAGCACTAGAGACTCATTTGCTCTGTATTGTACTTACAGTTAATGCTCTTGATGTCCTTAGCTTCATGCAAACAGACGTACACATACAAATAAAGAAAAAATCGAAGTGTTCATACAATACATACATACTTAATTCTTATCAAATATGTGATGTGTTCTGTTTTAATATACAATTGTACATAACTAATTAGAAATTAGCATATGATGTTGTTTGTTTAAAGGCTAAAGTTGCCTGCTATAATTCAAGGGAATCCCAATTGTTGGAAATGTTGATTGCTTAAAAACTAAATATTATATGTACATAAATACTCTACAAGACGCTCATCCTACCCGTGCTTCTTTATGGCGCAGAAGCATGGACCCTATTAAGAACTGATGCAGCTGCCTTGAGAGTATTCGAGAGAAAAGTCCTACGTAAGATCTTTGGTCTAGTGCGAGTTGGCGATGATTTCCGCATCCGATTCAACAGTGAGCTGTATGAGCTCCTCAACGACATAGACGTTGTACAGCGTATTAATATCCAGCGGCTGCGCTGGCTCGGCCATGTCGTTCGAATGGAAGAGGATGCTCCGGCGAGACGGGTATTTGATGCAGGGATCTGCGGAAGTCGGCGAAGAGGACGACCTTGTATCCGTTGGAAGGACCAAATCGAGGAAGCCCTGTCATTGATTGGTGTGACCAATCCGTTAATCGGGTTGTTATGGCCAATTAAGTAAGTAAGTAACATATAAAACGGATAAGGCTAGAGTTACTTTAATTAAAATTAAATTTCTAATTAATTTGCAGCAAATGTATATTTTTCTATTGTATTACAAAAAAAAAGGTGGGAATATAAAGAATTATACATTATCATACTCTTACACATCAATCTCCAGTGTATATGTGTTTGTTTATCTATCAGAGTGCAGTTGTGTCAGTGTTTTTTCATAGATCTCGTTATGAGTGTGGAGGGGCACTTGAGCATTGAGTAGATGAGGGTTTTCTCGCCGTTTAATATGTATTCAACTTAATTTAAAGTCACCGAAGTTTATCAACAATTAAATTGGTCGCGGGTAAACTTAATAATATTCTATGTTCAGATATGATACGGAAGCTTTTTATTACTTCAATAAATCGAGATAACTGAGACTATGTACTCTAGATATGGAGTTAAAATATTTTAGCTGCTGAATACTTTTTCACTTTCTTTATACTATACAATGTTTAGTTAACTTCAGTGGTATTATAAAAGAGTACTATAAAGAATTGACTGTACTATTATGTAATAACATAGGTACTTAATTGGTCTTTACAACCCTTTTGTCAGAATTATAAACTAGCTTCTCACAACACCCACGTTGTGTGTTTTAATTTTATCAATGAGTGGTGAGACCTACAATTTAAAGTCGATTACGAATGACAGATTTTCTTTCATGGCAATTTTATTTATTTACTCTAAGGGCCATTATTACAACTTGCCGTTAAATTTGGGTTTAGTTAAAGGTACCTTTAGTTAAAGGAAACTGTAAAGTTACCTTTAACTTATTTTCGTTATTACAACTTACAGATAAAATAAAGTTAACTTTTTCCAAAAATATGGCAGTGCCGGAGTAATGTCGATAACACTGCTCAATTAAACAAGTTTTTTAAACGCAGTGGCAACGACGGGCTTCTTTTTTTTGTTGTATATGCTCTTTTTGTTTATATTTGAAGTTGCCATATTGAAAATAATATATAATATAGCAAGTTCAAATATAAACTTAACTTTAAAAGTTACCGGTAGGATGATCCTTCCTTTATCTTAACGCTCACTTCTACCATATTAAAATAAACTTAAAACTTAAAATAATGAAAAAGAATTTATTTGCCCGTTAAAATACTCCTTTTAGTTAATGGCAAGTTGGGTTTAGTTAAAGGTACCTTTAGCTAAAGGGAACTGTAAAGTTACCTTTAACTTATTTTCGTTATTACAACTTACAGATAAAATAAAATTAACCTTTTCAAAAATATGGCAGTGCCGAAGCAATGTCGATAACACTGCTCAATTAAACAAGTTTTTTAAACGCAGTGGCAACAGCGGACTTCGTTTTTTTGTTGTATATGCTCATTTTGTTTAAATTTGAAGCTGCCATATCGAAAATAGTATATGATATGGCAAGTTCAAACATAAAGTGACCTTTAAATGTTAAAGGTAGGATGATCTTCCCTTTAGCTTAACGATCACTTCTATCTTATTGGGTACTCATAACAATGAAAAACAATTTATCTGCCCGTTAAAATCCTCCCTTTAGTTAACGGCAAGTTGTAATAATGGCCCTAAGAGTCTTTGCTAGGAATCTGCCGAAGAAGTACTTTTTCATATTTCCTTTTTTTTTTGGAGATATATGACCTGCGGTTTGAATCGTGGCCTCAAGTCTTGTAAGCCAACACACTACTTATTAGACTACAGCGACTAAACGTTCGATACTACAAGATCTAGCACAGTGCAATCAGCAGTCAACCGTATAAGATGTATGTGCTTTGTGGAAGCCGTATGCTCCCATAGAGGGGTAATGGAAACAATTTTAATATTTTTATTTGGACATTAAATTAGTAAATACGATAATAATCTTGTGGTGTTAAATTTATGAAATAAATAAATAAAATATGTACACACACACAGACAAACATATTTGGTCATTACAAACTTTCAGTCAGGATTAAAACCTTGTTTCTCACACCACTTGTGTTACATAATTGTTGTAGTTTTATATATGAGTGGCGGGAGTGGTTTAGAGTCGACTACGAAAAACAGATTTTTTAAGAAACTTTTCATGGCAGTTTTATTTATTCTCAAGGTTTTTTCCAGAAGTCTACTGAGAGAAAATCGTCGAAGAGATATTTTTTTTATATTTTGTTTTGTTTTAGGGCTATCAGACCTGAAGTTTGAATCGTGGCCTCACGTCTAATAAGCCAAACACACTATCTTCTAGACAACGGCTGTTGTTAAATTCCTATTAAAATTCTAAATTTAACTTCCATAGTTTTATCAAAAACTTTTACAAAATAATCTTGATTTTTTCCTGAAAATAGAACTTCTCAGCAATTTGATTAAATACGAGTAATTACGAATACAATTTTTCAAACAATTTCAAATATAAATTTAATATCAGTAAACATTTTAAATGATTTTTATAGAGACAATTACTATTTATTTACCGAGTATCTTTTATTATATTACATCGTATTCATCGTTAGAATTTTTCATAATTGTATACAATTTATTTTTGAAGAATATTCTTGGCCATTTAACTGTCTGGCCATTAATTACACCTGATATAATTTTTGGTATAGGTAAGGTAGAGCAGAGCAGAGCAGAGCACATTTTGTTATCAGTCTTAAAATGTACTTAAAAATCTTTATTTAAATAAATTAAAAGCCTTTTGTCACCAATTTTTCAAAAGGTTTTATTGAATGTAACAGTTTCAGTTTCATAATAAAACGTCCTTTTTTCTACTTTCTACCATGGTTTCCTTTGTTGGTTACTGTTCGCTTAACAACTGGCCTGGCAGTATGGATGGTAATGTTGGATATCTGTTGCCATAAAGGGTTGCTTGTTTGAAAATGTGTTTTTCCACTGTTTTAGTGGTGTGCTGTTGTGTACGTTTCTAATTAGAATTTGTGGTTTCGCAAAAGTTTACAACGACGATTCAGACCAGCCTCACAGCATAAATGCCTTTTTCTTTCTGTTTCACAAAATACAATATCATGTAAATCTAGGCACGTATACTAAATTAATAAAATTAAAATAATATTTAACTATAAAGAAGAAGAAATGACAAAAAAGTGGAAAAAACAAAAACCAAAACTCATTACTTTCTGCTTTACGTTCAAAAGGAAAAAAAAGGGTTTTGCAGTGTTTAATGATGAAAAATTATTATTAAACGTATTTTAAATTCGAATTATTAATTAAAATCATGTTTTTGTACTACAAAAACAGAAAATAATTTTAATTTTAATTTACAATTAAAATTCAATTTACAATGCTTTCAGTTTCAATTTAAAAATGATTGTTGTTGGTAAAATTTTAAATTATTGTTATTGTAATACTTATAATTTCTATATTTCATAACGCATACATACATACATAGTATACTAATTCCAAATAATGACCCTTTATTCAGGATTACAACGTAGCTTCGCACACCACTCATGTTTATACACCTCGAATTAATATTTAATTACGGCACACAATTAAGGGATGTGAAGACCAACCTTTTCATTGATCATAGACGTTTGGACCACCACACTTGTTGTGTGTCTTAATTTTTATCCATGAATGCTGGAACCCACAGTTTACAGTCGACTGTGAACGATAGATTATTGCGAAACTTTTCATGGCAATTTTGTTTACTGTTTGAGTTTTTGCCAGAAGACTGCTGAGAGGAAATCGCTGAAACAAATATTTTTTCAGATTTCGTTTTGTTTAAAATGCCTCTGCCAGAGGCTGAACCACGGGATCTCGTCTAAGAACTAAAGCACTTATCACTTGACTAGGGCGACTTTGAAAATGAATTTTTTGAAAATTTGTGAAGATTTTAGATAGCTGTTATGTTTTTTTTTTTAACTTAACATTATTTATTCATTTATTTATCATTAATATATTAATATAATACATAAGAAAGTTAATATAACCCGCTAAGCCATTGGCTTGTCAGCAGGAAAAGAGGATTAAGATTTTCTAATACATTATATCGACGCCTCTATTCTATAACGTTCTAAGTGTACTTAGAACGTTTTTAATGTTCTTGCATTTTTAAATTCTACGTTCTCTAACTTAAATACTGTCAAAATTTGGTTAAGATGCGCCGATCCGTTCCGAAGTTATAGGGAAAAATCTACTTAGAATACACATATAGTCATATGGCGCGTGAAAACTTTGAGAGCTCATAACTCAAAACACACTTTTTCAACTTAGAATGTTATAGAACGGAGGCGTCGATATTTATAAGTTATTAATTCATTAATTCATTGCGAACAGCATGCCACTGCTATCTACTCTCAAAAAACTTAAAATCGCAATACCCTCAACATAAAAACAGAGTTAAGAAATCCACAAAATCCATTTGGAGAACACCCGAACTCAAAATAAAAGAGATCATAAACCAAATATTTAGATTTTGATGCTGAATTATTCACTGTGGCATACGAATAGGTAACATCAAAAGTCATCTTTCCGAAACTCCAATGGTAATGGGGTCGGGATCACTTGTTTTGTTCACCTGAAAATTCGTCCTCACTTTGACTGTGTGTGCAAGGAAGCAATTGATTTATCCCCTGTAGGTACTGTGCCTCTATTATTCCTAAATTTTAAGTTTCAAGATATTCTGACACGAAAGTGGGTCCATTGACGCTCACAAAGTTATTATCAACACAGTCAATGCTTTATAAAAAACTGCTATTGTTTGTCTATTTTAAATGCGAATAACTGTATGACCTCTAATTTGGATCCAGTAGGAGTCATAGTACTACTGATTAAACCCATACTCTAGTGCACAAGGTTAAAAAGCTATCGACGATGGAAGGAAATTCTAGGCCTTGAATTTAATCATTCGAATTATATTCTTTGTATAGCTTTGCATGTATGTATGTATGCCTTTCTTGTATAAGTACCAAGTTTTTTTTTTTTTTTTTTTTTTTTTTTTTTTTTTTATGGAACCAGCACTCAGGGTATGGCCCCTACTCATGCAGTGCATTGTGCAGGTTTTTTAGGAAAGGTGGAAAGGAGGAAGATGCGAACGGCAAGGAAACGAGTTACTGCTAGGTGACTATAAAATGGCCAGTGCTATACCTTCACGATTAGACAGTCTACAGTCAATCGTCTCCAAGAAGCCCGCAGTTTCTCACACCACTTATGTTGTGTGTGTTAATTTTATACATAAGTGGCGGGACCTACAGTTTAAAGTCGACTCCGAACGAAAGATTTTTTGAGAAACTGAGAAGAAATCGCCGAAAAACTACTTTTTGTATTTTTCTATTTTTTGATGTCTGGCCTGGGACTCGAACCCTAGCTTTTACGTCTAATAAGCCAGCACACTACCTACTAGACCACGGCGACCCAAAGTGTTGTCGAAGAAGTGTTTGGAAAACCTATTGATGCTCTTAACATCGTTCAAATGTCCGCCTCGGCCCAAAATGTACTCAAAATATTGGGTTTTCCATGACTATGGTGAATAAATTAGGTTGCATTTTACAGATGGCATGTATTTTGTTGGCTTTGAAGACCGCTGTGTTTTATGGCTTATTCGCATACACATGCGACTTAAGAAAACCCTACTAGAACGATGTCACGATTTGATTGGATAGTTCACATCATCAAATGGATCGTGCTGAATATCCAATTTGGCATGAGCTATATGCCATGTAGTGCCGATCAGTTGAAAACACATGTCGTTCGTATCCAGATCATCTAATAAAAGCTAAATCGCCGTTGATAGTGATGACCTAACCAATGTCGTTCTCACAGAAATATGGACCGATGATGCCACCAGTAGAAAAACCACACCAAACAGTGAATTTTTCTGAATGCATTGGACGCTGTTAGATCGCCATTACTTCAGAAATCAGCCTCATCGCTGAAGCTGATTTTTCGATCAAAATTAGAATGGTGGCCAACTACCCGAGAGCACATTCAGTGTATAAGTGTATGTCGTTGTCTATGGTCATACAATTCTACGAATTGTTTCCTTACAACCACTCAGTACTAAATCCCAGTTGATTAATATTGATAGCCGGGTTAACTAGTGTAGCGCTCACAAATAGCTTCAAAATAGCTCACGGATAACAAAAGTAGTTGACAGAACAAGTGTTTGCACCTGTTTAATATTCTCATTGAATTTCCATAAAATAATGTCCTGATAAATATTTAAAAGACACCAACACCGAAAGGCATGTGAAAAGAAAAGACTTGAAACATCAAAGAAAGAGGACTACAAAAATATTAGACGATGTATTCTTTGTTTCTGCTAATAGATGAAATAGACCGAAAAACACACAACAACAAAAAAAAAACAACATTCTAAAGCAAGAAAGTTAATGAACTTTGAAAAACTTTCTTTAGAATTTTCTTGTCTTATATATAGAAGAGGCCAGTGTTAAAGAACAGACAACGGACAGTTAACAAATCATGACTGTCAAAACAATTTTCTTATTTTATTTTTATTTTTATATTTTTTTGCCTGCTTTTTTTGATGTTGCTGTATTTGTAAGTCTATGAAACATTTATTTAAAGGTGAACATAAACAATAATTCTACGTCTTATAATTTATTCATCCACAAATTTATTGGGAAAAATCAAGGAATTGCAAAAACAAAACATGAAAATGAACATTGCAGAGAGACCCAAGCCACGGAATTACTACTAGAATAATATTAAAAGAAAAGGTTTATTTATGTTTTCTATATACATACAGACATACATACATATATACAATTATTTAATTTTGCTGAATATTAAAAGAGAAAAAATTCGATTTTTTTATATACTCTCACCTGCTGCACTCAGCCCAATTATGTCCATTAAATTTAGCACGAAAGCAAATTTTTATTGAAATGGAAAACTTGACATAATTCAATTGGAAAATTTACTGTAGAGATAAAGATTGTTTTTCCTGCTGCTCTTTCATCAACGTGGTCTGCGTTTTGTTTCTCATTCCCTTTATCAGCTTAAATACATACACAAGCAAACCAATACATATAGACTGCGAACAACGAATAAGTATAAAAAAATTCGTATATTTTCAGTTTTCTTATCGTATTCCTTAGAGTAGTATGTGCACCCTACAGAAGGGTTTTATGTTTACGAAGACGTGTAGACGAATACAGACTGCGAACAACGAATATAAAAAAAAAATTCGTTTATTTTCAGTTTTCTTATCGTATTCCTTAGAGTAGTATGTGCATCCTACAGCAGGGTTTTACGTAAATGCAAGGGTTTTATGTGCTTATATTGAAAGGGTTGTGGCAAATCACAGTTAAAAATTACAAATACATACATAATTGGTCATTACAACCCTTCAATCAGCATTAAAACCTAGCTTGTCGCATCACTTATGTTGTGCGGCGGGACCTACAGTTTAAAGACGACTCCTTTGAAATCTTAAAAGAGTGCTGCTATAAACACAATAAACGTAGCGCAGCAAACACAGCATAGAATTTGAAAAAACGCATCCGTCTTCGAAATCTTAGAAGAGTGATGCTATAAACACAATTAACGCAGCATCGAATTTGAAAAGAGGCTTCTTCCTTCGAAATCTTTGAAGAGTGCTACTATACATACACAATAAACGCAGCGCAGAAAACGCAAAGAATACATGTGTGTATATGGATATGATTATTGTAAAGTCAACGCGACAACAACGAAATTGTTGTAGCAACATTGCCGTGTTTACTGCTTTGCGTTAATTGTGTTCATAGCTTGATAGTAACTGGTATCAAAAAAAGGAAAGAGGCAACCCAAAATAAAATAAGAGTTAAAGCAGAAAGGTGTCAAGATTATGATAAAAAATGGCGCTGCTCTTAAAATAACGAACTACAGTGGCTTTCATTTGAACAAACGTCTCCGGTGGATGGACAGCATCCGTAATGTTCAATTTTCCACGACTGTAGCACTTAAATTAAACTAAAGTTGACCAATGACATGAGTTATGGTTGCTTTGACGACCGTTGTGGCTGGTGGTTTATTCACTAACACCTGCAGCTTAAGAAAGTTACACAAGGAAAAAGGATGGATCTCATGAGCTTCTTCGCTGAAGATGATTTTTAGACGCAAATTAAGGTCAGTTCCTAACTGCTCTACAGCCCAATCAACGAACACACGGCGTTGTCTATCGTTGTCCAAGGTGATTTGGAAAAGTAGACGGAAGGTAGACAGGCAGGTACATACATACATAATTGGTCATTACAACCCTTCAGTCAGGATTATTGACCTAGTTTCTCAAACCACTTATCTTGTGTGTGTTAATTTTATACATAAGTGGCGGGACCTACAGTTTAAAGTCGACTCCGAACGACAGATTTTTTGAGAAACTTTTCATGGCAATTTTATTTACTCTCAGAGTTTTTGCCAGAAATCTGCTGAAAGGAAATCGCCGAAGAAATACTTTTTATATTTTGTTTTGATGTCTGGCCTGAGGCTCGAACCCTGGCTTTACGTCTAATAAGCCAACACACTACCTACT
Organism: Sarcophaga caerulescens; assembly: GCA_927399465.1. Lineage (NCBI taxonomy): Eukaryota > Metazoa > Arthropoda > Insecta > Diptera > Sarcophagidae > Sarcophaga > Sarcophaga caerulescens. The sequence continues at coordinate 47,990,958 of OV656872.1, read as the reverse complement.
AGACTATGGCGACTTCGACAGACAGGTGGCCGTTATAAATTGCCAAAGTTCAAAAGTCCAAGTTAGAAGAAAGTGGAGTGGGTTCTTAAGGGATCTACAAACAAATAAACACTGCTAACATCGTTTCTCACCAGAGATCAGCAATGAATCGTATTTTCGCTACTCATAGGTACTTATGAAATTTTGAGTATGAGTGAGTCAAGAGTATTAAAATTCAACTACTCTGATTCATTCGTACTCTCTACAACATTGATTTATAAGTATAGGTTGCAATGAGTATGAGTACAACGTTGACATCCAACTCACAACATTCGATTCATTGTTTGATTCATACGCCTACTCATTCAGATTCATAAATTTAGAAAAATACTTATAATACTTACGAATGATTCGAGTCACTCGAATCATTCATCAAAATTTACAGTAGTAGTTATTGCTGCATTTACAGAAGAAGAGAAAAGAAAAGACAAAGACAGTAAGCAAAGCGCACACACAACCTTCTAGCGAGTATTGTGGTGTTCGTACCCAAATCATACTTATTTTGTGCTTCGTGTATATGTTGAATTATGGAGAGTCGAAATCAACAACATCGTGCGTATTGTTAAGTATGAGTACGATGAGTATTTCTAACTTTGAATATGAGTAGTATGAGTATGATATTAAAATAAGTATGAATGCGTATAAGTAGCTGAAATTATAAGTATGACTCGAATCTACTCATCGTTTTGAATACTCGTTGCTGATCTCTGTTTCTCACCCAATCATAGATGGACAACTTTTTCATGAAGTGTGAAGTACATCAAACGTTATTTATATACACGTGTAGCGTACGTTACTAAATCGTCTCCTGCCGTTTGTTTCAAATTATAAGGTGAAGTTGAGTAAAAGTAAGAATCCATTCCTTGCTTAGAACTAGGCGTCAGGATGTAGCGGTATAGAGAGCGGTATAGAGAGCGGTATAGAGAGACGATGGTTTAAGACATAGAAGATGGTGGATACATAAAAACGAAAAGATAATGTTTTTGGTCTTGAATGTTTTCTTTCAATTTGATTTGTTTGTATTGCACACTTATTGACGCACTCAGTTGCTCGTAAAAATACGCAGATGACTCATCTAGCTGGATGGCTGGAGGTTTGCTAGACATGCTATTGGATTCAACGTAGTACTTTGAAGTAAGAACAGTTCTCTGTGTGTGCGTCTGTTATAATGTCGGTGATGATGAGGACATTGATTATTTAAAGTAAAATAATGTGAAATTGTGCATTAAAAACATAAAAAGAATGCGAATGCGAATGCAGTTGCAGTATAACTAACTATAACGATGAACACAAACGAGCACATAAAAGTTTGCGAAAGCAAACAAATTCCTTTTATTTTTCAAAAACTAAAAGCTTCCGAAAAAGGAAAGACATGAAAAAGGAAACAAGAAAAAATAAAGCAGAAAACTAATAAAAATAATATTTTTTAAAGTGCAAAACCATAAAAGAAAGTAAATTTTAAGAAATTACCCCAAAAAAAAAAAATATGTCATCCTTCAGAGCATGCTATGTTTTTTTGTACTTTTTTACGCTTTACTTTTGGCCATACTCCTCTTTTTTACGGTATTTTCTTGTTTTCATCATAAAACAACGAAAAAAAGAAAACGTTGGTCAAGTTGATGCCAAAATTAAGCAGAAACGCGTTTCACTTGTTTCCATAACATAAGAAAACCATTAATTTAAAACATTCAAAGTTGAAAAAATTCTTTCATCTGGAAACATTCTGATATCCAATTCAATGGAAATTAAATAGGCTTATAAAAATGTCATCAATTTCATTTCATTTTTTCATTTTTTTATTTCTCTTCAATGCCTCAATGATTGTGAAAAAAAAGAAAAAAAGGAATGAAAAAATGAACACAACCTTGAATCAATTTTTCTTTTCCTTGTTCCCACACAAAACGTTCAATTAGTAGAGTAGAAAACGAAACTACTTTTTAGCTGTTATGCTACTACAGAAAATATTTTTAAAAGAAGTATTTTTTTTAAGAACAAAATTGGCATGTAATAAAAAGAATAAATTAAATTAAAATAAAATTCTTATGCTTGCAACGTTTTGTTGCAAGTTTTATTTTCTTGCTTTTCGTATTAAAATTTCATTTTATTTCATAATCAAAACGAACATAATAGTAACTTATTATATTATATTGTATACGATGTTACCTTATTGCTTGATTTTATATCAAAAATAAGTTTTTCGGATGAGCTATTATGATTCGATCTTTTTATAATCCCTTATATACTAGGTTGGGCCATTTAAGAATGCAATAAAACAATAAAAACGGTTGAAATTTTGCCAAAATAATTTTTTTTATTGTAAAGTACAATTGTTCCGACTAAAAATGAAATATTATTTCATTCTTATAACTGCCGCGGTTGGCCTCACAATACCTCAATCGATCGGGCCAAATTGCGGGCAATTTTTCAAATGTATGGGCTCGTATCCCGGAAATGGCATTATAAATGTTGGCCTTCAAATGCTAAATTGTCTCTGCTTTATCGGCATAACACTTTTCTATAACGGCGCCCCACAGAAAATAGGCCAACTGTGACAAATCGCAGCTTCTTGGCTAATTGAAAAGCCATCAAACGTTTGACGTAATAAATCGATTGTGGCAGGAGAAGTTGTATCATCCTGTTGAAATCAAACATCGGTTGTTATGGTGTCTCCATTGACAGTAATAGTTGAGCCGTCCTCATTTTCAAAGAAATATGGGCCAATGATGCCTCCGCTCCAGAAACCGCATCAAACAGTTACTCGTAATGAATGCATTGGCTTCTATAAGACCATATTGGCTTTCTGAGCCCCAAATAGGGCAATTTTCCTTATTAACATAACCACCAAGATGAAAATGAGCTTCATTCGAAAAGATGATTTTTTTTTTGGCAAAATCGATATCATCGTGCAGTTTCTCGTTGGCCCAATAAATCCCAACGTTGCTCAAGCATAATATACTGAATTTTGTGACAGAATAGAATGACACAAGTATTGCCAGATTCGAAATAACCGATGGCTCAAATTTAAACCGATAGATGGGCCACCCGATGTATTGTACAATGAAAGGATAAAAATCCTTATTAAAAGTCCTTATTTGAAATATTCGGAATATTTAGTGCTCGGGGAGAATCGTCCTGAATTTTCTCATGTTAATAGGCCGTAATGCAGTAGGTAATGTGTTGTCTTATTAGATGTGAGACCACGGTTCAAACCAGGTGAGATATCTGCAACAAAATGGAATGCGGAAAAATATTTCTTTCGGCAATTTCTCAAAACTTCTGGGAGTTAATGAAATTGCCATGAAAAGTTTCTCATAAAAATCTGTCTTTCAGAGTCGACTTTAAACTGTAGGTCTCGTCACTCATGTATAAAATTAACACACAGAACCTAGGTCATAATCATGACTGAAGGGTTGTAATGGCAAATTATACAACAAACCACTGGTGTAAAAGTAGCTGACTGTAAAATTTCTTCAAAGCTTTGCTCATTCTGTTTATAAGTCATAGAATTGAGTGACATAAAAATAAATTAAAAATTTATTGTCATAATATAATTAAAGTCTTTTTTTAATTTTCTTTACTTCGTATAGTAAATTTAATAGAATAATTATTTTCCCAGGATGACAATTTGTTAAAACTACTGTAAATTAATATGTACACTATTATGGTTAATTATGGTTTGGGTTGCCTCATAAAACGTGAAACACATAATTGTCTGTGCTGTCACGTATAGTTGGAGTAGACATTCGATAGCCATAACTACAGTTTTTAAAATAAATAAAAATCAAATATAATTTATGTGGAAGCATAACAATTTTTGAACATTAAAAAATAAATATATCGTATGATTGTACTCGTATATCGTCAACTAAAAGACCAAACAACCTATCAGCAGTTTTCTAGATTTTACAGGAGAGGGAAAAAACGTTATAAAATTGGTACTATTTGCAACATTGAAACGAAAATTATATATTACGATTAAAATGAAACCAGAAGTATATATCGGTTGAGAAATCTTTGTTTTTCTGAACACAGCTTATGATGTGGCGCTTAGGGTATTTTGAATTGTAAAAATCTGAAACCAAACAACCTATCAGCAATACTAATTAGTATGAATAATTAAGCATTCCTTTCAACACATAATTATTATTTACATTAAATAATAACAATTATAGATTTTTTTACTTGTTTAGACAAAAAAGTGAATAGTGTTTGCTTAAATTACACTATGCAACAAAATTAAACTTTTATCATGATTTTTAATGATTTATTTTCCTCTTCTCTTCTAATTTGGTAATAGCTTGGTTATTTGTAATATTAGAAGTTCAAAATTTTGCATACATACGCTTTATGATATAGTGAATTATATTAAACAAAAAACTCAATTTTGAAAATTTTGCTGATAGGTTGTTTGGTCTTTTAGTTGACGATATATTAATGACCCCCAAAGTAATTGCATACAAATGATTGCGTTTCAATTAAAAAGACAAACAAAAAACTCAATAGAAAAGTAAAGAAATTTTTATTTAATTATTTCTACTGTTTTTAACTCGTTAAAAATGGATCGCAATTTGAATACATATTTCTAAATTAGAATTAATTGAGACAAATAAAACGATAAGTTTGTAAATCAAAAAAAATTCATATATTATCAGTATAAATAGGAGGTTTATATTTATATATTAGGAAAATTGCAATCAAGTGCACATTTTTGACTCTATTATCGAATAAGTGCTTTAAAAATATAGAATTACAAGTCTTGCTCTGACTAAAATATCTCCATATCTCCTTTCCGAAAGGTGAAAGTTCTTGCAATAAATTTCGAAAGTTACCAATAGAGACTGTCACGCTTAAAATTGATCAAAATACTGAGGAAAAAAGAAAGGTACTGGCTTCAACACAAACTTATAAAAATGCTTTGTACACGGCAATTTTTATCAAATACAATTGTGCAGCAAATAATGACATACCGATCTGGTCAAAAGGGCTCTTACTGGCAACTTATTATTTGCATTTGCTTATGACATCCAAACCACAAACTACATATATAGTACCCAAGTTCGAATTTTAAAATATTACTCTCTGAAAAGGTTGCTGGAAGGTCTCATTGTCACACTGATATAACTATTCCGCCATTTAATTATAGTTCCTGGTTGATATATCCGAACCATCTTAAGAATCTCAAATCACCTTTAGCTAGACACGTTTTGCCACTCAATTCTGGGTGTCACAGAATAGTTAGTCATACGTTTCCAATCGCTGGACAATGATAGAAAATGTGTTATGAGGTCTCCTTTTCTTCTACAGCTACTGCAGAAATAGTGAATACCCAAGAGGCCAATGTCCTGTCATCACTGCTATCTGGTGTCTTTATAAGTGGGTTCATTTAAGCATTTCCTAATGAATGGAATTTTTGTGAGACCATTTATATATTTGCCTCTCTGCAGAGGAACGCCAATATCATTTAGGAATTCAATTGAATTTTTCGTGGTGCATGCTTTAGCAAGTGCATCAATCTTATTCTTACCTTCGATGGCCTCATGTCCAGGAATTCAGCTGAGAATAAGCGTCGAATGTCTCGGTATCTCCACCAGAGACACCCGGCATTCTTGGACAATTTTATGAATCTCAAGGGATCTAATGGAGGTTTTACTATCGATAAATATGCGTTTTTCGGTTTGGATGTTAGGTTCCGACGCTTTTGAAAAAAATTAACGCACACGTTATAAGTCTTTTGAGAAGTCAGGTCGTAGTTCAAAATGGCCAATAATAAATGTATGTATGGTGTCCTTTTAGTAAATAGTAATGAATACTTAATGCAAAATTACGATATGTTGTAACAAACAAACAAATTCTTATTAGAAATTTTTAATAAAAATTAAAATATAAAATAATGTGTTGTTATGTTAAATAATGTTGTATGGGAAAGGGTTAAAGTAAATATTTCAAACTAAACAAAAATAATAAAAAGAGCAAAAATCAAATGAGACAATAAAATATTTTCTTTTTGTCAAATGCACACTATACAGTTTAATGTGTTCAATCATTTTTAAGGCAACCTTTTGGCACCCTCTTGCCAACTGTTTTCACAATCAAGGAACACATTACAATTTATTTTATAAACTGAAATGAAGGGTATTTGAAAATCATAATAAACTCACTTAAAATACGATATAATTTTTATTTGGTTGCGTCATTGAACAATACAATTCAAAAATAAATAATTAATTGGGAAGTATGCCTAGTTATTGAATTTATAAAGATTACAGTGGCCTATAAAATTTTCAAAAATAAATAAACGAGGAAAACTGACACTGAAATTGCTTAATTTCAATTTTTTCTGAAATCTCATTGTGTACATTTAATTTTTTTATTCATAAATATCTGTCCATCATTGTAATACACACACTGCTAAAAATATGCCTTTTGCTTGATTAAACATGGCAGTCACTCCGGATTGGTTGATTTAATTTAATGGCGTTCCTATAAATGGCGTATGTTGCATTTGAATTTCCATCGCCCATTCATTTTTAAGTCCAATACACATAACAATTAAATATGGCTGAATATTCACAACGCCGAAGTTATGCTAATTGGGTGCTAGAGCCACAGGTCTTTAATGTTGATTTTTCGAACAAAACTATCTTCAGCAAAGATATTGAGGTTTCGCGATGTCAATTGATCACCAATAGCACTATGCGACAAAATAAAACAAATGACATACACCCAGCTAATGACATAGTGTAGGTGGTGAGTTTTGTTGAGTAGAACTCAAAAATATTTTTTTTATATTTCTTGAACCCTTCAAACTTGTTTTATTTGACAAAAACTGTTTTTTTGGACTTTACGCACAAATTTATGGATTACACAAACATTTCTAAACAAATGTTACAAATTTAAACTTCCTTAGAAAGGGGAGATATGGACCTTTAAAACGGTATACATATATATGTATATTATTCGACTTAATATTCTATGGCATTTGATGATGTAAACTTGACAAACGTGAATTTTTTTTTTATATTTTCTCAAGTTTGTTCATTCATAGTAGCAAACTTTAATTAAAAAATATAAAATAAGTGGTAATATTCTTAAAGTGCATTCTCTTGTATATATTTTTCATATGTAATTTTTTTCAAATGAACTTTCAGTTCAAAAATTTTCGGAATTTCTGTTGGATCTTGATTGTTTATTGGAAAATATGTAAATTTTACGTTTGAGCGACCACCAGAAGTTGGCCAATGCTAGCGCTAAGCGAAATAATATTTGCAAAAAACACATATATTAGTCGATTTTTGGTGGTCTCCCAAACGAGAAATAGACATATTTTGCGGTAAACAATCAAGATCCATCAAAAATTTTGAAAATTTTTTAACTGAAAGTTCATTTTAAAAAAAATACATATTATTGTAGTACTTGGTGATTTTAATCTTCCGCATACATCCTGGAATTTTTCACCTGAGACTGGGTCATTGGTGCCATGTTCTTTAATTCCATCCTATGATGAAATTCTGTCCGCTATGTGTGATCTAAGTCTTTTCCAGGTTAATGGTTTATTGAATTCAATGGGTAGAATTATGGATCTGGTATTTCTAGAGGATCCAAGTATTTCTTCCTTATTTCGCATTGATCCTATATCTTTTCCTGAGGATAGTTATCATCCTACGTTGTTACTTTCTATTGAAGTTGATCTTTGTTTACCTCCTATAATTGATCGCTCATCTGGTGTTGAGGGGCGTTTTAATTTCCAGCGTACGGATTTTAGTCGTTTAAATACACTACTATCTTCTGTAGATTGGTCGTCTGTACTTATTTCACCTCCATATGAATCTCTTTCACTTGACAGGATCTTGGATGGCTTTTATGAGGTATTATTTAAATGTTTTAGGGAGTGTGTTCCATTTGTAAATAGTCGTTTGGAGCGTTCTACTCCTCCGTGGAATTCGGCTAGACTGTCAAGGTTAAGGAACAGAAAATCGAGGTTATTTAAAAAGTTTGTTAGATCAGGTACTGATGTTGATTATGCTCTTTACTCTAGGGCGCGTCCGGATTATCGTAGGATGAATCATTACTGTTATGGGGAATATATGATTAGAGTCAGGTCGAACTTCGCTAGCGATCCTAAGTCGTTTTACGACTTCGTTCGAGCTAAACGTAAATCATCTTTGTTTCCCACTGAGATGTTTTATGAGGGCGTATCATCCTCTAGTTACCTTGATATTTCGAATATGTTTGCTGACTTTTTTCAGTCTACTTATAGACAGTTGGAATCGGGCCCTGATCTGAGTAGCAGTTTTTCGTATCCTTATTCAGTGGGAAGTGTCTCTATTTCTAATATATATTCATTTGATGAGGAGTCTGTTCTTGAGTCTTTGTCTGGACTGAAACTTACATACTTGCCGGGCCCTGACGGGCTACCGGCCTGTTTTTAAGACAGTGCGCTGTTGCCTTGAGTGGTCCTTTGATCTTTATTTTCAATAGGCTTCTGAGGGCTGGTCATTTTCCATCTATTTGGAAGAGTTCGTTTATAATTCCTTTGCATAAGTCGGGTAATAGATCCAATATTTCCAATTACAGGGATATTGCCAAACTCAGTGCTATTCCCAAGTTAATGGAGAAACTGGTGACTGATTACCTCTTTTTTAATACGAGATCTTTAATATCCCCTTTCCAGCATGGTTTTTTGAAAGGTAGGTCGACTGTCACCCATCTTTTTGAATTTACTACATATGAAAAATATAACTCGACTGTTATACTCTTTAAATAATAACAATAACTACGGTAATTTTTGTTCGATTTTATCAAACGAAGTGTCAATCTCTTCCCAAGATCACCACTTATTTCATATTTTTTAATTAAATTTTGCAATTAAGAATGCCTAACTTAAAAAAAATAAGAAAAAAATTAATTTTTTCCAAGTTTACGTGATCAAAACTCGTATCATTTAAGTTTGAACCAAATGTTTATGTATACCGTTTTAAAAGCTCATCTCTTCCCTTTTCAAAAAACTTTGGATTTTAAAAATAGGTTCAAAAATATTTGGCAAATCAATAATTTTGTGTGATAAGATTCAAAATACCATTTCTGTCAAATAAAAGAAGTTTGGACCGTTCGAGTAATATAAAAAAATATTTTTGAGTTCTACTCAATAAAGCTCACAACCTACACTATATCATTAGCTGGTGTATTTTGACTGTCGCACTGTGTAATGAATGATTTGATGATATTAGATCATATTTTTGGTAGTCCTATTCCAAGTAGCGTAACCTAATAACACTGGAGTGTTTTAAAACCGACTTTCTTTATGCCATCGCGGAGATAATGGCTGAAATATGCAACACAAAATAGAGCTGGTCCTCTAAATGATATTGTACCGTACCTAATAGGTCCAAGCATTATAATAAAATAAAACTTTAATGGAAGTCGCTGTAGTCTAGTAGGTAGTGTGTTGGCTTATTGGACTGAAGGCCCGAGTTCGAATCACAGGTCAGACATCAAAACGAAATTATGAAAATATTTCTTCGGCGACTTCCTCTCAGCAGATTTCTGGCAAAAACTCTGAGAGTATTAAAATTGCCATGAAAAGCTTCTCAAAAAACTGTCGTTCGGAGTCGACTTTAAACTGTAGGTCCCGCCACTCATGTATAAAAATTAACGCACGCAACATAAGTGGTGTGAGAAGCTAGGTCGTAATCCTGACTGAAGGGTTGTAATGACCAATTATGTATGTATGTATGTTAATGGAAATCCTAGTTTTAAGTGTGTTTTATTTAAATTATCTTTTGAAAACGAAAAATGGAGAAACCTTTACACATCGACTTGCTGTTTAACAAACCTTTTGAATAAACGCAGCGACGTATGTAGATGAGTTGTATGGATTACAAATCAACATTAAAAAAAAACAGCTTAAAAATAAAATACACAGAAGTTGAACCTTGCTATTGCAGCAATCTTTATATTGGAGTGTTCAGAGAAGCATGAAAGAAAATGTAAGGTTAAAAACCTTCGCTTCTTCATTAAGTGTAGCAATGATACATGAGGTGAAAGATATTCTATTCCTCCTCCTCAGATTCACAGCTCCAGTAGAAGTTATATGAGAGAATGACAAGTTTTTGACATACCTTTCAATAGGATAGTGGCCCATGAGAGTCGCAATTGTGCGCAATTGTGGAAGTATAACTAAATAAAGATCATTAAGTTGTCCATAATTCTTATACCTTTAGGGTTCACAACATAGATCTTGTGCGGCAAGTAAAAGCTGATTGTTGAGTGTTATCTAATTAAATTGTATTCATTTTTAATAATAAATTAATTTTATTAATTTATTTAATCATATCCAAGTAGTAAAGATAATTGCTCGGAGTCTATCCCTTACTCTTACTGTTAAATAAAAAACAAACATACTCTATTTAAAAGTCACAGCTTGAAGCGAGAGCATTACTACATGCATTCAACTCGTATGTATGTGTACAGTTAATGTTAAAATAATAGCACCACTCTCTAAAAAGCTACGAGAGTCTTCTAGTTATGCTAGATGATTATAAATCAAGAGGCAAAATCTGTATAGTCCTGTGCATTTTAACATTTTATTTTTAAATCGTACTTGAGAAACAATTCTATTCTTGATGCTATAATTCTGGCAGCAGTTGTAAGCACATGTATACATAAATACGGACATACTTACATACATTTATTTATTAGTTATTTTATTTGCTGTCGTTTCTTCTTTTATAATTGTTTTCTTTTGTGAAAATATAAAAAAATACGAGGAAATCACAGTTAAGAATTTTGTTTAATTAAGTAATAAATAAAATATGCATTTTTATTGTTGGAATTTCAAAATCCTTGATTTTATTTCTCTTCTTAAACGACATTGTTGGTGCTGCTACGCAACAAAATAAAATATTTGCGATATTTTTGTAATATAAATTACAATTTGAATTTTAAAACTACTGCAAAAACTTAATGAAAAATTAATAAATTGTGTGAATGTCGCACTGAGTAGAAATTTGCACGACTTCATTTTTAATATTTCGATGTCAGTCAGTTATCTCGATCTGATTGGTCAGTAACTGAAAAAAGATGGATACAAGTGGTATGGTGCATCCATTAAAAATCTAAATCCTGTTATTTAAAAAGAATGGCTTATCAAAAAACCTTCATTTTGGATGCCATTACTGTAGATAAATTTGGTTAACCGCTTATCCCTCTGAGAAACGGAACTTAACGAATATGGAGATATGTGAAAAGAATTTATTTGAGTTCTTCATATTATTTCTTTGCTTTGTTTCGGTTTCAATAAACAAGCTTTTCTGATCTTATTATGGTCGTTATCTTGGTGGAAATGCACGTATTTGCTGTCAGACAGTTAACCACTTCACAACCACATTTAATTATTAAGTCAACTGTATCTGTACCTTTTACCAGACCTGAATTTATGCTTTTCACCAGGTTATATAAGAAATCCTCGTTGCCTAATAGGTAGTGTGTTGTGTAGTAGGTACATAGATGTGAGGCCTCGGTTCAAACTCCAACAAAAAGAAAAATGAAAAATATTTCATCGATGACTCCTTCTCAGCAGATTTCTGGCAAAAACTCTGAGAGTAAATAAATTTCCATGAAAAGCTTTCAAAAATCTGTCGTACTGAGTCTACATTTTTTTTTTTAGTATAATATTTATTTATTTACAACTCGTATAAAACACAATTCATTATTTTTTGTCCCAGCGCCCAGTGGGCATTGTTGAGACAGTTGGCAACTAGATTAATGCATAATAGAAATGTAGCAAATATTAAAATCTAAAACTAAACTCATTACAAAGATGATAAAAACAAAGAGAAAAAAAAAAACAAAAAAAAAAAATCAGTTTATCTGCTCAAAAGCATTTCAAACCTTCCAAATAAAAATTCGTTCAGTTCTCTTTTAACGTTGAAATAGTGTTAATCGTTTTTATCCTTATAGGCAAGCTGTTATATTCAAGACTTCCAGCATATTTAATCCTTTGCTTAGTCATCTCCATCTGCATCTTGGGGTATATAAATTGCTCTGACTTGAACAAAGTTGATAGTGTGATATCCAATCCTATTTATGGATTTGAACATAAACATTAATAGTTTATACTTATATTGGGCACATATAGGCATTATCGGCTTACAAACATCTTCATAAAGTGTCAATGTTGGATATAGTAATGGTAAGTTATGAACCAATTTTAAAGATTTATTTTGCAAAACCTGTGGTGATTTTAATTCAGTTGTATTTTTATAACCGTACAATGTAACCATATAGTTTAGGTGACTTTGAATCAATGCTTGATAAATTAGGAGTTTTGCTTTTAAATTAAATTTGTTTCTCATTTTGAATAAAATTCCAATAGCAGGTGCAATTTTCCTTTTGACATCCTTTATATGCAAATTCCATGCTAAATTGCTTTGCAACGTAACTCCTAAATATTTCACTTCATGGGTCTCAAAAACTTCATTTCCGTCAACAGAAATACTGAAGTTATTGATCGGCATATATGAACTTTAAACTGTAGGTCCGCCACTCATGTATAAAATTAACGCACACAACATAAGTGGTGTGAGAAGCTAGGTCGAAATTCTCAATACAGTCAAATCTTAATCCAACTTGTACTACGGACATCATTCAATTCTGAGAAGATGTGGGTTCTTTGGGGTTGACTAGGTGGTTCCCTATAAAAGTTTTATAAAAACTAGGCATTACTGGCTGGAATATTCCAATAAATATTGAGGGTTTTTACTATGACTAAATAATGCTGGACAGAGTAGGCTGTGGCTTATATATTAAGGATATGATATGAAATTCTTCTGCAATATAATCCACGAGGTGATCATGGTCATTTTGAAAGCGGCACAATACTTGTTGAGTGAAGAGATTTTGCCTAAAAATCTTTTAATTCACTCCAACGGTCCAGGCTGCATTAAATTCCTAACGAACGTCACATCGACGTGTGTTTTCGTCAAACATTACTGTGGGTTTTTTACGATAATTTTGATTATTAAAAGGCAGTTCTTATATTGATTCCAGGACATAGGGATATCACCGGGTATTGCTTTAATAGAATGGCTAGGGACGGTAGGTAGGTAATAATCTCTGGCATGTTAGAGACGTAGTCGTTCACTTCAGTTAAACTAGTTTTACAAGAAGGCTTAACTTCGTTGGTAGCAGTTAGGTACTTGTAATATTGCTAGACTCTACTGGGCTTGTAAGCATGATTGTTTTCTATTCTTGAACCGATGGCCCCCAGGCCACTACACTGCTAACTATTTGGATTTCCCTCATATAACTTCTGCTGGAACTGTGAATGTGAGAGGAGGAATAGCATATCTCTTACCTCATGGTGAGAGAGAGGCGAAGATTTTTAACCTCTCATTTTCTGTCATAATTGACAGAACTCTCTCACATAAAGATTGAAATCAATAAACGTGAATGATTTGTCTTAAGAAGTCAATTTTGAAAATTTATTAAAATTTTTCAATTTCATACAGCAGATGACAATTCGTTCAGGCATAAATTGTTTGTAGACATTCTAAAGTTACATATACACATATAAATAAGCCATGAGAATATATGTACATGTAATGCAAAGTAAAATATTTGTGAATTTAATAAGACAATTGCAGCCCTTGAAGACAATTTTATAGGTGCTATCAGCGAGATACCATCCGGAAAAGTTAAGTCAATTATGTACGATATAGCGGCGGGCTTTAAAAATTAAATGCAACCCCCTTTTCTTGCAAATATTCTCTAGTTTTTATTTTTGGTTTAAAAATCACACTTTCTAAGAAACTTTTAAACATGCATGTGAGTGTAAATACATAAGGATTTTCATTTTTAATACCAGTTGGCATTGAAATTGACAGACACTAATATGTACATTCATTTTTTTGCACCATACATACATATATAATAAAAGTCAATAGAGTAAAATGCAACAAAAATATTACAACAGGGGAAAAAATGGTCCATAAACTCAGTGTTTGCACTCATGTTACCAGCTGTTAGCTGGTGTCGTATATAAGAAAAAACAACCAACACAACATGGCTGCAAGTAACAAGAGCAACAACAATGATAACATTCATATTGAAACTATTTTAACTTTGCAAGCAAAGCGAAAACAATAGTTAAGCACATCATTAGGCGCCCTCTGGTGGTGATTTCACCCTGAACGCTATAGAGAATGAACATTAAACGTTTAACTACAGACAATAACGATAAAATATTTAAAATGACATGACAACAAAACAACATTTTTGTTGTTTCCACATTGCAAACGCTTTTGTTTTCTGTAACAACAGCAACATCTGCAATAACTGCTACGGCAGTAGTGTTATTATTAACAACATGTAAAAATAGTAATTGGATCGAAGGAAATAAGCAACAATTTTAGCAGGGAAGGATATTTTAGGGTCATTACGAATACGATACTAAATTTCTTTTCATATTGTTTGCTTTTGTTTATAATTTAAAATCCTCACAATTATCATAGATTAATTCCAGGACAACATTCCTGTGTAAATTTTTAACCCTGATAGAAAAAATGTATTTAAAAACTATAATAAGTACTGAATGTAGGATATAGTAAACCCTTACTTTCTCTTATTTTCTTAGTTCATAAAAATAATGAATCCAATTACATATTTCTAGAGGCATTCACACGTACTTGCATACATATTTCTTGAAAGTAAAATATTAAAAGTACACAGGTACACAATGTTTTGAAATGTTAATTGTTTTCCGCTTTACCGAACATTCGATTCAGTAAACATCGCATTTAACGCACACCCCAATTTTTTCTACTGCGTACGTACATATGACGAACAAAAGTTTTATTTTGTACACGGTATAACGAAAAATTAAAATGATAGAATGATGGATGGAAGTGAAATTCAGGAGCCTAAAATCATTCACGAAGGTGTCATTAAGCATTTCAAAATCGGATAAAAAATGGATCTAGTGGGGGAAATGGACCTAGTGGACTGGATAGCTATTGCCTCAAGGATTCCAAAATAGATATCCTTACACTCGGACTTTACTTGGGAACTGAGATATAGGCGTCAAAGCTAATTCTTTACTTCAAATGAACAAAAAAAAAAGCAATATAAAGCGGGCAAAATTGTACGTGTCTTGCATTTTTTGTCGACGACTTGCATTTTTTTGGTAGATGACTTGCATTTTCTTTGCTGGATGACTTGCAATTTTTGGTTAATTACTTGCATTTTTTTTGTCGCTAACTTGTATATTTTGGTCGATGACTTACATATTTTGGTCAATGACTCGTATTTTTTAGGTCGATGACTTATAATTTTTGCCCAATGACTTGCATTTTTTTGGTCGATGAGAAAGATATTAGCTTCAGCTTTTTGTTACCGTTTAACCGTCCGCAACGAAAACTGTTTTGATTTGATCGAGTTTAGGTCGTTTTATATAGCAAACTTATTTGCTAATATAAAAAAGTTTGCAGTAATATTTATCACTTATATTTCTTTAGTTATACGCCAAGCCTTAGTGAATTGAAGCGAAAATGACTAGATCCATCTTTCGTGCAACATGCGAAAGTCATCATTACCGGTAAGGTTACCGACTCAAAAGAGCACTGTTAATAATATGTTTTTATAACTGTAAGTGCAGTAAATATTAAGGAGTCAAAAGGTTTTGATGATCTGGTCATGGAAACTCTATGGAGCATTGGAATCTGTATATTTTTCAAAGTATCAACAGGAGCATTAAGGTGAATGAATGAAATTCTTCACACCATTTGATCTCCATGCAGATCAAAAATTCGAATACAACTCTTATGCAGGATCCAGTGCCAAGAAGCGTTTTTTGCAAAAACGGATGTTCACTGGATAGGCTTGGAACAGTTGACAACTGTCGAAAAATCATCTTCAGCATTAAGACTATTTTCTAGATGAATGGATACGAGAACAATTAAAAATCATTCTGCACGAGCATTATTGAGAGTATTCTCATTCTGCGTAGAGGAATGTGGAGTTTTCTTAAATCAGAAATTCAGCCTAATTCTGTGCTAGAGTCAATTAATTTAAACATTTCGGATGTGCTCCACCAAGAAGAGGCGTGGCGAACATTTGAACCGTGTTATATTCCGCACATATTGGCATCAGTAACTCGAAAAAGATCTTTTATATACAGTATTAAACATATGTATATTGTAAAGGGTGATTTTTTATCTATTATCTTTTTAGCAGCACTGGTTTCGTGTTTTGTTTCACTGTCAAACATCTTCAGTTTGGTCTATAATTTAACCATGCATCCAGAAAAAGTAACAGTTTCGTGCGGTTTATGGGCTGGTGGCATCATTGGACCGTACTTCTTCAAAGATGCTGCGAATCGTAACGTAATTGTGAATGGTGAGCGCTACCGTGAGATGATATCCAACTTTTTTTGCCCAAAATGCAAGAACTTGACTTGTATGACATGTGGTTTCAACAAAACGGTGCCACATGCCACACAGCACGCGTAACAATGGACTTATTGAGAGGCGAGTTCGGTGAACATTTTATTTCACGTTCGGGACCGGTCAATATGCCGCCTAGATCGTGCGATTTAACGCCTTTAGACTATTTTTTGTGGGGCTATGTTAAAGCTCATGTCTATACAGACAAGCCCGCTTCAATTGACGCATTGGAAGACAACATTGAAGCATTTATTCGTGAGACACCGGCCAAAATGTTGGAAAGAGTATGCCAAAATTGGACTAAGCGGATGGACCATTTGAGGCGCAGTCGCGGTCAACATTTGCATGAAATAATCTTTAAACATTAAATTATATGGACCGTACTATCGATTCAAATAAAGATTTCATGCATTTTTCTGAATTTTATGTGCTTTTTTTTTTGAAAAATTTTCCTATAGCTCTTAAAAAATCACCCCTTATATTAAACTTATTACAATAATATGCGGTATCAACGTATTAAGTTGTTTGCATTAAATATTTTACAAGTTTTACTCTATTGACCTTACATATTACATGTAGAAATACTCATACCTAATTACCGTACTATTCATGTGGGATAAGGATTTAATTATATTATAATTTTTTATTAGAGGGTTATCCATTTTAAGGTTTCATAAGTGAAGTTAAATAAAATTCTAATTTCATTATAATGCTTGCACCTTGCAGTTATAATGGCATTTATGAGACCGTCTTTGTGTGGTCAATCCTTTTCTCATTTTGGATTTTGTTTTAGTGTCAATATGACGAATATTGAATTCATTCAGTGTCAGGGGTTATACATATTGCAGACATAGTCTTAAATGTATTACATCACATGATCTTGGTACGCAATTGACGACGCCAAAGTGTGAATTTAGCCTATCTTCTTGTATGTCTGATAGCACTGTCTTGTTGAAAACATATATAATTTAGTTCATAATCTTTAATGGCGGGCCAAATAAAATCGGCCATAACGCTGTGTTTTGATAGCAGGTTACTTTCGGAATTACTATCGAAAAAATATGGAAACAATGATACGTCCTGTTCAAACAGTCACTTTTTCTATACGTATAACATTTCCACAATCACTGAGCTTCATCGCTGTAGAAAATTTTAAATTTAATTATATGACAGGATCTTGGTATTGTCGACGTCAAAGGGTGAATTTATCCTTTCTGGAAACTTCTCATCCTTATTGAGTAAGTTGGACTTTATGTGGATGGAGAGGCAATTCCGAATACAAACTATACCAAATTGTTGACAATGATATGGTATCATTTCTAAACGGAAATCATATTTTCGACAGAGCGTTCATTGCGGTGATGAAGTCGCCTTAGTTTAGTTGGTGTTGGCTTATTAGACGTGAGGCCATTGTTCAAATCCCAGGTCAGACATTTCTAACTAAACGAAATATGAAAAAATATTTCTTCGCCTACTTCCTCTTAGCAGATTTCCGACATAAACTCTGAGAGTAAATAAAATTGACATGAACAGTTTCTCAAAACAAAACATCTATCGTTCGAAGACGACTTTAAACTGTAGGTCCCGCTACTCATGTATAAAATTAACACACACAACATGTGTGGTGTGAGAAACTAGGTTGTAATACTGACTAAAGGGTTGTAAGGACCAATTATGTATGTATGCATGTAAGTTCATTGTTGTGATACAGACGACTAACCACAACGGCAGCGCTTCTAGTCTCTTCAAATTCTTTTACATTATTGCCAATTCCTTGGGCAGTAAATCGAATATGGTCAGGTTTTATTCACCACTCTCATAATAAGTTTTAATTATTTTTACACCATCTTCGCTAGGTAAAAGTTCTATATTCGTAAATAGCAAAACTTTCACAAATTAAGTGATACTTCAGTTAAATAACGACGGCTTTACAAGCCCGACGGTTTTGAAATCATTGATTGGATAACCTGTTATTGAACAATAATTAAATGCGCAAGGCTATAACTTAATATCCATGGTATTATTAAAAAAAATAAATTTAATGTAATATTTATAATACATAAAACATAATTTATGCAATATAATGAGAATAAAACAATTGTACACTTTATTGTTAATCATAATCTCTTTAAATCTGTTTATCAGTAAACTAACAGAAATCCATTGAATTATTTAGAAATTATATTTATTATTTATTCTTAATATACATATTGTTACGAAAATGGAAATGGTGTTGTTAAAATAATAAGCAAAAGCTCCAAAAACAACACAATGGGCTTGATCACGCATAAAAACAAAAGCTCCAAAAACAAAACAATGCAGTTGTTCACGTAATTAATGAATGAGTAAGCATATAGCAACAAAAACAACAGGGCTTGTTTACAAGATCGATGAATAAACAAAAATATAGCAACAACGTCCGTGTATAAAAAATATAGCAGAAGGACAAACAAAACAAAACAACAACAACTCTGCCTGGACGAAAGTATACAAGATACACGAACAACAAAAATGGAAACAAGTTGTTTACATTTTTGGATTGTTCCCGAAGGTCGTCATCATCCTTCAAAGGCATTCATCACACTGTTGATCCAGTGATACAAAAGGCAAGATAAAGCGAGCAACGGTGATTTAGTTAGAATTCAGTCAGTCGTGTATGAAGACACGTGATTCTCGTAGTTCGAGTTAAGTTAGTCGTGTGACGACGTCGCGTTGAATTGAGTGAGAATTCAACCAGTGGTGTGCGAAGATACGAGGTCGAATTATAATTCAGACAGACTTGTGTGCAGGCAAGTTGCGTGAAGAAAACAGTTGTTAGTGTTGTGCTTATAAAAGAAGGTTGTGAGCAAAGAAGAATAACTAACAAGTGTTGTTGTTGCTTACAAAAAAAGGTTGTAAGCAGAGAAATATCACGAATAAGCACATATTGTGAAAATTATCATTGTATACGTGGAATAAGTTCGAACAGTGGCACAAAAGTTGTGCAGATAATAAAGAATTGCTTAAAAAACAAACACAGATTTATTTTTATTTTATTTGCAATCTACGAACTCATATTTTTAACGTTTTTAAAAGGTAAAAACGTAACAATATATATTTTTCAGAAATATTTGGAAATAGTATGGGGGGGGGGGGCTGTTTAATAACATGGAGTTCTTAAAACTATAATAGTACAACATCATGTCCCGATAAACGTGACACTGTAGCAGTTTAACTCATTTTATTATTTTAACTAACGATTATAGACCCAAAAGTCTATCCTTCTTCCAGCTAAGGACCAGCTAAGGACCACCACCAAGAGACTTCTAGATATGAATCTACGGGAGACCTAGAATTAAAATATACAAGCCCAGTGATAGCATTCATATAATAACGAAAAAGTCATGTAGGGTGGGTGATTTTAAAGTTTAAATTTAAAAATGCAAAAACGGTTTGAAATTTCACCAAATTAATTTTTTTTGTTGTGAAGTACAATTGTTCCGGTTAGAAATGGATTATTATTTCATTCATATGGCTGCCGCGGCTGGCCTCACAGTACCTCATTCGATCGGACCAAATTTCGTGCACTTTTTCAAGTGTATGGTGTCGAATCTCGACAAGAGCATCACGAATGTTAGCCTACAAATGCTCAATTGTCTCTGGTGTGTCGGCTTAACACTTTTCCTTAAAGGTGCCTCACACAACAGTCAAACGGTGTTAAATCGCAGCTCCTTAGGGGCCAATTGACATCATCATTTCGGTTAATTTGATGCAATAAATTGATTGTGGCATGAGATAGGTGGCAAGTTGCACCATAGCATATGCTATGAAGAGCGGGTACAAAAAATCGGTTATCATAGTGCAATAGGTGTCTCCATTGACCGTAATGGTTGCGTCGTCCTTATTTTCAAAGAAATATCGATGCCTCCGCTGATTCGTAATTGGTTTCTGTAAGACCACTTGTAGGTTTTCTGAGCCCCAAAAGCGACTATATTGCTTAATAACGTTTCCACCAAGATGAAAATGAGCTTCATCCGAAAAGATGATTTTTTTTGGCAAAATCAACATCATAGTGCAGTTTCTCGGTGGCCCATCTAAGGAAGCGTAAATTGATTCATGTGTGGAGATAATATACTGAATTTTGTGACAGAATAAAATGACATTCGAAATAACCGATGGTTTAAATTTAAACTGAAAGATGGCCCACCTCATTATAGTAAAGTAAAGTCACTGGCACAGGAGGAGTATTCCCTGGCTGTCCTTCTGAATATGAAAGAAGCCTTCAATAATGTGTATCATATACCACCCCAGAGTAATATGTTTTTTCTTGTTGTTTGGCCTCTTAAATAGCCTCCGTACTTCAGTAATTATAATAATTTTGTTTTTTGGTATTTTCTAGAAGATTCATTTTAATTTTTTTGTTTTAAGTATCTTATTTAGAAAAATTTTAATTTTATAGTATGTGGGTTCTAATGTTTTGTTTTTGTTAAGCCAACGAGTACATGGCATTATTTCCTTGTTCTTCCTAATAGATTAGGGTGTAGAATAGTAAAGAATGCTAGTAAAATTTTTATAAATAACTTTCATTGCTACAGTACTACCAGATACTTATTCCATGCTACTCTTAATGAATACCGCATAAATGAATGAGTGTCCTTCGTAAGGATTTACGTATACAACTAACGCGTTCTAGGTCTAACACAGTTATATGGAAAAAACCACAGCAAATTTTCGTTTGGTTGGTGGCAGTAAAGGGTCACATTGTTTGATGTGTTATTTATAGTTTTGCATTAAAGATTTATTAGAATAGAGTAACGCAATTTATTTAATTTAAGACGTTGGACAATCAATATATAAAATTTGATTTATCATGTATACGGACTGTAAAAACCAGTAGAGATTACTAGCTCATCACAGGCGAATAACGCATTAGGAGCGAACAGTTGTCTTCCAATAAATATCACTCATGGAAATACACCGCTAAAGATACCGCGTAAGATGCACAAAGTCGTTAAAGAAAAACTAGGTAAAGTCCAACATGACAAAAATCATGGATATTTGGCTTCCAGTTTATCAAGGAAGGGAACATAAGCTCTGCCTAACCAACAGCAATTAAACAGCTGCAAGAAGCAATAACAGCCGATAAATTATTTTGTCTTGCTAGTTGAAAGTGTAACAGAAGGCAAGCGGTCATCAATCATATGAAATATCGGCAGAAATTTTATCAGTTCGAAGTCACAGGTGAACTGCTACAGACAAAATGCTTCTGAGAAATGAGAAAAAGTAAAGTGTGATAGATAACAATAACTGGAGAGAAATTTATCTGCTTGATACCATTTACGAGATACTAACAGTGATAATACTTTACAGAGTTTTAAGTAAAATAGAGAATAATCTGCTACACGAACAAGTGTCTGACAACTACTGGTAGTCATAAATAATAAGCAGAATTGTTTGGTTCAACTGTGAGAAACACTGACCTCTGAATAATCCATTCTGATGGAAATAAAATGTAAAAAATGAAATTGGGTAGCCCATAAAATAAGAGGAAAAAAACTTATATTTCTTATGGTTATAATGACTAGGCAGTAATTGAACTTGTAGTTCATCTTCGAATAAGGAAGATGATAAATTGGAAGAATAACTTCTTTGTGAGTACATCGCTTTGCTGGAACTTCGATTAAGGCATGTTGGTTCATAAATTTTTGCTTTTCTACATTGACTGTTGTACAATGGGTCAATTCGGCCTCCGGGTACAACTGACAAGTACACGTTCTCTAACATTGACTGTTGGGTTGAGTTTTGGGTTTTTTTGCAAAAAACAGAATGTAGATGCTCTGACATTAGCACTTGCATTATATCCACTATGCTCAGGCATAATTCAGCGATGATAGCAATAATAAAAGTCGTCGTAGTCTAGTAGATAGTGTGTTGGCTTATTAGACGTAAAGCCATAGTTCAAACCCCAGGTCAGACATCAAAACGAAAACATAAAAAAAAAATATTTCTCCTCGTCTTCCTCTCAGCAGATTTCTGGCAAAAACTCTGAGAGTAAACAAAGTTAAATGAAAAGTTTCTCAAAAATCTGTCGTTCGAAGTCGACTTTAAACTTTAGGTCCCGCCACTCATGTATAAAATTAACACACACAACATGAGTGGTGTAAGCAGCTAGGCCGTAATCCTGACGGAAGGGTTGTAATGGCTAATTATGTATGTATGTATGTATGTATGTAAATTGTCTATTATAAGGAATTCTATTACGCGGCTTGAAATTATTGGACATTGTATGATTGGACTTAAGTCTATGTAAACGGGATATCAGCGTTACGACCATTGTAGGAAAAGCTATCAATACAGTGTAGGAAGTTTTAAGTACTGGGACAGCTTTGGAAAAATGTTTTGAAATTTCTAATTCAAAATCAGATTTCCATCAAAATTTGCATATGAATGCTTTACAGAACTCACATGAGATGCAGGGAGAAGCATTGCCATCTTGAAATTGACTATCTGCTGTGACATTTTCAGTGATGACCAGGAAGAATCTTTTTCAATAAGAATTAATTGAAAATCGGAAGATGGATGAATATCATCATTGCATAATACTGGGTTAATATGTTGCGCAGTGGTCCATTGAATCATTTTTTTGATATATAAATTTATTTTCATAGCTTAAGGGGATGTGTAAGGGGATTACAACCCTTCAGTCAGGATTATTGACCTAGTTTCTCACACAATGGTACAATGGGTCAATTTCGACCTCCGGGTATTGTACTTGTCTTAACGGACAAGTACACGTCCTCTAACCTTCTCACACCACTTATGTTGTGTGTGTTAATTTCATACATAAGTGGCGTGACCTACAGTTTAAAGTCGACTCCGAACGACAGATTTTTTGAGAAACTTTTCATGGCAATTTATTTACTCTCAGAGTTTTTGCCAGAAATCTTCTGAGAGGAAGTCGACGAAGAAATACTTTTTGTATTTTTGTTTTGAT
Source organism: Sarcophaga caerulescens (assembly GCA_927399465.1). NCBI lineage: Eukaryota > Metazoa > Arthropoda > Insecta > Diptera > Sarcophagidae > Sarcophaga > Sarcophaga caerulescens. Next base: position 47,967,507 of record OV656872.1, on the reverse strand, counting down.
GTCTGGCCTGGTGCTCGAACCCTGGCTTTACGTCTAATAAGCCAACACACTACCTACTAGGAAAGCCTTAATCAATTATTTTTGATGCAACATACCACGAATGCATCCGTTTAAGGGATCTCCTGTTTTATTACGCCTGTTGTCGCTGGTGCTGCTGCTGCTGCTGTTTTTACTATCTTTTGCATCTTCATTTTCAAGTAGAATTTGAATGTTGTTTGTTGAAGATTTAGTTTATATGTCATTTTATTTCCCCTATTAAAACTTTCTTATGCTGCTATAGCAACGAGGCAGTAGTATCAGCAATGGCGATAGCAATAACCGCTGTAGTTATAGTTAGTATATGATGAGGCGTAGATACAATGTAGATTCGTTTATTATTTCTATTTTTTCTCCGAGAGTTGTTTACGTTGCTTTTGTTGTAAGAGCGTAAAAGTAAGTTAGCAAGAGAAGGGGCAGAGAGTGAGGATAGAAAGTTTTTATTACCACATGCCCTATTATTCATTTGCGTATTTGCAACAACATTTTCACAACTTTTTTGGAATGTAAGTCAAGTCGTTCTTATTTTTTTGTTTGTTTCATTTTCAACTTTTCTTTTTGTTTTATTACTTTATTGCTGTTGCTGTTGTTTAGTTTTGTGCACAGCGCAACAAAACAAAACAAAAAAGTGTGTAATTAAATTTAATTTAAATGCGTCTCTAATGTTGTTTTCTTTCCTTTTTAATTCAACTCCTCTTGTTTTAGTTTTCCTTTCTCGTTTTGTTTTTCTTGAAAGAAAATGGAGCCTACAAACAAAAATTCGTGCTGGTGGTGAAAATATAAAAATCTAAGGAAAATATTGTGGAAAAACAGTTACAAATAAACAAAATGGACATTTGGGTAACTAATGAACTTCTATGAGCCACCAACATCGTCTTTGGTGGCTACAAGAAAATGTAAAAAAATGTTTTTTTTTGTTATTTACGAAATACTTTACTAGCTTCCATTTCCGAAACATTTTAATTCCATATGCCCCGCCAAATTGTGACTCGGGGACGGTTAGGGTTTTGCTGTTGTTTCCTTAGTTTGACTACTTGTGAGGAATGAAAATGGCTTAAATTGTTTAAATGCGATTTTTAGGTAAGTTAATGTCATTTACGGAAGATAATTTTGAAATAAAATTTTAATAGAAATTTTTAATGTACAAAAGGTCCGCGCAGTATTGGTAACAATTTACTGGTGAAATTAAGAGGTTTCATTCCTCTCTCAAATAATCCATACAGTAGCTCCCTGACATTCTATGGAGGACAACAACCTACCAATGAATTTCATAAAAACGTCAGGCAATATTTCAACGCTTCAGAAAGGATAGAATTCAACGTGTATAATTTCTCCCCACTATTCCCCATACAAAAAATAAAATCAACATAATTTATAAGAAATTTATAGATATGGAACTAGAGCTCTAGTAAATCGCTGCCTCCAAAAAATTGTTGCGCCCATAATCTGGAATATGATATGTTTTCAATTGTTCTCATTTTCTACAAGATCTTTCTTGTCTTTCTTGTCCAATGGGTCAATTCGACCTCCGGGTACTGTACTTGTCACAGTTGACAAGTACACGTCCTCTAACCTTTCTTGACATAGGTGTCTCATTCTATAGTACAGAAGGTTGTTGCCATAAATTTCCGGTATTTCGCAAAACATTCTCAAGTTGAAGATGTAGTTGAATTGGAGGTAATTAGGCGTTTCCTATCTAAGAGCGCATACGGTATTAAAATAATCAGAGAGATCTTTTCTTACTTTGAATTAGTTGCAGGAGTTGCTCAACGTCATACTGTGCTGTCTTATCAGCATCAAGGGAATGCCAAGAGGCATATACATATGCTATCCACTATCGGGCTATCGAATGTGGCATGTGAAGAGTTTTGAGTCTTCTGACTGATAAAGTCAGAATACGGTCTTAAGAACATTATGTATGATAAGGAGAATGAATATACCTCTGTAGTTAGCGCTTAACTACGGTTCTTAATTTTTAAGGACAAAACATTAAGTTTCTGTTGGTTAAGTATACTTTCTTCATTAAACAACTCGGCAGGCAGATCATTATGGTCAGCAAACTTTCTGTTTTTAAGTCGACAGGCCATCATTATTGATTAGGGTCGGTACAGTATCTTCTATAATAACAGAACTGGTGTTTCATCGAACCCTTCTTGTGAATCTGTCGACACGCCATCATTATTGATTAGGGTGGGTATAGCACCTTCCATAATGATAGAATTGGTGCGTCTTCGAATCGTCCTAGTGAATTTGTACCTTTTTCATCCATAAGTAAAAAAAACGTCGTGTTTAAGACTTTCTGACGGATGATATATATTTAGTATAATTTTTAATTATCTGTTATACTTATGTACTTATATACAAATTCATTTCACACCAACAATATTATTTCTTTCACTTTCTTCATGTGAAAAGGCATCTACATCTCCCTTCTTCTCTTTCTTTAATCATTAAGCATGATTCGCGTAGCGGCAGAGACTTTAGTATTGATATTTAAATTGCGCAACACTTAATTAAGAAAAATTATATAATTGAAGTCAATGAATTTGTAATTCATTCAACCCTAAATACAACATTTTATTATTTCACCTACAGTCAGGCTGAGGCCACCACTCATTTTTATTGGAATTAACAAAAAATGTTATGGGATGGCAAAATACAGAGTATCCAAGGAATTTTAATATTATTTACGTGGTATGAGCCATGAAAGACTTCTGGGGAATGGCGAATAGTGAGGCTAAACAATGAATAATTTGCATAAAGTCGGATTTGTCTGACGGGAATGAGTCTTCTTCGCGAACTTCATAGAATTTTCTGCAGGGAGTCGAGCAATTAAAAAAATTTTAAGAAACTGTTTCGGTTATGGACAGCCAAGCAACCTATGTGTGTCAACATACCGATCGGTCTTTTGATAACATTGCTGCTGTAAACAAGAGTTTCATCGAAATCCCGAAAATATTCTTATCCTTATCGGGGAAAAATAGGTAGAAATCAACGATTAGTTAGGTTCCTCACCACTACAGCACTTACTCGGAGGGTGGATGTTCCTAAGCAACGAAAAAGGAACAATAAAAAGGGTAACGAAACAAAAACAAAATATAATATTAACCAACCGGAACTTATGGCAACAATTTTTGCCACACGAAAAGGAACGCATATTCTTACATGGGAAGATGCAAAAGTAACAGCTGTCAAGCTGATAAGATGGAAATGCTTTGTGGAAGTCATATGCTACCAAGAGAGGTAATGGACATGAAAATTGTTCTGAACAACTTCAAATTTCACTAAACACTGCGTAGATGATTTACACAAAAAGCGTCCACCTTAATGCATTCAAAATTCAGCTAACTCATAAGCTGACACCAAAAAATCAGAAAAAGTGCCGCCAATTCGTTCAATTGGTTCTATGACAATTTTTCCAAAAAAGATAACTTCTTCGATTAAACGGATTTCTATCTGCGAAGACATAAAACTGTTGAATTTACATTCGATTCATGAGAAACATGTACACGTAAAACAAACAACTGTCTAGTGCGTATTTTCGTCAGGCAGCCAAATTACTGTGGCATTCTTCCAAGACTTCTTCTCTGCATATTTCTAGGGTCGTAATCCTGGCTGAAGGGTTGTGATTCCTAAGGTCATATCCGAAATCCAACACATAATCGGTGAGATACAGTAACATTTCTGTAAGAAACTAATGGATAATTTCATGGAAGGAGTAATGACCTGTCACCAAAGACGGCCATTGGATGGATATTTGATTCCACATTTAATGGAATCATGTCTTCTTTACAATCCAATAAAGAAGTGAAAAGTATCTGAAAAAATGTGTGTTTTTATTTTAAAATAAGAAAAAACATTCTTATCTTATAATCTGTGTTTCAAAATATCATTGTGCAACTATTAAATTTCCGAAAAATAATATTTTTTGTCTAAAATAACGTATTTTCATATGCAGTTTAATGTCAATTACGATACTCAATAAGCATAATATTTTTCTTAGAGATTTTTATTATTATTTAAATTTATTTCACATTTTCTAATTTTATCCGAATACGAGTTTAAAAAAAAAAAAAAAAAACACAACCGTACTGCTACAATTTTAATTAAATCTACACATTTAATTAAAATGATGTGAAACATCTTCATTTGCAACAAGTTGGTCAAAAGTTTCCTTCTTTTTTTTAAACTTATTTTTGCTTAAAACTTGTGTTAAGTGTTGTACAAATATTTTACTTTCCAAAATATATTTTTAATAAATTAATTTCTTTGCTTTTCTAAGATACATAAAAGAAAAATATTTGTCATATGAAATACAAAACGATAATCTTCATTACACTTGTTTTATCTTACTTTACTTCTTAAAGTAATAAGAAGTGCCAGTAAGTAAGAGAAGCACAATCTTTAAATAATTGCGTGCTTATATTACATACATTAGTATGTAAATGTACAGTAGTGGACTAAAGTGGATACATAAAATAAAATTTTTTTAAATTTGTTATATATTTATATATATTTGAAGTCGCCGTAGTCTAGTAGGTAGTGTGTTGGCTTATTAGACGTAAAGCCAGGGTTCGAGGCCCAGGCCAGACAACAAAACAAAACAAAATACAAAAAGTATTTCTTCGGCGATTTCCTCTCAGCAGATTTCTGGCAAAAACTCTGAGAGTAAATAAAATTGCCATGAAAAGTTTCTCAAAAATCTGTCGTTCGGAGTCGACTTTAAACTGTAGGTCCCGCCACTAATGTATAAAATTAACACACACAACATAAGTGGTGTGAGAAACTAGGTCAATAATCCTGACTGAAGGGTTGTAATGACCAATTATGTATGTATGTATATATTTATCTTTTAATAAAAAAAAACTTAAAAAGAAAAATTATAGCATTAAACTTAAGCATATTTCTTCAATAAAAATGGCTTTAATTCAGTATAACATATCTTAAAAAATTAAATAAAAGGAATTACAAATTGATTTAACTTTTATCCGGTTTTGTCCATTTTTGAATTTTCTGCAATTTTTGTTGTTAGTACTTTGTCCAAAGGCCTTTGTTCTTTATTACAGATTTTATTCGATTAGGCATACTTTCCACGAGATTTTTAATGGTTTCGAGTGGAAGATTGGCCCATTCCGTGGAAACTCTTGACCAAAGTTCATCCATATTGGTCGGTGCTCGTTCATATTGGGAAAGTCTTCTTTTTATAATCGCCCACAAATTTTCGATGGGGTTTAAATCGAGGCTTTGTGCAGGCCATTTCATTGTCTTGAATTCTTGTTCGGAAAGCCAGTTTTGCACAATCTTGGCGGTGTGCTTTGGGTCCCCATCTTGTTGAAAAGTTATTTCCTTCGCCGGATAAGCGCACTCCTCAATAAATATGGGCAAATTGTTCTCCAAAAAACTAAAATACTGCTCCTTATTCATTATACCATCTATTTTAACTAGGGGACCAACACCCCACCAGGTAAAACATCCCCACACCATTAAATTTCCACCACCGTGCTTTACTGTTTGCTTGACGTGATGTCGTTGAATGGTGTCAGTGGGCCTCTTCCAACAATACTGAATCCTATCAGACATCCCATATCACTCGTTTCCAGTCATCAATAGTCCAGTTTTTGTGGATTTTACAAAATTTAAGCCGAGTTAAAGTTATTAATGTAATTTTAAAAATATTCAATAATGTATCCACTTTAGTAAACTACTGTATATATAAATGAAATTATTAGGCCTTGCGAAATGTCCAATGTGTTAATTGAAATAAAAAAAGAAATTATAAATTATTGTTTTTAAATAAATATATACAGTACCTACCAGCATATATTGCGTAGTTTATGTAAGTATTAAATGCTTACAGCAGGAAAACTCTTGGCATAAAAAATAATACACAATTTTTACAAAAACATTTGTTTATTTAAACAAAATCCTGCCCTGGTATTCTATTAGCGTGAGGGTTGTGGTTGTAATTAATAAATAAATACAGTATTCCCCAGATATAAGCACCCCGGTTATAATAATTCAACGCTTAGTAGCACTGAACTTATGCAAACTCGATTTTTGTTTCAGAATGTATTGAAGCTCTTTCGAAATGTGCATACCGCTTTTAAGCATTCCCCGTTTATAAACATAAAAAACTGTACAACATACATACTTTAAATTTACTTAAAAAAGTAAAAACAAAACTGGCCCTGCAGACTAGCTCCCTCTATTAAACGTTTCTGCATATTTTTATAAAGATACATATGTCAAACCATTGGGTTATGCTGATAAATTGCAACTCTTGAGCCTTTGGAAGCCAATATTCACCATTAACGCTTCTCAGGCCAGGTACAGGCATCGGACGATTTAACACCAACGATCGGATTCTGTGCCTAGTTAAAGCTAGAATAGTACTTTTGACTATAATCTATAAAGTCTGCTATAGATCCACATCTTCTTCAGCATTTCTTTGCAGTGATCCAGTTTGTTCACCACACCGATTTGTAAGATATGATCAATTCCGACCAGCTGGAATTCCACCGAATACGAAGCGAGTGTTTTCAATGAGACAAATAAAATTCTATCAGCTTTTCGCCCTCAGGTGCGGGATTTCGATTCAAGAATTCCGAGCTTATATGCACTGTCTTGCAAGCATTTTTGAAAGTGATTTTAAATTTTTTAAATTCAATATATTGTATACAAAAAAAAAAAAAAAAAAAAAAATCCAAATCCAGTTTATTCTGTGCATTGTTTTATTCCTAAGTTCGGTATTGTCTTTAATCTTCTCACAATTCAATTATTCTACCTGTAATAAATATAATCATTTATTCCTCTCCAAATATAGCATTATTGACTTTGACGAAGAGTCCTTACAAATATATACAGTCTTAACATCATCTTTTTTAATATGAACGGTTTTTATTCGGCCATGAAACTTTTGTTACTTCAAAACTAGGTCCACTATTTCGGGATAAACACCTTACCATTCATTTTCTATTCCTTCTACTACTTTTAGAGCGGATATTATCGGATTTTCCTTTATTTTTTTTTACAGCCATCTTTTGCCGCTCTTCTGCCTACTGTTCTGTGCTAAAAATATTCAATAAAATTCATCTCATGATTTCTATAGTCTCGAGTTTCAGAACACTGTAATCATTTTTAGATTTTCCTGGAACAAAATGTTTATTCTCAAAGAATTTACAATGTATACAACGAATCTTTTAAGGAACACAGGGATGCATCTTCGTCGTTTTTAATTTCCTTCAGTTTCTTTAATCAAGTTTATCTATCGAAGCAGTGAATAATTTACTGTTGCAGGTTATAGCATTATTCTATCGTATAGGTTTTGCCGTTGCATAGAAATAATATCCTTTGTCAGGCCTGTTGTATTTGGATAAAATGGTAAAGACTTTGCTAAGTGAGTTTTACTCTACCTCTACGAGTTATCTCGTAGTGCGACAGAAAAGTGTTAAGGAACATAGAGCTGCAACAAATCATCTCCGCCGATTTAAATTTATTTCAGTTTCATTAATCAAGTTTATCTTTCTAAGATTAATTTACTGTAGCAGGTTTTGGATTTTCCTATCGTTCGGGTTCTGTCGTTACCTAGAAAGAATGTCCTTTGTCAGGCCTGTTGTATTTGGATAAAATGGTGAAGAACTTTGCTAAGTGAGTTTTATTCTTTCTCAAGATGTGTTTTTTACTTTTTCCCACTCTGGGAATTAGGGTTGGCAATCCCGCTCTATATTTTCAATCCCGGGATTTCGGGATTTCATTTACCTAGTCCCGGGATCCCGGGATTTTAAAAGTTTGTTCTTGAAAGATATTAACATATTCAGGCATGTTCTGACAATCGCACGATTTTAAATCGCAAGTGATTTTAAAAATGCCAAATTTATTTCAGGGTGTTCAGAAACTCACGCGTTTTACTTGCGATTTTCGAAGTCGTTTATGAAAAAAATAAAGCATATTTTTTAGGATCAATCAAAACTAAAATATAAAAAATGCTTTCAGGTTTTTTATTAAGCATAATTTGTTTAAAAAAGCTGCAATCCAGAAAATAAAAATTAAAAAGACGTGAATAGAACTACATTTAAGATGGTTTCTGAAGAAACTGTTGCACATATATATAAAATTACTATTTCAGACACGAGACGTTTGCGCTTTAAGATTTCTGGCGGTCGGTTACTTCCAAGGCTTGATTGCCAATGACATAAATATCAGTATGGGACGTCCTACATTGTGTAAAATGTTATGGGATGTACTTAATGTTTTTGGAGAAAGACTATGACTTTTTTGGATCAATTTGAACATTACAGATGAAGAAACGAAAGCATAAAAATGCATCTCTATCAAAAGTTTAAAATTCCAGAGGCAATTTAATCGATAGACGGCAACTTTCATATAACTAATAAAATTTAACAAATACAGAATACAAAACAAAAGCGACAAAAAAAGGGGTAAATTTTCATATGAAGAAAAAAATCTTAAAAGATCAATGCTCATCGTCTTGTATGTTTATTTTCATTCTCCCCAGATTTAAAAATTCTAATTTTAAAGTTCTGCTTAGACAGTTCACTGCAATATACTCTTGTGATTTGAAATCGCAAATTTTTAGCGTTAAGCGTTTGCCAGAACATCTATTTCGCGATTTCGAATTGTATACAATTTTTTTTAGAGTTTTGCGTTCGCCAGAACATCCACTTGGCGTTTTTAAAACGAAAACGCAAAATTTAGGCGATTTGCGTTTTACAGAACATGCCCGATTATTTCAATAAAATGAATAAGATGACACATCCAGAAATAGGTTTATAAGAAAGAATTTATTAAATTATAAGAAAATTAATTTTATTTTTAATTTTACACATTTTTAAATTAACTATAAAGAGTTAATTGTTTTTATAGATATATACTCTTTTGTTGATCAAGTGCGATATGTTATTTTTTTTAAAATACGTTTTGAGGAAGCACAGAGCATCCAAAGTTTCATCGCTCAAACGACTTCTTATTTTAGTTGCGAAAAATCCAGCTGCAGAAAAAGCACGTTCAGACTCTACACTGGCTGGCTTAATAGTCATTAAAAAATCGTATGCTCTTTGCAAAAAGTCACCACGTGTTCCTCCATTTTCAAACAAGAGCATTTCTCTCTGAATTTTTACAGACAACGTGTCACATCGAATTGCTATCCTCGGTAAATGTGCTTTTTTTATAGCTTCATTGAGCTCGTCTGAAATATTTAAAGGTTCTTCAAGAGAACAAGAAAGAGATTCAGATGGAAGCTCAGTAGAATCTGAAACAATTTCGAAAGGTGCCTTATCTGAATCAGAAGGTGTAACTTCTAACTCAGAAGCTATTAGAAGTGATGTAGCTGGACTTGAAGCATTTAGTATTTCGAGTAACTCAACTATTAATTTGCGACATTTTATGGAAGAAGGAACCGTTACGAACTCTGTTTCGGATTCGGACTGAACATTTATTCTACTCGTACCATTGTGCAGATACTGAGGTACCCCACTGATATCTGTTCTCCTTTGTTGCATGCGAAGAATGAGGGCTGAATGTAGTTTTTGACATATAACGTTGTTAGCATCTTTAAGTTTTTTTTAACATAAAAGTTATGGCAACATCGGCTGTGAACCGATTAGCATCCCGACGGCAAAGGGCGTCAACTGTTGCTTTAACTGGGACAAGAGCACTAATGATTGCGGATACCATATTAATCTCATCTTTGGATAAAGCAAAATATTCACCTTCAGGTGGACCTATGTCTATTAATGCCTTTTGTATACAATTTCTTAATAAATAAAAACGTTCAAGCATTAACAAAAGGCTGCTCCACCTAGTTTTACAGTCTTTTATTAGAGTTAGTTGCTTTCCAAATTCAGCCGTAACATACTTTTGCAAGACATCGTTTTTTGTTGGCGATCGTTTAAACATCACTATTAATTTTCACACCTTCTTGATCACTGCACCGCAATTGACCTCAGTAATATCACATTGGTATCCCCCATGTCTATGGCCATAATACAGATCAACCAATTTTTCGTTGCCAGAAAAATTCTCATAATCGTTACTCTCTGAAAAATCGTCTTCTTCTTCTGGTTCTTCACCCTCGTGGTATTGCTCATCTGTTTCTCTTTGTAAATCATGCTTTTCATATAGCACGTCAATTACCGCCAGTTGGACACCATGGGCAAAGTATAACTGTTGATTTACAGGTAATAAATAATCTGCCAACTTTTTCATGACACTTGCACCGCCTGTCATAATACCAACTATATCTTTTCTCAAGTTAAGTCCATATACTGCAAGCTTTTGTTCTAGTAGCCCAATACATCTCAAAAAAAAAAAATGCAATTTTAATTTTTGTTTTTAATTTCAGAGCGGTTAATGCATTGAAACAAGAGATTCTAATTTCTGGAAATTGGAATTAGTCAGAGTTCTAATATACGATTTTTTTCATTGCGGCTTAAAAAGTCAAATCCCGGGATTGAGCACTTAATTTTGGAATTGTTAAAAACTGCGGGATTCCCAACACTACTGGGAATCAAAAGAATTCCTGGGTAGTTTCCTTGTAGAGGAATTGAAATCCTTTAATTTCGAAAATTCGGAATCGAACTAGTATTGGTGGGTGCTGTAATTACACAGTAGATATAATCAATATAAAACAATTTTATTATTTTTTAATTGAAGTTTTTGACACGACTAGGTACGATACTGTGACTCCCAATATCTTTTAACAGAGAAATGTTTCCAATTTTATTTCAGAAATTAAACCTAAAATGGATAAATATTATAGAGAACAAGTTATCAAATACTGTTTGAATATATTTTGCATTTATATTACGACTACGAAATATTTGCTATTGTATGGCAAATAATTGTGTTCATTTTTGTGAAATCATTCAATAGAAAACAAAGCAATGGGCTGAAGTTCTGAAGTATCTGCTTGTGATAACATATTTTGATAAATTGTAGATAAATTGTTCAAATTGCTCTTTAATTTATTAGAATACAAAAGAGCCATATATATGTACATACAAACAAATAAATATATGTATATGTATTAAACATTAAATCAAAACCATGTAAATCTATTACCACTGCTCTTTAAGACTCTTAAGTTTATATAGAAGTATTAAAAGAGATAGATATGTATTCTTAAACCAAAAAGTAATGCTGAAAATAAAATTTAATTAATTTAATTGCACAGGGTAAATAATTTAAATCGCAAATGTTACTTTTACTTACCACGCGGTCAGTTTTCTTCCAGCAGACATGGATAGACCAAGCTCTGTCACATTTTGTTTCGCCTTCGGGCACGTGCGTTGCACAATTATCCATGATATGCTGAACATAATCCATAACATGGTCTGGTATAAGGCGTACAATCTTTTCATAGTGCATTTCACCATTATCGTCAATAACATTTGCTTCTTCTAATAGACATCTCATATAACACTTTAAGGCGGGATCATCATGGATTTCCCCATCACTGAATTCTTTAATAGATTCTATTCATCATCAAACATACCGAAAAATAATGAAGAAAAGAAACGAGAATGGAATTAGAAAGTGTTTTAATTTAAAGAAATTAATTAAACATTTATGTACGAATACTGGGAGATTCGTTAAAGAAACCAAAACTAAAATAGAAACAATTTGACATACCTTCTGTTACGCCTGTCTTCTCCACGCAGACTTCATGAATGATTGCGAATTTTTGTACGAAATCTGGGGGTGGATACTGAAATAGAAACAAATTTTGAAAAAAAAAAAAACATATAAAATACAGAGACTGACCATATACTTAATGAAAACGTAGTAGAGGCCAGGGAAGAAGTAAAGGAAAATAGAAAAATGTGAAATGAAAATGGAACTAATAAATGCAGATACGAATAGAAAATCATGAATTTTGTTTCTTTTTATGTTTTGTTTTGTATTGTGTTGTTAACTTTATCTATTCCATCGTTTTGGCTTTTATTTTGTTGAAACAAAAAAAGAAATCTTAAACTGTGGAATGTACCTCCCACAAATATAAGCAGAGAGATACTTGGGTATCTTTCAAAGGAAAAAAAAAAAAATAAATAAATAAACAGAAACAAAGAAACATTTGCAAATGTGTTAAAGTTAATTAAGATTGAAATCAATATTGGCCACTAGCCACACTTTCTATGGAAGAAATCATATCAATTGAGCGTAAGTATAAAGCCAGGGGTTTTTATAAAGCATATTGGATACTTGGAAATTTAACAGAAGATATGTATCAGTATCGGTTTTAAGACTTTGATTGATAACATTCTATGAAATTTTATTACAATACTCAATAAATTACAATACTCAAAAAATTTACAGGAATTTCTAAACATTTCTAAACTTCACAGTGAGAATGCAGTGTGCTAAGTATAAATGCTCTGCGATAGTCGTTGCTAGTCGTTGAAAAATTAGATAGATTTTAGTAAATCGAAATAAAGAGAATTTTGCGTTATGAATTGGTACAATTTGGAAAAATAATAATTTATGATCTTGGACTCATTACGAGTCCAAAATAAATATTACTACTGCAGCAATCTTTATAAGATAGAATTAGATTTAATATTTATTAGAAGCCTCAGTCAAAGATGTCAGAAAATGAGAGGTCAGTAACCTCCTTCTCTTCATGACAGACACACAATTCCTGCAGAAGTCATTAGTTCGAATGCCGAAAATTTCAGCATGCCTACCAAGAGGACAATGGCTCATGAGTCAGTCCTCTTCTTGTCAGTCCTCTTCTTGTCAATCCTCTTCTTGTCCATACGTGTGCGGAAGAGTTTGGCAATATGCACGTACCTTCGCGGTGTCAAAAAGATTTAGGCTCCTTATTAATCTAAGCAATTACAATACCTAAATATGTCCTGTAGCACCTCGGAGATTGCTGCTCCATACCGGCTTTGGCCAATTCATCAGCAATGCAATTTTCTATGATATCCCTGTGTCTCGAAACCCATATAAGAGTTACCTATGAATGACGCGAAATTACTCCAAGAAATCTTTAGCATTCATAGACAAGGACGGACGTTGAAACTGTGTTCGTTAAGGCCTTAATCGCAGTGTGGTTATCCGAGTAAATTATGAGATTTTCCGGGAAAATCCTGCCACTCAACAAGAATTGGTCCGCTTTCAAAATTTTCATGACCTCTGCTTGGAGAATATTGCAGCGATCAGCTAGCCTATAAGAAAGTTTATATCAGGACGCTTAATAAAGATACCACACACCACAACCTATCACTCATCTTTGAGCCATCCGTGTAACCATAAGTTCCTCAGACCAAAATTCCGTAGTTGGAATTCTAAAATCGAATGTTCTATTCAGAAAATTATAAGGAATTATATAATCGACCGTAGTATGTCTATGGATTCGCAGGGTAGCAGCATGTTCACACATTGAGTCTTACTGCCACCAACTCATCTCGCTCTTTCAATAGCCGACCTCCTATAAGGGAATTGGTATCAGAACAGTTAGGTTTGCATTACAAGAACTTATTGAGAAATTCTCCTGACCGTTGCCATAAAATAAGGAATGAATATAACAAAAAGGCCCGTCAGCACCAACTCATACCAAAGAATGGAACTAAAATAACAATGTTGCTCAATACTAGAACCAATACAGCAGATAAAAACCTGAAAAAATTAAATAATGAAAAAAATAATGTCGGACTAGAAGATATAATGAGCACATATTCAACATTTAAGCGAAACTAGAAGATTTAGAAAGATACGTCGTTATTTTTTTTATTTTGATGTAAATATTTAGAAAACAGAAGCCATGTGAATAATAGCACAGAGACCAGCAGGCAGTCGCCGTAGTCTAGTAGGTAGTGTGTTGGCTTATTAGACGTAAGTCCACGGTTCAAACCCTAGGTCAGACATCAATATGAAATTTGAAAAAATATTTCTTCGGCGACTTCCTCTCAGCAGATTTCTGGCAAAAACTCTGAGAGTAAATAAAATTGCCATGAAAAGTTTCTCAAAAGTTGGTCGTACTGAATCGACTTTAAACTTGTAGGTACCGCCACTCATGTATGAAATTAACACACACAACATAAGTGGTGTTGAGAAGCTAGGTCTCGTAATCCTGACTGAAGGGTTGTAATAACCAATTATGTTATGAACAGCAGGCTACAGGACTAACTATTCAAATGCGAAGGTAAACTATATCAAACGGAAATGGAATGCTATAGATATTCATTATGAAGTTTCCCAGAGTTATAAGGAAGGCGTTAATAAACCAACGAGAAATCCACATACATATATACAATATATACATAGTTAGCCACTACGACCCTTCAATCAGGATAACGACGTAGCTTCTCACACCACTTATGTTGTGTATGTTATTTTTATGTCGACTCCGAATGAAACTCGACGGTCGGATTTTTTGCCAATAATCTACTGAGTGTAAGTCGCCAGAGAAATATTTTTTCATATTTCTTTCTGTTCAAAATGTCTGACTTGGAGTTTGAACCTTGGCCTCCCATCTAATAAGCCAACACATTACCTACTAGACTGTTGCGACTTCCAATGTGAAGCAAATTAATCACTGAAAATATATGCGATTTCACTTAAGGCAATTGAACTTAAGTTTAGTCTTTGTTTTTTACAATTCTTTTAAGAATCCAAATTGGAAAATAAGTATTTAAATATTATCAAGAAAGTAAACTTCATCACTGATAAACTTATTTGTATGAGCTCATGACTGTCTCGTGGTAATTATTGGGTTGTTCGGAAAGTAATTTCGTTTTTTTCCCGACAGTGGATTTTTTTTGCATCCAACTTCACACTTAAGCCGTACAATTTTTATATGCTTTGAGAGCTCATATAGTAAGGATTCCAATAAATTCTACGCCGTAGTTGTACTGTTTTTACTAGAACTAGTTTTTCTCCTTTTAAATATGGAGAGCGATAAGCAGCATTTTCGACATATCTTAGTGTTTTACTACAGAAAGAGTAAAAATGCTGTTCAAAAAGAAATTGACCGATTTGTATGGAGCAGGTGTGTTGACAGTACGCTAGTGCCAGAACTGGTTAGCTAAATTTCGAGCCGGCAATTTTAATGTCGAAGATGCACCAAGTTCGGGAAGGCCGGTTGAAGCTGATAAAAGCGCGATAAAGGCATTAGTTGATGCGAACCGGCGAATAACAGCACGTGAAATCGGATTGAGTTTAAATTTATCAAATTCAATATAATTTAAAAAAGTATTTGTTTTTTTATACGAAAACTGTCTTTCATATTCACAAAAAAAAAAAAAAAAAAAACAGAAATTACTTTCCGAACTACCCATTAAAATGAAAATTTTTTTTTTTTTTTTCGAACGTCCCCGGCCACACACTAACCCACCCTCACCCGACCGCGGAGGGCTCGTCCGGACTGTAGCGGGTAAGGGAAAAGTAATGGCAACGGGAACATAAAACAGCTACAGAACTTAATCACAAGCTGAATAAAGTAACAATAAACTACGTAAGACAAGAACGAAAATTGCTAATTAATGCTAGCATATAAGCTGCGTTTAATATTGCAAACATTACAATTAAAATCAATAAAATCATAATATAAATTAAAATCATTACATAATCTACGAAAAGGAAAATTAGCTCCATATTTCGTTCTATAGAAATCTAAAGAAAGAGGACGATAGTGCCGTGAAAATCTTGCTGGAATACTGAAATTCAGGTTAGAAAGCTAAAACTCAGAATCGATATCACCTTTAACCAGATTAAAAACGAAACAAGCCCCTAAGACAGCCCTTCTACGTTCCAAAGTTGGAAGTTTCACCAAATCTAATCTAGCCTCATATGATGGAAACCCATTGCCATAATCCCATCCTAGGCCACGTAAACAGAATAATAAAAACTGCTTCTGCACAGACTCTATTGAATCACTATGACAACAATAGTATGGATTCCAAATAATAGACGCATACTCCAAAATAGGTCTAACAAGTGAAATGTACAGTAGTCTTGTTATATAAGGATCAATGAATTCCCTAGCCCATCTCTTCACAAAACCAAGAACAGCCCGAGCCTTGCCAATCATCATACTAATATGATCAATAAAAGACAGTTTCATATCCAATAATACTCCCAAATCAAGAAATGTAGTCACAGTTTCCAAAGGGCAAGAATTAATCACATAAGTGGACGAAATTACGCCTCCGTGAGAGAAAACCATGCATTTACATTTTCTCAAGTTAAGATCATTAAATTAATTCTGCACCAAGTTACAAACAAATCAATATTTCGCTGAAGAACATCCTGACCATGATCATCATCAAAAGTATAAAATAATTTAACGTCGTCAGCATACATCAGAATATTACAATCAGAAATAGCACAAGGAAGATCATTAAGAAACAGTAAAAACAGTAAAGAACCCAAACGGCTACCCTGCGGAACAATTTTACAATTTTTACAAAATTATTGTCCCTTTACAGGCTTTAAGTATTTTACATTAATTACGTTTACGAATTCCGTGTAAGTGTAAAAATAATTAAATTGTCAACTTTACATTCTCATCGCGTCGTGGCTTTTGCGCAAGCATCGAAACTGGCATCAATAACAGAAAAACTAGAACCGATACTGCAGCCTCAATTAAAAGTCCGTTTTTCATATTTTTTGTTTTCTGCTTGCGCTTGCTGGTGAAAGTTTTTTGTTTTTTTTTTTTTTTTTTGGTCCTTTCCTCGATTTTACTTTTACAACGAACGACAATTAGAGCGAACAACTTTTTTTTGTATTTTTCATCACTGCTTGTTTTATAGTGTTTAAATTTATTGTTTCACTACTTTTGTTCACATGGAACGCGACTTTACAATTGCAACTGCTTCATTTGAATTTCGAAGAGTTTTATATTGTAGTGCGTTTAAATTTTTTTTATTTTTTGTTGTTGTTGTTGTATACCGAATCAATTGTTAATATTTAACAATAGTTTATAAATTGTATGTATTTGTATGTCAAATCATGAAATTATTGTTTTGGTTTTAAATTAAAATTAATATTTATTTGTCATACTTAATACTAGGAAATATTTTCAGTTTGTCATATTGTTTGGAAAATGATAAACGATAGTCGTTTGGTCTTAATTCTTGCACGATATGGATTTTACAGGCTCATTGGCCAACAGACTGAGAATGACGACAAATATTCTATTCGATGCGCACATTATTTTGTGTTGTTAATGGTTTCGAATCGAGAAGAGTAAAACTAGCGCGAAAACTATTAACAACTGAACAAATTGCTTGCTTACTAGGTCGAGTGCTTGATCCCTATGTCAACACAGTTTTACGTTATCTGCTGTCAAGGCATAGTTTTTATGCCGACATGATCCGACTACGTTTGGGAAATCGGTTTTGAAGATAATGCAAGTTGGCTGAAGTGTGCTTCATCCTTATATCTAAATACACCCAGTGACATCCGGCAGATATAGCTGTCAAGATAATATTGCAGTTGCCTCCCTTCTGTTTAATCACACGATATACGTATACATTGTACTTCTTACCATGGGTTTCCGTTGAAGCAAAGGGCCTTAACAAAAATTGTTGTATCTCGATCTGTCTTGCACTATTAGATTTCTCTTGCATCAAGTTAGTCCAGTTCCGGCATCCTTCAATTCTAATAATCTTCTTCTGCTGTAGGCATGTCTTAATCACCTTCCGGTATATCGAGGTTTTCAAAACTTTTCTCCTAGAGAAGCTACATTAGTGGCATGGCAACTCCCTACGTCGTAAGCACATTCCAGCCGACGTAAGATTCTTATACTTTATTTTCCATTCCTGTCGGACTCAGATTTTTCAGACGGTCCTTTACTATTTTCAAGTTAACTTTATAGGAGAGATGGGATGGCGGCTTGACTATCAGACAGTATTGTTAATTTCCGTTCTCTATACTTTCTATCCACGTTGAATTGAGCATATCTTTCAGCGGCATAGACTTCTGTTTGGAAGTCATCTAGAATATTTCACACTGATAACCATAAACTACCGTTTTTTTCACAATATCTGTTCTCGACCAATCTGTATAATAGAGTACATAAATACATACACACATAATTGGTCTTTACAACGCCTCAACGATATCACATTCGTTGTGTGCGTGTTAATATTATACATGAGTGGCGGGCGGGACCTAGAATTTAAAGTCGACTCCGAACGTTAGATTTTTGTGAAACTATTATTTACAGAGCAGTTGCCAGAAACCAGCCTAAGAAATGTTGGTTCATATTTCGTTTTCTTTTAGATGTCTGACCTGGAGTTTGAACCGTGACCTCACATCTAATAAGCCAACATGCTACCTACTAGACTACGGCGACTATAAAGTGTAGGAACCGCTAGATTACTTCATTTACTTGTGTTACTAAGTCTCATTGCGATACATTACCCATTATCAAAGATTCTACTGGTTTTGTCCAGAAAATAAAAAAAAAGGAGGTCATTGGGTCACGAAATCTACAGATGAGTCTCGTGTTAGACTTGTCTTCCACATATACCGAGCCTTCACTTTCATGTGCGATGGACTTAAATCAAATACAACATCCAGCGCTTTAGTCAAGCAGGTTTATAGAATAGATTTATAGGACAGGATTGTACACCAAAAAATTTTTTGCAGGCAATGATATAAATCCCTTAAAGAATGTCTGTAAAGCGAACTAAGTATGCTAAACAATATGATATCGCTTAACTGTGTTGTAATATTTAAATTCTATTATTTTTGATTTAAATTTTGTTTGTAATATCAATACACAATACTTTTCAATTATTGTCGGGGCGGAGTTGTAATATGTCGTCAATCATTTGTATAATACGACACTAATTGTGATGTTATATTGTAAATAATGAGAAATTCAGAAGAAAAAATCTTTATATCATCAGAATTATTACGACTTACATATATTATTGGATGTATGCAATAATTTAAGTCGTAATTATATAAAAATGAAATATGATTGTATTTGATAGAAATTATAAACAATTTGGATGTCATATGTGTGTTAAAACTTCAGCTTCTTTCTTAAAGCTATTCCAGCTAAGCAGTTAATTAATCTACTCTGTTAGGTACTAGAAACATCACCTTCATTAAACATAATTTGGTGATGAAGTTTTTGGTGACAATTACAAATAATCGGATGCTGTCAATAATGAAACTGCAACGAAACTGCCTTGAAATTAAAAAGAATAATAGGAGATGGATTGGTCGTAACTTCCGCAAGCCTTCTAAAGATATTGCAAGACAAACTATTGATGGGAACATGACGGCAGATAAATGGAGACGACAAACTACCGCTTGAAATGTTATTCACAGTAACTTAACAAGGGCAGCATTTACAAACACATGTTTTTAATACGCCACCATTTTTAACTTTTTAATGTTCCTTGCTTGTATTTACAATCTCTATAAATGAAATGCTTGAATTAAATTATACTTTATGAGTTTAATTGTGTAGCAGTTAAGGAAGCATTTTTATTTGTGTGTTAAAAATTTGAATTTTTAATTGTATTGCCACCTGGCAATAAAACGGTTATGAATCATTAAACAGTGTAGTAATAAACTGTTGATTGTTAAAATTTACGACACACTTTTGTTGGTTTTTACAGTTTCACCGGTATGTATGAATACATACTTATTATAAATTTGAAGAAGAAATTTGATTTCATAGAAAGAGTTTAACAATTCGTTATAACAAGTTTTCTATTAAAAAAATGTATATAGCTAGGACGTAATTATAAACAAAAAGTTGTAATAGCCGATATATATATATCAATGCCAGAAATAAATCCTTATTATTTACAAAAAATAAAAATAAGTTAAAAATATGTAATCTTGATTTGTGCGACAATTAACGGAATTATATACTATATCTCACCCAATTGAGCCACAATGCAAAACTAATACTTACCCTTACCCACTGTTAATAAGGGCGTAAGATCGTGTTCATTTGAAATCAGAAAATATTTGTTATGTCGCTCGGTATAAGTTATAATAGACCATTTTAATGAACGGCTATGTGGCCATCCTTCCTTTCTTTTATTTGAACAAAAATGTTGACCAAAATGTGAATTTAGGTTGCTAGCCAATTCTCTTCATCTGTCATGATATTTTGTTAAACCTTTAACTTGGTAGCGCACATCTTATATTTTTTTTTTGAAAATATTATCATCATGGGGTTCGTTACCCCTGGGATTCCATTCAATGATTGCACATAAAATATTTTTCCAAGTACTTTAGGCGTTTTTATTTCATATACGATGATATTGAGGTTTGCCATGAGGTTTACGATGATATTGAGATTTGACTGAGCAGTCGTATATTTGAGTCGCAATCGAAAAAGGAGAATCCGGCTGAAATATCGATTGTTAAAGATCTGTATTTTCTCAATCTGGATTAAGTTCCAATGGGTGTAAACGTAAAGGAGTATGCTCAAGACGATATTGTTAAAAATTTTAATTTTTGTATTATAGGTAATATTGTTTGCTCTCCAGATTTTCTACTGAATTGATATTAAAAATTGATATTATATAATTAGATTATATATATCCCTATTTCATCGGCGTAGTCTAGTAGGTAGTGTGTTGGTTTATAAGGACACGGTTCAAACTCCAGGTCGGACATCTGCAACAAAATATTTGTCCGACGACTGCCACTCAGCAGATTTCTGGCAATAACTCGGAGAGTAAATAAAATTGCCATTAAAAAATTCTAAAAATTTTTTGTTCGGACTCGACTTTAAACTGTAAGCCCCTTTATCTTAATATAAATTATAAAATCATAATATAAATTAAAATCATTACATAATCTACGAAAAGGAAAATTAGCTCCATAGTTCGTTCTATAGAAATCTAAAGAAAGAGGACGATAGTGCCGTGAAAATCTTGCTGGAATACTGAAATTCAGGTTAGAAAGCAAAAACTCAGAATCGATATCACCTTTAAACAGATTAAAAACAAAACAAACCCCTAAGACAGCCCTTCTACGTTCCAAAGTTGGAAGTTTCACCAAATCTAATCTTGCTCCCCTCAGTGTGACAGTGTATCACATACCAGCACAGCACCATGAATATACAAACTGACATAAGGACTGTTTTTTAGCAGAAGCAATAGACATTAGTTTCCATTTGTGTGTGTTTATTCTAAGTCTTAATTAAGATATCTTATGAGAAAAACGGTTGAGATTATAGCGAATTGAGACATGGCCCACGCTTTGCTATCTTGAATCGATGAGGGTTGTCAGTAGCTGCAATGATTCTAAAGACAAAAACCGCGATGAACCTATGAGGGCTGTCAGTAGGTGCAACGATTCTAAGGCTACAAACAGTGGTAGTCTGATTAATGGTAAAACCACCCGGACTGACTATGTCAAGGGAGAGCATTGAAGCTATAAGCAATCAGCAGCATTTTTTCGAATAGCTTCCACAATAATTAATTTAAGGTTCCTCTGAGATATCAAGGTATGGTGTAAAGGAAAAACACAATCTTCAGAATATCTTAATCTCCTTGCCATTAGGCAGATATAGGTTATGCGTATTACAGCACTATCATAAATTATCCAATTAGTAGAGCATAGAGCATTTATCTTTCAGAATACAAACGACTTTATTTCTTGTTAAATGTTCGATTTTTTTTTTATATTTTTTGAGATATAAAAATAAATAATTCCGGAAATTTTATTTTGTTTTTGTAATTCATTTTAAATTCACATTTCAGTTAAAAATAAAATTATGTTCCTTAAATCACAATTCTTTTTATATCCTCCTTAATCTATATATTTATAATAAGAACGGATACCATTAAATCTATTTACAACACATCAAAATGTTTAATGGATTCATTAATAATTTATTCCGAAATATCTATGAATTTTTACTGCCTTCTATTGAATTCATTCATTCTGCCTTTCTATAGTGTTATAGAAAGCGGAAGAAAAACTGGAAGAACCAAAATAAAAATATAGCAAAACACAATGAATACGCAAACTGTTCCGTTTTAATGTCATTTGATATTCATACCCAATTCTGAATGGCCAGTAACCGAAGAAGATTAATAAAGTAAGAAAAAAAAGGAGTGAATTTTACGCATAAGCTAGTCGACTTTATGGGGTGCTAAGTCAGTCAAATAAATTTTGGAATTTCAAAGCGTTATATAGTAAAGCTTAACATTAATGGCAGGATTTAGTAAAGAGCGGGCAGGTATACTAGTTAGAGAAGCATAAAAATAAAATTCATAGGCCAAATATCGACTACGTCTTGTATCGAAATAGCTATCAATTCATTAAGTCATACTCATTATTCATACGTCGATGTTTCAATAAAACTCCATGTAACTTATCGATGCATCGAATAAAATATCGATCATGCATATTCAATACAACGAAGAAAAAAAACTTAAAACATACTCTTCTGAATTGAAACCCTTTACATAATGAGTAATGAGGATCAGATCCATGGAGTTTATGTTTGAGTTAATGAAAGACAAAACTAACGCGAGATTCATCAGGGCAATTGGCTGACTGACCCTAGACAGTACCAGTAAACTCCTACTTTTTTGGGAAACACTTTTCAACGAGAATGGGTAATAAGAGTGAAAGCAATCACTTGGTTGCAAAGGATATATAGCGGTGTAGACGAGGAGATGTACAGCTTGGGAAACTCGTGAGTTGCTTTCAAGTGGAAGTTAATGTTATTGAAAAGCGGATTCAATAAACCGAAATGGACCGAAAGTACTGAGAACAGGACATAGCAAAATTAAGTCAGAACGCATTTAGTGCACTCTACTTCTATGAGATAGACTCGAGATTAGAATGGGTACATAGAGAGGAACGAAAACGCGGACGAAATGGGTCGGAAGGTATCGGAGATGTCTGCGGAGGAGATGATAGAGGGAATACAAATTGGAAAAAGCAGCATGGAATTTAAAAAACCGTGGGTTGTCCAACATACCTGCCGAATTTCAAAACTGCTGTTTCCAGCAGTGGACAGCAGTAAACCCAAGGGACTACTAAGGTTGACAGGAGAACGGTTAGCACTCTAACAGAAATTCTAACTTTATTGCCAATTTCGCTGACAAGCACGGTCTGCCCCAACAGGATTACTACAGATAATGTGCAGGAAACGAACCAAAACAGCCGTCATTGGTTTTTGAATGTTAGAACGTTTGAGGACCTGGGCATGGTGTCGCTAAGGGAACTGGCCGATTTCATCCGATGTTCGGGGTGGTTCTAACACTCCACTAACGGATCATGACAAGGGGGCTTACAACAGACTTGCTAACACAATGGGCCAATATGGCCACCGAGTGAACTTGCCTGTGAACTGCAAGCTACTCGTTAACCTAACCTAACCTATAACACAGGGCATGTTAGAATGAACAGTGAACAGTCGGATCAGTTTGCAAGAATGTTAGTTTCCATGTCGCTGTTGAGGCCGTAACCTTTCTGTGTAGTAGGACGAAATGAAAGATGTGGAAACCGTTTTCAAGTCAAATAGGTTTGAGACAATCTAAACTTTTGTTGGGTAATTACAATGAGAAGTGATTGGAGTTATGCAGTAGACTATTGAGAAGTAATTCGAATTTTTTCGATCATAGTAAACTCAAAGAATACTTCGACGCCTCCGTTCTATAACATTCTAAGTCGAAAAAGTGTGTTTTGAGTTATGAGCTCTCAAAGTTTTCACGCTACAAAAGACTATATGTGTATTCTAAGTAGATTTTTCCCTATAACTTCGGAACGGATCGGCGGATCTTAACCAAATTTTGACACTATTTAAGTTAGAGAACGTAGAATTTAAAAGTACACTTAGAACGTTACAGAATGGAGGCGTCGACTTGTTCTTCTAGAATAGATAGAATGAATCAACAGAACACCAGAACTGAATCTGAACGACAAATTTTTTTGGGAAACTTTTCATGCCAAAGAATTTTTTTTGAATGCAGGAACCAGAAGAGGAAATACTCGCCTTTAAAATGTGAAAACTTAACTATATACGGGTATAATTCCTTTAAGAAGCATAAAGTTATCCCAATGAATCTCCTATATTTTTTTTATTATTATTTTTTTGATTTGCTTTAGTTTCTAATCAAGTTAATTGATCAAGGTAATTGATGCAGTTAACTTTATTAATCTGATATCGTTCTGTGCCTTCAGTAGGGTATTGAATTACTATCACCATTTGCTGTTGTTTAAAACATCTCATTAAAATGAAATTTTTATACGATTCGTAAAATTACAAAAATTTGCACTTAATTTCTTATGACTTAATATTATTTTTTATTTTGTTCAATACATACTTTAAAGTACTATGGTAGGCAATCCAGTGAAGGGCCAAAACTTTTTCATTGTATAATAAATGTTAGACTTCTTGAGAGAGAAAAAAAGTTTGATTACATTTTATTTCCTCTTTATGCCGATACAATAATTTCTTTCACTCAATGGAGAAAATATTACAAATATTACCAAACAATATGCCTCATAATTTTCTCCATACATTTTCATTATTATTTATTTTCCACGGCTTTCAGGATTTCTTCGTATAATATTTTTAGCGGATAATACGTAATATGGTGTGTGTTTTTAATATATACATACCTTCGTATATATATATATATATATATTTCATTCTTCAATAGTATTTCATTTACATCGTATCCGTTGAGTTTTCAATACAAATTTCTTCAAAATTTTATTTTGTTTTCGCATTTTTTTCTTCATTTTTTGCCATCGCTATAGTCAAACTTTGAATTGGAGTGTAAAACAACATCTGTTTTCTTTGTGTAACATTTCGTTGGAAAATTGAAAATTGGTAAATTGTTACCGATTGCAAGTAAAAAAAGAAAAAGAAATTAAAAAGTACACAACACAAGTAAATGAAAAAAAATAAAAAAAAATCGTAAAAACTTTATTATGAATATTTATTTGGCCTGGCCTGGCCTGGAAAATTGTGTCATTTCGATTGTTGATTTATATGCGTTCAAAAAATTTTTAAACTTTATTAATAAACCATAAAATTTAACTGTAATGAATTAAAATTTAAAAATTTTTAAATGAACAATTCCTGCTAATTAATTAAACATAAATAAATTCATTATTATAAGCACTGTTGGCATTAATAGGATTTATAAGAATGTACACAGAAAATGAATTTAAATCAGTAAATATTTTGGAAAATAAACAATTAGCAGCGATGAAAAAGCGTTGAATAAAAGTATTAAATTCATGCGAATATTCAGGGATCGTAACTGTTATAACTTTTATCGTAAAAGTCAAAAAATAATAATTATGTTTTGATCTTTATTTTTTCGAGCAGAAATAAAAGTTATTATTGTTTTAATTCATGATGAATTCATAATATTTATTAAAAAATTCTTTAAAACAATTAAAGTAAATTATGTTAAACAATTATTAGGATTAAGTTTTGCTATATATATTAATAAATACTATGAATTCATAATAAATTAAAACAATAGTAACTTTTATTTCTGCACGAAAAAATAAAAGTCAAAAATAACTGTTATTTTTGCTCGAAAAAATAAAAATTAAAAAATAACTATTATTTTTTTCTAAAAAATAAAAATCACGTTTTTAAAAAGCATCGCATTTTATAAAAATTTGGTCCAAGACGATCAAAATGGTATACTTGGTTTTGTTCTCCGACATTTCCTTGCGGTTGCTTTTTTTAATCAAAAATTCAAAAATAACAGTTATTTTCGGTCCCTGCGAATATTAGTTAATTTTTATTCTCCTTCAGGTAGTATTTGGATTCCCGCGGTTACGCCATATGTAGTCATCCATACTTGAGTACCAATTTTGGTATTTATATTTTCATTTCGGCCGGTATCTTGCTTCCGATTGTTCTAATGCTCCTGCCATACTTCAGAAGGGGGTAGAGAAACTATTACATATATAATTTGACATTGCAGCCCTTCAGCCAGGATTACGATCTAGCTTCTCACACCACTTATGTTGTGTGTGTTAATTTTATACACGATTGCCGGAACCTACAGTTTATAGTCGACGCCGAACGAGAAATTTTTGAGAAACTTTTCATGGTAATTTTATTTACTCTCAGAGTTTTTGCCAGAAATCTGCTGAGAGGAAGTCGTCGAAGAAACTTTTTCTCACCTTGGGTTTGACAGGCAGCCTTACGCCTAATAATCCAACACACTACCTACCAGACTACCTAGATAAACTTTTAACATTCCTAGTAAATATGTATATGCCGTAATAGTCTAGCGCTTGGGAGAAAAGGATACTACACACCCAATTATTCTTACGCCTTGAGCAACAACAGCAGTTGAGAAAGTTGTAGACAACTATATAAGATATGGGATATTATAAAGGGTATTATTGCATACTAGGAAACATGTTTATAGGGAAGGCACAGCTGTTTCACATTGAGTGGGAAAATTTCAGAAGTCCTTGCATGTGAGGGTGGTAACCACATATGCATTTATTGACACATAGGGTGCATTATATCACAGTTCTAATGAGATCATAAAGAGATTATTGGATAGAACAGATATAGAACGTCTTATAACTCGATCTGCTGAAACATACGTGTGAAACAAAACCGTAAAGTTCAGCACAACCAGGTGATGATGAACACTGGGTAGTGTTCATGTGGGGCCTGGAGCCTGGTTGTAAATAAGCTACTGACAACATTATCTAATGCAGGCAGTATTTGCCAAGAACGTGCAGATGATGCAGTCTTAATGGCCAGAGGAAAATTTTTAAGATTCTCTCTGCGAAACCGTTCAAAGCGGTATTGAGGTTGGTGCATGACTGTGCACCTGAGAATAAACTCAGGCAAAACTGCAAAATTTTTCTTCAGCGACTTTCCCTCAGGAGATTTCTACCAAAAACTCTGAAGGTAAATAATATTGCCATGAAAAGTTTCTCAAAAACCTGTCGTTCGGCGTCAACTTTAAATTGTAGGTACCGCCACTCATGTCGTAATCCTGTCTAAAGGGTTGGTATGACCAATCATAAATGTATGTACATATATGTGGAACCGATTATATTTTGTATTTTTTATTTTTCTTTTTTTTTCTTGATTAATTTTTAGTGTTTAAAGTGTTATGTAATGTTAACATATATTTTTTTTATTTTATAAATTCTTTGAACTGAAAGGGGTTAATTGTTTGCACACATATAAATATATTCATTAAATTATGATAAATCGTCAATTAAATACAAATGTAATTATATAGTTGGTCAATCAAACACAATATTTACCACATAACGATAATGTTTATGTTTAAATGCCCATATCATTAACTAAACAAATTAATGATTGTTTGTGAAAAACAATAATACAAACTAAAGCGACATACAGCGAAAAACAAAAAAACAGTAGCGTCACTTAAAAATATTTGCACATTGATAGCATTGGTCTAACCACGGCAATATTGCTAATAATAGCATTGTATTCCAGTCGCCGGGCTTATTAGACGTGAGGCCGTGGTTCAAACCCCAGGTTAGACATCTCCAATAAAACGAAATATAAAAAATACTTCTTCGACTACTTCTTCTCAGCAGATTTCTGGCAAAAACTCTGAAAGTAAATAAAATTGTCATGAAATGTTTTTCAAAAAATCTGTCGTTCGGAGTTGACCTTAAACTGTAGGTCCCGCCACTCATGTATACGACTAACACACAACAGAAGAACACAAGAAGCATCTGAACCTGGCAAACTTCAGAAAACAGCTCCGTGTCAAAAAGGATAATCCTCTTCCAGGACCTAATATGGTAATATTATTTACTCTCTTAGCTTTTTCTAGAAATCTGCTGAGGAGAAGTCATTGAAGAAATATTTTGCAGTCTTGCCTAAGTTTATTCTTAGGTGCACGGTCATGCACTAACCTCAATACCTCTTTAAACGATTTCGCAGAGAGAATCCTAAAAATTTTCCTCTGGCCTAAAAAACTATATCATCTGCATGTTCATGGCAATTACTGCCTGCATTAGGTAATCTTTTCAGTAGCTTATCCTCAACCATCCTCCAGGCCCCGCATAAACACTATCCCGTGTTCATCATCACTTAGTTGTGCTGAACTTTATTGTGTTGTTTCATACGTATGATTCCGCAGGTCGAGTATATAAGACCTCTGCTAGACATATAGATATCAATACGTTCTATATCTGTTTTATCTAATGATATCTTTATGATCTCATGAGAACTGTGATGCAATGTCTCAATAAATGCACATATGGTTACTGGGCGGTTCACATGCAAGGACTTCTGGTAAGAGTAATTGGGTGTGTAGTGTCCTTTTTTCCCAAGCGCTAGACTATTGCGGCATATATTTGCTAGGATTGTTAAAAGTTTATCTAGGTAGTCTGGTAGGTAGTGCGTTGGCTTATTAGGCGTAAGGCCACGGTTCAAACCCCAGGTCAGACATTTCCTACAAAACGAAAGATGAGAAAAATACCAAATACTACCTGAAGAAGTAGCACTCTCCCATAGGTAAAAATATTGTTCAATTTGAGTACAAATTAACTAATATTCGCATGAATTTATTACATTTATTCAATGCTTTTGATACCGAGCGGCTTTCTGAAGTTTGCCAGGTTCAGAGGCTTCGAAGAGACATTATACACACATAATTGGTTATTACAACCCTCTAGTCAGGATTACGACTTAGCTTCTCACACCACCTCTATTGTGTGTGATCATTTTATACATGAGTGGCGACTCCGAACGACAGATTTTTGAAAAACTTTTCATGGCAATTTTATTTACTTTTAGAGTTTTTGCCAGAAGAGTGCTGACAAGAAGCCGCCGAAGAAATATTTTTTCAAATTTCGTTTTGCCGAAGATGAGGATTAACCATGGCCTTACGTCGAATAAGTCAACACATTTCCTACTAGACTACGCCGACTTAATAGGAACAGTGTAGAGCTACTCTATAAAGTAGGAGAGGGAAGTACTATGGATTGTAAGGTCGCATTACTACTTAACCTTTTTGCGACTCTAATAATAATATTGTCTTATAAACAACAGTCTGAAATAGGTTTTTTTGTTTGCTTGCTTATAAGATAATTAAATTGAATTGGTTTTATGTATACACCGTATATATTTGTAAGAAATTCTTAACATTCATATTTCAATTCAATATATTTTTTCATAGAAAATGCCTTAAACATGATGCATTCCTACTTCACATTTTTCTTAAAGAGGGGCCCCCACTCTCTAGAGTGTAGCGTATATTAAGCTACAGCACAGTTTTGCCAATAATATTATTAATAGCTGATGCGTAAAATTAAACATTATTTACAAGCTATTAACTACATATTTATGGAGGTATAATTGAAAATAAAATAAGAAAAACAAAAACACACACACAAGAAATAATAACAAATGAATGCAACAGTTTTTACAGTCATTATTATTTAATTAAGATACAAAGCCTGGTCAATTTTATTGCGTATAGAAATGGAGGCCAGAAAAAAAAAAATAAAAATTGGAGAGAACGAAAATTATCAATTATATTCAACTGGTATTTATAAAAATTTTTTGTTTAACACAAAAAAAACGACCAATCATTAGGTATTAAAAGGCATATGGTTTATGGTATACTTTTAAGTCACCTTTAATGCTTTAAAACCACTAAAACTACAATGTTAGTAAGTTAGTATGAGAGTGCGTACTTAAAACTAAATTAAGACTATAAATTAAAGTTTACAGTTTACTCCATTGCATATCCATTTTCAGTAGCCAGTTGTCAATAAAAATTTCATTTTTGGGGTAGAAATACAGTCAATATTACGTTTCTCATGACATCGTTCAAACGAGAAAATAGTGCTGAAAATTAAAGAAATATTTTTTAATAACTATGTATAGTATGTAGTATGAATCCTTTTTTTTTGTTTGTTTATTTGTTTGTATAGAACTTACAACTGCATCGGCTTTTTTCCAGCAGCTATGCAACCAAAAGGCTCTCTCACAACTTGTATCACCCTTGGGGTATAGACATTTTTTACCCATATTAATTGCTATATCATGCATAGTTTCTGGCAACATATCTAACACTTTTTCCAGGTGCACTTCACCATCATCGTGCAATACATCCATTTCATCAAATATGCAATACATATAACATTTTAGTAAATCGTCCTCATGTATTTCCTCATCACTGAATTTTTTAATTGCCTCTGTCAATGGGTGGAAACACAAAAAAAAAAAATAAAATAAAAGAAAAGAAAAGAGAAACAAAAATAACAAGACAGTAGCACAAAATGTAAAATGCAATAAAAACAACTTTAATTGACACATACAAATTGTGTTAAATTAATGAAAAGAAAAGAAAAATGTTGTTACAATACAGAATAAAGAAAAATAAAACAAAAACGTTTAAAATCTAAAAAAAAAAATTTGCAGAATATCAAGAAGTTACCACCTATCGTTTGAACAACATTTAGGGTTGAGCAGTTGAAAATAATGAATGCCTGCAGATTGGTTTTAGAAAAATCAACAATGAATGACAAATACATATTTTCAAATTCTAATAAGAACCCAAGGTTGTTCACTTTTTTGAAATTCTGAAAATTTGTAGCATCACACTGAGTATCTTTTCCTCAATCAAAGAACTGAAATAATAGCGAAAAAATTGATTGTAACCTTAGAGTACAAATTCACTTTTATTTTAATATCTGGCAGTACAAGTTGTTAAGATTAAGTCCACAGTGGTTAATTAGTAGTGTTACTAGGGTTGCCAGCCTGGCTGGACTTGGCTGGATTGTCCAGCTTTTTTGATGCTTGTCCAGTTTCAAGCTAAAATTTAATTTGTCCAGCTAAATAGAAAGTTTTTAGTACACTGCAATAACTTGGCCAATAATTTTCATGTTATCTTTGTCAAATCGTGTTAGCCAACACTGATTGTACATTTGTTATACAATTAAGTTATGATTTCCCTCTTCTATCATCACTGACATAAAAATTATTTACACAAAACCAAAATTAACATTTTCTCAGTATTTTTTTATGATGAGCTTTTTTTTGTTTTGTCCAGCTTTTTAAAACCCAATGTCCAGCTTTTTGCGAATCGGAATCTGGCAACCCTAAGTATTACACACGCTATACTAGCTTAAAAAAATCTGGAAATTGTGTTTTATATATATTTTATTAACCTTCAAACCTATTGTCCTCACAAATTTTAGTGTGCTGCTCGGTGTCAACAACTACAGCACTTAAAACTTCCAGATGTTTACTTTTAAGGTGCTTTAATGCAATTATGTGAACTGTTCCAATGATTATCATCATCGCAGATTTTATATGTTACGTTGGAACCGATTCCCATTCTGAATATGTGCTCTTTGAGGGTAGAGTGCCCTGTTAAAATTCCTATTACCAACCTCAGATTATTCTTAGAAAGTCTGATTCCAATTGTAATTATTCAATGAACGTTTCGATTGCCTATACACACATAATTGGTCATTACAGTCCTTCAATCTGGATTACGACCTAGCACTTCTTAGGTTAGGTTAGGTTAGAGGACGTGTACTTGTCAACTGTGACAAGTACAGTACCCGGAGGTCGAATTGACCCATTGTACAACGTCCTAGCTTCTCACACCACTCGTGTTGTGTGCGTTAATTTTATACATGAGTGGCGGGACCTACAGTTTAAAGTCGACTCCGAACGACAGATTTTTGAGAAGCTTTTCATGGCATTTTTTTTTTTTACCCTCAGAGTTTTTGCCAGAAATCTGCTGAGAGGAAGTCGTCGAAGAAATATTTTCATATTTTCGTTTTGATGTCTGACCTGGGATTTGAACTCGGGCCTTTCGTCTAATAAGCCAACACACTACCTACTAGACCACAGCGACTTCTAGCACTTCTTATGTTGTGTGTGTTAATTTTATGCATGAGTGGCGGAGCCTACAGTTTTCGAAGTCGACTACGACTGATGGGTATTTGAGAAACTTTTCATGACTATTTTATTAGCTCTCAGAGATTTTTGCCAGAAGTATGCTGAGAGGAAGTTGCCGAAGAAATATTTTTTCATATTTCGTTTTGAACCGTGACCTCACTTCTAATAAGCCAACATACTACATACTAGACTACGGCGAAAGTACCCTTCAAAAAATGTCTGCCCCCTCTTCAGCGGTATGAAATTCGCTCATTGTTGTGAATTCCCATATGGTTTGATACCCAGCAAAGATAAGCCTTGTTTTCTCTAAGTTTTGTATTCAGTTTCCTCCGACAATCCTATAATATTTTCGAGTTAATCTTATAAGAGCTGAGTGTGCGAATGGCGGCCTAATTATCAGATTATATAGATACTTATGTACCAATCTTTGCTACATTTTGTCTCTTGGTTCTGACCAGATGACATTTAAGAAGGAGTTGTCAGTCACAAAGTCCCTGATGGATCTCGCATTAGGCTTGTCTGCAGTATCCTAGATATAGTCTCAAAAATTTTGAACTTCACTACCATGTAGATATGGTAACGCGTTCGTGCTGATGAATAAATGCCAGATAAGTAACGAAACATTCTAATGAAACCTAGCCATTGACAAACTAGCTAAGGCAGGCAATAATTAACCGTCACGGAAATTTGTAATATATTGGTGTTCTTTTCTCCTTATTTAAAACTAAAATGCATTCTGCGC
This sequence comes from Sarcophaga caerulescens, assembly GCA_927399465.1. Classification (NCBI taxonomy): domain Eukaryota; kingdom Metazoa; phylum Arthropoda; class Insecta; order Diptera; family Sarcophagidae; genus Sarcophaga; species Sarcophaga caerulescens. The sequence continues at coordinate 47,934,862 of OV656872.1, read as the reverse complement.
CATGAAATAAGGAAAGGAATTAGGAATTAGAAAGAAAACCAGTCAAGGCTATAACCAGAAATTCCAGATGCAGCTAGCGCATGGTAGTTAGAGTGATTACAAGTCATCATCGGAACTCATGCGAGGAAACTAAGTCTTCCGTATTATAATTTTTGTAGCAGCTGCAATAATGTGGAGAGGAACGGTAGTTTAATTCACTTCCTCTGTCAATGTCCCTTATTTTTTCTATAAAAGTCCTTAAACAGCTATTGTTTGGATAGCTTAGTTGTTTTGACGCTTGTAAGAAGCTAAAAAAAAATTTAGCAGGACTAGTTTTTGTACCACAAGCTAACTCTTCTTTTCTTGAGATACTCTTGGAGATACAACATTACTGTGAAAAATTGCTTTTCTTACTATACAATATGGGTAACACAGAGTGAACATCTCCTTGGATTGTTTATATTGGAGATACCTGATATGGGACTTGAACTGCGGCATCATGTCTAATAAGCCAACACAATACCTTCTAGGCTACTACAAATCGTTTATATTGTAAATGATGTGAATTGTTAGACTATATTGAAGACTGCTGATTATGCCTTCCTTTGACATTAAAGTTTGAATAGGGTCAAGAATGTAGATAAAAAAAATTAAAAAATAATTCAATTTTAAAAATTATAAAATATACAAACTATTGCTCTTCTCTTCAAAAAATCAATTCCCATAAAAATATATTACGCTTGATTGAATTAATTCTTACCTTCTGTGACACCGGTTTTACCAACACACGTATCATGCACCGGCTTCAATTTTTGAAGAAAATCTGGCGGTGGATACTAAAAATAAATGAAGGAAAATACTTAATTTTTTTTATAGCATTTCTTAAAATGTGGTGGTTTCTTTAAATACGATATTAAATTTAATATTAACATTCCTGTGCAATATGCTGGAGATGAGAGTCAATGTATCATTTAGTTGCAGTTAAGTTGCCACAACATGAAGAATCTATAAACGACAGAGAATAAACTGCAAAATGAAATGAAAATTTATAATGGCAACGTGGTCGATATGAATATTGTCGTATCTCTTATGAAAATACATATTTTTGTGGTCAGATTCAGAATACATGTGAATGGTTTCACATTGGTTGTGTGGTAGTTTTATAAACGGATGAATGTATTGAAATAAATAAATTTCGTAAGTAAAGTATAAATTACAAGATTTTCAATATTTTCTCTTGAAATAGTACAGGGGGTGATGTAGTGTGAGACAAGAGGCTAGGTTAAGGTTATGTTAGCGGGTACCTCGCCGTTGCCCATATGGCTCTTTGTATTAACCTATGTAAGGTAAGACCCCTAGTCATTATCTGTTAGTGGTGTGTTTGCGTCACTTAGAGCTTCGGATGAAACCGACCTGTTGCCTTAGTGGCAGTTTCCCGTTGGAATTTTTGATTTGAAAAAGTATTATTCTAGACGCACATAGATCCCCTTTATCGTCTCTTCATCAGACATCCTCTATCCCTTTCGTGTCAGTTCGTCAGCCTTTTCGTTTCTTTCTATCCCACACTGCCATGAATCCCAATAGAGGCGGGTGTTGTGTCGACGTATACGTTGTAGAGAGTCTATGCAACTCCTGAGGCCTTTTGATTTGAAGATCTAAGATCCCAGCGCTATGATTGCTGCTTGGCTGTTCACACATATGATCAAATTCGTAGGATATAGGTTCCTGGTCTCTATCATACGTGCAACTTGTTCAATAGAAAAATTTCCGAGGCAAAAAATATCGTAAAATTTAAAATTTTCGTTTTCAGGAAAAAAATTCAAGACGAAATATCAACCCGAATGTAGTCGAATACCGTGTTTTTTAAACTTTTTGTTTTTAGGAGTTTGTGACTTAAACTAAAAAGTTCCTGTATTTACAAACGATGAACTATCTATTGCATCGTCTCGTATAGTATTGCCGTCGTTTATGTCCATTTTTTGGTGTTCTCTTTAAAAAAAATTAATTTTTTTCGTATTTCTTAGCCTTACTGTCCAGCAACGAGAGCTACGTTACTCTATATTGAAAATAACACATTCTCTTCACAGCCCCTTTGAATAGCACATTACTGGTATTTGTATATTCACTATAAAAAAAAACAAAAACAAAAAATTATAAGTACATACTTACAGTATCATCTCGACGTGGTTCAACTTTTTGACTCGTTGCTGTTTCAACCATAAAGATCGTAGCTGTAAGGACAATCCCATAAACCAGTGTTATTGCTCTCATTATATGTCCTCTATATACTGAACGAAAATGTTGAAAAAAAAGAAAGAAAAAAACATTTCTTATTTCGTTTATTGGCAAATGGTCACTGTCACTTACTTACAGCTATTGATAGCAACGTTGATTATGATTTGTACAGCGATATTGTTATTTTTATGGCTTTAATATGAAATGAAATGAAAAACTTTAAGAAAAACTGAAGACTGAAGAATGCAAGTCTAATTTTTTATCAAAAACATAAACTTATTTAGATATTACCAAGTACCTTGGAAAGCTTAGCTTTCACTTCTGAGGATAGTTAATTAAATATTTTTCATAAATATTCAATGAAATTATGAAGAAATTATGAAAGATCAACTCACAAGTAGCATGGATGTTGCTAAAGAAATTGGCAACTGTCACCAAATAATTATCAATTGTTTAGGCTCTATAGCTCACTAGATAGTGTATTAGCTTATTATGATTATGATTATGATTTGTACAGCGATATTGTTATTTTTATGGCTTTAAAATGAAATGAAAAACTTTAAGAAAAACTGAAGACTAAAGAATGAAAGTCTAATTTTTTTTATCAAAAACATAAACTTATTTTGATATTACCAAGTATCTTGGAAAGCTTAGCTTACACTTCTGAGGATAGTTAATTAAATATTTTTCATAAATATTCAATGAAATTATGAAGAAATTATGAAAGATCAACTCACAAGTAGCATGGATGTTGCTAAAGAAATTGGCAACTGTCACCAAATAATTATCAATTGTTTAGGCTCTATAGCTCACTAGATAGTGTATTAGCTTATTTGACCTGAGGCCACGGTTCAAAATCCCAGTTCAGACATCTCGAACAAAACGAAATATGAAAAAATATTTCTTCGTTGACTTCCTTGCAGCCGATTTCCTTCAAAATTTCTAAGAGTAAATAAAATTGCCGCGTAAGGGTTCTCAAAAATCTGTCGGTCGGTCGTTAATTTGTACGTCCTGCCAGTCATGTATAAAAATTATCACACACAACATAAGTGGTGTGAGAAGATAGGTCGTTATCTTGACTGAAGGGTAGTAATGACCAATTATGTTATGTTATGTTTAGATGCCAAATGACCAAAATCTTTTTATTTTTTAAGCGAGTGATCATGATCGACAGTAATATGTTAGAAAGATCTTCAGAAAATGAAATGTATTGAATGGAAAATGTTCAGCTTTTTTTTTACTAACTGGGCAAACGATTAATTGATTTTGATTTCTACTATAAACTATTAATGATATCAAAAGGAACCTGTTAAAAGTCAACAGAAAAGGTTTAATGTCTCATTATGACAGCGCCAGTTCATACACGTCTTTCATGACCAGTCAGAGACTGAAAGAATTCTACTAGGAAGATTTGGTGCATATATCATATGGCGTCGACCCTCTACCTTAAAATTATCATCAATTTTCGTCTCAACAAAATTCTATGCATTCCATTCATTGGAAAGCATTTTCTGTCACTCGATAATACCACAACTGTACTGCATTACCGAAAGCGCAATACCATAAAACGTTTTTATTTAGTTCTCATTGTTTCATTGTGTACGCTGCGCTATTGGCAGTTTCGGTGACAGGCCCGGTCTGCCCCAATAGCATTACTGCGGAAACTACCATGATGTGAAGGAAACAGAATCGGTGTAACATATTTTAAGCGACTGCCCTGTACTTCAGAACACTGGAGGAACTTCTCGTTTAATCCGGAGCTTGGGGTTGTTCACACCCACTACTAAAGGATTATGACAAGGCGGCTTACCTCACCCTGGGTAACACAATGGGCCATATGGGCCACTAATTGACCTTGCCTGTGAACGGCAAGCTACCGTTAACCTAACCTTCATTGTTTATTTCATCACAAGCAAGAATATTTTGTATTCAAGTTCTGTATTTAATTTACGTTTCCTGATAATTATGAAGGATAATAAGTTTTCATTCGCAACAGATGCTAGAATTCACGCACTAAATCTCTAATCATTGGCTTTGCTTTCTGCATTACTGTAAACCGGACACTAGTTTCGCTATAAAATTTTTTGTTTCCTTCCCTAGAAGCCTATTATAGGAATTAAAAAATTTCAAACATTTGACGGTAATGTGAAGACTGTTTTCCCCTTTGTCTAGCCTATTTGGTCTAGTGGCATCAGGCGATATTGCACTATAAAATAGTACGATGAATAATAAATCCGAATGTTGAACCTCTATCACAAGGAAGCCGATAAATAACGGAGTATAAAAATGGAAAACTAAATAATATTTTTCGAATATTAATCTTCAGGCCAGAATGTACACTCCTTCTGTTACCGAGAAGATAACAATCCAAAGTCATATTGTGAATGTCATTCACTTACTTGAGAAAAATAGTTTACGTTGAACTTTTGTATTATAACTCTATGTATTAGACTGTATGTAAGTCTGATAAGAATAAGAATTCACTTTGTTTTGAACAGTTCTTTCTCAACTAAATTACACTTCTAAAAAATATTTAATAAAACAGTTTTCATTTATATTGTGTATGAAAAATATTTGCTTTTAATTGTTACTTAATTACACATGCATTCATGAGTGACACCTCAATGTAAATTTGATAATTAGTTGTCATAATTAAAAAACAGGAATAATAATACCTTTTAAAATAAACTCATGTAATGATTGCAACATTTTTTTAATTGTAAATTATTAGCATGCTTTGCGATTGGAAGCTATAAAATGCAAATTGAAGGCGTTAGTTTTTAGGGAATTCTTTATATGCAGAGAAAAACCTTACTGTTTAATACAACCGTCAATGAGATGTATTAGCAAAATATTACTGTTTTTATTATTATTATCTTATTGTGCAATTTTTAATAAAATATTATACAATTTATTTTTATACACAGTGCTTGTACAGGTCAATAGGGTGTCTTTTAAGTGACTAAGGTTTAGGCATGAAGAACTCTGTAACTTGAGGAGTCTAGTTAAAATTTTTTAAAAAATTTCTCAAAATCTCCTTTAAACACATTTGCTAAATCTAGTTTAGCAAGGAGTAGTGTTCAAATGAATTTTTTGCAAAAAGGCATCGTGCAGTAAACTAATGTCCAAAACCAAAAATTGAACTATCGGTTACCTACTGCTGTGTATGCAATTTTGGACTTAAATGTCGACATTAGAAGTGTTCTTTCATCTTTCGTACTATGTTACTGAAAAGTATTATTTATATGCAGTGGACAGCAAAAGTCTTAGTACTCCAATATATTTTGACAATTTCATGAATTTTAACCAACAGTTTGTATAAAAAATTAAGGTTTTTATATTTATTTTTATTAATTTATTTCTGTTTTATTATAAAACAACAAATTTTTTAATGTTTTACATAAAAAGGAAAAGTTTCAGTTGACTCCATAGGTACCCCCAAGGAGAACCCTGAGTAAATTTAAAATTCAAAGGCTGAAATGATATGAAATATGTTATCCCTTCTATTTAATAGAATATCACTTAAGGTCAAGCACTCCATTTAACCCATTTGGAATTGAATGTACAAGTGTTGTTTAGTGTTTTCTGTTGGCACCATGAGCAAGTTTTTCGGTTGACTTTTGTTTGAGGTTTAGCGATTACGTAGCCTTTCATGCAAATGATCTCCTAAATACTCTCTTGAAGTCATATCGGGACTTTGTGCAAAAGTATTAAGCCTGTGGGGACTAGGTTTTCTTTATACTAAGACTTTTGCTGTCCACTGTACATGCATACATACATAAATGACCATTTAGTCAGGATTGCGATCTAGTTTCTCACAGCACTTATGTTGTTTCTGTTAATTTTATACAGTTTAAATCGGACTCCGAGTGAAAGTTTTTGCAAACTTTTCAGGGCAATTTTATTTATTCTTAGATTTTTGTTTTGCCAGAAATCTGCTGAGAGGAAGTCTCCGAAGAAATATTTTTCATATTTCATTTTGTTGGAGATGTCTGTCCTGGGGTTTCCTACTAGACTACGGCGACTTAATTATTTCCAAATATTAATTTTATTACTTTCAATTGTTTCCAATTGTTTTATTTATACTGCAAAATATATAAAAATCAGTTTAAACATATACAAGACCAATTGTTTCATGTGAGGTCTTAAGAGTTTAAGGGCCATTATCACAACTTGCCGTTAACTAAAGGGAGGATTTTAACGGGCAGATAAATTGTTTTTCATTGTTATAAGTAGAAGTGAGCGTTAAACTAAAGGGAGGTTCATCCTACCGGTAACTTTAAAAGTTAAGTTTATGTTTGAACTTTTAATATTATACATTATTTTCAATATGGCAACTTTAAATATAAATAAAGTGAGCATCAGAGATCAGCAACGAGTATTCAAAACGATGAGTAGATTCGAGTCATACTTATAATTTCAGATACTTATACGCATTCATACTTATTTTAATATCATACTCATACTACTCATATTCAAAGTTAGAAATACTCATCGTACTCATACTTAACAATACGCACGATGTTGTTGATTTCGACTCTCCATGATTCAACATATACACGAAGCTCAAAATAAGTATGATTCGAGTACGAACACCACAATACTCGCTAGAAGGTTGTGTGTGTGCTTTGCTTGCTGTCTTTGTCGTTTCTTTCTCTTCTTTTGTAAATGCAACAATAACTACTACTGTAAATTTTGATGAATGATTCGAGTGACTCGAATCATTCGTAAGTATTATAAGTATTTTTCTAAATTTATGAATCTGAATGAGTAGGCGTATGAATCAAACAATGAATTGAATGTTGTGAGTTTGATGTCAACGTTGTACTCATACTCATTGCAAACTATACTTATAAATCAATGTTGTAGAGAGTCCGAATGAATCAGAGTAGTTGAATTTTAATACTCTTGACTCACTCATACTCAAAATTTCATAAGTACCTATGAGTAGCGAAAATACGATTCATTGCTGATCTCTGATGAGCATATAAAAACAAAAAAAAGTAGCCCGCCGTTGCCACTGCATTTAAAAAAAAATTTTTTAATTGAGCAGTGTTATCGACATTGCTCCGGCACTGCCATATTTTTGGAAAAATTTAACTTAATTTTATCTGTATGTTGTAATAACGAAAATAAGTTAAAAGTAACTTAGCAGTTTCCTTTAGCTAAACCCAAGTTTAACGGCAAGTTGTAATACTGGCCGTAAGTGTTTAAGAATTACCGACAAACAGTGTCGCTATGTATTCATCGTTATTAGCTCGCTTACAATGAATCAGACACCAAACTTTTCGGTTTTCTAATTTTTAATTATAAAAGTGAAAAGGCTTCTAAAAGAACGGAGACTTACAGAATTTAATTGCACTCCAGTAGTACTACAAAAACTTTAAAAATAAGAAAACGAATTCTAAATGATTTGAATGAATTTATTTTATTTGAATAAACATCGTATACTTGCTTGCCACTATATTTAGCTTTGTTGTATATGTAAATATGTGTGTATATAATAAAAAATTTATATAATAAAAAAAGTATATAATTATATGGCATTTACAAAATTTAATTTTAGCAATGACTTGTATTGTACAACAAAACTCAGTAGTCGCCTTAACTTTACACCCACAAAAAAAGAAAAGAAAAAAAAAAAAAGAAATAAAAAACAAACAGAAAATATGATGTCAAAACATCTAATTACCTTCAAATTAATTTCATTTACAAGTGCCAAACTTATATATTTGCTCACAATATATCTAATTAACACCAGAAGTGTCAATTTGTCAATCTCAGACATTTTTGCATACCATTGAAATGTGAATATGAACGTTTACGCCTAAAGTACCTATAATTACACAGGGCAACAAGAAAAAAGAAAAAGAAAGACGGTCTTATATTTGTGTATGACTATCTGTAAAGGAGTCATAACTATGGATAAGTATTTATTATATTTACATATACTTGTTATACTAGGTATAATTATAATGAATTTCGATTTCATGTGCAATTGCATTATTGTCCAGTGTTGACAACAAATATGCTTGTCAGTAAATGTTTTTAAATCATATTAATCCAAAAAATTTAAATAAAATATACATTGAAATCATTGCCTAAATACTGAATTGAGAATTAAAATAATTTTAAATCTAATAAGAAAAAATTTTCATTCGGTTGGGGGTTGTTTGTAAGATACCCTATATGACTCTACATATATAAGTAATAATTAATTTGTTATTTGAAGCACATATTGTTTATCACAATTTTTCATAGTCGCTGTAGTTTAGTAGTCAATGTGTTGGCTTATTCGACGTGAGGCCACGGTTCAAACCCCAAGTCAGACATCTGGAGTGAAACGAAATTTGAAAAAATATTTCTTTGGCGACTTCCTCTCAGCAGATTTCAGGCAAAAACTGTGAAAGTAAATAAAATTACCATGACAAGTTTCTCAAAAATCATGCATAAAATTAACGGAACAACATAAATGGTGTAAGAAGCTAGGTCCTAATCCTGACTGACTTACGTAAGGACTAATTATGTTGTAAGTATGTTTGCTGTAAATAGTATAGTTTTTTCGAGTCAATGCACTAGCGGCATAATCAGTACCGATAAAAGTTTCTTTGTAGAAGTACTCTTTCTAATTTAGGCAACCTGACATCAGTTGACGCTAGTGTGTCTTTTTTAAGGCACGTGGACGAGATGAGCAATTAATGAAAGTTGATAGTATAGGGTAGATATTGTTTTAAGCGCTTCCTATCTTTAAATTTAAATGTAACGCAATGTGTGTTAGATATCATCGAATTTTGTTTTATTGATTTGTAAGACCTATTGATGTCATTATGTGTGGAATATAACATTGTTATAATGTGCCCCACGGCTTGTCTGGATGGAGCTCAGCCGAAACGTCTAATTTGGACAAATTCAGCATGTTTTATGGCATGATTTATGTTGGCTATTAAGACCGCTATGATTCGTGGCTTATTGTCATACATGCGACTTAAGAAAACCCCATTAGAAAAAAGTAACGGGGTCAAATTGCACGATCTCGGTGGATAGATCACATCACCTCCGGAATATCCATCAGCATTATAGCCGTCATGTTGCAATCACATGTCATTGTGTTTAGATTCACAATACAATTCAGCCCATAAGAAGTTAGTAATCATCGATCTATAGTATTCTTCATTGGTGCTAATGGCCTAGCCGCCATCGGTCTAAAGAAAATATTGACCGATGACGCCACCAAAAAGTGACTTTTTCGCGATACAACTGACTCTCTTGGATCTCATATTGGTATTGTCCCAAGATTAACAATTTTGTTTGCGGACGTGCTTACTCGGCCAAAAATGAGCGTCATCGCTGAAGATGATTTTTCAATGTAAATTAGAGTCAGTTGCCAACTGCTTCAGAGTCCCTTTAGCGAACACACGTCTTTGACTAAAGTCATCCATGGAGATATGGCAAAAAAAAAGACTGAATAAACTATAACTAATTTAACGGATGACCGTTATCAACTATCAAAGTTCGTAAGTCCTTGTTGAAAGACCCATATAAACGGTGCGTTATGTATAGGACTGTAAGTTTTCTTTATATTCGTTGGTTTGCTATTTCAATCGAAGTCTACCATATAATACTAAAATTATTCAAATTGGGATCGGGGCCATTGTTATACAATTTTTTCAATTTAAGACCTGAATCTTGGTTCATGTCAACGGACATTTCAATAGAATTTCGATGACATTCGGTATTATTTTTACGACTGATGTTGAAATAATAATAAATATATGTTACAAATACCATTGTAAATAAAATATAACTATATAATCTTCAAAAATTATTGTATGGGTTATAAAAATGTATAAAAAAATATTTAATATTTTACAAAAATTGTATTTACCCTTTGGGATATGTTGAGTATTAAAAGAATAGTAAATGAATTAAAATAATAAATATTCATTCATTTATTCGTTTATTTATTTATAATATTGCCACAAGATTTTTATAACAAATTAAGCTTATATGACCAGCAATAATTTTGTAATTGAGGTAACAACTGCCAGAAATATTGGTTTAACTGTATTTCATAGTTATTCTGTCTGTAATGTGATACTGTTGCTATAGTTACTATTTAATTGCTACGTCAACTTTGTATATATGACGTAAGTAGTAAATAAAATTAAATAAAATTCATTAGAAAAAAAATGGGACACAAAATATCTCTTTTGAAAATTCCTGCGGATTAAATGAATATTAACTTTCAGTATTTATTTAACAATATGTTGCAGTTTTACTGTTTTTGCTAATGTAGAAAGTGCTTTTTTGTCCTTTGCCATCATGAGAGTATCTTTAATATATTATGACCTTTACAAAATACTACTTATCTTTGTTTTTTTATGTTTCCTTATTACTTTCCTAGACTTGACATTTCAGATAAAAAGCGAGGCTTAGATTTAAAACAAATTCTTGTTGATTTATATTTTATTTCTTATTATGCCAACACATACATATAAATATAGAAGTTTGATCAGTTTATATTAGCCATTATAACACGTGACTTTGTGAAAATTCTGTAGCTTAACAGAGAGTACAACACTGCTCCTCTCAGTGTGTTTGACATTCCGACTGTCGTATTATTTCAGGAGAATTACTCGCTCTTTCACCATATTCTCTGCATTTAGCTCCAATTGGTTATTTCCTGTATTAAAAGCTGAAGTATAGGAAAGCTGGAAAGAGGTTTGACTCCAATAATGAAATCGTCTCAAAAAAGCTATAAAAATATTGAAGCCATCCCAACACCGCAACTCTTCTGTACTGATTACTTTAATATTCTTTACAGCGGAAAAATTTATAAAATGTTACGTAGTTTGACGCCATTGAGAAGGCAAATTATGTTTTTGCATTAAATCTTTGAAAATGTAGTCGTCGTGGTCTAGTAGGTAGTGTGTTGGCTTATTAGACTGAAGGCCCGACTTCGAATCCCAGGTCAGACATCAAAACGAAAATATTTCTTCGGCGACTTCTTCTCTGCAGATTTCTCGCAAAAACTCTGAGAGTAAATAAAATTGCCATGAAAAGTTTCTCAATAAAATTTGTCGTTCGGAGTCGAATTTAAACTGTAGGTCACGCCACTCATGTATAAAATTAACACACACAACATGAGTAGCAAGGACTGAAGGGTGCGGGCTTCTTGGGGACGATTGCTGTAGACTGTCTAATGGTGAAGGCATAGCACTGGCCATTTTATAGTCACCTAGCAGTAACCCGTTTCCTTGACGCTCGCATCTTGAGATGTCCACAAACACTACTCCCTCACTTCCACCTTCCTATAACCCATTTTCCTAAAAAGCCTGCACAATGCACTGCATGAGTAGAGGCCATCCCCTGAGTGCTGGTTTCACAAAAAAAAAAAAAAAAAATGAAAGAAAGCATATCGATGGCCAGTTAATAGTACTTAAATGTGAGATGATTACGTCCTAAAATCTCTCGTACAGGTTATCCAATGTCGCATGAGCTGTGCGCCAATGGTGTGCAGATAATCTAATTCAGGCCAAATGAGATTTATAATTGACATATAGAGCTCATTGTAGGCAGTAAAAAATATCAAGTAAAAAAAACCAAAATCCAAACCAAGCAGTGACTTTTTCTTTGCTCTTAGGTATGTTTATAACATCCTAAATTTTGTTTGTTCACACATACATACGAGTACATGAATAATTACAACCTTCCACAACGACCTACAGTTTAACAATAGATCTTTTGAGAAACATTTCATAGAAATTTTATTTACTCCCACAGAGTTTTATGTTTGAAATCTGCTGAAAGGAAGTCATCGAACAATTACTATTTCATATTTCGTTTTGTTGGCTATGTCTGACCTGGGATTTTAACTGTGACCTCACGTCTAGTAACCGACTCACTACCTACTAGTCTAAGGTGACTTCACACATTTATCGAAAAATATGCCTTATCGCTGAAGATGGTCTTTCGATGAAAATGAAGCCTACTTGGTTAAACAATTTTATTATTCACACGTGTTTTTGAATACTATACCCGTCCATTGTGGTTTTGCAAAACAGACTGAATAATTGGCAAATAATTTGACAGATGTAGCTTCTTTAAGATGGTCGTTATCAGCTTTTAAAGTTCAGAAGTCCCTGTTGGAAAACCCTTTATATGTGTGATTTGACAAATTTCAGTGGAAATGCTTTAATATTTTCACTCTTATTAACTTAGATTTGTATGTACTGCCGCATTGAAGCAGTTGATTAAAACCTGACAGAGTTATTTTCAAACTCATGCTGTTCTTTACATTAATTATTCGTTTGTAAGTTGTAAAGGAGTATCACCCCATATTCAGCTTAATAATACCGAAATTAATTTCTTTTATTACTGCATTTATTATAATCACCTGGATTTGTGATTTAAAGAAAAAAAAATGTATTTATTTACATATTAATAAGGATAAATAGAATAAAAATATTAAGTAACCATACCACCTTTACTCCCCATCGCAAAATTATGCGTTTCTTATCACAAATATTTTTCCATTTTTATTATTGTGATTTTATCATCAAGGCTTTATAATTGACGGTTAAATGAAACATGCCTTATTAATATTTCATTATTAAGGTGGCACAGATTGACGTTTATGACAACAAGGTTAATGTTGCAAAATAATAGAATTAAATGAGTACCTAAAGGGGCGAAAATCTATAATTAAAGAAGTGTTTATAACAGGGGATACATGTAATTTACATCACGTTACCTCACATGCAGGTTCAAAGGCTAAACCTCTTGTGTGGTATATGTATAAGTGTAGACACAAATGTAGAGTGGGTATAATACGTATGTATATAGTTGCAATTTAGTATACATATATGTACATACAACAATAACATACTCTAATAACGGCTGTCTACTGCCATTCGATTGTATGACAAACTGTTTTCATTTACCGTATACTAGAATTTATATACGAGCACATTGTACACTTTGTTAATTAGAAAATATTTACAAAATTATTTACATACGCATTACTGTGAGTACGTTATATACAATACATAAATAGAAATTATATGCACATATAATATTATTAGGTGTAGTACAATAACTCTATTATTATTTCAATAAATGAATTTAGTAAGCTCTAGCTCGCTTAATATGAGTGTTATTAGATCCAGATTGGCGGTGCGAGCAGAAGAACATGTAATAAGAAATAAGTGCGCTAAATTCTCTTGTTACCCGATGGATAGGTTCTCAAAAAATTCATGTAAAAAATTTCATGTACAAAGGCAACCAGGAACGATATATTCCACTGAGATTCGATGCAATGAATAAAAAAAAAACTGACGCAGCGAGGAGATTTTTCCATATTTCCTTTGAAGTTATAATCTTTCATGCATGGGCTTTCCTAATATTAATAATTTGAAAAAATAATCTTGTTGTCTAGTATTTTATGTAAAATAAAATGCAACCTAAATCTAGTGAGATTTTCAAAGCGCATTCGGTTAGTTCGATATGAAATCTGGGAAATTGATTCACGTTCTTCTATGTCAGAGATATATCTGGATATAGTTTTGTGAGCAAACCTAAGTCTTTTAAAATCACTGTCAGAGTAGTTCGAAAATATTTCGCGACCATACAAAAGACGTTTAAATCACTGACGTACAGAAAAAAAAATAGTAAACGCCTGAGAATCGACACCTGCGGCAGACACCATTTCACACATCGGGTTGCTAAGTAGATGCCATTTAATACATAAAGTGGCTCACAGCTTATTTCAACCAACACCTTTAAAAAAAATTAAGCTCGTATAATTTCGAAACGAAACAATATATTAAAAAAATTTGAATAAAAGTTTAAAGAAATCAACAATTTGTAAATCACACGGACTTCAGGAAGCTTTAAACCTGTTACTTACAACTTGAGTGAGATGATATAATTGTTAACCGAATTTTTCTTACTTATTTTTTATCACATAACAAAATTGGTCCTTACAACTCTTCAGTCAGGATTACGATCTAGCTTCTCAAACAACTTTAAAATCGACTCCGTACGACTGATTTTATTGAAAAACTTTTCATGATAATTTCATTTACTCTCAGAGTTATTGCTAGAAATCTACTAAGAAGATTCGTTGTAGAAATATTTTTTCATAATATTTAAGACAGTTTTATGGAGAAATTTTGGGAAAATTTTTTACTTTTCGCCATAGGCCGCCATACTTTATGATAACTATCTGATTGGATGACATCAGGCTATATACAGTGGCTCACAGCCATATTTCAACCAGCACCCTTAAAAAAAATTAAGCTCGTATAATTTCGAAACGAAACAAGATATTAAAAAAATTTGAATAAGAGTTTATAGAATATGTATAAAAATTTAAAACAAAAGTTTTATTCAGTTTCAAATATACACTCTAAAAAACTTACAAACTAAAAACCAAAAATATAGGAACAGAATCAGTCACAGCTTATTTCAACCGCTTACTATAAACAAACAATTAAATGATTAATTAAACAATAGTTTTAATTTCAAAATTTAGTATGACCTCCTGTTTGTTCAATTACAGCTTTCAGCCTTTTTTGCATCGATTCCACTAAATTTCTAGTGGTTTTGGGGGTTATTTTTGCCCATTCCTCTTTCAAAGCTTCTTTGAGGTCATTCTTGTTCGAGATCTGGTGTTGGCGGACGTTTTGATCTAAAATCGCCCATAAATTTTCAATTACATTTAGATCAGGTGATTGTGCTGGCGGTTGTATCAAGTGGGGACAGTTCCGAATAAGCCATGCCTGAACGATACCTGCTTTATGTTTCGGGTCGTTATCCTGGTAGAACCAAAACTGATCACTTATACCCAGATTTTCCGCACTTTGCAGTAAATTGGCTTTTAGAATGTCGAGGTACATATCTTTGTTCATTGTACTCTCAATAAACTGCAAGTTTCCTACCCCACTTGATGACATACAAGCCCAGACCATGACACTGCCACCACCGTGTTTGACTGTCGGTTTAAGATTTTGATTTTGCTGTTCTGTATTGGGCTTACGCCAGACGTAAGTTTGACCATCCGAAACAAAGATATTAAATTTGGACTCATCCGCAAAAATAACTGATTCCCAAATGATTAGATTTGTTGCTGCAATAAAATTACGTCCAAAATGGTAATTTCAGTAATAAACACTTTTAATAATTTTTTTTTTTACAACACCTTGCATAAAAGATAGACAGTGTGTGCGCGTATGTAGATTCAATAGAAAATGTTTTCTTAAATGATTTCATACCATGTCTCAAAAGACTGCTTTTCATATCAGTTTTTGGTAAAGTAAACAAACGAATGTGTACAAACTCACATTTATAATTGTACATACTAATCATAAATATCCTCCATACAGACGATACTCCTACTATTCTTCATATTTCATATGGTACATTCCATTTTAAATGAAGTTTAAAAAATTTTGACCAAAATTGTTAACGGAATTTTGATCTTATTCGGTCTTATTTTAACTTACAGTTATGTGATAAATATTAAGGACACTAATGTGACAGTTGTAGATTTGAGGAAAAAATAAATAAAACGAGACAATTTGTTGAAAAGTTAGCTTACGCGAAGCTTTGTAATACTATTCGGTGGATTATCTTAATCGCTACTGGAGTGAACATCTCAATTAGTCGATCTTATAATGTTTATCTAGGTAGCGCGCAATACTCAGCCCCCAATTATAAGATACTTGCTGTAAACGAAGAAACAAATTACACTAGTTTTAATACTGTTAAGAAACAGTTACATACATACATATATACATAATTGGCCACTACAACCCTTCAGTCCGGATTACGGCCTAGCTTCTCACACCACTCATGTTGTGTGCGTTGATTTTATACGTGAGTGGCGTACCTACAGTTTAACATCGACTCCGAACGACAGATTTTTGAGAAACTTTTTCATAGCGGGTTCATTTACTCACAGAGTTTTTGCCAGAAATGTGCTGGGAGGAAATCGTCGAAGAAATATTCTTTTTCATATTTGGTTTTGATGTCTGACGTGGGATACAAACCCGGCCTTTACGTCTAATTAGCCAACACACTACCTATTAGACTACGGCGACTTCATAAGAAACAGTTATTCTAGATAAATAGGCCTAAATTATCATGTGCCTAAATGGCAGAGTGTAGACAAAAGTTTTTTCATTTTTTTATTTTTTTCTCTGGCTTAGAATTTGAATTATTTGAGTTTGTAGCAAAGCCCTTTAATACCTACACTATGAAACCTTGCCTTTAAAAAACGATTAGTTCTTGAATCGTTTGAGTAGTAAAAATTAGAAAAAAAACACAGAAAACCGCAAGAAATATTTATTTGGGACGCTAACTAAAGACTTGCCATTTACTTTTAAAGTTTATTTCACGTAAATATTGCACATGTCAAAGTTTACCAGTATTTTAGCTGTTTATATTGCAATTGTTATCTTGTCTTCCGCGGCTGCAGTATTAGCTGTCCCGGCTCTCTGCATGAGAGACTTCATAGATTTCCACAGAAATTTGTCCAGAGGGTGGACTGCACCAATTAGCAATTACTAACTACACTTGCCACTCAACAATTCGATAGTAGCGGGGGTCGTGTGACATGCGTCAGCATCTCACAATAGCCTGATCCATTGGCTGTAACGTTGAGATTTTCATTGTGCTGGAAGAACTGCAGTCCAAGCAACATAAAACAGAGCTTCTTATAAGGCTATAGATACTTAGAACCAAATTCGCAGACGATTATTTTAAGATAGAAAAGCATTTCCAACATTTGCTTGTTATTTTGATATGAGCATTTTTGATATGAGCATGGGCTTACTGGCAATGTCACATATCATGAATCATTTTTTGTACTTAAGAAATGACATCAATTAAACCAAAGAGTTAAAACAATAATCACGCATTATTTAAAATAAAAAACCATACATAGTTAGTTAGAAAGATTTGGTATAATTTTGTAATTGTTTGGCTCATCTTATAAAACGTTAAAAAATATCTTTATTAGCTCAGGAGTAGATTTCTTTGTTAAATGACTCATACATTAGAAAATGAGGGAGGTATTCCTACCTTAAAATTTAAAACAAGTGCGATGAGATTAAATTTTAATTGTTGTTATAATCGGTAAGGAAAATAAAAGAAAATATAGGGTGAAAAGGGCGGAAAGTATTACAACTTATATAGGTAAGAGTATTGTGCCGTTGCAGTACTAGTACGCTCATATTAAAATCATTTTAATCCTGTCACAATGTTATTGCTGTTAGTGCATGTATCAAATTCAAGAGATTTACAAGTAACAATTTGAACTGCTTATAAGATTATGACACCAAAATTTTGTTCATAGTTTTGATTATTTAGTAAACGACTTATAAATATACGGGATGTGTCATTGGGTCATGTGTGTAGAACTGTTGTGCTCATTGTAATGTTTTCACTATTTTTCTGTTTCTGCTTTATATTAAATCCTCCAAGTCACCCAAGTTATCAGTTAGTAAAATCGATATATGGCTGTACAAGAAAATGAAATTCTACAAGCTGACATCAAAATTATACCTGTGGCCTCACAACATATTATTATGCGAGGAAATTTCGCCATTCATTTTGATTTTCTTCTAGCAATGTTAAGTTTTTGCAGAAAATACAAGATACTAACAGTGAAAACTTTACAGCAACGTAGAGAATAAACGAAATTAACAGGCAGTTTTCCACTGAAGATTACATACATACATATAATGGATCATTACAATCCTTCAGGCACTTTACTTCTGTGGTGTGTATTAATTTTTATAAATGCGTGCCGGGCCCTAGAATTTAAAGTCGACTTTTAACGACTCTCGATGTTTTGTTTGATATATCTGATCTGGGATTTGAACTATGTTTACTAAGCCAACATAGTACCTATTAGACTACGGCGACATAAATTGGGGAAATCGTCTTTGCATTATAGTAGAACAATCAGTCTATTGATCATCGGTTACAGAAAGCTTTCGATAATGTCAGAAAGAAAATGGTACACCAGAAATGTTTGACAATGCAATTGAATGTAATCGTAGCAGTCAAGCAGTTCATACCACATAAACTAATTATCATCAAGCTGTGCATGATATTTCTGTCTAAAAAGGAGAGTAACTACCTGGAGACTTTTACGCCCACTTGAAGTCTTAAATTATAGGGTTAGTATTTGTATACTTTCGCACAAGTTGTCTCAGTTGCAAACAGGATTAGAAGAATCAGACAGAATGATTTCTGGATGATCTCAGAACGATTTCTGGCAAAAACTCCGATAGTATATAAGTTTGCCACAAAAAGTTTCTCAAAAATTTGTCGACTTTAAACTGTAGGCCTAGTCATTGAAATTTAAAATTAAAACAAACAACATTTGTAGTGGGAGAAGCTAATTTGTGATGCAGTCTAAAGGGTTGTAATCACTAATTTATTAAGTAAGTAATCCTCAAAAGATAATCGGCAGACTTTCTGTTTTTTCTTTTTAAATTTTTAAAACTTCAATGAGTCAAAAATTCAAATGTCCAAACATAAAAATTGTATTTACATTGACATTGTGTACATGTATGTATGTTTGTATATTAAATAAGGACTCAACAAATTTTAATTGTACCAAGTAATTTTTCTTTACCTTTCATTGTTCTTGAAGTTGAGTCATTTTATGTTACGAAATGGAATTTCTGTAATCGACAGATTTTAGCACATTCAGTTTTTCATTCATTAATAGAAATGTGTAATTAAATTATACTTCTTGCAATAGAATACCTATGTGTGTATGTATGTACACCTGTACTTCGGTTTACGCGGAACTCGGATTACGCGGTTTCGAATTTACGCGGTTTTTAAAATGAAAAAAAACTGAAACTAATTCAACCATTGCACAATCTAATGAGATGACTTTATCCAGTGATGAATCGGAAATCATAGAAATTCGTAAAAAAAGATTTATTGTTGAAAATGATAGCGATTAAGTTAGCTTAAAAATTTTATGTTTTGTGTAATGAGGTACATAGTACATGTACATATCGTTGGTATAATTCGCAAAGACGCTAAGTCCACTTTTTTCCAAAATTGAGATTTTAATGCAAAACGATAACATTATACATAATACATATTTTACAACAACAAAACATGTCATTATATAGTTTAAAGTTGTTGTAATTTTGTGGTTTGCAAAAACGCTAAGTCCAAAAAACTACGAAAAATATTAATATTGTTACGAAAATGGAAATGGTGTTGTTAAAATAATAAGCAAAAGCTCCAAAAACAACACAATGGAGTTGATCACGCATAAAAACAAAAGCTCCAAAAACAAAACAATGCAGTTGTTCACGTGATCAACGAATGAGTAAGCATATAGCAACAAAAACAACAGGGCTTGTTTACAAAATCGATGAATAAACAAATATAGCAACAACGACTGCGTATAAAAGAAATATAGCAGAAACACAAAGAAACAAAACAACAACAACTCTGCCTGGACGAAAGTAAATAAGATACACGAACAACAAAAATGGAATCAAGTTGTTTACATTTTTGGATTGTTCCCGAAGGTCGTCATCATCCTTCAAGGGCATTCATCACACTGTTGATCGAGTGATATAAAAGGCAAGATAAAGCGAGCAACGATGATTCAGTTAGAATTCAGTCAGTCGTGTATGAAGACACGTTATTCTCGGAGTACGAGTTAAGTTAGTCGTGTGACGACGTCGCGTTGAATTGAGTAAGAAATTCAACCAGTGGTGTGAAGATACGAGATCGAGTAATAATCCAGTCAGACTTGTGTGCAGACAAGTTGCGTGAAGAAAACAGTTGTTAGTGTGGTGCTTACAAAAAAGGTTGTGAGCAAAGAGGAATAACTAACAAGTGTTGTTGTTGCTTATAAAAAAAAGGTTATAAGCAGAGAAATATCACGAACAAGCACATATTGTGGAGGTTATCATTGTATGCGTAGAATAAGTTCGAACAGTGGCACGAAACTTGTGCAGAAAATAAAGAATTAATTAAAAAATAAACACAGATTTATTTTTATTTTATTTGCAATCTACGAGCTCATATTTTTAACGTTTTTAAAAGGTAAAAAACGTAACAATTGGCGTCAGAAGTGGGATTGCAAAATTTAAAAATAAAAATAAATCAAGATGAAACTCGCCGAGTTAAGTGTGGAGCGGCTCAAACAAGAATTGGCTAAATTAGCGCTACCAACAGCGGGCACGAAGAATGAACTCCAAAGGCGGTTAAGGGAAGAGCTGCTGCATAAGGGCATTGATGTAGACACTTACGACTTCGAAGACGAAGAGGAACGTGAGTTACAGGCTCCTGCAACCCCCAGCGGTCTTGACATGAGTTCGGTGCTAGCCGCACTAATGGAACAAATGCAAGTAATGTGGGAAGAGAACAAAAAGCAATTTGCTGATTTAATAGAAGCTACCAGAGCCGAAAACCAGAAAATACAGGAAGAGAATCGAAAACTATTTGCTGATTTTCAAGAAGCTTCCAGAGCCGAAAATCAGAAAATACTGGAAGAGTCTCTGTTAAAAATTGAAGACAAACTAGATGCGTATGATGAGACGCTAGATGAAATAATTGAGTCATTCGGCGGGAGAGTTACAAGTGTCGCCGAAGAGATGTCAAGTTTAGAAGAGGCCGTTGACACGGAAGTGAGTAACTTGGAAAAGTCGGTGGAGGGTAAACTCGTCATGATGGAAGAGAAGAGCCAGCGACCGGAAGTAGTACAAGCCGAATCAGAAGGTACCGGCAGGATAAAAGCACCTTGCTTTGATGGTAGCTCACCCCTATCCGTATTTAAAGTCCAATTCGAGACGGAAGCAAACAGAAACGGATGGGACGATGAGGAGAGGGCATTGGAACTGGTTTTGGCGTTGAAAGGTGCCGCCGCTGAGACTCTAGTAAACATGCCAGCCAGCCGCAGAAACAACTATAGTGATTTAATGGTGGCGTTACAGCGTGAATTTGGCGACGAGCACGAAAGAGAACTGTACCCTATGGAGTTGGGGTGCCGTGCGCAAAAGGGTAATGAGTCTCTGCAAGCCCTTGTAGTGGAGGACGACAGATTAGTGCAGCCCATATGCATGGGAGAAAACCGTCCACTCGTAGACAATTGTGAGACCGAGGCGTGTGTAAATGGTATACGCGCCGATGATGTCGGATCGGCGGTGTGGACTGCACTAGGGACAGTCCTCGAAGAGACAGTGACCATTGTACTAGCCCAGGAGACCGCTTGCATGATTTCTACAGCACAAGCGAGAAAAGTGCGAGGAGTGGAAATCGCGGAGGAAAAAGGACGCCTTTTGCATAAATTTAAAAAGTTGTTAAGGCAAGTTGTGGCAGAAGCCGGACGAAAGGTCAAGATGAGGCTCCTCAACTGTGGAAAGAGCGGTCACGTCCCGAAGAAACTGGAACGCGCCACGAGGAAGGTCAAGATCCGACTCACCATCAAATGGGCGGGAGACCAGCCATCATCATCTACAGAGGGGCAAGTGCTGGTTTCCTAAAAGCGAGATCCCCACAATGCCCAGTAAAGCTAAGTCGAGGTCAGCTGCACAATATAAGTCGAGCGCACTTTTGGAGCGAATAACAACAGTCGGTCCTTTGTATTGCCAGAAACCGATATGTTCTCGTCAAGACGGATTACTTAGGCTAACGGCCGGAAGTGTATGCCATACCCAATCAAGAGGCGAACACAGTAGAAAAGGTTTTTTGTGAGCCACTGGGAATGCTGCTACTAGGTGCCAATAGAGCTACACTCCGTGGCAGAAGTTCGAGCCAGCCGTATTCAAAGGAATGTGTGAGGTGTATGGAATGGTAGAACAATTTGGTCGAAGCCTGAAGGAATACTTGAGAAACGTAGTGAGCGAGCAGCAAAAGGATTGCGAGGTATCTACTGGCGTATCCATCTGCGATGCATGGTCCCACAGCTAGATCAACCGCCAAGGTTATTTACGGGAAAGGAGATAATGAGCCTATTCGGGACGAACAGGCTTAAGTGGGCGGCAGTGTTACGAAAATGGAAATGGTGTTGTTAAAATAATAAGCAAAAGCTCCAAAAACAACACAATGGAGTTGATCACGCATAAAAACAAAAGCTCCAAAAACAAAACAATGCAGTTTTTCACGTGATCAACGAATGAGTAAGCATATAGCAACAAAAACAACAGGGCTTGTTTACAAAATCGATGAATAAACAAATATAGCAACAACGACTGCGTATAAAAGAAATATAGCAGAAAGACAAAGAAACAAAACAACAACAACTCTGCCTGGACGAAAGTAAATAAGATACACGAACAACAAAAATGGAATCAAGTTGTTTACATTTTTGGATTGTTCCCGAAGGTCGTCATCATCCTTCAAGGGCATTCATCACACTGTTGATCGAGTGATATAAAAGGCAAGATAAAGCGAGCAACGATGATTCAGTTAGAATTCAGTCAGTCGTGTATGAAGACACGTTATTCTCGGAGTACGAGTTAAGTTAGTCGTGTGACGACGTCGCGTTGAATTGAGTAAGAAATTCAACCAGTGGTGTGAAGATACGAGATCGAGTAATAATCCAGTCAGACTTGTGTGCAGACAAGTTGCGTGAAGAAAACAGTTGTTAGTGTGGTGCTTACAAAAAAGGTTGTGAGCAAAGAGGAATAACTAACAAGTGTTGTTGTTGCTTATAAAAAAAAGGTTATAAGCAGAGAAATATCACGAACAAGCACATATTGTGGAGGTTATCATTGTATGCGTAGAATAAGTTCTAACAGTGGCACGAAACTTGTGCAGAAAATAAAGAATTAATTAAAAAATAAACACAGATTTATTCTTATTTTATTTGCAATCTACGAGCTCATATTTTTAACGTTTTTAAAAGGTAAAAACGTAACAATATTAATATTATTAATTAACTAGCTGACCCGACAGACGTTGTCCTGTCCAAATTAGAAAAATTGTTTGTGTTCGATTTGTGAATTTGTGAGAAGCTGTTTGAATTGTGTAAAAATAGTGAAAAAGAGAAAAACCACGTACTTTTAAATGATAATTTTTATTTATGTAGGTTTGAGGTGTGTTTAAATTACATTTGATTTGAAAATATGTACAATATGGTGTTATATTTACATTTTGATATATGTATGATATTGATATACAATTGACCATGCGAGAAGCATGGATTTTCAAGGTTAATGCCGCAAACACGCAATGACTGCCCTTGAGATTTATTATTTGTCATAGCGAATGCAAGTCGTACTGGAAACTGCAATCGTTTAAAATCGAATGGCATTTCGGTCAGAGCCATTGGGATCCATGGTATCAAAACGTCTTCTCCTTTGTACTTTCCTTTAAGTATTGTTGTTTCGATGACGTTATTCATCAGGTTTTTTACCGCAAGTCGGGTGCCATTACAAAGACGTGGTTGGTTTATGTTTCGTAACATTATGATTACCGATCCTACTTTCAGTTGGAGATTGTGAGGCGGTAATCCGGGTAATTCCAGCGAGTTTAAAAACTCGGTTGGATGGTTGACAACATCATTCTGGGAAGTAACGGAATCCACCGATTTGTACGTCATCAATTCGACAGCAATTTCACTTTGAATCTTAAAATTCAATTCGTCGACATCAATGTTTTTCGCAGCCAATATAGCACGTTCGCTCAACCAATCATGATTTTTGTAATTTTGTGCAATGTTTGGAAATACCTTTCGGATTAGTTCGGATTTTGATTCGGTGAACTGACAGAAACCGGGGGGAAATTGAATGCAACCGGTCGAAATGTCATGTATTGTATGATAATATATGAACACTTTTTACTTCCGTTGGCTATTCTAACGGATTTTTTAACGGATTTTATCTATATGTACATAAAATTACCCGACGATTTAATATAAGTGGGCGAATAAGTGGGAGTATCAGTGGGCGTGGAAAATTTTTCTTTCTGTAAGTAACTTTTGTAAACTATTGAGAACATTTAAAAAAAAAAATAAGAAAAATCCGTCCAAACGTTCCAAGATTTTAGATAAATCGAAAAAAAGTGGGCGCAAAAATGGGCGTGGTCAATTATTCTTTCAGTAAAACTTTAAATTTGATTACTACGACCATTTAAATAAAAGATTAGCCATATCGGTGCAGCCGTTTTCCGATTTTAGATAAATCGAAAAAAGTGGGCGTAAAAGTGGGCGTGGTAAATTTTTCTTTCAGTAAAAACTTAAATTAGATTACTACGACCATTTAAATAAAAGATTAGCCATATCGGTGCAGCCGTTTTCCGATTTTAGATAAATCGAAAAAAGTGGGCGTGGTCAATTTTTCTTTCCGTAAAAACCTAAGTTGGACTATGACGAACATTTCAGTAAAAAAATTGTCAAAATCGGTCTAGCCGTTCTCAACTGATGCAATTACCAACGAACGACAATTGATTTTTATTTATATAGATAGATTAATAATAATAATAATAATTAACATTATTAGTTATTAATATTATTATTATTTTGTAAAAATAATTGCGTTTTTGCGAACGAAAAAATAATTGCGAAATTTTAAAAACTGAAAAAGCTACAATGTTTTTTGTGTCTCCTGTAAAATTTGAAAAAAGGGACTTAACACATTTGCGAATGAGACTAACGATATGTGTATTTTTCAATGGAATAAATGTTTATGTTTTTTTTACTTAAATCATACTTTAATAAATTATTAACAGTATAAAACTATATATATTTTTTTTCAATGAAAAAGCTTTTTTACAGTAGGTATTCGCTTTACGAGGTTTTTTCCATACAAAAATGTAAATTTCGATTTACGCGAATTTGCCAGGAACGTATCTACCGCGTAAATCGAGGTACAGGTGTATATAATTATTTACATTATCTTACCTGTTTAGATATTATACATGCATGTATTGTATGTGAAAATGTAAATAGTTAGTGCCATCTACAGGCATTAACAACTGGGCATTAGTCGAACAATAATGAAAGACAATTTGACAGGTTTTGTACGAGTAGAACAGTTTTGTATAATATAATTTTGACAGATTGGGGAATTTTAACAGGTATTTTGATTAAGTTAAGAAGGTATCAATACATGTCTTAAACATAATAACACATAAACGTGTTCACATAAATACAATATAAATTTTGATTCTCTCGTTAATTGAAGTGAATCAATTTCCTTGAATTTAATACAAACAATTGCGACAGTTTCCTTAATTTTCTTTCTTAAATTCAAACAAATTGTTGATGCATGTATTTGTTTTGTGTGATTAAATAGAATACGATTTTTGTAATTGAAATTATGGAATAATATAAATGTTCTTTATTATTTTTATTCTGCCCTTCAGGCTAATCGTTAGGATTCGAACATTAGTCAGCAATAGTGGCGGCGCGTCTGACATTGACATTTTTCCGAAATATTGAGAACTAGAACAGACGGTCATGTACAAAAATTTACCGTATTTTTTACGATAATGCACTCACGAACGTAAGTTTTGTAGTTAAGTTCTAGATAAGTATTCAGGTAGGAGAGCAATCGGTGTGACCTCTAACACAACTTCGATATTTATATTTATACCAATGAATCTGACACAAATATGGTTTTCTCTGTAAATCAACCTACAACATTTCCTCTAAAATTATCTCTCGTTGGTGAAGAAACTCCAAACACTTTATGTCTGTTGTCCAGTAAGATCCTTTTTTTTTTTTTTTGGTGAAACCAGCACTCAGGGGATGGCCCCTACTCATGCAGTGCATTGTGCAGTTTTTTTTTTAAGGAGAATGGGTTATAGGAAGGTGGAAGAGAGGGAGTAGTGTTTGTGGACATCTCAAGATGCGAACGGCAAGGAAACGAGTTGCTGCAGTAAGATCCTTGTTTGAATTCCAGGACATTCTAACTTCTGTGAGAATAAATGAATGTATTCTCAGGGGATTTGCATGACATGGTTTACAGAAGATCCACTTTTTGGGCATCATTATTTCGAAAAGGAAATTTCTACTCCTGTAGTCTCTCAAGACAGACATGACCCGTCTAGGTTACTGACTAGTTTAACTGGACATTGTCAATTTGTCTTTTCTACGTTCAAAGAAATTCATCATAATATCACTGTTGCAACTATACAGACGCGTAAGAGGACGAGACTGTTGAGAGTTCTTTTTGCAGTTGTTTAGGAGTAGACAGTTGAGTGATCTTTTTGTAGTAGCTTAGATTGACCTGCTGGTTTATGTATGAAATTGCAAAGATATCGTGTATCGATCTGTATAGCATTCTCAGACACTTCAATCTGAAGAAATTAATGTAAAGGACACGCAATGACATAGTTGTGGTATTTATTAAAGCGATGTTTCCTGAGCTGCTCTTTCTACGGATATACGTGTCGCAATTAAGCAAGTGATTAATCTACTGAACCAGAATATTAGCTGACGGGATACCATCTCTTCTTGCATGGAAAGAACGATCGTAGTGAAAATATGTTATGGGTTGTATTAGTTATTAACGACATCCTCTCGCTGTTGCAAGGGAACTTCCTCGATTATATATCTTTTAAAGCTTCCAATTTAAAAATTTCAAAAACCATAATTGATATTTTCAAGTTTTCTCATGACTGCGATCCAGAATTACTTTGCCATATGCCTATACAATGCCATCTTAATCTACCAAATATTTGAGAATGACGTTAAAGTTTTATACCCAGTATTTTCGTTTGTGCGCCTATATGAAGTAGCCGTAGTCTAGTAGGTAGTGTGTTGGCTTATTAGATATGAAACCACGGTTCAAATCCTAGGTCAGACATTTCCATCAAACCGAAATATAAAAAAATTTTCTTCAGCAGCGTCCTCTCAACAGATTTCTATCAAAATCTCTGAGGGTAAATAAAAAATTGCCCTCAAAAGTTTCTCAAAAAAAAAAAATTTGTCGTTTGGAGTTGAATTTAAAATGTAGTGCCCGCCACTCGTGTATAAAATTAACGCTCTTAACATAAGTGGGATGAGAAGCTAGGTCGTAGTCCTGATTGAAGGATTGTAATGACCAATTATGTATGTATGCATGTATATGACTGTATACGACACCCTTGAATTCATTATAAAATGCTCAAAGCCGCAATGACTCATTGCATGCCAATATCAATTTCCTCAAGAAAAATTATATTACAAAAGTGTGTTCAAATATTCTGATTTTCAACTGCATTTCTAAAAGCAAAAACATTCCAATGTCTTTACTAGGCTATTTATTTCCTTTATTTATGGAAAGGGTCTTCATTCTGCCGGCTTTGCCGGGTTGTTCTACTATAAAAATAGCGCAGTTTCTCTTACCATCAAGTGGTGGTGGTAATATTGGGCGTATTTGCCATAAACGCCAATCCCTTAAAGTTGATTAAAGTTGATGCCAAATAATTTGCTTCAAAGTTTTTGAAAGCTGTACGCATTCTAGCATTAGATGCGTGATAACAACGGCCGAAACTGTTGTATTTAAAATTTTTCATAAAGTACTCTTCACAGGCCTAGTAATTCACTAGAGGATATAAAATAATTTTAGTAAATTTTTCACTTGAAACCTGCTAAAGAAAAAAATTTTATCACATATAAATCTGTTTTGAAAAACGAATTTTAAACTTGAAATTCTCTGTATAGACATAAATTTTGTTTTTAGCACAATACAAATGTACAATTTTGTATTCATAAATATTTAAATCTCATAAAGAAATGGGAAAATTTTTACATTTACAAACTCATACATATTTTCGTATTTTTCTACATAAATTTCCAACAGATATGCACATATTCGTTTGTCTGAATACTGTATGTAAGAAAATTTGTTTTAATAATCTTTTCCGAAATTATTTTTTGTTTTATTATTTATTTTCTTTTGAATAATAATAACAAAATAAAAAAAAAACTGCAGAATTGTTCATTTTTACTTGCTAGACTTAGTTTTGTTATCTTAAACGTATCGTTTAAGTGCCTAAATGAATATGAATAATTAGAATGCAAAAATATATTATTTTTCTTTTAATTATTTATTTATTTAATTATTTATTTTAATGTGGCATAATTAAAATGGAATTGGTAGGATTTCATCATACACTCATACAACAGAAGCCTGTACTTGCTCTCATGTGAATAAGCTATGCTTACATAAAGTGTTTAAGATTATGGAATGCAATGTAAATCTTTAACGTAAATTAGATTCCATAGGCATCTCACATGGATATAGTGGATGTTATATAAAGTCTTGGGTTATGTAATGAGATAAACAAATATTTTTTGAAACTTAGTTTAATTAAGGCAGAATTCATTCAAAGAGCAGTTAAATAATCTTAAGCATATTCGTAATATTTAAAAAGACAACAATTTTTCTTTGTATGGTTTTTGGAAAAAAAAAATAATGAGAATATCTGGAAGCACATCTTCCTAAATTTTGTAGGGGAAATAAGCTTCACGCAATTATATTAAATATATCTTAGGTAAATTTTTTTATTTTTTTATTAAATTGTTTCCTTTATTTTTATTATCTTTTCAAATATTTTCTATTTAATTCAAAGGATTACATCTCAATATGTTGGTTATTAGTTTAAACTAAAATCGATTTTCATGGGTATCAATAAATTATGACATCATTAAATATTGAAAGATTAACTACATCTGCCTGATCTCTCTCACGTGTATGTTGGCCTTCCTGTTCTGTAATTTCCCTCAGATGCATTATCGAAACACATTTTTGCTGGAGCATTCTTACCGGCCCGTACAGCGTAGCCAAGACACTGCTTCATAGCCACTAACTGCATTAAGTTCATGATTCATTCGATGCCTGCTTTCACTATACATTGGTTTATCTATTTAAATACATAATTCGTCAGGATTGCAATCTAATTTCTCACACACTTTTTTTGTATGTGTTTATTTTATACATGAGTGGCAGGACCTACAGTATAAAGTCGACTCCGAACGACAAGGTTTTTGAAAAACTTATCATCACAATTTTATTAACTCTCACAGTTTTTCAAAAATTTTTGATATTTCGTCTAATAAGCCAACAGACTACGACTTATCCATATAGTGGGTTTTTAAACACATATCTGACAAGGTTGGTTAAATATTTTTCATTTCAACTGTTATGGAAGATTTGCAATTTACGAACATTGATTGTTTAACAAGCGAATAATGTACCTACTGACGAAAATATCAATTCAATTTGTGGAAGATGTGGCAAATAATTCGAATTCTTCGCAACATTTCCCTACCAGAACATAACTAGTCAAATAACTAGTTATTTGACCGTCAAGTATAACTTATAAAGTAGTCACAACTTCCCATCAAGTTATTAAGAGCAATGTGAAAAACTTTACGTAATCATTCGTGTACATGTGATTTTGCTTCTCTGTCTAACATATGAATTCTTTGGACTGTAAAACATATATCTAACCTGCTCACTCTTTCGCTTTTTTTAAGTTACAAATGACTGTTTGACTAGTTACAGTTGACTAGTTATTTAACTAGCCACAGTTGACTAGTAATTTTACTAGTTAAACGACTAGTCATTTTACTAGTTAAACGACTGGTCATTTTACTAGTCAAATGACTAGTCACAGTTGACATACTTCGAGGTCTGATCTTTGCGAAAGAAAAATGTTTTTTGTTTTCATATATTTTATTTTATAATTAAAAAATTAATTTAAAAAAACATAAAACAAAATACAAAACATTAAAATAATAATAATACAAAAATAAACACAAAAAAATTCAGTAATAAAATAATTTCATTGGGCTTTGCAGCGGCTGCACTCTTGGCTGGGGCCTTTTTGGCTGGTTTAGCTTTAACAGTACCAGTCTTCTTTACGGTTTTTACCTTAGCCTTTTCTGCCTTCTTCTTCTCAGCAGTTTTTTTTTGGCGGCAGATGGATTTTTACCAGGAGCTGCCTGTTAGCGGCACTAGCAACCTTCTTCTTTTTGTCAGCAGCAGCCTTTTTCTTTTCAGCAGTGGGTTTCTTTGCTTTGGGTTCTTTTGAAGCAGCAGCTGACAATTTGAATGAACCAGAAGCACCCTTACCTTTAGTTTGGATTAATTTTCCACTGAAAACAGCACTCTTCAAATATTTCTTAATGAATGGAGCCAATTTTTGGCCATCTACCTTATATGTGCTGGTGAGGTATTTCTTGATAGCTGGCAAAGATGAGTGGATGCTAATAAAATAAAAGAATAATTTTAGGTATATTAAAATTTATGCAGTAAAATAATAATAATACTTAACTTTTTGGTTTCCACGTCTTATTTTTTAACACAAAGAATACAATTAAAATTTTCGTCAAAGACGCTAAAAATTTTTGTTTTCAAAGCCTACTACAACCGAATTTTTAAAATTCATAAATTTGCAGCGCATTTGACAGTCAACATTAATGTGCTTTTGATGTATTAAGAAATACAACTCTAAAACATAAAAAGTCAAATAAAAATTACATATGTAGTAGTAAGTAAGTCTTGTATGTATTAGTTTCGGTTATTTATTTCTTGTAGGGCTTACAATACAGACTGAATATCTCAAACAAAATTTAATTTGGCGATAAAGTTCATTTCTTTCGGTAAATCCAAAGGTTACACGTGAAAAAAGTTTTTGTGTTACGCATTATGGCTTGATGATGGCGTTGGGCCACATTTTTTCTAAAATGATTCTCGAAACTCTACTTACAAAGTTCTTAATTGGTGATTACAACCCATCAGTCAGGATTACAATCTAGCTCCCTCCTGTTGTGTGTGTTAATTTTATATACAATATATATATATATATATAAGGGACATACAGTTCAAGTCGACTTCGACGACAATATTTTTGAGAAAATTTTCATGGCATTTTCATGTCAGAATTTTTGCCAGAAATCTGCTGGTTGGAGATTTCTGACCTGGAATTTGAACTGTGGCTTCACATTTAATACTAGACTATGGAGTCTTCGGGTAGATACGTTGCCGACAATTCAGAACTAGATCGTATGATAACCTATCTTTTAATTCCTGAAATTGTTGATAAGACGAGGTAATAAGTTATACAACTTGGAAGATTTTGCAATTATTGCTTGAGAAGTTTTCCAAAAAAATTGATTGATTGACGTGATTGTCAATAGACCACCAATATCAATCTATTCGACTTTTTTGGTCAGAATACGTCAAAGACTGATATGACTGCGGATAATTTTGTAACATCGGATCATTTGGTAATCAACATTCGTCAAGTTATTGCCGAGACATCGTCTAAAGTGTGCCAAAAATTGATCGCTTCAAAAGGGAAAAAAGCTGTTTCGAAATCGTAGCTTGATGTCGAAATTTGATAGAAAAGTGTTGTTAATTTGTTTTATTTGTCAAGATAATATTCTCCAAAATTCATTTCTATTCAATCAAAAAAAAAAAAAAAAATGAAAATGAAAAAAATCGAAGTGTTTTAAATTATGCATGACATGCAATAATAACAGAGAACAATTACGATTTGTGAACAATGATAGGGAATGTGTGTGTGTGTGTGTACAAACATGTAAACCTTGCATAGAAAATAAAAAGAGATCCAGAGAAAGAAAACATAATATCATGTATGTGAAGTTTGTTCCCTTTTAAACATTAGAAGTGAATGAACACTTGTAGCCCTGCTTGACATACTTATAAAAGAATAATCAAACGCCCATATTTTGATATGGTATAAGGATTTTTCTAACGTTTTTGTAATTTGCCAACAACAACAAAGAAAATGATACTATGCAACTATTGCAATAGTATATACGTTGATTTAAAAAAAGACAAGAAAAAATTTTATAAAAATTATCAAAAGACAAAAAAACCAAAAAAAAGAAGTATTTGAAACTGAAAAGTTGAACAGAAAAATCTGCATAATTGTTATTTGTCTGGCGTTGTGTTTTTATGGGCCATGTTGGTTTTTTTTTTAATTTTCCATTTTAAATGCTGGTCTGGTAACTGGTCTCGTAACTGACAAAAGAAAAAGGAAAAGATTTAGTCAATGTGTCGATATATTGTTGGGCTTATGCTAGTGCCTAGTAGTTCAGTTTCGTAACGTATATTTTGTCCACACCCCTACTCAAATTAGAGAATATTTATCAGTACGTCTTTGATTTTAAAGTTATTGTTATCAAACATTTCTACTTTTTTTTAAAAAATTTGTTTTTATGTTTTCGTTTATGTGAACATTCAAAAACATATACATATGTATGTATGTATGTAAACATGCAGTAAATGCCCATAAATGTCTATGAATCTTTGATATGGCAAATGTTCATGCAACATTGTCAACACGAAAAATTACACATGTAAATTGCAAATGATAAAATTCTATTGCTGCCGGAATATCAATTCCTTGTACAACTACTCTTATGGAAATGTGGAAAAATGCAAAAATCGAACAAAAACAGGCCATTGACTTGACCATAAAATAAACCGGTACAGAAGCCAACAACGAATTTTTTATTTCGATTTCGATTTTTTGTCGATGAATTTTTGTACGATATATTCTGCACTAAAATATTCATTTTGAGAGATGTTCTTCAAATGCTTAGCTAATGGTCATTTTTTTTTTTGCTGTGTTAGTTTTCAATTTCGCATGATAAACAATGTCCAATACTTTGTCTTCGAATAAGAATTTTCGAACTTCAACAACTAATAACGGCCATTTTGTTGAAACTAGTACATCTGTCACATTAGTTGTCGTTTAATCAGTCTGTTTTGTCAAATACTCTGATAGTAAATAAAATTGCCATGAAAAGTTTCTCAAAAAACAATCTGTCGTTTGGAGTCGACTTTAAACTGTAGGTCGCCAGTCACTTATGCTTATTATTACACACACACCTTAAGTGGTGTGAGCAGCTAGATCGTAATCCTGACGGAAGGATTGTAATGCCCAATTATATACATATGGACATTCTGCAATGTGCTGAATAAATTTGAGTCTATTAGTTTGGTAATGCATAATATAATTGGTCAATCGAACCCTTCATTCAGGATTACACACTTATGTTGTGTGTGTTAATTTTATACATTAAGGGGTGGAACCGGACCTACAGTTTAAAGCCGCCAGATTTTTGAGGAACTTTTTCATGGCAATTTTATTTGCTGTCAGAATTTTTGTCAGAAATCTGCTGAGAGGAAGTCGCCGAAGAAATATATTTCACACTTCGTTTTGTTGGGGG
The DNA here is from genome assembly GCA_927399465.1 of Sarcophaga caerulescens. Lineage (NCBI taxonomy): Eukaryota > Metazoa > Arthropoda > Insecta > Diptera > Sarcophagidae > Sarcophaga > Sarcophaga caerulescens. Next base: position 47,901,462 of record OV656872.1, on the reverse strand, counting down.
TGTCTGATCGTGGCCTCATATTGAATAAGCCAACACACTACATACGGTAGAGTACGGCAACTTCCCAGTGATGTTGAACACCCCTAAGTTGATGGTACGAAATATCTGCAGAAAATATGTAGGAGAATTCGAGGCAGTGAATTTTGTGCTACTCATTCCGTATTTTGCAGACCGCAACTTGGAGAGTTTTGCATTGCGTATTGTCGAATGAGGGTGAATAGCAAAACTTATGAGATCAAAGAGCATCCAATGCATCCAGAAAAAGTTACTGTTTGATGTGTATTTCGGATTAGCGGTGTCAGCGGTCGTAATCTAGCCTAATATCAAAGAATCGATGATTATTAATTTGTTTTTATCTGAATTAGATGATCTGTACACCAATGACATATGGTTTCAACAGGACAGGGCTACATGCAACACAGCTCATGCCACAATTCATATTCTCCACGAGTGATTTGAGGCCTAAGTATCTCAGGTGGAGGCGATAAGAACCGAAATCGCGCGATTCGACCCCGTTTGACTTTTTCGCAGGTGTTCTGTGATAATCTAAAACAGAATTATTGTCAAACGCATTAAATTCCATAATATTTTCTATTTTGCAATAACAAACTAAAATATTAACTAAAAAACCAAAAGTACGTAATAATAATACAAGTTAGTTGCCATTTCATCATTTCATCATTGATTTCAATATTTCATCGTATGCATAATGTTTAGACCAGGAAATAGTGCTGAAATTAAAACATTAAAAACATATTCATATGATTACTACTTATAACTGATAAATTCGATTATAAATCTTACCACTGGATCTGCTTTTTTCCAACATTGATGGAACCACCAGGCCTTATGACACAATGTATCACCCTCTGGATGTACGCAATTTTCAGAGGCTTTTACCAATAAATCCCTTAAAACACCGGGAATACTTGCGAATAATGTCTCTAAGTGTACATCACCATTATCGTCAACGACACTAAATTCGTGGAACAAACAATTCATATAACATTTAAGAGCCTCATCCTCGTGTATTTCACCGTCACTAAATTCCTTAATGGCCGCTAAGCAACCAAATAAAAATTAAATATTAAACGACAGTTTTTAAAACATTAATGAAAATGAATTATTTTTAATACAACCCACCCACCATCAGTAACACCGGTTTTCTCTGCGCAAATATCATGGTATGGTTTTGCCATTTTTAGAATTGCTGGTGGCGGCCACTAAATACAAGGATGTTACGAAAGGAATGAAGAAAAAAAAAAAAAGGAAAACAAAAGTTACATATTATTTCGTTTCTAAAGAAATGGTTGTTAAGCAAAAGTCAAATTTCTTTGTATTTAAAAAAATTATTTTTTAATATGTGTATACATCAGCATCACGCCTTGGTTGTTGTGCACGAGTCCAAGTAGCCATCAAGGACAGGAAAATTAAAATTGTATAGAACAATTGAGAACGGCATAAAGGAATCACAGCCATTTTTGTTTCCGCCACAAGTGTATGCTTTTTAATATTTTCTGATTTTTTTTTGTTTTCCTATTCAGCTCTTCTCAATCCGAAACAAATGAGGATTTTTATTGAAAATATCTGAAATGGAAAAAGATTTTTAAATGTTTCAGGAAATGTTCTTTAAAAGTAAAAAATTTATAAATATGTGTTGGGAAAATGTTTAATAAATTCCAAAACTAATAAAAAAAAAAAATTAAAATTAAAATTTAAACAAAGCATCTCTGTATCGGCGTGGTCTTAGTAGGCAGCATTTTGGCTCATTATTATTAAAATTCTGAGAGTAATTAAAACTGACAAGTTTTAAGTTGAAAAGTCTCTCAAAAATCTGGCATCTGTAGGTAATGTCACTAATGTATAAAATTAACACAAACAACACAAGTGTTGTTGCACACTAGGTGGTAATCCTAACTAAGGTGTTATAATGATCAATTAAGTCAGTAAGTTGCTTTATACAAAGCGTTTTATAGGGTCGTTTATTAAGAGCTTCCTATCTTTAAATTTATATGTATGTGCGAGTAATTAAATTTTTTATCCACTTGAGGGACCTACTGACACCACTATGTGTAACATTGTTTAAGGGTTGGGTGGAGCGTATCCGAAATGTTAAATTTTCCATGACTAGAGAATAAATCAGGTTGAATATACGGTTTAACTTAACTTACGACTTGAAGCCTAAGTAGTCTAATAGGTAGTGTGTTGGCACGAGGCCAACCCTATTGCACAAATCTCCAACACAACGAAATATGAAAAAATATTCCTTCGGCGACTTCTTCTCTGCAGATTTGTCGTTCGGAGTCGACTTTAAACTTTAGGTCCCGCCACTCATGTATTAAATTACACACCCAACATAAGTGGTGTGAGAAACTAGGTCGTAATCCTGACTAAAAGGTTGTGATGACCAATTATGTATGTATGTATGCATCTATGAACTTACGACGTAAAAACTCCTCAAGTAAAAGTCTAACGGGATCAAATCGCATGATTTCGGATGCCAGTTCATATTACCTTCGCATGAGATGACGGTACTTCAAGTCACTCGTGTAGAATATTCAATGTGGCATGATAAGTGTGATACACAGCTGGAACCATGTGTCGTTGGTGTCCAGATCATCCAATTCAGGTCAAAAGATGTTGGTAATCTTCGACCATACTAATCACTGTTGACAGGGAAGGTCTGGCGAACGACGTCTTTAACTAAACTTGGACCGATGAAGCCGCCAACTCATAATTCACACCAAACAGTTAATTTTCGGGGTTGTAATGAAAACTCTTAAAAGTGTAGTGCTTTGGTATCATGCCAAATTCTAAAATTTTGTTAGTTCACGTGCCCATTCATCCAAAAATGAGAGTCATCGCTAAAGATGATTTTTCAATGAAACGATAAGTTGCTAAATGCTCCGGAGCCCATTCAGCGAATACATGAAATTGTCTATAGTCTATGTGTTACCATCCATGGTGATTTGGCAAAAAGACTGAATAAATGACAACTAATTTGACAGAAGTAGCTTCAACAAGACTTTTAAAGTTTGGAAGTCAGTGTTAGAAGACCGTATAAAATATGCTACAATGTTCGAATTACCAGCTCAGCTGAATAAACTGGATTGACGGAAACGAAACGTCATAAAGAATTCATCATTACATGATGCACGTTAGTATGCCAGTTTATCTTTGGCCTGTTAGATGATATGGGCATATAATGATAGCCATTCAGTAAAACTTTAAATTGAAGTTTAATTGCAATTGTAATTTGTTGTAAATATACGTAAAGAAAGTAATAACAACAGTGCTCAGAGAAAAACTATTATCACGATAAACATTACAAGGCTTTATCTAATAGTCACAAGTATTTAAATTGTCTCAAATAAGGCTTGCTTATATAAGGAAACTAAATTAGAGACTCTTTATCGGTATTTAATATTTTATGTGTTTGCTGTTAAAATTAAAGCCGCCTTTGGCATAAACTAGGAAAAAAAGAGAGAAAAGGATTTCCACTTTTCGATGCCTACCAGGAAACGGAAATGTCTCTCTCGCTGCTTACACATACATACACTTACACTCATGTAAATGCAATAACATTGTGTTGTTATCTTATATTCCTTGTTACAATTTTTCTATTGTTGTTATTTTGATGAAAACAATTTCTTTGTGTTTGTTTTTTTCTTACTTTTGTTCATCATTGCATTCTTAAAATTTGTTTTTTTCCGTTTTTTTTTTTTAGTTTCCTGTTGTTGCTGTTAAATGATTGTTATTTTGTTCTCAATCTTATTGTTTCATGTAGTCACCGTTGTTTCCATTTCTCAAGCTAAAATATCTAAACGAAAGGAGAACGAGAGAAAAGCATTGCCAAAGAAGAATGCTCAACTCCTGACCAGATGTCACTTTTGTTTCAACAAAATGTCATCATTTGACAAACCAACATATTAAAAAAACAAAAACACAATAAACCAAAAAAAAAAAAAATACCCACAAAACGTAAAATACAACAATTACAACAAAAATAAAAGTAAATTAAAAAATACTGAATACAGTCATACATAGAGTACAGCTTAATAAAAAAAATGCTACGAATACTGTATTTGAAAACAGCGATCCACTGCGGTCTGTTTAGAGGAGGTACATATGGTGAGCAATAATTTTTTTTTGTTTTTCTTAAAAAAATTAAAGTCTTTTTCAAAAATCCAAAATCAAGTCATTAAGTATAGGTACGAGGATTGTCAATAAAATAAGGTTAATTTTCAAATTTCTTATTGCATTAAATTTTGTGTAAAAAATATTTTTAAGTGTTCATCATGCGAGTACTTCGAGTCGAAAAAAATATTTACAAATGGTACAATCTTTTTACAAAAGATCGAAAAGATGTGAATGACGATCCTCGCACTGGACATCCCAGCACATCTATAACCGATAAAAATGTTGAAAAAGTGAAGAAAGTAATAAAGTGCTTATGAAAAATCGTTGAATCACAATTAGAGAAGTTGCCGATGTTGTCGACATATCACTTGGTTCATGCAGCGTGTGGCAGCGAAGCTCACTCCAAAATTTCCAAATTTTTACAAAGGCAAAAAAACAAAAAAGGAAAACAAATGTTGCATGAGCATCTTTCAGGAATTGGTAAATGATGCAAATTTTTGAAGTGTTTTGGAGCACTTAATTGTATTTTTTGCACAAAATTTAATAAAAATTCTTTTTGATAAATTTTTTTCGACAGCAGAAAATCAACAAATACGCAAACGCTTGTCTTATTTATGCCATTCACAAACAAACTAAACATGATTTATAGCTAGAATTGTGAACATATGTTCGAGACGAGTGTACCAACGTTACAAAAAAAAGTAAATAAATACAGTGAACTGTAATGAAACTAATTTTTGAAAAGGATAAGGATTTTTCTTATGTTTCCGATTGGTTTTTGGTAAACTAAGGCAAAACAAAGAAATGAGCAGTTTTATAGGGGGATTCCTAAAAATTTATAAACTTAATCATCCATATCGTAGATAACATGATGTGGGTGAATATAAATAAAAAATCCTTGAAAATCCTTTCAGAGCTTTTAGAGCTTTTATTCACGTTTCAGAATAGTCAATGTAACAAAAAAATATGTATATTTTTGAATATTCACGTTATCAAGAGTTCATTGTAATCAAAAGTCGAGTGTACGTAGCCCGTGAAATTTGATAATTTTCCATATTTTTTGAACAGACTTCATATACGTATTGAAATAGTTATAAGGCATTAGAAAAATTTTAAGAAATTTTTAAAAAAGGAAAACTGTTATCACATATTGAAAAGAGTCTCTCTATGAGAATAGCAGTCTGTAGAGTACTTTAACATATAGCAAGAGATGTAATAGCTTCAAGTTTATTTGCACAATACTACGTTTGAATAAACAATCATCCTTTAGAATGCTAAAAATGTCTACTCTACGTTTGTTTCTTTTTCCAAATATAAAAACATTTACATACGTGCTGTACAACTGGCCGAAAACAATTTTTGAATGCAGTTTAACCCTCATATTGTAATTCAGGTTCTCTTTAATTTTTTTTTTTTTTTTTATGAAACCAGCACTCAGAGGATGGCCTCTACTCATGCAGTGTATTGTGCAGATTTTTTTTTAGGAAGGTGGAAAGGGGGAAGATGCGAACGGCAAGGAAACGAGTTGCTGCTAGGTAACTATAAAATGGTCATTGCTATACCTTCACCATTAGACAGTCTACAGGCAATCGTCCCCAAAAAGCCTGCAGTTTCTCACACCACTTATGTTGTGTGTGTTAATTTTTATACATAAGTGGCGAGACCTACAGTATAAAGTCGACTCGGAACGACAGAGTTTTTGAGAAACTGAGAAGAAATCGCCGAAAAAATACTTTTTGTATTTTTTTTTTTTATTTTTTGATGTCTGGCCTGGGACTCGAACCCTGGCTTTTACGTCTAATAAGCCAGCACACTACCTATTAGACCACTTTAATTTGAAAACTTAGAATATTACAATTAAACTTTAGGAGGTTTATTTTTGCTGTATTTTCAAAGTTATAATGTAAAAGAAATTTTCATTTGCGGCAATTAATGAATAGCTACCATTGTCTTTCTAAATATTTCGTCCTAAAAAAGTTGCCCGCTGGCATGTCGTAAGCTGACCATTTGTAAGCAGCAATTTGGATTTATTTTTCACATAATCTGCATTGGCCTATAACCAATGGCAGTCGAAATACACTAGAGCCCCGACATGCGTCGTTAATGGGGACCGGAGAATTGCGACGCAAATCAAAACGACGCAAATCGATTCAACTTTTTCTATACAAATGAATTGAAATTTAATTTATTGGGACCAAGAATTCAAACGAAAGCAAAATGAATGAATAATGAAAACATTTTTCATTATTTTATTTAGTTCTAAAGAAATAAAGAAATAACAAAACAATAAACAGAAGTTGCAAGAATTTTAAAATACAAAAAAAATTCTAAATATGTTCCACAATACAAATACTAAAATGGTAGTACTCAATGCTGCAAGAAAAAAATTAAACGTATGTAGCGTCACAAATCGAAATTTAAACGACGCAAGTTGGGATTCAAACGACGCAAATCGAATCGACGCAAATCGGGGACGAAACGACGCAAATTTAATCGACGCGAGTTGAAATTGCAACAACGCAAGCTAAGTTTTGTCAATTTTTAAAAAGCGACGCAAATCGGATCGACGCAAGTCGGGGCTCTAGTGTATATTCATGCATGTTTTGAATTGTGACTTGTTTGTTCGTTTACATTCGATTCTTCATGTATCCAAAACGAAAAATATTGTCTTATGAGCTCAAAGGTTTTAAAACTTGAGATTAACTGATTTGCGTTCGTTTTCAGAAAAATAGACTGTAATCATCGCACGGTCCATAATTTTTTGAGAAGGACGTTAGCCAGTCTACCACTGTAAATGGCGAGCATTATATGTTGATAATTACCAATTTTTTTTTGGCCTGAATTGGATAATCGGTATATCAACGCCTTGTGGTTTCTGTACGAACGGTTTGAGATGATCATGCCATTGCACGTAGATTTGTTGCTGCGAACTGCTTACGGATATTTGACTTTGCTAGAATCTTCATTGTGGAATTTTCTTAAGTCGCAGGAGCATGCAAATAAGTTACTAACCACAGCGGTTCGCAAAGTAAAATAACCCATAGCGTCGATTAAATTCAGCCTGATTTATGCGTCAGAGTCATGGAAAATCTGAGATCTCGGACATCTTTGACATTTAACTTGTCTACATAGCCTATGCCAAAATGATTTCGACTTCTCCGACATACTTAGTTTTGGGCATGGAGTTAATTAGTGAAGAGCAGTTTTCTACTCTTTCTCGCCTGTAAATCATTTGTCATGTGCCTAAGACTAATGCTTCCCGTAATGCTATGTTCGGGAATGACTCCAACGGATCTGAGAGATTCCTGACAAACATATATCGCCGACTTCGTTACATTAGAACCCGGTACTCTGAGAGTGCATAAAATCTCCAAAAATAGTTTCTGAAAAAACCTATCCTTCGGAGTCGACTTTAAACTGTAGGTCCCGCCACTCATTGGTAAAATTAATCCACACAACCTTGGGGGTATAAGAAGCTAGATTGTAATCCTTACTGACCAATTATGTATATATGTATGTGTATACTTGTTTAAGGATATATAGAATGAATCAATAGAAGACCAGATTACGGCTGTGATACGTTAATACATCTCAGAAGGAATCATCTGGTTGCATTCGCGAGTTTGCCAACAGGATTGAGGTATACATCTTATATATGTATGTAGGTTGTGAAAGAAAGCATGCAGTGATGTTTTATCCTTAATAACCTTTAACACAGCCTGCTTGGGCGACACCTCCGCCTGGATTGCGCTGTAGTGGCCTCATGAAGTGAGTTATTTCTAGCGACTCCGAAAAAATTTGTTCATCTACAGTTCTATTTATTTTTGACGTACCCTCTCTAGATATTTCACCTTTAAACTCTATTACAACCCATGTTTTACTATACCTGAGAAAGTTTAATATATATCTAGACAAGCAACTAGTGACACAAAATATAATGCCATTCATTTACTCCCCGGCAAATTCTTTGTCTACAGCCACAACATTAGCTCCAACATTCGTAAGTTATGCCAAAAAGCCTTACGAAATGTGTACTGCCTATGGCTGACCAGATATGTGTGTATTTCGCAAGTTGATGTACTGTGCAGATTACCAGCAAGATGGGAAAATCGACACAGTGTGTAGCACTGAGAAGAGCAAAATAGACGTGGGAGCACCAAGGAGCCCTGTTTTAGAAATTTTTAGTGATTAAGGAAAATTTTCACTTTATTTGATGTTAATTTAGCATTTAAAATTATGTGTTTGTTCACTCATTTGTTTGTACTTGTTTTTGTTTGACATACTGACACAACCACTTTAGTTTTTTAAGGAATATTCACTGTTATACATATGTATATAATATTATTTTAGTTACATATGTGGGTTAAAGTTTACGTAAAATTGTAAAACACAAATTAAATTCTTGTAGAATTTTTTATTTCTATTTTTGAAAACCCGCAAAAGAACTGTAGAAAGAAATCAATTAAAAATGTAATAAAGATGTTTAGAATTTGTCTCAATTCAAGTTTAGTTTAAAATTTATTTTTCTTCTGTTTGTTAAATTAATTTTTAATTTTTAACATACACATAAACGAAAAAAAAATATTCTTTTCATGTAAAACTATTTAAAACACCAACGAGTGTTATGTTTACAATATCCTGAGCTGAAGTTCACAATTAAATTTGTTTTCCAAAAAAAAAAAAGTAAAAGGGATAACGAAAATCAAAATGTGCTATAGACAGGCAAATCACTTGAACTTACTCGTTTCACTAGATGCAACGTATGTGTTGACACTTTTTTAAATTTTTTTCTATTTTTATAGAAGTTTTTTGTAAAATTTGTTTATTTTTTCATCAGGTTTTTTACATGTGCTTTTATATTGTATAATGGAGTTGTAATTAAAAAATTATTGTATTTATTTTGTTATGCACTTTTGTTGTTATTATTTTTTTGTATAAACTTTTGGTGTTTTTGTTTTTGTTTTCTTCAGTAATGCTACGTTAGCAGGGTTTAATTAAAATGAAATAAAAAAAAATCGTATTTCAAAAGAAACTGCAATAAAATTGTGTTTATTGAATGACAAAAAACAGAAAAAATATATAAAATTGCCACTTGTTGTTTTTGCACTTTACTAATGAAGTCTTTTTTCCACAGCAATTTAGAGTAAAATCAATTTTATTTTGCCCTTTTTCTGCTGATTCATGGTAATTTTTTTTCCACTTACAAGACATAAAACACGTAATGGGGCGTTTGTTTTATTCCCCATAGACATTTAAATTACACACGACGATTTCAAATGCAGTAAAAAAAATCAACAATTGTATTGTTTTAGCGGCAATCAATAACTTATTTAATGTTTATTGTTTTAAATACATATGTATGTATGTATGTATGTATGTATGTATCTATGTATCTATGTATGTGTATATGTATGTGTGCTAAAATATGTACAAAGTAATGTCATTAAATTTTTCAAGAACAGCATTATTTAAAAACGTTTTTTATTTCTTTGAAAATATGCTTCTGCACGCGCTTTTTTCTTCTGCTTACTCCAGAATGTTATCCTCCTTCTATCTGGTAGTGCTATTTGATTAATGGTTTCTGGCCTAAAATAAATAAAAATCCTAATGTACTGAATATCTTGAAAAAATGTATTTTTATTAAAAGTAATTGCTTTTATTTTTAGTTCTATTTTCTGTGTTTTGTTTCGTATTTATAAGGACAAGACAATAATACTGTTGAAATGAAATTTTTTGATCAGTTCAATTTTTATTTATTTTCTCCAATATATCTGGCCATATAACCTTAATATAGGCTTCTAATGCTTCGAGGGTTCATGGTTTGTTGTCACATAGCAACGAATTTACAACCCAGTCGGGATTACGACCTAGCTTCATACATCACTTACGTTGCGTGTATTAATATTATGCAAGAGTGGTGGGACCTACAGTTTAAAGCCGACTCCGAACGACAGATTCTTGAGAAACTTTTTCATGGCAATTTTCTTTACACAAAAACTTTTCTGTTGATCATTTCGGGTCAATTTTGAGTTTCGTTTATTTGGACGGACGGCATTAGAAACAACAATTTGACCTGCTTGTGGAAGCTTTTAATGAATAATTCTCTTCCAGTCTCAGATGACTGCCATCATTATCTTTCGTCGTCATAAGTCAGGCTTCTTCACTCTATCGATCTTACCTCGCCCGTGTAGTTATCGTCCATTATTATACTACGTACACCTTTCATCGCATTCTACTATTTTCCATAATATTCGTTGACTTCGACAGATCCTTTATTCCTTTAATATAAGCACAGGTTTCAGAGGGAGAGTTTAGTCAAAATCCTAAGAATTTTTAAAAATATGAGAATACTTATCTTAAACGTTAAATCTCTTATTTTACAGGGTCGTCCAATAGGAGCTATATTTATCAAATTAGTTGTAATTTATTCAATATGTTTTACTAAATTACCATGGCAGACAGTAGACAACGCCTTATGTTCGCTTATTGCGCTCTGGAGCAGTTGATGTTTTTGTGAACGGAAAACCATTTTAAGCTTCAGAGATCCATTTCTGAATGAATGGACAGTCGATTTTGGTGCGATACTAATCCAAATTAGAGCCAATACATCTCGAAAAATTTACTGTTTGGGAAGGATTTTTAGCTGGTTGCGTGTTCTGTCCATGGCCAGGACTTCACTGTCAACGGTGAGTCTTTACTTACCAACTTCATTGGGTCTGAAAGAGATTATGTAGACAAAAACGATATGTAGTTTCAATAGAATGGCGCTACGGGCCAGGGAATTCATGCCACAGTGGATATTCTAAACGAGCTATTTGAGAGCATGATTATTTTACATGGAGATAATGTGCGATTTGAACCCGTTAAGATATTTCTTGTGGGTTTTCCTTAATTCGCCGATGTATCCGAAAAAGCCACAAAAATAGTGGTTCTCAAAGCCAAGATGTTCCACTCCATCAATCACATTTAGCCTGATTTATGTGCCAGAGTCATGGAAAATTTAACATTTCGGATGTAACCCCATCCAGAGAAGCCGAGGCAGACGTCTTTAGTAATCATAAGTAAATAAGTGAAGTGCTTTCTCAACATGCAATGACCACCAGTGAAATTCAGTCATAGAGATGGCACTGTGGGGCCCTTATTTATATGACTGTTGGGGCTTGCAACGATCAAAGAATCTTCTTCAGCCCAAGTTTTATACTGTTCAATACATACATGTGCAAATTAGAGCAAATTCTCACGTCACACAATTTCCTGGAATGTCGCTTTGCCAAGGATTTGAAGACAGTATTCTAAAGAATAAGTAAGCCGCCGTTTGGTGATCAGAAGAAGATAGTGATGTTAGTAGTAGAAGGTCCCTCTTTATAGTTAATTTCGCAACGTGATTAATGACAATTAATCAGGGATTTAAAATAAAGGATTTATTGAAAGAAAAAAGTTAAAGTAATTAATTTATTTTATGTAAATTTGAAAAGATAATGAGCTTAATCACAAACATTCCTACGAATATCTTTCCCATGGAATTTTCCTTTTTCGAGAAAAAATGTCTAAAATTAAAAGGCAAAAGCGATAAATTTAATGGTAAATTTTTTCTATACATAACTAGAGGAATGCGAAAAGAGAAAACACACGCACGAAAAAGTTTTGATTGGGCTAAATATCTCGTAAAAATTTTTGCTGCCTGCATTGAAGTACATATTTATGCAGTTTTGATGAGTCTTTATCGTTTCTTCCATCACTGTATAATATTGTCAAAAGCAATTGTAATTTTATGTTAGTTTACATGAGAATAAATAAGAAAAATATGACGTTTCTAATAAACAAAAATATGACATTGATTTTCTAAAATCTACATTGTATTGAGAAATTTTTAATAACGCTTTGTTGTCATGAATGTGTGTTTGAAAGCACTGTTAACGCACTGCATATGGAATATGTGGGTGTACAGTGCGTTTGAATCTATTTTAATATTATTGCATGTTTTTATATATAATTTTTTAAGTAAATAAACAATGTTTTAAACCGGGTTAATAGCAGCCTATCAATGATGCAAACAGTTAATACTTATCAATTAAAAAAATAAAAAAAAATGCAAAATTTAATAAAACATGAAATCATTTGAAACCTATTGACGTTTACAATGACTTAATTAATGTATTAATATTATATACGGTAAAGCATAAAACGATATGTCAATAATAAAAAAATTATTATATCTTCAGTTTCAGCAACAACTTAAATATTTCATGTTATAAATCATCTGTATGTTGTTTTTTTTTTTTGTTTGTCTTTTTCTATTGAATTATATTGTATAGGACGTTAACATTTTTATTGTATGTTGTTTATAGTATATGAACACACGCCTGCTGCTATTTCGAATGGGGTTTGGGTTTGTTAAAACAAACACAAGTTTAAGCCTATTATTAATAACATTGACAGTTTGTATTTCAAAAAATATTATCATTTCAAATACAGACGAACATTTTTAATAAATTTTTATTAAAAACTTTTTTCTTCTTCTTCTTCTTCATGCTTTTGACAATATGCAATTTATTTAATTTTTAATTTTATTACGAGATTTTTTTTTTCAAGTTCCTTCTCTCTTTCTCTATTGCCTTGGCTATATAACATATTTGTGGTGGTAGAAAAAGAAACAGAGACTGGTTTTTCAATCGACACATTATAATACGATAAATAACTGGCTATAATACGCTTACAAAAACTCCGCTTGTTGTTTGAAACCACTTTCACAGGCAGACACTATCGCCGTACAATACTTTCATATAATCAGACAGAGTCAGTCATATTTAATAACAAAAATGAAGTAAAAAAAGACGAGAGAAGAAAAAAAAGAGCGAGAAAACGCTTGCTCTTGTATAATAAATTTAATTTAAATGCAAATTTTAGCACAACCACATCATCATAATGAAAGTGTGAAGTTAAAACTAAATATTTTGTTATGAAATATGATCCGCTCTGTATTCAAAGTTATTTATTGTTTGCTTTATCAAAAAGCGTAGTTAAAATAAAAAAAAAAAAAAAATCTGTGTCAGAAAGGAAACGACACCCACCCAAAGGGATGAATATTTTTAAAGTTAAGCTTCTATCATATCGATGTTTATGAAGAATTGTCAACACTCTACTTGTTGCTTAGATTACACTACACTGCTTAGAGGTCATGTAGAAGATTTATTTAAATTGGTTTTAGAAAGTGAATGATAACGCTGCAGGCCTTTGTCCTTAAGCGTTCAATTGTAGGGGAACCGCTTCCATCTTTAAATTTCAATGAAACAAAATGTGGGTGAGGTATCATCCATAACACATACATAATTGGTCATTACAACCCTTCAGTCAGGGTTACGACCTAGTTTCTCACGTCACTTATGTTGTGTGTGTTAATTTTATACATGATGGCGGGATCTAAAGTTTAAACTCGACTCCGAACGATAAATTTTTTGAGAAACTTTTCATGGCGATTTCTTTTACCCCCAGAGTTTTTGCCAGAAATCTGCTGAGAGAAAGTCGCCGAAGATATATTTTTTCATATTTCGTTATGTTCGAGATGTCTGACCTGGAGTTTGAGCACCGATCTTGCGTCTAATAAGCCAACTCACTACCTACTAGACTACGGCGACATAAGGTGAGGTGATTTATCATCGAAATTTTTATTCCCTCCAAATACCTATTGATGCCATTATGTGCGGAACATAACATTATCAAATGGTGGCAAATGTTATGTTGTCTCGTTGTAAGTCTCAACGGTCATAAATCAAATAAGAAGCGAACCCTACAGTGTTATCTTTAGAACTTTACTTATTTACTTTTCACTACAACAGACGGCTTTCACAGCTTCTGTGGATGGGATCGGAGCATAAAACAGGCTGAATTCGATCAATCGAATGAGACAACTTGGTTTTGAGTAACGCTGTGTTATTTGGCTTTTACTGATACACCGGCGACTTAAGAAAACCCAACAAGATATATTCTAAAGTGTTCAAATCGTACATTATCTTCACGTGAAATGATCATGCCCTCCAAACGCTCCTGTGAATATCCACTGTGGCATTAGTTGTCAGGCACGTGGCAGAATTCTATTGAAACAACCTATCATTGGTGTCCCGATTATTTAATTCAGGCCAAAAGAAGTTGTTAAATAACGACCTTCAGTGCTCACCGTTGACAGTGATGTCCTAGCCAATGTCTTTGTCAAAGAAATATGGACAGATGACAACAGCCGAAAACAGGCAACAAACGATGAGTTTTTCGAGATACATTGGTTCTCATAGGGATTGGTATCGTAACAGAATCTACAGCCTAGTCTAGTTTGTTTACATACCCATTCATCTAGAAATGGATTTCAACGCTGAAGATGATTATTAGTTTACAGCTAAGGCCAGTTGTCAGCTCCTCCAGAGCGCATTCAGCGAACACAACATGTTGTCTATTGCCTCCCATGGTAATTTGGCAAAACAGACTGATAATTTCATAAATGTAGTTTTAGCAAGGTGGCCGTTCGGAGTTCACTTTAACATTTATGGTAAATATTCTCATATTTTTTAATTTTCTTAGGTTTTAACTTAACGTTTATGCGAATAAATCGATTTGAATTGTATGATAGGTGGGCGATTGGCGTGGTTAATTCTAATGAAACTTGTCATGCATAATTTGTTCATTCTGGAAAGTCTATGTATCAAATTTGAAGACTAGGGTTGTGTGTGTGTGAAATTAAATTTTTGTCTTAAATTAAATGACAGACTTCTCAGTGCCATCTCTCAGTGGTGCTAGACTACCACTTCTCAAATTTTTAGCTGAAAATATATGAAGCCAAACCATTGTGTGCCAGCTACTCTAATAATACTATTAGAACCGAACCGAAGTTTGTTGAGCCAATTCTCACTAATTTTATTTTCGAATCAATTAACTTCAGCTCCACCCTTTGTCTACTTTCAGGAGCCTACCACAAGACAGATATCTTCGACACAATTCGAGGTCTAATAGGTCTATAATTGTTTGATATAAAGCAGTTACAAGTATGGTTAGGAATAGTACCATCTCCATCTGTCACCGGTGACACCGGCATTCAAAGTAAGGGGTGATTTTTTAAGAGCTATAGGAAAATTTTTCAAAAAAAAAAAACACATAAAATTCAGAAAAATGCATGAAATCTTTATTTGAATCGATAGTACGGTCCATATAATTTAATGTTTGAAGATTATTTCATGCAAATGTTGACCGCGACTGCGCTTCAAATGGTCCATCCGCTTAGTCCAATTTTGGCATACTCTTTCCAACATTTCGGCCGGTATCTTACGAATAAATGCTTCAATGTTGTCTTCCAATGCGTCAATTGAAGCGGGCTTGTCTGTATAGACATGAGCTTTAACATAGCCCCACAAAAAATAGTCTAAAGGCTTTAAATCGCACGATCTAGGCGGCCAATTGACCGGTTCCGAACGTGAAATAAAATGTTCACCGAACTCGCCTCTCAATAAGTCCATTGTTACGCGTGCTGTGTGGCATGTGGCACCGTCTTGTTGAAACCACATGTCATGCAAGTCAAGCTCTTGCATTTTGGGCAAAAAAAAGTTGGATATCATCTCACGGTAGCGCTCACCATTCACAGTTACGTTACGACTCGCAGCATCTTTGAAGAAGTACGGTCAAATGATGCCAAATTCAATGATTTGCAAGCGTTGTTCGTTTGTAAGACGATTCATGGTTAAATTATAGACCAAACTGAAGATGTTTGACAGTGAAACAAAACACGAAACGTGCGTGAGCTGTTTAAACCAGTGTTGCCAAAAAGATAATAGCTAAAAAATCACCCTTTATAAAGAACCTCCCGAAGTTAACGAATATTATGAAAAATATTTTGAAAAGTGCACGTAATATAATAATGTGCTAAAAAGACCACAGACGAAGTAAGATAGATGAAGAGATGGTGACAATGTCAGAATTAATACGAGGAAGGATAATGATGTCATGTGGGATTAGAAGAGAATTATACATTTAGAGCTTCTAAAAGCAGGTTTTACGACTGATGCTAATGTTTTCAGATATCTTAACAAAGAAAAACGAAATTTAAGAAAATATTTCTGCGGTAACTGCCTCGCAGCAGATTTCTGGCAAAAACTCTGAAAATAAGTAAAATTGCGATGAAACCCTTCTCAAAAATCTGTCGTTCAGAGTTGACTTTAAACTGTAGCTCACACCACTTATGTATAAAATTAACAGACACAACATAAGTTGTGTGAGAAACTAGGTCGTAATCCTAATGGAAGGATTCTAATGACCAAATATGTATGTATTATGTAAGATAATGCTGGGTGTATTGTGGGGTTGAAAGAGAATTATTCATTAAGAGCTTCCACAAGTAGGTCAAATGATTGATTCTAAAGCCTTCTGTCCAAATTAACAAAATTCAAAATTGATCCGAATTGATCAACAGAAAAAGTTTTGTGTTCTATTATTACAACGCCAGACCACAAAGACGCAGAATCAGGCAGTAGATGAGAGAGTTTGTGGTAGGTTTTACGGTATTAACCATATATAGCCCGGACTCTCTGTGTTAATAGTGAACATTAGAAAATTCGGAAATCATATACTGACGGAATAAACATTTTATCCTTTAAAATGGCAAAAGATTACCATGGATCAGAACGATACGTATTTGGTTTATTTCATAATAACTTAGCACATGTTCTGTGATAAGCAATCGATTACTTGATCTTAACATAAGAAACAAAAAACTAATCATGCTTTCGTTTTCGTTAAGAAGTAACTAAAGTTCAATTGAGTAAAATAAGCGAGTAAAATTGAAGTTGAAATATAAAATAAAAAAAAAAAAAAATATAAAAAGGCTCTAACGCATCATCAACCATTCAAAAGAAATGAAATGAATGTGGGGAGAAAAATCTAAAGAAAGGAAACATGAAAACTTTTCACATAAATTTAAGTATAAACGTTATTTAAACTTAATTTATCGATAGAATGAATGGTTTGGTTTGGTTTTGTTCGGTTCGTTTTTTGGTTTGAATAAATGGATGATGATGATGTCTAAAAATAAAGCAACAAGTAAATTTTAAATAAAATATGAACGAATATACAATGC
Organism: Sarcophaga caerulescens; assembly: GCA_927399465.1. Taxonomy (NCBI): domain Eukaryota; kingdom Metazoa; phylum Arthropoda; class Insecta; order Diptera; family Sarcophagidae; genus Sarcophaga; species Sarcophaga caerulescens. Next base: position 47,884,211 of record OV656872.1, on the reverse strand, counting down.
AACATACATACATACTCGTACGTATTAAAAAAAACAGAAATAACAAACAAATATTTTTAAAACACTACCTCCCTCTTCCCCTGCCAGACAGTATTTGTATATATTTTGATAATAAACCGCGAAAAAAAGCGGAAATTTAATGTGTCGTCATATGGCACATACCCAGTCTCGTACAAATACACCCTAAAATAAGTTTAAGAACAGACGTAATAAAATTTTTCGTATTAAAAAACAAAAAAAATGAGCAACAAAAGTCGTGACAAACCCTGAGGTCGCCGAGCACGAGAAGGTTATGGATCTTATATGGTATGTATTTAGGACTCGAATGTATTTGGGGAATTGTGGAAGAGAAAAATTTAAACAATTTCTTTATTAGAATTAATGGCAAGTTGGGAAAAATATGAGTTGCAACAGTTTTTTCGTTTTTTATTTTTATTTCCGCTTGTTTTTTTTTGGTTTTTTTATAAATTTGTGTGCTTCCGTTTTTTATACAATAATTTTTTTTCTTTCTTTTGTTTTACCCTCTTGTTAGTGGTGAGGACAATCACAAAATGTGGTTGAATCTTTTGTCGTTCCTTTGTTTTTTGCATTTATTTATTATACATTTTTTAATCTTGTGTTTTATGAGTCGTTTTATTTGTTGTTTGCTGTTTGAAGCACAGTTTTCTAAATAAAATTTATGAACATCAAACTTTTAAGCATTTTCTAAATCAAAACAAATAAAAATTTGTATCATTGTACACACAACAAAATCAGAACGGCATGAAGTAAACAATTAGATTTTGATTAATTTCCCTTTTACCAGCTTTGACGGAAACAAAACTGATGAAGCATTTAAAATACAATAAAAATATTAAAAAAAAAATAATTATTAAAATGTGAATAATATTTTGCAATACTCACAACTCTCCAGGCTTAGCATGTGGAGAGTTTTTAGTTTTTCTGTACCATTTACTAGATGGCTTCACAATAACTATCATCATATTACTGCTACTTTGTCTTGAAGATTTTATTTGTAACTTGATAATTTTACTTCAACATTTTCAATCACCAAACACCAATAACAGATACATACATACGTAATTGGTCATTGCAACCCTTCAGACAGGATTACGACCTAGTTTCATACACCACTTATATTGTGTGTTACACTACTCCATATGTGGCAGGATCTACAGTTTAAAGACGACTCCTATCGACAGATTTTTTGAGAAACTTTTCATGGCAATTTATTTACTCTTAGAGTTTTTGGCAGAAATGTGCTGAGAGGAAGTTGCCATAAAAAATAATTTTTAATTTTTCGTTTTGTTCGAGATATCTGACCTGGGGTTTAAGCCGTGGCCTCACGTCAAATAAGCCAACACACTACCTAAACTAAACTGCGGCGACTATGGCATATATCAATAATGCCAGCTTTTTACTTTGTTTGGATCCTGTTTGTTTGAGACTACATCCCTAAGCGTTCCTTCTGCATCTCACGCCTGACAATTTCTAAAGATCGAATATTATTTAACTCAAGTTTAAAATTGGGTATGAATGTTGTTTCTGGCATGCAACCAACTTATTTGCATAAGGAATGAAAGAAAATATCGGAGTGTACGGATTTATTTAATTGTAGATTCTATGGACACTGTTTACGTAACGAGATTTCCTCGATTCATGTGCATGCTAATCGATTGCTTTAAGTATAGCAAACGTTTTATCACGGCAGTTTCCATTTTCACTAGCAATCTTAGACTAGCTGCATAACATCCAACCAGATGTACTAACATTAGAACTGTAGTCATAAAACAGTTCTTTATAGAAAAAGGAAAGGCTTATAGAGAATCGCAATTTAATAAATCTCCTCAGCTAAAACAAAAATTTAGACAATGTATAATACTGCTGAAAGTCCTGTTTGAATTTTATAAAAATATTTCACTGAATGCATACACTGAATACTCTAAAACTACCCAAATTCGTATCATTAGGTTTGTCACGCTACGAATGACCTACAAAGGACGCCCAAATGTTTAATAAAGTATCCAGATCATGCGATATAATCGTATGTGTAATCATATCGGAACATTTGAAACTTGGGCTGGTATTTTAGCTTCATATTTGATCATTAGAACCATTTAATCAGGATTACATCGGTGGTGTTATGTAAAAACAGTTTTCTTGACGTAAGGTTAGTTTAGGTAAGGTAGCTGACCTTCTTTGAAGGAAGTGAAACCATTTAATCCAATCTGATACCATAATCAATATTCAACTCGGTGCTCAAACATTTCCTAGGGCAACCAACCTGAGCCCAAAATAAATTTTGCTTTTGCAGTAGTCCTTATATTAGAGAGCTCGGTCAAGAAAGTCAGAAAGTAAGAAGTCAAAAAGCTCAGCTTATTATAACAAGAGTAGGACACTAACATATCAGGTGGAAGACAGTATTGTTACGAAAATGGAAATGGTGTTGTTAAAATAATAAGCAAAAGCTCCAAAAACAACACAATGGAGTTGATCACGCATAAAAACAAAAGCTCCAAAAACAAAACAATGCAGTTGTTCACGTGATCAACGAATGAGTAAGCATATAGCAACAAAAACAACAGTGCTTGTTTACAAGATCGATGAATAAACAAATATAGCAACAACGACTGCGTATAAAAAAAAGATATAGCAGAAAGACAAACAAACAAAACAACAACAACTCTGCCTGGACGAAAGTAAATAAGATGCACTAACAATAAAAATGGAAATAAATTGTTTACATTTTTGGATTGTTCCCGAAGGTCGTCATCATCCTTCAAGGGCATTCATCACACTGTTGATCGAGTGATATAAAAGGCAAGATAAAGCGAGCAACGAGCATTCAGTTAGAATTCAGTCAGTCGTGTATGAAGACACGTTATTCTCGGAGTACGAGTTAAGTTAGTCGTGTGACGACGTCGCGTTGAATTGAGTGAGAAATTCAACCAGTGGTGTGAAGATACGAGATCGAGTAATAATCCAGTCAGACTTGTGTGCAGACAAGTTGCGTGAAGAAAACAGTTGTTAGTGTTGTGCTTACAAAAGAAGGTTGTGAGCAAAGAAGAATAACTAACAAGTGTTGTTGTTGCTTATAAAAAAAGGTTATAAGCAGAGAAATATCGCGAACAAGCACATATTGTGGAAATTATCATTGTATGCGTAGAATAAGTTCGAACAGTGGCACGAAGGTTGTGCAGAAAATAAAGAATTGACTTAAAATTAAACACAGATTTATTTTTATTTTATTTGCAATCTACGAGCTCATATTTTTAACGTTTTTAAAAGGTAAAAACGTAACAATTGGTGTCAGAAGTGGGATTGCAAAATTTAAAAATAAAAATAAATCAAGATGAAACTCTCCGAGTTAAGAGTGGAGCGGCTCAAACAAGAATTGGCTAAATTGGCGCTGCCAACAATGGGCACGAAGAATGAGCTCCAAAGGCGGTTAAGGGAAGAACTGCGGAATCGTGGCATTGATATCGACACTTACGACTTCGAAGACGAAGAGGAACGTGAGTTACAGGCTCCTGCAACCCCTAGCGGTCTTGACATGAGTTCGGTGCTAGCCGCTCTAATGGAACAAATGCAAGTAATGCGGGAAGAAAACCAGAAAGCGCAGGAAGAGAACAAAAAGCTATTTTCAAAACTTGAAGACAAACTAGATGCGTATGATGAGACGATAGATGAAATAATTGAGGCATTCGGCGGAAGAGTTACAAGTGTCGCCGAAGAGGTGCCAAGTTTAGAAGAGGCCATTGACACGGAAGTAAGTAACTTGGGAAAGTCCGTGGAGGGTAAACTCGTCATGATGGAGGAGAACAGCCAGCGACTGGAAGGAGTACAAGCCGAAGCAGCAGTAGCTGACAGAAATGGATGGGACGATGAAGAGAAGGCCTTGGAACTTAACTTGGTGTTAAAAGGTGCCGCCGCTGTGACTCTAGAAGGCATGCCAGCCAGCCGCAGGAACAACTACAGTGATTTAATGGTGGCGTTACAGCGTGAATTTGGCGAAGGGCACGAAGGAGAACTGTACCCTATGGAATTGGGGTGGCGCGCGCAAAAGGGTAATGAGTCACTGCAAGAACTTGTAGTGGAGGACGAGAGATTAGTGCAGCTCACATGCCCGGGAGAAAACCGTCCACTGGTAGACAATTGTAAGACCGAGGCGTGTGAAAATGGTATACGCGCCGATGATGTCGGATTGGCGGTGTGGACTGCACGAGAGACAATCTTTGTAGAGACCCTGGCCTTCGAATTAGTCCAAGAGACCGCTTGCATGATTTCTACAGCACAAGCGAGAAAAGTGCGAGGAGTGGAAATCGCGGACGAAAAAGGACGCCTTTTGCATAAATTTAAAACGTTGTTAAGGCAAGATGTGGCAGAAGCCGGACGAAAGGTAAAGCTGAGGCTTCTCAACTGTGGAAAGAGCGGACACGTCCCGAAGAAACTGGAACGCGCCACGAGGAAGGTCAAGATCCGGCTCACCATCAAACGGGCGGGATACCAGCCATCATCATCATCAGAGGGGCAAGTGCTGGTTTCCTAGAAGCGAGGTCCCCAGTAAAGCGAAGTCGAGGTCAGCTGCACAATATAAGTCGAACGCACTTTTGGAGCGGGTAACAACAGCAGGTCCTTTGTATTGCCAGAAACCGATATGTTCTCGTCAAGACGGATTACTTAGGCTAACGGCCGGAAGTGTATGCCATACCCAATCAAGAGGCGAACACAGTAGAAAAGGTTTTTTTGTGAGCCACTGGGAATGCTGCTACTCGGTGCCAATAGAGCTACACTCCGAGGCAGAAGTTCGAGCCAGCCGTATTCAAAGGAATGTTTGAGGTGTATGGAATGGTAGAACAATTTGGTCGAAGCCTGGAGGAATACTTGAGAAACGTAGTGAGCGAGCAGCAAAAGGATTGCGAGGTATCTACTGGCGTATCCATCTGCGATGCATGATCCCACAGCTAGATCAACCGCCAAGGTTATTTACAGGAGAGGAGATAATGAGCCTATTCGGGACGAACAGGCTTAAGTGGGCGGCAGTGTTACGAAAATGGAAATGGTGTTGTTAAAATAATAAGCAAAAGCTCCAAAAACAACACAATGGAGTTGATCACGCATAAAAACAAAAGCTCCAAAAACAAAACAATGCAGTTGTTCACGTGATCAACGAATGAGTAAGCATATAGCAACAAAAACAACAGTGCTTGTTTACAAGATCGATGAATAAACAAATATAGCAACAACGATTGCGTATAAAAAAAAGATATAGCAGAAAGACAAACAAACAAAACAACAACAACTCTGCCTGGACGAAAGTAAATAAGATGCACTAACAATAAAAATGGAAATAAATTGTTTACATTTTTGGATTGTTCCCGAAGGTCGTCATCATCCTTCAAGGGCATTCATCACACTGTTGATCGAGTGATATAAAAGGCAAGATAAAGCGAGCAACGAGCATTCAGTTAGAATTCAGTCAGTCGTGTATGAAGACACGTTATTCTCGGAGTACGAGTTAAGTTAGTCGTGTGACGACGTCGCGTTGAATTGAGTGAGAAATTCAACCAGTGGTGTGAAGATACGAGATCGAGTAATAATCCAGTCAGACTTGTGTGCAGACAAGTTGCGTGAAGAAAACAGTTGTTAGTGTTGTGCTTACAAAAGAAGGTTGTGAGCAAAGAAGAATAACTAACAAGTGTTGTTGTTGCTTATAAAAAAAGGTTATAAGCAGAGAAACATCGCGAACAAGCACATATTGTGGAAATTATCATTGTATGCGTAGAATAAGTTCGAACAGTGGCACGAAGGTTGTGCAGAAAATAAAGAATTGACTTAAAATTAAACACAGATTTATTTTTATTTTATTTGCAATCTACGAGCTCATATTTTTAACGTTTTTAAAACGTTTAAAACGTTTTCTCTACCTGATACATAGCTCTTGCAGAAAGCATTTGACATTATGCCTACCAAAAGGACAATGGCCCTCGAAAAATGCTATTGCGCGATTTAAGTATAGAAGTGAGTTAGTCTTTAGTTTACTTATCCAGCAAAGTCTAGAAATATTGCACGTATCTTCAAGCTGCTAACGAGATTAAGCCTCTATATAAAATGAATGGATAGTGTTCAATTCGTCTGAAGCAATTGGGCTACCTATGGCATGTAACATCTTGGAGATTGCGAGCATTGAATTAGGTCTGACAAGATCACAATTGAACTCGTCGTCGACTAGAAGGTCGTGAGACGTCGGTACAAACCTCAGGTCAGACATCTTCAATAAAACGAAATATAAAAAAATATTTCTTCCCTCAGCAGATTTCTGGCAAAAACTCTGGCAGTAAATAAAATACCCATGAAAATTTCTTAAAAATCTGTCTTTTGGAATTGACTTTATACTGTATGTCTAGTATATAATTAACAAAAACAACATAAGTGGAGTAAGAAGCTGGGTCGTAATCTGTCTGAATGACCATTTGTGTATATATGTAATCGGAATACCTATGACATGTAACATGTTGAAGGTTACGAGCTCTGAATTAGCCTTAACATGCCTAGCAGCAATCCAATTTCCAACGAACCCATATCATGAATGATCCGAATTCTTCTCGAGGACGGACGTTGAAAATACTTTGCTTAGGGACTTAATCGCATCCTGGCTGTCCTAGTAGTTCAATAGATTTTTATACTTGATTGAAAGAGTCTTTGAATTTGTGGAAGTAGTTTAAGAATATTTTAAAAATTAAATTTTTAAACTTAATATTTTGGAAAGCGAACCTTAATACACTAACATTTTAACTAGTTTAAGAAAAGGAATTCAATTACCACTCATATACTCATACTATAAGAATACTATAGTTTAGAGAAGTAATTATCGAAATTATCGTTGATTTATTCTAAAAAACAAAAAAATAAAAACTATTTTCTACACGCTATTTACATATTTTAAAACTCATCATAGAAAAAGGTTTAACTTGTGAAAATATTTCCCTACCTTACAAGCTCTACATATTGTTGTGTTCATAAAAATTAGGTGAACATAAATTTAAAAAGGCAAATTGTGGGGAGTTTAGTTCCAGTTAATACCCTACGCTCATATTTATATAGTGTTCATTCAAAAGTTTTTAACAAATAAAGAAATTGTTTCTTGATTTGTGCTTATTATCCACTTGATGCACTTGAAGACTTATGATCAAAGTGCAGTAGGGTTCTAAGGACTTACATTCCCTATGGATTATCATGCAGTCGGAATTGGCCGAGTGTAACGTTTGTTCTAATTTTATTTTGTAGGTTGGCATTTATCCATTTATTACAAATAATCATACACGCTCTAAAAAACCGAATCTTTTTTTTGTCGTTTTTTTTCCTCCTGTAATTTTTTTCCTCCTATTTCTGCCTGCTTATCTTTAGCAAACAATAATGACTGCCATAACGACGTCACACACCCAAAATATGAATGAAAAAAGAGTGAGAAAATGAAAAAAAAAAATTTTAAAGTTACCATCAAAATTTTTGGCTGTGTTACAGTTTGCCTTGTAGTTATTATGGTTACCACTTGGCTGATTGTTGCAGATGTATTTGGTAGCACTGAAGCAAAAACACACATACATAATAACATCATTGCAACCAAGTATGAGAGATAATCATACAAACCTAAATAGGCGGTCATACAAAAACAGAAAAAATGAAAAATTCAGACACAAAGAGATATTATTACACTGCTTCACTCACCCAAGTAATGATTTATGAATTTTAAAGACGCGATAATATTACGTTGCCACAATTTTTGTATCCTTTTTTTTTTGAAATATTTTTTTACGTTGGGTTCTTTCTAAGGAAAGAGATTTATAATTTTCATTGTACCGTTGTTGGCAATTAAATATTTCGTACATGCTGTTCGTACTTTTGTTCTTCTACAACTAAACAGTATATTTACCGACCATCCCAAAAGACCCTTGGCATTTAACACCAACCCCTCTCATAATTTTTTTGCTTAGGATTCACGTGTCTGTTATTGGTATCCTATAGAGTTTGAATTAATAATAAAAGGAAGAGGTTTTTTTTTTTTTTTTTTTTTTTAACTTGAACAACAATTTAAAAGAAGCCAATATTTGTTTTTGGTAAGAACCAGAATTGTATGCATATTTACGCTACCATTAGGTAGACACAATCATTCATGTACTTTAAAAATACTTTTAAAGTTTACATTTCATTCATTAACATATTGTTTGTAATTGTAGTGAATTAAACGTTGTTACAATTGCTTGTAACACATATTCTTGTATGTATATATGTATATTTGCATTAAAAAAACCAGATTTTAATTATAGATTTGATTTCATAATGTAGGCGACTTAAAATGGTTCTTTAATTTTAGTAATGCTGGCAGGAAATTTTTGCTTCAGATACCTGCTTAAAGAGCTAGCAATCGTTGTGTGTGTCAATTTCATCCATGAGTAGCGGAACCTGCAGTTTAAAGTCGTCTCCGAACGACAGATTTTTAAGAAACGTTTCATGGCAATTTTATTTACTCTCTGAGGGGAAGTCACCGAAGAAAAATTTTTTTATATTTCGTTTAGTTCGAAATGGCCTCACATTCAATAAGTCAACACACTACCTACTAGAATTCGGCGACTTCATGATTCTTGATCTTTATGTACTCGCCTTTTAAATACATTAGATGCCGCACTTAACCAATTAATTTGCATCAGAGATCAGCAATGAATTGTATTTTCGCTACTTATAAGTACTCATGAAATTTTGAGTATGAGTGAGTCAAGAGTATTGAAATTCAACTACTCTGATTCATTCGTACTCGCTACAACATTGATTTATACGTATAGGTTGCAATGAGTATGAGTACAACGTTGTTATCAAACTCACAACATTCGATTCATTGTTTGATTCATACGCCTACTCATTCAGATTCATAAATTTAGAAAAATACTTATAATACTTACGAATGATTCGAGTCACTCGAATCATTCATTTAAATTTACAGTAGTAGTTATTGTTGCATTTACAAAAGAAGAAAAAAGAAAAGACAAAGACAGCAAGCAAAGCACACACACAACCTTCTAGCGAGCATGTGGTGTTCGTACTCGAATCATACTTATTTTGTGCTTCGTGTATAGTTTGAGTCATGGAGAGTCGAAATCAAAAGCATCGTGCGTATTGTTAAGTATGAGTACGATGAGTATTTCTAACTTTGAATATTACTAGTATGAGTATGATATTAAAATAAGTGTGAATGCGTATAAGTATCTGAAATTATAAGTATGACTCAAATCTACTCATCGTTTTGAATACTCGTTGCTGATCTCTGATTTGCATCGCAACCGTTAAGTTAGGATTAGAGAATAGAATGTAAACATTTGCTTTCGCTCAACGCGATAATTATCCGGACCGAAGAGCTACAATGTACGTTTCTGTAAGTAAATACAAATTATAGACGTCTTTTGATATTGGCATTGCCAGTTTGTTGTCGAAAAAGTCGTTGTGAGAACTTTTGGTGTACGCTGCAGCCAATTCAAAGTGTTCCCAAAGCTAGTGAGTTTATTCAATTTGATATTCTTGAGTTTTTTAATGTATTTAGGTGTATGGTAAGCCAGGAATTTTAGCCTCAACATACTATGCGTGTTTATCCACCGTCCAGTGTAGACTCCAATTGCGTTGAAGATACTTTTCTGTCATTGACTCATAATGTATTTAGTTTTTTTCCTGCTAAGTTACGGTCAAGTTTGTGTAGTGATAGGACAAATAGTTAAGCTCTTCCTTATACTAGCAAGTGTGCTGTATAAGAGTGCTCTGCACTTTAGAATATACGTCATCGGTTTTTGGGTGACAAATGTGCGACTAAAGAAACTGGCCGGTTTCATCCGCACCTCGGGGTAATTTAAGCCCACCACTAACAGATTGTAACAAGGGGACTTACTCCACACTGGGTAACACAATGATCCATATGGGTCACCAAGAGAACTTGCCTGTGATAGGCAAGCTAACCGCTAACCTAACCTAACCTAAGTGTGCTGTAACCACCGAAAATTTACCTGTTTTCTTATCTGCTTGATAAGTTTTCAATTTGTAATTCCATCACGTGACTAGCTTTGAGAATAAGAGCAAAAATTTAAATCATTTTTTTTTATTTATAATTACCTTTCGATGACCGCTTCCTTCACCCATCGGTGGAATATTAGAAGTGCAAAAGATGAGTACTCACATTGCTTCTATGTATACAATTCCAAACACTCGCTTAAATATTTTCATGATATTTCTATCGTTGGTCATCTACCACTGATTGCTATGGTAGTGTGTTCAGATCAATATTCAGGCATATCACGTTTTAGCACCGATTTAGTCTATGATCAAGAATGTTCTTCTATTGGACTACTCATTCCATATTTTTTGTACTTTCTATAGCATGTGCCTTGTAGTAAGTAGTATAACCGAGTCTAGTACTAAGCTGAATAATAGCGATCTTTGCTGTTTTCTTGTGATTTGTGTGCAATAGTCTGTAAACTCTTCTGAGTCCGTCTAGTAAACTCTTTTATTGAAGTGTGTTCAAATTGTGTGCTAATTAAATATGTCAAAAGCCTTTTCAGGTCCATACTAATATAGTAGATATCACCATTCCGCAGCTAAAGCTCTATAATCTTTCTAGCTTTTACGTGATCAGTGCAGTAGTGATGCAGCACAAGCAGGCTTGTTCATTTCGAATATCACCTGTGAGTAATCGTGAAAGATGGATATCATAAGTACTAAGCATTCTAAAGGGCTTTCCATTTCGTGGTTTCAAAAGTATAGGACTGGAATTCGATATCTGTCAAACAAAGTTGTGAAACCAATTTTTTTCTTTTCAGTTGAAACTCTGACATTGTCGAAAATGGATCGCTTAACTATCACACAACGCATAAAAATTATCAAAACCTATTACAAAAATGGTGATTCTGCCACAGCCACGTGTCGTGCGTATCGGCAATTTTTCGAACAAAATTTTCTTCAGCGATGAAGCACATTTCACACTCGGTGGGTATGTTAATAAACAAAATTGTCGTATTTGGGGTTCTGAGAATCCTCAAGTAATTGAAGAGAGGCCATTACATCCAGAAAAAGACAATGTTTTGTGCGCTCTTTGGTCCGAAGTTGTGATTGGACCTTACGATGGAACGACTGTCACCGTCAATTCGGAGCGTTATGGTCATATGATTTTTGCAGATAAAACTTCAACTCTTAAAAACCAACATTCGTCAAGTTATGGCTGCGATACCGCCCAATATATGTCAAAAAGTGGTCGAAAATTGCCTCAAAAGAATCAATGCTTGCAACACTTCGCGTGGAGGTCATTTAAATGATGTTGTGTTTCACACATAATGTTAACGTTCAAACTTTACAATAAAAAAGAAATATCATGAAAAAAATATTTTATATGTGTTTCATTTACGTTTAATTTTGAAACCACGAAATGGATAACCCTGTATAATATAAGGCAGCAGTGTAATATCTGTCGTGTCTGATTACCGCTGTTATTTACATTTCTGTTCCAGTAAGAGTAACGCACTTTGGTGGAATGTCCGGCAGTGTCACTGCATAAGTAGAGTAGGACTCAAGATATCCTTGTTGAACATTACACAAACACATACAATTGATCATTACAATCCTTCGGTCAGGATTACGATCTACCTTCTCACACCACTTAGGATGTGTGTATTAAATTTATACACGAGTGGCGGGACCTACAGTTGAAAGTCGTTTCCCAAGACATTTTTGAGAAACTTTTTCATGGCAATTTTATTTACTCTTAGAGAAATATTTTTCATATTTCGTTTTGCTGGAGATGTCTGACCTGGGTGTGGCCTTACGACTAATAAGCCAACACACTGCCTACTAGACTATGGCGACTCCTTTGTAGAACTTTAGCAGCCACTAAACTCACACTCACTCAACTCTCATTGCCACATGTGTCAATGCAATGGCGGTATATCAATAACCAGCTTAATGGCAGAGCTTAATTAATGAAACTGAAATAAAGCAAATAAATTAGTAAGAAAATGAAGGAGATGTATTGTGACAGCACTAAAGTTCCACAAGTAACGAAAAGAAACAAAAACAACAAAAAATTCGAAATAAAAATTTTAGAATAATAGGTTATGTGATATAATTTGGAATTTTAATAAGAATCTTAACACCAGATTTTGTAATCGATATATAAAGCCCTTGATGCCACTTAGAATCACATTAAATTTTTTATCTCTTCTGTAATAAAAAAATTACTAACACACTGCAGAGTGTGACATGGAAAGTATATGTAGTTGCCTTAAAATAAGTAAAAAAAAATAAATTAAACGAAGCTGTTTCAAAAAGGCTGGATGCTGTTTTAATGAAAATTTAGATTAAAATTTTTCATTTTTATGTTTTCTCTTTCATTATGGTGGACTAAAACACTACGTAATTAAATATCAGACTCTGCTTCATAATGCAGTAGCCTTATCATCATCATCATCACTTATATTTGTACATCCACTTTAATGAAGCGTAGATTTTCAAAATTAATTTTGAATTTCATGCCAAATTTCGTCAAAATAACGTATTTGTTGGTTTATTTTTAACAAAAATGGCCTTCTAATTTAACAAAATTCAATTAAAACATAAAGCAGGGAAACATCTGTACTGATTCCCTGCTCATCTTTAGTATGACTTCATTGAGCATGAAAAGAATCGACACACAATAAAACTACCCTTCCTAAAACCATAACACAAAAAAAAAGAAACAAAAAAATAATGGCCCAAAACACATACCAAAACGAAAACGACAATGTATTTACGCAAGAATTGTAAAATTAGAAAGAAAAGAAAAGAAAAGAAAGAAAAAATTAACGCTTTTGTATGGCAGGGAACAAAGGGAAGCTGTATGTATGACAAGAAAAGAAGTGTAATTTTAAATTAAAACGAAATAATTTCGTAGTAAATTAAGCAAAACTGAAGCCTATAAACCAAAAGTAAAATCACAAGATGTCGGAGGCAAATAGATTTTTGTATTATAGTGTCCAATTAGTGTAATGAAAACGATAACACTTAAGACCAGTGGAAAAGGACACACACAGCCATACAACAGCGGGACTCATTAAATCATTGAATAAAGAAAAATAATTGGGTTTTTAAAAACCAACAGCAGACGATGAACATTTTAAAAACATTTGGAAATTATGACAAAACAGTGACTATAAACAAAATGGAAAAACTTAATCAAACTTAAATTACTAACGCAATTAATACAATCGACAGGATAATTAAAAGTACGTCATCAAATTCAATTTTATAATGACAACAAAAAATAAAAGAAAAAACAGGGAATGAAGCTCCCATTCTATGAAACTAACCAACTTAGAAAAAAAAATTAAAAAAAAAATTGCACGATCTCGTTAGCCAATTTCCATCACCTCGAACTGAGATAATCTTGCTCACTAATCGTCCAAATATACAATGTGGCATGAGCTGTGTAGCACGTAGTGCTCAGCCTTGTAGAAATATTATACTGCAGTACGTAGCGCTGTGTCCTGTCCTGTCGATATGACATTGGTGCCCAGATCATCTAATTCAGGACAAAAATAGTTGGTAATCAATGAGCTCGCCGTTGACAGTGATGGATTGGCCAACGCTCATCTGAAGGTAATGTGGACTGGCCAAATATTGCCTTTTTCGGGATTCAATGGACGCTTTTATATCTGATATGGACTGGCATCACCTCAAATTCAACAATTTTGTTTATTCATGTACCCATTCACCTAGGAATTTGTCTCTTCTCTGAAGATGTTTTTTCGATGATAATTACGAACAGTTGTTTATTCAGCGAACGTACATAAATTGAATAAATGACAACTGTGGGATGACCGTAGACAATCATCAAAGTTCTAATGTTTCTTTTAATCTGTATCGGTCAAGTTGTAAACGATTTCGTTCTTGAGACAAGACCATCGGGGCACCAACCTTTGTATACCAATCTTAAGAATTGGAAAAGGTGTCTGTTATGTTGAAGACGTCGCAGTCTAATAAGTAGTGTGTTGGCTTACTAGACGTGAGACCATGGTTCAAACTCCTGGTTAGACATCTCTAACACTTCTGACAAAAAAATTTCTTCGACGACTTCCTCTCAACAGATTTCTGGCAAAAACTCTAAGGGTAAATAAAGATTGCCATAAAAAAGTTTCACAAAAATCTGTCGTTTGGAATCGACTTTAAACTGTAGGTCCCGCCACTGATATATAAAATTAACATAAACAGCATAAGTAGTGTGAGAAGTTGGATTATAATTCTGATAAATTTCTTATTCAAATTTGATACAGTTTCAAAGTCTCTTCAAAAATTTAGTTCTTAGTTCTTAAACTAAAAGTGGGTTATATTTCCCAAGGTAAGCAATTTATTTTTAAAATTGTAACCTGTTGTTCATTGAACATATGTAGAGATTGATTGAAATCAATTCTGTTTTTATATTTAAAACTGTCATTAATTTTGTTAAAACATTTTATTTACTTCAAATTATTTTACATTTTTCTCTTTTTAATTACCACAAATGAAAATTCTGTTTTATTTTCCTTCACTCGTTTACAAACAGAAAAGCTTATGATTTGCTTTTGGGGTCCTAAAATGAATTTAAATTCAAAATTTTTCCCTTTTTTGTTGCTGTCACAACCAATTAATTATACAATAAGGTCAGGTGTTGTCATTAATGTTAAATTGCTTCAATAAAATTATCTTAAATGTTAAAAATGCTACTAGAAAATCAAATTTTGTCTGAAAAGGTTTTTTAATTGGGCTTATTGTAAAACCAATATTATAAAAAGGAAAAGTTTATCAATATATTAGTAATTAAAACAAAAGTAATCTACAAATTATATGGTATGTTGCAATGGACTGTGTAGTTAACGGATTGACGGATACATTGCGATATTGAATTGTTCTATAAAAAAATAATAACCAGATAATACATATCCAATAGAGCTTAGTTCATTAATAAACCAGGGTTAGGTTTCAACTTCTTGATGCGTTGATCCAATTTACTAAGAATTTTTATAGGAGAAACATATTCATTTTTAAAAATAAATGTGATCTTATAAGTCAATAAGCTTTTGGCAAATTCTTCGTAGTATATTTATATGCCCATAGTTGCCAAACCTTAAAAAGAGCTTACAAATTTTATTGATTTCATTTTATTCGGGAAAAAAAGAAAATTTTGTATACGCGTTGATACGCGTCAACATGCGATCTTATACGTTAGTAAGACGTAGCCTTTTCTTTATAGTCAAAATATGCAGTTTGAATCATTTAAGTTCCATAAAACATACAACTGCGTATTATTTCATATATGCGTTGAAATGCGTTGACCTACGATGTTTTACCTTGTATTCAAATACAGACTAAAAACTTTTTAAACATGTTCCAAGTATAGATTCTAATGACAACAAAATACCTCTTCTTTATACCGAGTTTTAATTTTATAAGTGACTACAAATACAAAATTATGCGATATAGAATCCTTATGCAAAAAAAATGTTTACTATGATACCCTATAATTGCGGCACCGGGGCAGGAAAAAGGTCTATGAATCTTTTAAATTAGCAATTTTTTTTAAAACACCACATTAACATATGAACCGGGGCAGGAAAAAAGTCTATGAATCTTGCAAATTTGCAAATTTTTTTAAAACAACACATTAACATAAGATTTCTTCACATTTTCAGTAAAACAAATATGCATTAAACCTGCGTTAGTCTGCGTTGACCTGCGATTCTAAACATTCAATATCTATCCAATATAATGGTGTAAAAACTATTAACACATCGCACACCCAGTACAAAACTGACTCAACTCAAAATTTTCATTTTTCGAGTTTATATGCTTAAACTATGTAGAATACACTTGTTTATTTATAAAACAAATATCAGTGTATTTTGTTGTTGTTAACTGATACTAAAAATGGTCCAAAGATTTTGTTTTTAACTATTTTTAATTAAGTCAAAAATAGTTTTTAATCGATTTCTGAAAAATGAAAATTTTGAGTTGAGTCACTTTTGTATTGGGTGTGCGATTTGTTCCAAAAAGAATCAAATATTTCAATTCAGTTAAAGTACTTTTTATTATTGTAAAATATGGCTTCTTTTTAAGTATGCGTCACAGTGCGATGATATGCGATCACATATTTTAAAAGAGCAATACTTACAAAGTCTTTCTATAAAGTATACTTAGAGGTAATAGACAATATATAATGACAATATATAGTCCCTTCTTTCTCCTTAGGCTCGCAGTTCCTGTTTGCATGCCTTCCAATAGAACAGTATATCATGTGATCGAAATTATATGATGGATAGTGATACGGGTTAAGAACAGTAGACAACCAGTCGCCTTTTTATAGATACATACATTTCTTTCAGATTCCAGCGAAACATTTGTGCTGCGAACAAAGTTTGGCATTTATAATTTAATTTAGGCAATCTAAACACTTATGCCCTGTAACATGTTGGAGATTGTGAGTTCCTTACCGGCTCTCATCACTTCATTAGTAATGCCTATTAGAGCTGCCTTTGAGTGATTCGAAACTTCCCTGAAAAATTCTCAGCACTGATGGACGACTATGGACATCGTACTGACATTCGTTAAGTTCTTAATCGCAGCTTGCCTGTTCCCGAAAATCTTATCACATAACATATATTGACACATTTCAAGTGCCATTCGATGCCATTATGAGAAATATTCTTAATGGTTTCTGGTGTCAATCACTTAATTAGTCGGTCGCTTTAAAACTCTGTCACGTAATATTTTAGAGTCATGACCAGTTCGCATACAGTTTTCTCATCTCAATAATTTTGATTACTGGTTTTTCTGAATGGCTTCTGCATGGCTTCTCATTTAAATTTTCCCACCAAATATTTTGTAATCTTCAACGAAAGGACAGAATAGAGTGAATTCACTTCGGCATTGATATCAATTGAACTGGATAGTGCCAAATGAAGGTATTGAATTCTATAATTTTTTTCCAATTAAAAAATAAAAAAAAGTATTAATAAAATATTACTTAGCCGTTAAATTTTGTTATTAGCTTGCCACAGAAACATATTTTTTTTTTACCAGACTACTGTCATCATCTCTACATCAGATTAGCTCATTGCGGTACAGCCCTCCTAGTTTTTTCTTTTTTGCTTATTGATAACATGAATAATTAATTTACCACTTAGCCACAATTCATAATTAATGTTTAGTAATATTTTACTCGTATGTTGGTTTTTGGCCTTGATTATTAATGTAATTTTTTTTAATACAATTTCTTTGTATTAAAATAAATAAAAATTTAATAAACTATTTGAGTGGTGATGTTCAATAAGCAGTATTAAAATAGTACAAAGCGTTGAAATATTATAGAAAGTACGAGAACTATTGATATCAATAACTATGGTTTAATAATTCAACACCACAACAACGCTTTCAACATTTGGAAATTCATTATCCATTTTACAGCCTACATAATCGGCAAGGATATCATGCAATTTAACTCTTGTCGATTCAAAAAACGTCAACAAGACAAAGAAGAGTGCGTAACACAGAGAACATATAAAGAGAAGTCTTGAAGAAAATATAGAAATGTGGATTCGTCATCGTTCTTAATTTTTGTAATTCGAATACGTGGAATTTACTTACATAACCTTTAAGTCAGGATTTAATTTTTATCCATAAGCTCAAAGTCGATTCAATTTTATTTATTCTCAGAGAGGAAGACGTCTGACGTCGCATCCGGGGTTTTTTTTTTTTTTTTTTTTTTTTTTTTGTGAAACCAGCTCTCAGGAGATGGCCCCTACTCATGCATTGTGCAGGTTTTAGGAAAATGGGTTATAGGAAGGTGGAAGAGAGGGAGTAGTGTTTGTTTAGTTGCTGCTGGGTGACTATAAAATGGCCAGTGCTATACCTTCACCATTAGACAGTCTACAGCAATCGTCCCCAAGAAGCCCGCACCCTTCAGTCCTAGCTTCTCACACTACTCATGTTGTGTGTGTTAATTTTATACATGAGTGGCGGGACCTACAGTTTAAAGTCGACTTCGAACGACACATTTATTGAGAGGCTTTTCATGGCAATTTTATTTACTCTCAGAATTTTTGCCAGAAATCTGCTGAGAGGAAGTCGCCGAAGAAATATTTTCGTTTTGATGTCTGACCTGGGATTCGAACTCGGGCCTTCAGTCTAATAAGCTAACACACTACCTACTAGACCACGGCGACTTCAATCGTGGTATCATATCTAATAAGTCAACACACTACCTGATAAAATGCGGTAACCTGATAACGTGGAATACTTTGCATAAGACTAATGGCTAATGTTGCAATAAAATACAACTTGAACGAGCATTGTTTGCATTTCAGTTTCGCTGTTTGGACGCTATCGAGCCATGCTAACCAGATAAACATCAACAACATTTGGTTCCAATACGTACCTGATTGGTCATTTTAACACTTCAGTGGGGATTGCGAACTAGCTTCCAACACTACTTATGTTGTGTGTGGTAATTTTATACATGAGTGGCGGGACTTGCAATTTAAAATCATATCTGAATGACAAATTTTTGAGACATGTTTTCATGGCAGATTTTATTTACATTCCCAGTTTTTACCAGAAATCTGCTGTGAAGGCAGTCGCCTAAGGAATAATTTTTTTTTCGTTTAGTTGGAAATGTCTGACCAGATGTTTGAAGCGAGGCCTCATATCTGATAAGCTAACACACTACATACTAGACTACGGCCAATAATACGGCTTAAATACTTGTAGACTAAGCGTACCAAAGGATTTATTATGAAATAAATATGGTGACAACTTTCTTTCCAGAAATGTAGTGAACACGTACATACATATCCCTCGTTCATACGACTTAACGCCACCTTATGAATTTTTATACAGACTGTATATTAAGTCATTGATTTCTGCTGACAAACCGACAAGTCTTGAAGTTTTGAAAGCCAATAATCAAGCCGCCATACGTCTAGGTTTATAGGCAAACATAAATCAATACTAGTCGCCGTAGTCTAGTAGGTAGTGTGTTGGCTTATTAGACGTAAAGCCCGGGTTCGTATCCCAGGTCAGGCATCAAAACAAAATATGAAAAAAAAAAATATTTCTTCGGAGACTGCCTCTCAGCAGAATTCAGGCAAAAACTCTGAGAGTAAATAAAATTGCCATGAGGAGCTTCTTAAAAATCTGTCGTTCGGAGTCGACTTTAAACTGCAGGTTCCGCTACTCATGGATGAAATTAACGCACCCAACATAAGTGGTGTGAGAAGCTAGGTCGAAATTCTGACTGAAGGGTTGTACTGACCAATTATGTAATTATGTAAATCAAAAAATTGACACACTGATTGGATTATGTAACACGTAAATGGGGTGGACATATGACCGAAATTGTGTATAAAAAATAAATGTCACGATATCACGAGATCATAATGAAAAAAAAGATATTTCATTCCAACAATATGACTGTCCAGTATTAATGTTTTAAGTTCTCAATTGCATGTAAAGCGATTGATGATTATTTAAAATTAACAAACCCCAGCAAATAAAAATAACTTCTTAAAATTAATAATATAGCTCCACACCGATTTACATTTTTTCGGACATCTTTTCGTTTGCTTGTAACTACGTAAAGAACTGGTTTCATCATATTTAGATTTGAATAGGCTGATTCAGACGATTGGAAACCTTTCTCTAACACTAATGAACCCTTAAATTGCCGCATGTTTTATTTTTTTCTTGCAATACTTTTGAATATTTTTTCCCATTTGATTGGGATTTGTTGTTCATTTTTCATTTTTGTTCGGGTAGAAAAGTACTTCGATATTTTATACAACAAATGCCTTTCCTTACAAAAAAAAAAAAAAAAAAAACAAGAAAAGAAAAGAAGAAAAAAAAAAACGAACTAAAAAGAAGCAAATTAAAGTGAAAAAATGCTTGTGCACTTATTTTACGCTCCATTGTCCATTGCTAGTCATGTCCATCGCACTCGCACATCGTTTACCCATTACACCCATTTTCGTATTCTTTTTTTTTGCCAAAAGTTTTTAAGCAAAAGTAATTCAAATGGAATTAAAATTTACTGTTTTTTTTCGTACTCTGATTTTCTTCTTTTTTTTTGTTTTTTTTTTTCTGTTCACCAAGAATGAAGCAATATTTTGCTTTTATTGCTGTTTTTCCTATAGAAATGTACTTGTTATTACGCGTATTCAATGCTTTATTTGGAAAAGGAATTACAACAGCAAAAAATGTTTTTCGTCCTTTATGCCTTTTTTCTGTGTTACATTTTATTCATTTTTTTTTCTTCTTTTTGCAATGAACATTTCGATTTTTGTTGTTGCCACTACAATTATTCATTTTTTATGCCTCGTAATAATAGAATGTCAATGACGTGTTCGTAATGGTCTCGAAATTGTTTCAAAATCGACTTTTATACTAAACTCGTGTTGTCAATTACCACAGAAGTACTGGATTTGGAGAAGTCCTGACGTCTTAATTTATGAATATCGTTGCTGAGCCTTCGTCCTTTATTGACACACTCATATAAAGATGTGGTTGGAAAATATCTTGTGAAAAGAACCCAGCCTAGTGTTGGGAATCCCGGGATCCCGGGGTCCCGAAATCCCGGGATCCCGCAGTTTTTAACAATTCCAAATTCCCGGGATTGAGCACATAATCCCGGGATTTGACTTTTTAAGCCGCAATGAAAAAAATCGTATATTAGAACTCTCACTAAAACGTCTTTATTTATTAAGAAATTGTATACCAAAGGCATTAATAGACATAGGTCCACCTGAAGGTGAATATTTTGCTTTATCCAAAGATGAGATTAATATGGTATCCGCAATCATTAGTGCTCTTGTCCCAGTTAAAGCAACAGTTGACGCCCTTTGTCGTCGGGATGCTAATCTGTTCACAGCCGATGTTGCCATAAATTTTATGTTAAAAAACTTAAAGATGCTAACAACGTTATAAGTCAAAAACTACATTCAGCCCTCATCCTTCGCATGCAACAAAGGAGAACAGATATCAGTGGGGTACTTCAGTATCTGCACAATGGTAGAACAAATGTTCAGTCCGAATCCGAAACAGAGTTCGTAACGGTTCCTTCTTTCATAAAATGTCGCAAATTAATAGTTGAGTTACTCGAAAGACTAAATGCTTCAAGTCCAGCTACATCACTTCTAATAGCTTCTGAGTCAGAAGTTATACCTTCTGATTCAGATAAGGCACCTTTCGAGATTATTTCAGATTCTTCTGAGCTTCCATCTGAATCTCCTTCTTGTTCTCTTGAAGAACCTTTAAATATTTCACACGAGCTCAATGAAGCTATAAAAAAAGCACATTTACCGAGGATAGCAATTCGATGTGAGACGTTGTCTGTAAAAATTCAGAGAGAAATGCTCTTGTTTGAAAATGGAGGAACACGTGGTGACTTTTTGCAAAGAGCATACGATTTTTTAATGACTATTAAGCCAGCCAGTGTAGAGTCTGAACGTGATTTTTCTGCAGCTGGATTTTTCGCAACTAAAATAAGCAGTCGTTTGAGCGATGAAACTTTGGATGCTCTGTGCTTCCTCAAAACGTATTTTAAAAATAATAAAAAATAATAACATATCGCACTTGATCAACAAAAGAGTATATATCTATAAAAACAATTAACTCTTTATAATTAATTTAAAAATGTGTAAAATTAAAAATAAAATTAATTTTCTTATAATTTAATAAATTCTTTCTTATAAACCTATTTTTGGATGTGTCATGTTATTAATTTTATTGAAATAATATGTTAATATCTTTCAAGAACAAATTTTTTAAAATCCCGGGATTTATCCCGGGATCCCGGGACTAAGTAAATGAAATCCCGAAATCCCGGGATTGAAAATATAGAGCGGGATTGCCAACCCTAACCCAGCCTAGATGTTACAAAGTGACAAAGGTAGCAAAATAGCGTCCATCATTGGTTATAATCTTTTAACATCTTCCTTGCAGTATAAGAATTCCGCGCCCAAAGAAATGCTAACTTATTACGCGAAAAATGCATATGAACTGAACGAATTCATACTTATAATTGGCCATTACAACACTTAAGTCAGGATAACGACCTAGCTTCTCACACCACTTATATTGTGTATTGACTGGCGGGACCTAACGACAGATTTTTGAGAAGCTTTTCATGGTAATTTTAATAATTCTCAGAGGATTTACCAGAAATCTGCTGAGCGAAGTAGCTGAGGAAATATTTTTATTTTTGAATATTTCGTTTTGTTGGAGAGGTCTGACCTGTGGTTTGAACCCTGGCCTCACGTCTAATAAACCAACACACTACCTACTAGAAGCGCATTCTACTGTGAAATTTAAAGACAAAGTCTGTACAAAATTCCCAAATTACTATTTCAATAGTTTTCAATTGGCCTTGTATGATTCACCAATCATCATTACAATGTAAAATTACTGTTTTGTGCTTCGGACCACGTTTACTCTAGCAGATAATGTGCATCATGTGAGACGCTGAACAATGCGTGTTGCAGAAACTATAGCCGCAGTACAGTGAAGCATTGAAGAATATTCAAGTCAATCAGTTCGTCACTCTTCCCAGCAACTGTTATTGTTTCCTTCCAGTTATAGAAGATTTTACAAAATTATTTTGGCTTAGAAGCTTTCAAATAAATCTTTTGCACGACTTAAACCCAAGCGACGAATGGTCTGAAGCACAAATTGATGCGGATATTAAATTTCCATTAAAATTTTGTTGTCTAATAAAGTACACTTTTGATTCAATGGTTAAATAGTTACATTTGGAATGGGGATATTCGAAAAGATCAGAATGTTGCTGACAATGGTAAACGGTATAGGAATATGATTAGAATTGTTTTCAACAAACTGACATTAATCTTACTAACATGTGATTTCAACAGGACTGAGCCATGTTCTGCACTGAGCCACATTCTACACATTCAAAGAAACTTTTGATGGAAACGTAATTTACCATATGCCCATAATCGTGTTTAAACTTTAGTGTCCTTAAATTTTCTATTCAACAAAGACTATTTCTTTGTTTAATTACGATTTACTTACATATTTTCCAGGAGCATTAGGATTTGAGTCAGCATTACTAGGATTCCAAAATTTCTCAGAGATGTAAACCTATTTTGTGAGCGTAATCCAAAATTAAGTTTTGATAAAACTTTTTTATGGTATTAATAAGTTTTTATGAATAATGACAATAATAACTACTGTTCTTGTAGATGCTATAGGCAAGTGTATATACTTCACTGTTTGACGTTGAAAAGGCCCTGAGAATTTGGCCATTGTACATAGCTTCGGCAAAGGAGTTTAACAATGGACATAAGAGTCATCTCTAAATAAGGGCTGCCAACGTTTTTTAGCTGCTAACATTTCTCATGACTATACAATTTGTATGGAGCATAGCGAAATAACTCTACGGCAAAGCAGCGTACAATTTATCATTGCTAAACGGAATAATAAAAATGCATACAACTTGAAGAATTGTGGTCACATCCTAACAACAGCTATCTTGATAATCATTATCTTAACTTGTATGGCACTGGGTGAGTAGTACAAGATCTAACACACGTAGCAAGAACCTTTAATTGAATTAATAACAATGTCCATAAAGCAGAGCTTAATTACATTTAATTACGCCAAACAATACAATTATCGGCGTAGTCTAGTAGGTAGTGTGTTGACTTATTAGACATGAGGCCAGTATTAGAAATCCACGAAATATGAGAAAATCTTTCACCGGCGTCTGCCTCTCAGCAGAATCCTGGAAAAAATTCTGAGAGTAAGATGAAAATTGTCATGAAAAGTTTCCCAAAAATACACTGTAGGTCCTGCCACTCATATATAAAATTAACTCACACAACATAAGTGATGTGAGGAGCTAGATCGTAATCCTGACTGAAGGGTTGTAATTACCAATTATTTTTTTTTTTTGTCGAACGTCCCCGGCCTCACACTAACCCACCCTCACCCGACCGCGGAGGTCTCGTCCCCATTACGTAGGGACACGTACACACTACAGTCCGGACTATAGCGGGTTAGGGAAAAGTAAAGGCAACGACAACATAAATCAGCTACAGAACTTAATCACAAGCTGAATAAAGCAACAATAAACCATAACTACCTAAGACAAGAACGAGAATATATTTTTCTATAATAATTTACAAATTAATGGCAGCATATAAGCTATGTTTAATATTATAAACAGTACAATTAAAATCAATAAAATCATAATACATGTTAAAATCATTACATAATCTACGAAAAGGAAAATTACAACCATAGTTTGTTCTATAAAAATCTAAGGAAAAAGGACGATAGTGCCGTGAAAATCTTGCTGGAATACTGAAATTTAGGTTACAAAGCAAAAACTCGGAATCGATATCACCTTTAACCATATTATAGACAAAACAAACGCCTAACACAGCCCTTCTACGTTCCAATGTTGAAAGTTTTATCAGACCTAATCTAGACTCATAAGATGGAAACCCATTGGCATAATCCCATCCTAAGCCACGTAAACAGAATAATAAAAACTGCCTCTGCTCAGGCTCTATTGAATCACTGTGACAACGATAGTATGGATTCCAAATAACAGACGCGTACCCCAAAATAGGCCTAACAAGTGAAATGTATAGCAGTCTTGTTATATAAGGATCAGTGAATTCCTTAGCTCATCTTTTCACAAAACCAAGAACAGCCCGAGCCCTGCCAATCGCCATACTAATATGATCAATAAAAGACAGTTTAATATCCAATAATACTCCCAAATCAAGAAATGAAGTGAAATGGTCAAAAGTATAAAATAATTTAACGTCGTTAGCATACATCAGAATATTACAATCAGAAATAGCTCAAGGCAGATCATTAAGAAACAATAAAAACAGTAAAGGACCTAAATGGCTACCCTGCGGAACACCTGAAGTAACATACACAGTCTTAGATAATACATTCCTAAACAATACCCTCTGAGTCCTAAGGGAAAGATAGGAGCCCAGCCAACGATGAATAGTATCAGAAATACCGATCAGTGACAGTTTATGAAGCAAAATGCCATGATCAACCCTATCAAAAGCCTTACTGAAATCAGTATAAATTACATCAGTCCGAGCCCTGGCAAGAAAACCCCTGAAAACATGCGTAGTAAATTCTAGAAGATTAGTGATAGTCGACCTACCTTTTAAAAAACCATTATGTATGTATGTATGTAATACAATTCTAGTCCTGCTATAAACTGGCAATTGTTTTTTTTTTTTTTTGATAAGTACTCTGTGGCCCGTATTTATGTAAATAATTTATTTAAATTGTTGAAAATTGCTTCATTTTTGTAAATGTTAACATTTTTTTGCTTAAGTTTTTCACTTAACAAGTAAAATAACTTAATTTAACTAAGAACCTACTACAGCAGCTAAAATGTGTGTAACGTAAAAGTGTAACTAATAAATGTATTTATTTTTGTACCACACAAAAATATACTCCTGCCCTAAGCTTTTATTTGTATGTTGGAATAGGTATTTGGACTGTCGTTAAAAAACAAAAAAAAACACAAATATAATCAAATATGTAGTGTGTAGTAATAGTTAAAAATTTTGAAATTTAGTTAAAATCTATTATGGCCATAGGCGTTTTTTTTTCTTTCGTTCTTTCGTTTTTTACCCAGAACCATAATGATTCAAACAACACTTGTCAACAACAATTGAATTAACAGCACGTCCATCATTTGCACCATGTACCATGAATAAAATGTACATTTATATTCAAATTTATATATGTATGAAAGTGTGTGTGTGTATGTTGTGTATGTATTGGTTTTGTTTACATATAAAATGTATTAGTGTGTGAATTGATTGTATACGAGCGAATTTGTTTGTTTGTGTGTACACATGCACATGCAAATATGAAAATGTTTTGTATTTTTACTGTTTCGGTTTAAATTGTATAACGAATATTTCATATACAGTGTTGTTAAAAAATCTAGTAACATTCTTTGTTCAAACGTTTAAGTATAATCCATTGAAGAGTTAAATATGAGCTTTTCAACGGGATATGGATATAAATTCCGGGTAGTATTCATTAGCAAGAGAGAATTTTTCGGTCTGCTAACAATACAGGGTAGTGCTTTTTTTAGCATATAACACACAAAGCTACAAATAATGCTGATAAGTTGTTCAATTGTCGCCGCATATTCCCCTTTTAAAATCAATAAAAAAGCCATAAAAGCTAAACCACCAACAGCTAATTTTCGGTTTCAAATTAAGTCAACATTAAAACATTTCTATAATAAATAGTACCAGCTTTGTGCAGCGCAAGATAAAACAGTCTAATAATGGCACCATAACCCCAGTTAGATGTCAACAACTTCAGGCAACCCTGATCCAACAATTTACTCGGGTAAATAATGTCACCACCCAGATTTTAGCAGTCTTCTGGTAAGCACATGCCTAGCGGTAAAACTCTCCTAATATATGTAAATGTGCTAAAATAACACAAAAAAGTGCATCTGTAGTAAACTGGATATCATTGGCACGAGTACGGAGAAGAGCCTATGCAATTAGCCGCCAAACTACGAGGTATACTTAACGTATTGTCTATAACAGCTAACTTAATTGGTCAATACAAACTTTCAGCATTACGACATTTCTTCTCACACCACCCATGTACCTACAGTTTAACGTCGATTCTGAACGATTGATCTGAGAAACTTTTCATGACAATTGTATTTAAAATTCAGAATTTGATATCAGAAGACTGTTAAGAGGAATACGCCGAATGAAATATAAATTTTAATATCTGAGATGGTGTTTGAACCACGTGCTCTTTTCTAATAACCCAACACTTACTAGATTATTCCGACGTCTGACAGTTGGTAGACACAGAAATTGATAACATTATGATAAACGACAGCATTACTGAATAAAGAAAGTAGACAGAATTCAGGTGGCACTGGAGAAAATATTAACTATCTCCCACATAGCAAAGATTTCGAATTTTAGACAATACTTGACTACTCATTGAGGAATATGAAAAGATTCTTTGCACAAAATCTTATCATTAAGATTGTCTCGATCAATACATTGATAAAGTGCGTTTTGATGAATAGTATTGTTATATTTTTGCCTTTTAAAATCGAGTATTTTCTGTGGATGCTAGGACTGTTGTTTTGTTTTTATTTAAATAAGTCATTATGTTACCATTTATGGTAACATCGTGCTAAAAATTTTATTACATGATTCCTTATATTTATGATTTTTTAATATATGGGCAATTTCGTGTCAAGTGACCCAATTTTTAAAATTGATGTCTTCCGATTTGGATGAAATTTGCATCAAGGTTAGTACTATTGGATAGTTGGCCAGACACAAATTTTCAGGTCTATCAGTCCAAGACTGCCGGAGTTAGAGGGGGTCAAAGTTGGACATTTTGGTCATACAGGGTTTTTTTAAATGTGTGTAACTTTTCACCTATTGGTCCTAGCAATTTGGGCCCTTTTTTTTTTTCGCTTAAAAGAAAGCTTATAAAATTTCCTTTAAGACCTTCATAATCGCTTAATGGGATGCGAGTGGGATATCTATCAAAAAAATTATTTTTTAACTCAAGAATAAGATTTTTCAATATTTGGCACATGTACCATTTTCATTTTCCCCCATTTTTTTCGAAATGGAGTTTTTTTTTATTTTCCTCAAAAGAAAACTTAGACCATTTCCTTTAAGGTCTTTGTGGGCACTTAGTAGCAAGAGGCATATCTATAAAAAAAAATATTTTAACTCAAAACCAAAGTTTTTAAATTTTACCATATGCACTATATTTTTTTTAATGGATTATTTTTTTTTTGCTCAAAGAAAGCTTACTTCTTAATGGAATGCGAGTGGAAAAACTCTAGCGTGCGATACTGAAGCTCTTGTAGCTCAATTTTATCAGCGAGATGATATGAGTCGAATGATGCCAGGAATGAAAGACTGGGTGTCTGTTCGAATCGATGGCCAGAAAGTCCAAATGCAGAAGAGGATGATGTTTTTCCACTCGCATCCCATTAAGTGACCACAAAGCTCTTAAAGGAAAAGAACTAAGCTTTCTTTGAGCAAAAAAGAAAACAAATTTCATCCAAATCGGAAGGCATCGATTTTAAAAATTGGGTCACTTGACACGAAATTGCCCATATAAATAAGCGTTGAATTTTTTATTACAACTGACTGACGCTTTATCTATACTATATTTATTTTCTATCTGACAACTACTAGAAGTTATTGTTTGTTTCTTAGTGTTATTTTTTCTTTTCTATATTTGTGGTAGTTTTAAATTCGTCTCCGTAACAATATTGTTAAAAAAGGCAAACTCACGATAATACGATAAGCAGGAAGGATCGTCAAATACATACATTGTTGAGCCCCTAAAACATCCTATCTACTAGAATATCTAAACGATGTATACTGCAGCAGACCTTGGAATGATAAGGTCTCATTGCGTAGAAACATTATTCTCAGGGAAAATATATTGGCTGTAGTAGTGAGGGATTTTGTTCATTGATTCCTAATCTTCTCAAGCAGTAATCCTGCCTGACTTTTCTACAGGGCAACCTGTTCATATTATCTTGTTTGGGACCCAGAAACTAACTTTGCAATAAATGTGTTAATTCGACATGGAATAGATTTGCCATGTCCATACAATAACCAAAGAAGTTTGCGATAACTACCTAAACTCGCCATAGTATCTGTATATTTGGTTTTCTCAGAGCCAGTGTAATTGATCTTGAATAACTTAATGTGGTTCTTCAGTTCTAAAATCTTCTACAAATAATCAGAAAAAAATTAAATTCTTGAATGGCAGATAAACTTGCACTTGTAGGACTATATATAAATAAATCGAACTAATAGTTTTGATGGATATATACTTATACAACAAGCAATTTTACTACAAGTTTTCTTAGCTTTCTTTAAATAATTTTTCCAAAGGATTAATTTATTTTTACAAAACTCTTCGAGTAAATCCGTAACCACATGTGTAAATAAGTTTGTTTATATTTTTTTTATTTATTTTAGAAGCTTTTTGTTTATTTTTATTTGCTCAAAAGCATAAATCAATTGCATTTTTTAGATTTCCTCTTTTCTACACGCCGTCACTATTTGCATTCCTATTTTATTTTTGGTTTTTATAAACTTTTTATTTTATTTTATCAAAAAATAAGAAAAAAAAAGTATATCGAATGACATGAATTTTAGCTTAGCTAAGCATTTTTTTTTATCAAAACCATGTCCAATAACCACAACAACTATTCAATACTTTAAAATACATTCAGCAATAAATATATAACACATTTAAATACATACATACATACGTACGTATATATACGAGTTTGTGTGTATGTACTGATATTATATATAAAAGTGACAGAAAATACATACACATGTATTGGGTCTTTCAACAGGAACTTCTGAACTTTGACAGTGGAGAACGGCCATCGTGTTTAAGCTACATCTATCAAATTAGTTGCTATTGTGGCGTGATTTGAAAAACCGCCAAACCGTAAGAAACTGACCCTAATTTTCATCGAAAAATCATTTTCAGCGATGAAACTCATTTCTTAGTGAATGGCTTCTGAAAGAGTAAGAAACTGACCCTAATTTTCATCTTCAAAGATGAGAACCTTTTTTGGATAAATGGGTAAAATGGTAATTTTCAAATTTGGAATAAATGATACAAACTTACATAAGAGCCAAGAACGTCCCGAAAGACTCACTGTTTAATGCGGATTTTCATTTGGTTGATTTTCTTCTGTCCATATTTCTTTATGAGCGGCGTTGGCCAGACCAACACTGTCAAAGGTGAGCACAATAGGTCGATGATTACCAATTTATTTTGGCCTAAATCGAATAATCTGAACACTGACGACATGTAGTTTCAACAGGACTGTGCTACGTGCCACACATGTCATGCCACATTGAATATTCTGTACGACTGACTAAAGGGCATGGTCATCTCACAAGATTGTGTTTTGACCTCTTTAGACTTTTTCATGTGTGGTTTTCTTAAGTCGCAGGTTCATACAAATAAGTTGCAAACCACAGCAGTCCTCAAAGTCAACAGAATCCATGACATCGTTTAAATTCAACCTGATTTATTCGTCTGATTTGGATATTCGGAATAGGCTTCATCCAGAGAAGCTGTTTGACATCAATAGGTCTTTCAAACGAAGAAACAAATTCGATGATATCTCACACGGACTTTAGTTTATTTAAATTTAAACATAAGTCGTGCTTTAAAAAAAGACCCTATATAAAAGGTATATATGTGTTTATGTACATTAAAAAAATAAAAGAAGAAAAATCACACCAGAAATAAAAATAAAATATCTCCAACTCACTTTAGGGCGTTTAACAAGAGAGTGTTGAAATATCGAAATGTTGAGTGAAAAATAGAAAAAAGATTTGAATTGTAAAAGAAAAAAAAAAAAAACAGAAAAAGTAGAAAAACAGCCAAAAAATTCTGAAACTAAACACAAGGGTGATTTGCATAAATTGATATTGTATGCAAATTTAGTATGGAATTATGAGTGGAAAAAATTCACCAAACAGTATGGGGGACAAGTAAGGAAGTTAATGTCGACCAAGCCTGACAACAATGTATAACACTACACTTAAGAATAATTAGATTATTTTATACTAATTTGCCGCAATGTATTAAATTTATGTGTGACAATCATTATTACACTTTAATAAAAAATAAAACAGGAAGGAATAAAATTAAAAGTTTCATATTTTGAAAATATTTAGATATTCACCATTATATATACAGTCAACCCTTCTATAACGCAGTGAGTGCGTACCGCGTTATATGGAAACCGCGCTATAAGAAACTCGGATTTCACCGTACAAAGCAGGCTAGTTCATAGCGCGTTCTATGGAAACCGTCTACCGCGTTGTATGGAAACCGCGCTATAAGAAATTAGTACAAATTACATCATTCGTACCGAAATACAAATGGCAAAATAAATTATAAATTATTTTTATTGAATTCAAGAGTTCATATAAGGTTTGATAAAAAAAAATGAAATAAAAACTAAACTAAAAGATTGGTTTTCGACAAAAATAAGAAAGACTTGTAAAATTATGTAATTTTTCAACATTCATCCTGTCACTGTCAGATATGAGTTGCCTAACTAATTCTAATTCTTTAGCCAAGTTTAGCACCTTTTTTCACATCTTGTAAATCGAGATTTGGCATCCATTCAGTTTCCTTATTTTTGTTTACCAATGCATTTGAGGTGGGTGCATCAATTAATTCCATAAGTTCTTCCTCATCTAAGGTATCTTCCCCGAGTACTAGTTGTTTTACGTCCTGATGGTTTACTGCAAATTCTTTATCGCTTAAACACGAAGCAATGTTTACTATTTCTGTAACTGGGAGTGAAATTGTAGAATCATCTTGTATTGCTTGAAGCATTTGAGATAAAAGAGGTTTCCAACACGCATTAAGCGTTGATGGTTTAATTTCCACGAAAGCTGATGACACGGTTCTAATACAATCTAAAATAGAAAATTCTTTTCACACTTGAAAAAGAGTTTTATTTTCACTATTCTCCAATTCGTCGAAAAAGGTTTGGAAAAGTTGGCGTGTGTAGTAAATTTTCAAAGTTTCAATGACGCCTTAGTGCAAAGGTATTATGGGATGTTGTTGAACGGAAACCGCGCTGTAAGAGTACCGCGTTATAGGAGGGCTCCGCGTTACAACCCTTCTGTCAGGATTCGACTATGTTCAGACATGCACTTATATTGAGTAAATCGCAATAAACGGTATTATTGATCTCAATATTTCATATAAAATGTCAATTAATTATTGCTCAATAAATTCATAAATTGTTATAATATTCATTAAAACTTGAAATACTGCACTGTCATAAGTACATTTAGTGAGCATATTACAATTTTTCTGTTTATTTGAGTTGTCAAATATCAACAACGACAAACAAAAAAAAAAAAAAACAAAAAAACAACGAACAAAACAAAAACAATGTTGTTGAAACAACCAGCTGTCAAATGAATATTGAATAAGCAGCTGAACTGCGTATATTGTTATGTCTAAACACTTAAAATATTGTAATCAATAAACCGAATATTGACTCAATAAAAGTGATTGTCTGAACATAGTATTATATGACTTCCTGGATTGCCTCATTGAAAATTGTATTATTAGTATTTCAAATTTAACCAGAGTTGTTGCTAATAATTTATATATCCGTTAGGTTCGTATAGGACTTATCGGCAAAACTTTAATTTTTTATCAATTTCCATCAGTAGTTTCACAAACTATGGTTCTGATCATTTGATTAGAAACAACAAAATGATCTTAAATAGTTTAAATTGAATTCTCAAATTCTGTGAAGTGTCTGAGACAATAAGATTTTAGTGAATCAGTACTGTGTTACAAACGTTAGCATATTTGCAACATAACCATACCATGGTTGAGTGGGTTAAAAGTATATTTTTAGTAATAAAAATTCCTTTTTTTAAAATGTTAAAAATATCAAAATACAGAAATCGAATGTGGTGTAGGCTATGGAAATATTTGTTCAAAAATAATTTGTTTTTGTTTCTGAAATGATTAAAATTCCAAAAACTTTTTTAATAAATGCACAATAAAATGTTGTAATGTTGTAATGTATGAATAATTTCATTAGACTTTTTCTTACCTTTATTATAGTTTCTAGAATATATTAAAATGTTGCTATGACCTAGCTTAGATATGTTTATTTTTGTTTCAGCGATTTTTGACGCGGTGATCTTTAGCATTTCAGAAGATTTTATCTACTCCAGAATTGATTACATGTTTCTTTCGATTTGAAAAACAACTACAATCTTGCCTCTAGTTCTAGCGTTTTTCAAAACGAATATCAATGCCGCTATTAAGGCCTGTTCATTGCAATTTTCTTTTCCTTGCCCATGGATTATATATTATGACTGTGACTATTTTATGTGGCTTCTCCAGGAAAATCCTTGTTTGAATTCCTATATGTCGTACTTACAGCAAACATAGACAAGCGAAATATATCTGTCTCAAACGGGTCATATCGGTCCTTAGTGGCATCTCATTTAAGGCCTATTAAGTAGATTATTGTCGACTTCTACTTCGTATGGTCAATTTGCAGGAGAAATAAGTGCCTTTTTTTAGATCCTCTCCCGATTGGTGACTATATTAGCCTAATGAAAATGGAGCATAATGATTATTGTTGCGGTAATGTCAAACACCAGGCGACACATGAGCACTTTCTATACAATTTCATGACCTTAGCCGCTGTCTTGGTGACATCTGAAGGTGGTTTGTACAGGAAATCGTATGATTCGAAATGAACACTATGATATATATATGTATGTACGAGCGATGTGGTATTTATCAAATAAATATGTGTCGATAATTCTTGAAGTGACAATGTGAAAGAAGCAGCCAACCAATGGTTTGGTTTCGAACTGCCTATGTTCTAGCTTATATCGGCCGATATGGAATATAATCCCAATGTCAGAGTAGTACAACATCTAATGGTAAGAAGTCTCTTACTCCGGAGCTATGCCTTATGATTTATGGCCATTACCTGATATATGCTATAGTAGCCTGTTAGGCGGAGAGATATTTGTTCTCAATTGTAGAACCGTCTTGTTAACTTCCATCGAATGCCAGGTGATGACCATGTCAGAAGACCAGCTTTTTCTGCTGGGAATTATATTAGAAATCCCCCATCGAAATTAGGTTCAGAAGAGTTAAAATCAATTTCAATCAGTGCCTGGTAATCGTAAAATTCTCTATGAACATAGGATTGCCTAGAGATCAATTTTTTTTGCGAGATATTCTAGATGAAAGGCAATTAAGAAGCATCCATAATATCCTTATTTTGTTTCATATACATGCATATTTACATTCATAATTGGTCAGTGCAACCCGTCAGAATTACTACCTAGCTTCTCATACCATTTATGTTGTGTGTGTTAATTTTATACGTGAGTGGAGGGACCTATAGTTAAATGTCGATTCTGAATGGAAGAATTTTGAAAAACTTTTTCATGGCCATTTCATTTACTCTTAGAGCTTATGCCGCAAATCTGCGGAGAGATAGTCACCGAAAAAATATTTGTTAATATTTCGTTTTGTTGGACATGTATGACCTGGGGTTTGTACCTTGGCCTCGCGTCTAATGAACCAACAAACTACCAACTAGACTACGGTGACTGTGGTAAGAAGTTGCTTATGGCAATATTTATTGAGGACAGTCCAGAAAAAAACTCTATGAAGAAATTACGTTCGATAAACATCGAATAAATTCCGAGAAATACACCAGAACGAATTCCAAATCTTATAACTTAGTGATAAACCTCCTTTGGAGAAGGTATCAGACCTAGCTGTTGAACAGCGAGTATTGGTAACATAAGTTGTTTTGTACCTTTTCGGAAAGTTAAATCCATAATTAACCTCGATTAGCTTTGCCATTAGTTTATTTCTAAAACACTAATTTTAAAATTTAATTGATTTTGAAAAACTTCGTTGCTCTTAAATAGTTAATATTACTTTTAATAATATTCTTGTCTGTTTTGTATTTCAGTCCAATTAAAATGTTTTTCAACTTTTTCAAACTCAAAGCAACGTTAATCATTTCGTTGCCACAGTTGACAACATAAAAACCTCTTTAATTAGTTGGCACAGAAGACAACGATGAAATGGTAAGTAAAAGAAATTATATGAACATTAGAAAGTAAGAAAAATTTATATGTTTTAAACATATAAAGTGTTTATAAACAAATAACGAAATTAATTTTTAAATGATTTCAATCTATAACATTACCTTAACCGGTTTGGAGATTAAAAAATTAAATTTTATTCATTAATTCTTAGAATATATGTAGCAATATGCCAAAATCGGCTTTTTGCGAAAAAGAACTTTTTTTTTTATTGTTGAGAATGATTCTTTAGGGCTTCAGTAGCAACTTTGTTCTGGGACTTTTTCATAATTCCGTTATTTACAAAATTAACGTTATTTTTATGTTATTGAAGAAAATCAAAATGTTGGCCCATAAATTTCCAAAATTCGACCAAATGATGTTTGGCAACTTTATACAAAACCCTTTGACGAGTATATTTGCTAAATATATGAACTCATAATATTTGCAAATACAGGGTTTTTCGATACATTTTGCAATAAAAACGAATTTTTCGCCATCTAGCGACAATAATTTGTAATAGCTTTATTCAGCAATTAGAGAGATAATTTGAATACCTTTCGATCAAAAATTTTAAAAATCGGTTGAAAAATGACCAATTGAGAAAGAAGAAGAGCTATAAAATAATAAAATAGTTTCAAATTTATAAAAAAATATATACATACATATGTAACTTAAATTCATCATTAAAGTTTTTTAATTGCTTACATTTTTAGTTTCGCGAATAAGATTGCATTTATTTTAATTTCATTGAACAGACTACTTTTTATTTATACTTTTCGAAACATCTAGTTATTTTTATTATTTACATTTTTAGAGGTCTACATAGGAGTGTAAATTCTTTAGTTTTTCTTTGAGTTGGGACTCTAAACATACATTTTTGTGGAAAATATTAAGATTTTAGTTTAAAGGACATATGGGAGGTGGCCGTGTCCACGAGCCTATTCTTTTAAAAATCCAAATTTCTCTTAATTAAGGGCGTTCACGACAGTACACTAAATTTCAAAACCGTATTTTTCATGCCTTCTATTTCTGTCCCTTCGTTTTAAGGGATCAATGCACTATGTGCCGTCTTATCACGATGACAAATGAAATATAAGTTTATTTACTTAACCCATGGAGAGGAGTTTTGTTTCTCAATGTAAAAACAGTGTCTATAGTCTTAATTACTGACGTATAATTCATTTCAGTAGCATAAATTTCAGTTTTTTACAATATGCACTCTATTTTTAAAATTAATTAATAAAATTTGCCGAAAATAGGTTTTAGTGTTTTTAAACGGCACAAATTGAGCTGCATATTTTGGCTTGAAAGTCAGCATAGTTGTTGACGACTATAACGTGTAAAATTCTGCGAAGTTGCTTAAAGATTACATTCCTACTTCAAAAGTTATATGTGAATGAAGGTGAAAAAAGGGCATTTTTCTTTTAATTTTTTCGCATTTTTTTTTTAACATTTTCCACATTTTTTTGTAAAAAATTCGGAAAATTTTAAATTTTGCAGTCGTTCACAACTCTGTTGAATGGCAAGACATAATATTTAGCCCAATTTGTGCAGCGTTAAATGTTAGCAGTAGTATTTTGTTACTTTCAAGTTTTTTTTTTGTTTTTTTTTTTTGTTTTTATTTATTTAGTAGTATTCATAATACTTTAAACATTTTCAAAAATAAAATTATTTTACTAAATATTATTAATCTCGTTATTTCTTACAAATTGAACAATATTTCTTTTGTATAAATTAATATTTGTTTCTGCCTTTATGAATTCCGGTAGCATATTGAAAAGTTTAAGTCCTTTGAAAAAAAGTGACCTCTGCATGGATGTTGTTGTCGCCATTGGTAGACGAAAATCTCCAGTGTTTCGCAGGTGATACGGTTGAACATCTCTTACATATCCAAGTTGTTCGGTTAGATAAGTAGGCGCTTTTCCCATTTCATTTTTTGAATAAATTGTAGGGTGTTAAGGACCAGTTTCTGTTGGATATTTAACCATTTTAGTGTGTCCAGCATAAGTTGAATTGGAGTGTATCGGTTATATTTAAGTATTGATCTCATGGCCTTATTTTGCAATTTTTGCAGTCTTTCTATTTGTGTTGTTGAGCAGCAGGTATATAAAATTGTAGATCCGAATTCAAAATGCGGTTTTATCATTGTGTTATATACATTGATTGCAGTCAATATCGATATTTTATTTCTAATTCGTTTTAGGAATCCAATTTTTTTTCCCAATTTTTTTGCATATGTAATCAATGTGTTCATTTAATTTTAAGTCCTTATCTATTATAAACCCGAGGTATTTTATTCTATTAACTTTTTCAATCGTTTCATTATTTATTTCAATTACTGAATCGTCATTCATGTTTATTTGAAGTAACTTAGTTTTGCTTTCATTTAGCTTCAGTTTATTCATCTTTAGCCAATAATTTATGTTATTTATGTCGTGTAGTAAATATTGTTTACATTGCTCATCCGTTTCTCCTTCCGCATATATTAGGGTGTCATCTGCATATAGTATAATTTTACATCTTTTGAGTATTCGTGGCATATCATTTATGTAGATTTTAAATAGCAAAGCTCCCAATATAGAACCTTGAGGTACTCCAAATTCATTATTCACTTCAGCAGATTTTGTAACATGTACCTTTGTTATTTGCTTTCTATCTGTAAGGTATGATCTAAACCAATCAAGTTCATTTTTCTTAATGTTTGTTGTTGTAATTTTTTTTCTCTCAGTGTATTATTACAACAATACCAGAAAATGGAAGATTAATAGCCAAACTAACTATCCAATAAAAAAAAAAATTTTGATTCTGTAGCTGTTAACATAAATAATGCTTTAAATTCACGAAAAGTTAAAAAGCCCAAGTTTGAAAGGCAACCCTATATTTCCGTTTTAAGGCAAGTGAGGGACAATCTAATTAGCAATTACGGTAGCTAACTCTACCCCCGAAGCATTAAAAATAATTCGGCATTCATAGCTTGAAAATGAAAAAGTACATTTTTTTGGCATATTGCTAAATATATGTATGTAATATCAAGCAAATCAATAGTTTTTATGGCCTTGAAACGAAAAGAAAAGAAATAAACATTAAAAATCCAAAATAGTTTCAATTCCAATACCTTTTTCGAAGACGTTATATTTGTAACAAAGCAATTTGCTTACAAGACTTATTCGCTGGTCACTACAGCAGCAAACCACAGCATGTATGTATTATTCGTATTATTTATTCATACATACATATGTTTGTATCGTATTTATAGTGCCCTGATGCAGTAGAAAACCAACCGACATGCAATATAATTTATGACACTACGAGAATAATCGCCATGTTCTTGTGTGTGAATATGTCGGTCGGTGGTTATAAGTGTTTGAGTTGTACTTATTTTTGGTAAATTATTTAAACATCTACTCCTGTTTTTAACAATGTTTGAGTATCTACAGCAAACATTGTTGTTGTTGTTATTATTGCTGAGTTTACCCACTAAAGCACTTGAGTACAAACACATACACAAATTGAGTAGCGTTAACGTGTAAACTAATTAATCATATTGTGTTTCCCTAATAATTGCAACATCATGGCAATTTCCTCCGCAAATTCTCATTTTGCGTCATATTTCGTGCATGTTCATAAGGAATTACACAAAAAAACATATTTAAAATATTTAATAATATATTTTAGAAATTTCTTGTACTTGTTAATAAAGACTAAGGAGTCTATGAAAGTGTACAAAAACATCAGTTTCTCTAAGAAACTGGAATTGGAATTTTCCACTTCTTAATTTGTGTTGGAAATTGGAAAAAATTGAATTTCATTCAAAATTAATAAAAATTTGCCTTGGGATACACTCTCATATAAAATGTAATACTGATTTAGCCTCGAGTGAATAAGAAAGAACAATGCCATTCCTCTACTAGCAAATCTCAAAGGGTGAATTTACTTCTGTTTAAGCTGGGAAAATTACGATGTGAGAACAGTGTGATAGAAAAATGTAGTGCTGAGAACTAACAACATGTTACTGTAGACAGCATATGTAAAGATAGCTACATCGACTGACGTACCCAGTGTTGGTTAGATTGAGTACTTGATAAGAGCAGTGAAAGGCAATAATATATCCCCCGAGCTCTTGAAGGTAAATAACAGAGGTCTATGACTAGGTTAGAGGACGTGTACTTGTCAGTTAAGACAAGTACAGTACCCGGAGGTCGAAATTGACCCAGGTCAGTGACTAGCTGCGATAACAAATTATTTACGAATTTTGAAAAACGCACCGCTTAGTTAAAAAACTTATCGATGGGTATAATAGTGTAGATCCTAAAGAATGGTAACCTTAGTCAATACAAACATTAGAAGAATTTGGTCATTGAACACGGTGCACAAAACTATTGCGAATATAATTAACATCAGGTTGGAAAATGTAAGTACTGTCAGAAGCCCATTGCAATGAATTTGTGCTGGTAATCTATAATCGTAGGCTAGGACTATCTGTAGCAATAGACAAAAATGCTTTCAATATATTGAAGAACGGCGGTTGAAATGCAATATAGAGCGCACTTGCCGCGTATGTTGCGAGCATGACGCGCGGCCTGTTCCCCAGCCGAACCAGCTCACCTGCCCCCATTCCACCACAACTACACTGTTATGCTGGTTATAGCAATAGACAAAAATGCTTTCAATATATTGAGAAATAAGGCCATATGGCTTTATTTCCTACACCCGTGTGCAATAAAGCCATAACCAAAGTGGAAATAAATAAAGCCATAACAGTGTAAAGTTGAGCTCGGCTGATCTCGTTCGGCTGGCGAAAACGGCGCGAGCTTAGCGCGCGTCGTTCTTGCCACATACACGGCAGGTGCGCTCTATATTGCACTTTAACTGCCGTTCTTCAATATATTGAAAGCATTTTTGTCTATTGCTATCACCAGCATAACAGTGTAATTGTGGTGGAATGGGGGCAGGTGAGCTGGTTCGGCTGACGAACACGGAGCGCTCTGTGGGCTCTATATTGCATTTTATCAGTCGTTCTTCAATATATTGTTAATTTAAATGAGCAATAACATCCATCTAAAGAAGGAAATAAAGCCATATGGTTTTATTTCCCATTTCATTGAGAAATAAGGCCATATGGCTTTATTACCTATGGCTTTATTTCACTGCACCTTAAATAAAACAAATCCTAAGGGACATATCATCGAAATTTTTCATTCGTTTGAGAGCTATTGATGCCATACGAGCAGGGTTTCAATCACACGATATCGATGGAAAGTTCACAGCACCTACAAGTAATACGGCCACACCTTTAAATCGCTCGTGAGGGATATTCAATGTCAGATGAGTTGTGTGGCATGTAGCGCCAAGTCTTGTTGACCCTTTTGTCGTTCATTCAGGCCAAAAGCAATTGGTTATCATTGACCGAAAGTTCACGTCATTGACAGTGATGGCCTGACCAAATACTAACTTTTTCCGGATGCATACGATGCTCTTGGTTCTCATGTCGATTGGTATCATTCCAAGTTCAAAAATTTTGTTTTTTCATCCTGAAATGGGGCTCACTGCTGAATGATTTTTTTATTAAAATTTGGGGCAAGTTGTTTATAGTTATCTACGGTAATTCGGCAAGACAGACCAAATAGACGACAAGCAATTTGACAAACATAGCTGCAAAAAGATGGCCGATATCATTATGCGACAACTGCTACAAACACATGTTTTTAAGACCTTCACAGAAAATTTAACTTGTTTATCATCGTTGCAAATTCAAAGCTAGCCTAAGAATGATTTTTATTTGATTTTTAAATGCCAAATTGTTTAGGTTTTCTTCTGCAATTGTTCTAATGATAAAGTATAATTAGCCTTAATTAATTCGTTTCTCTTTTTAATTTTAAAAATAAAACAATTTTAGTTTTAAATTAAAAACTTATTCCAAAAATCATAACAATAAATATATGGTATTAATTTTAAATTCCTTTTCAGTACAATTTGTGAATAGGTGTACATATAATAAAGATAAAAAAAAAATATTGTTTTGTATAAAACAAGCACCTCACAATCGAACTGGAAATGCATTATCCTAAGCGCATATAAGTGATGATTTTACCGTCTTTTTCATTTGTGTGAAATGGTATTTCATTCTCACATTTCATCATATTTGCTGTTAATGAAATACTTTGGTTGTAAACATTTTTGGTTTCTCATCAACTTTGGAAATTTTGAATGCACCCTACACCTGCATTTTTAGAAGTATTAGATATTTATATAACATTCTGGGGAAATGAGACTTGATAGGATCCAAGTAATAATTGTTGATAATTTTGACTGTCCTGATGTGTAGTAAACTATAGTACATATTATCAGAATAGAAAATGGCGTAAGAAATTAAATTTATCAAACATTTTCTAATGACGAGAGAAAAATTTTTTCTTTATTGTTTAAACAACTGTATAATTTTGAGTAATTACAATTGTAATTTAGAATTCAAAAAAGGGGTATTTGAGATAACTCAAAAATCGAAGCCTCCCTTTAACATATGGAACAAAAAATTGGTTTTGAAGTGAATATGGAAGTGATTAATTTAATTCGTGCAGTATTCGACATACCACTAACCACTAACACCTGGAAAGTGTTCGCTATCCGTCAACTGCAAAGCGAAGTAGCCTAGGTATTCCATAAAGAAGGAAGCAATTTGTACGGTTATTGATCGTTTTCACAATAATTTCTGTTTTTTAACCCATCAACAAGACAAAGAAATCTGAAAACAGAAGAGAACATGAAGTTTTGGCGTTGACGGCGAAAAATCGGCTCGGTGTTGTTCTCAGCTTCTTGTTTGAAACTGGGCATTTTTATTAAAACCGTTAACGAATGACCATTACTAGATTGATGGTATATTACAGTTTATACGCTGGCGATATCATCGGCTCTAATGTTTTTGAAATGAAAAAAGAGTTGTTTTATGCATAACTTAAATCACTTTTCATTGTAATTGCCCAATATAACTAATTTGATTTGAGAAGTGTGTCCGCCTTTCTTAAGTTTTTTTTTCGAATGGTATACCCTTCCCAAACCTTTCCATCTACTTCACTGAAAGTTGTTGGCCTCATCAGGAGGCGTGGAAGCTATACCGTCCTTGCAAGTTGATATGCCTGCTATTTACAACGATTTTAATTCTAATCCTAAGTCAATCTTTTCGGAGTTCAGTGATTAAATGCTGGAGTCACGGTCAGACAATATTGTTATGTCCTCTTTATATCCTGTTCAAGATGAATTAAGCACATCTTTCAATGGCGTAATATTTCGCTTGGAAGTAACACAAGAGTTTCCCCATTGGTTCTGAATACTTCACTCTGGAACAGAACATCACACTGCTGTGCTACTATATACGCGCGGTACATTGGTATACAAAATGGCCCCCTTCTCATAAAAG
Organism: Sarcophaga caerulescens; assembly: GCA_927399465.1. NCBI lineage: Eukaryota > Metazoa > Arthropoda > Insecta > Diptera > Sarcophagidae > Sarcophaga > Sarcophaga caerulescens. Next base: position 47,842,031 of record OV656872.1, on the reverse strand, counting down.
ATTATGCACGAAACGATTTAATCCTTTCACACGTATTACCCATTCTCGTTGCGAGACTTTTTTCAAAAAAATCTCATAGAATCTACTGGGACTGTATACCAAACAACTAAGTAGGGGACTGTCAGTCATTTGATTTGTTAGGTTATTGCGATTTCCTAATAAATTCCGCATTAAACTTGTCTTGCATTAACTCAACCAAAGTCTCAATGGCTCTTGTCGCCACTACATGCAGAAGAGAATCTCAGTGGTTATACCAACGTAACTAGGTCTTTCTCAAAAATCTGTCGTTCGGAGTGGACTTATGCGTAAAAGTGAACGAGTAAACATAAGTGATGATGGAAGCTGGATTGTAATTCGCTTACAAATTTATTAAAATATTTTAATTTGACGTAAACAATTAATTTTCGAAAGTGAAAATTTATTCATACGCCTCACTTAAAGCAATTTTTGCTTAACTTTCCTTAGTTAATAGGATTTTTCTTTAAACATGTTTCTTTGGCGTGAATTACAAGGGTATCTTATAATTTTAATTTCATGTGATAAGCTGCTCAAAGAGTCCTTTTTCGTCAATGAACACTTGCAGAGAAATAAATTAAAGGAATTGTGTATTCGAAGATATTTTAAAATTATATTGTTTTGTAAAGTATTAGACAGTTTATCCCGATTTATTTCTTTTAGCGAATCTTTTATATCTCACATGAACAAAAAGTATTCCTTTCATCTGCCTATGAAGAGTGCTTTTCGATTCAGTCAAGTCTACAGTAATACGACGTAATACTTTTCCTGAAATCTGTAACACTCATATCACAAAAATATTCTCGTATTAATCACAGGAAAACGCAACGAGCCATAACTTCATAAAGTCAAAACATAAGTGTACTCACATACTTTACAAATATGTATTTTTTGTTTGTATGTGGACACATAAGGATATACAAGCACACATACATACATATAATATACCGCTGCTTAAACATGGCACCGTAAAGGGAAACACCAAATACGGCACAAAATGAGAGAAAGAAAGAAAAGAGGAAATGTTTTCACTGAATATACCACCCTGGTTGCCAGTGTATGGTACGGTGTGTGTGAGTGGCAAACAGAAACACACGTTCGAAATCAATACGTGAATGCGTAAATACAATGCGTATGGCAGTCAAAGTTGCTTGTTATTATTGTTGCTATCGTTGTTATAATTTTTGTAGCGTATAGATGATTCCTTTTTTTTAGGTTAAGAGGCGCTGCAGGCGAACGTAACATACAGCAGCAGTAGACATAAAAAAGTAAAAGTTTTGCAATAAAGTTTGAAAGAAAACGAAGATTTACGTACAGGTCTAAACGTATGTATAAATGAGGGAATACTGGGGGGTAATAAGTGTTTAAATGCTTGTGTTGGCTGTGTGATACGTTCGGATGTGTGAAAATTGAAACAAAGTGCCATTTGATGAAATATAAAAAACACATACAAATCACATCAATTTAAAGCGAAAATACTTTTCTTTTTGCACCCCTGCGTACTTTAAAGTGCTTATTTATTTTTTATTTTTTCCAGTTGCCACTGTAGGCTTTCTTTCGTACGTTCATGTGTAGGACATTAATGCTAATTGGCTTAGTTGCCACGGGGCGTGTAAAATTTGTAAGACTATACATAAAATGTAAAGGCCTATATACATATATACAGTGGGTGTTAATAAAAGACCCAAGATAAATACATATATAAAGAAGTCTGCTTATAATTGAAATGAACTTTTACTATTATTGCTGATTGAGTTCCTGTCCTTTTCAAAATATGGCATTATCGGAACCCTGATATTCATTGATGTTCAATTTAACTGTGGCAATTGGGATACCTCGAAGTAATGCAACCGTGGTTCCGAGGTGGAATGATACCCCGGTGAGGAGACAAGGCGGGTTTTTAGTCGGTATACCAGTGGGAGAGTCCAACAAACCATGTATGGTTACGACCTTCATGAATGCATAAAGCATTTTCCCTCCTTCCCGCAAAAAAAAAAAAAAAATTGTTGTTCAATTTAACTGTGGCAATTGGGATACCTGTAGATTACAAGCCCCAAATTAGCTCTGACAAGACTAACATTGAAGTTGTCGTGTTCTAGTAGGTTGTTGTATTGGCTTACTAGACGTGAGGCCACGGTTCAAGCCTCAGATTAAACATTTCCAACAGAATTATGAATAATTTTTTTCGACGACTGCCTCTCAGCCGACTTCTGTTAAAAACTCTTAGAGTAAAAAAAATTGCCATGAAAAGTTTCTCAAAAATCTGTCGTTCATAGTTGACTTTAAACTGTAGGTCCCGCCACTCATGTCTAAAATTAACGCATACAACATAAGTGGTGTCGTATTCCTGACTGAAGGGTTGTAATGGCCAATTACATGTGAATGTATGTTGCTGTTGCGTTGCAGCCGCGTTATTTCGGTGTATTCATATAAATTGTATGGGGAAGGACGTACGTTGGCTTATTGAACTAGAGCTTATGAGTTCAAACTTCGGTACTGACATCTTATAATCTGAATACAAAAAACTATTGTTTTAAGCTCTGATAGTAATAAAATTGTCTTGGAAAGTTTTTCAAATCTGTTATGCGGAAGCGACCTTAAACTATAGGTCCACAGCGCATGAATAAAATTAACACATATAGCATGGGTGGTGTGAGGAGCTAGTTCGTAATCCTGCGTAAAGGGCTGTAATGGTCATTAAAGTAAATTGTAAGTGAAACTATAAATGGCAATTGAAAATAATCTTATGTTTATAGACTTGAAGTCATAGTAGTCTAGTTTATAGTGTGTTAGGTTATTAGACGGTAAGGCTACGGTTCAAACCCCATGTCAGACATCGCAAACAAAAGAAAAAAATATTTCTTCGGGGGTTTCCCCTCTGGATATTTCTGCCAAAAATTCTGAGAGTAAATAAAACTTCCATGAAAAATTTCTCAAAAATCTATCTTTTGGAGTCGTGTTTAAACTGTAGGTTGCGCCACTTATGGATAAAATTAACACACATAAGTGGTATGATTAGCTAGGTAGTAATCCTGACTAAAGGTCATAACCCCGAGCAATCACGTACATACATATATGTATGTAGGTATGTTATAGACATAAAACCTTTTCAACTCAGTTGGTGTCGTACTATTGTGTTTTCATTTAAAGGTATTCCTTTGAAACGCTAGATTTTTTCATTTAGTTTTTCACAAATCGGATGTTCGTCTAGTGTTTTGTAAAGAATAAAGTAGAAAGCAGTATGTACTTACAATGTACGAAATACTAGATTACATACACACGTGGGTGTATTGGAATATGAAATTAAATAAAATAAAATACATTCACATAACCAAGTGAAAGTAATTAAAACGTTGATATGTTAATATTATGTAATGTATGTATAACTTATTTACAAATAGATATACACACGATATATATATGTACATATGAATATATGTCGATAATACACTATATTTTCTTTATATGTTTATGTCCGTATTAGAAAGTATATAATATACTGTGTTATCGTTTATGTATTTGATTGTATTAATTTTAAGCAAAAATAAAAAAAAAATAATAATAAAAATTCGCCTCGGGCGTTATATTATTTTATGAAATAAATTACTTCAGTATTTATTACGAATACTTTTTAAATTATTTAACTGGTGGAATATTTCCAAATAATTAAAATTGATGAAATTGTTATACGAATATTTAATAATTTAAATAAAATTACTTCTATTTAGTTGAAATTTATATGTTCGCAAATATGTTTTGTATAAAATATTAGCGAGTTAATAATGAACAAATTTAATTTAATTTATTTCTTTGATATGAAACCATTAACAAATAAAACATTTAATATTTTTATACATTCAAATCGTGTCTATCAACAAGAGCTATCGAATTTTGGGCATTGATAATGGCAGTTTGCGCTTCACCCATTTTGTCATATTTATACTGAGGGGACTATTCGTAAAATTTTGGGTAAATTCAAGTCCACTTGTGTAGTGAACGATGGATCAACATCCGCACGTCGACCAAACGTAATATCTGCCGAAAGCACAAACATTGTAAATGAGAATATGCAGTCGATTCCTCTTTGGTTATAAGATCTAGGTCTTTCGCGGAGCACAACTTAGCTAATTTTACATCGTGTAATTGGTCATTACAAACCTTCAGTCAAGATTACGATCTTGCTCTCAAACGATGTATGTTGTGTGTGTTAATTTTATACATGAGTGGCGGGAGCTTAAAGTCGACTACGAACGACGGATTTATGTAAAACTTTTCGTGGAATTTTTTATGCTCTCAGAGTTTTTGCCAGAAATTTGCAGATTGGCAGCCGCCGCAGAAATGTTTTTTTTATATTTCGTTTTGTTCGAGATTTTCGACCTATATTTTGAACCGATATCTCACGTAAACTGCTGTGAATATACTTGGATTGCTCAAAATTCAACTGACCCTGAATTGAATTGAAGTTAAACCATGATAGACAACGTATAGAGATCGATGAATGGAATCTATAGCGGTTGGCAACTGATCATAATTTTATTCGAAAAATCATCTTCAGCGGTGAGGCTCTTTTTAGAATGAACGGGTACATGAATCAACAAAATTGTTCAATATGGGAGAAAAAAAGTCCACATGAGATTCAACAGCGTCCAATGGGGTTTGGTATGGGGTTTCTGCTGGCGGCTTCAACAGTTGATATTTCTTTAAAAACGACGTTAGCCAGGCCATCACTGTCAGCGGCGAGAACTACAAGTCTATGATTACCCACAACATGTGGTTTTAACAGGACGACAAACGTCCCACACAACTCAAGCCACACTAGATATTCTGCACAGTCATCTCATGTGAAGGTGATATGAATTAGCAAACAGGATCATGCGATTGGACTCCTTTAGACTTGTCCCTTAGGCTTGTCTTAAGTCGTAGATTTATTCGAAAAAATCACAAACCACAAAGCCTATATACTCCATGCCATGTTTAAATACAGACTGGATAACTGACTGACGTGGCAGAGTCATGAAATTTCTGATGTACTCTACCTAGAGAAGCCGTAGGGGATGTTTGAACGATGTTATATTCCATACGTAATGGCATCTACAGGGCATTCAAAAAACAAACAAAATTCGATGATATCTCATACACACTTTGTTTTAGTTAAACTTAAAGATAGGAAGCGCTGAATTCAACAACCAAAATGTATACAAATTGTTTATCGAATATTATGAATTGTATTTAAATCACATTGTCAGATGATGAGACGTAAAGTATAGATTTCTTTACTGCTAAACTGTATTTAGTACACTAAGTTAAAGCTAGTTTGTATAATATTTTATGATTTGTATGGAGAATACAAAGTATAAAAGCAATGGACATTTTCTTTTAGCTTAGGTCTAAGAAACTTCTCTTGAAGTCGCCGTGGCCTCACGCCTATTATCCCAACATACTACCTTCTGCCTTCTAAGTAGACTACGGCGACAATAGATGATCTAGATTTATGAAATTACTTTTGTGCTACAAACGTTAGTTTACGCGTTCATACATTATGTTCCATTTTAGACCTTAATAATACATGTACATTTCCTGTTATTCACATAGGCAATAGAACTGAAGCGTTTTTTTAATATTTTTATTTTAGGATTTTTATGTCCTATGATTTATTGCAGTCACATTATTTTGTGAATTATAATACCCAGCGCGTTAATGGTGTGGTAAAATATTGATATCGTCAAATCCACCACAGTGTTTATTAAATTTGCGTATTTTCAACATTTTTCATTTGTAACACATTTTAATACACATATAAATATGTATATAGGGTCTGTTTTGAGAGCTTTCTACCTTTAAATTTAAATAAAAGAAAGTGTGCTTGAGATGTTAGAGAAATTTTTATTTTTTTTCTTTGAATTTGGCACATAATTCAGGCACAATTTAAGCGATGACATGGGTTACCTTAATTTGAAGAGGGCTGTGGTTTGTAGCGTATTCATATAAAAATTGCAGTAATCGTTGTAGTCTAGTAGGTAGTGTATTTGCATATTAGACGTAAGGCCCCAGGTCAGACATCTCCAACAAAAAATATGAAAAAATATTTCTCCGGCAACTGCCTCTCAGCAGATTTCTGACAAAAACTCTAATGGTGTTTTCTTTTCTACCAAAAAATGTGCATTTTATTAACGCAAAATGCAATTTTGCGTTTGTTTCTTAAAAATGTTTCGCCCTCTAAAAGGGTGGTATGTTTTATTCTAAATAATTCGCATTTGCCAATGGTGGAGGGCATTGCATTTTATGCCCTGTATAAATCGAGAGTGTTGCTAATGCCCTGTAAAGCAGATGACTTTTGTTTATTTATAGGGCTACCAGATGAAATTTAAAAAAAGTCGCCTGGTATTGTCATCTAATTTGAAGTTAATTTTTTCATTGTTTTGTGGAGTAATCTTAAGGAAATATTACATTATTAAAGCTTCATGGTCAGCAGTATAAAAAATTGCATTCATATTTGTTATAAAAAAAGCGTGCAAAAATTGAAGTCGAAAAATTAGCGATCTTTCAACACCTTTGAACAAATTGGCATTTCCTCATTCATTTTCTTAATAAGTGGTAATAATAAGTGGCACAGGGCATACCCTTTTTTAATATGTGTTATGTTCTTCTCAAATAAAAAATGACATTACAACAGGTTTGGTCAAAAAATTTTTTAATGTACCTTGTAAAAGGGTGACATTTTCTTTGTAGAAAAGAAAACACCATAAGAGTAAATAAAATTGCCATGAAAACTTGCTCATAAATCTGTCGTTCGGACTTAACTTTAAACTGTAGGTTCCATTACTTATAGCTAAAATAAACACACACAACATAAGTGGTATGAGAAACTAAGTCGTAATCCTGACTGAAAGGTTGTAATGTTATGTATATGTTATGTATATGATCAGAGCATCCAAAAGAAGTTGAAAATCATTTATCTAAAGTGCTCGCCATTGATAGCGATAACCTGGCCAACGTTGTTTCCAAGAAATTATGCTTTGAGGACACCGTTAGCTCAAAATCTGATCTGAAATCTGAAATCCTTCATAATGGGCGTTTTCGCTGAATATCGCTGGATATTTCAATTAAAATTAGAGTCAAGTGTTAACTGCTCCAGAGCCCATTCAGCGAATAGTGGTCATCCATAGTAATTTAGCGAAACAGACTGAATAAATGGTAACAAATTTGCCTGATGTAGCTTCAACAAGATGACCATTATTTACTGACAAAGTATGGTAGTCTTTGTTAGAATATCCTATACGTACATACATCCGTACACAATATACTATAAAACAAAAAGAAACTGTTTTTGCTTATGGTTGGTATTGTTGTTGTTGTTATTTTTAATTTGGCTTCAAGTATAGAACAAAAAAAAAAAAAGGGAAGAAAAAATCAACAACCTCATTTCTTAACCTTATTATTTATTATTTTCTTGTACAATATTACTCTAAGGCACTTGAGTTGTACTTTACTTTTCTATTTTTATTTCTATTTCTATTTCTTTATATAATATTTCTGGTTTTTTTCTTTTTTTTTGTTTAAGTTCGCCGATATCAAATTGTATGTCTTAGCAGCCAGCAGTCTATCTCCTGTTGCGGTTTATAGTCACTCAGCTAATGCTTTGTTTTCTTTCATTTCTTAGTTTTCTATTCTGTTCGTACCATAATTTTTCTCTAATACTTGCCAGTGGCAATGTTGTGTAATTTGTCATCGCGACCAAACAACGTGAATTTTGCGATAAAATTGAAACATTCATCTTGTTCAACTTATGTATGAATCTACCTTCTCACCAAATCTGTATGAATGTATAGAATACCTGTGGTAGAACTGTCTTTATAATGGCTACTTAACTTACCACGAACACATTTTCATACCCATTAAGCGATGCAGCACAACAGCAAAGCTAGAGAAATTTCAGTCAAAATGCTGGTTTCATGACTGGTAATGTGAGTAATAAAATAAATTGTTAAACATTTTTTTCTTCCTTAAATACGTAATGTATGTTAATTTTTAAATTGTTTATTTTTCTTTTTTATTAATTCTTTTTAATTTTTAACTTTCATGGAAATTTGGAGGCTAAAGGGCCAGACTAAATGTATTATGAAAATTATGGATTTCGTGACTGAAATTTATTTCAATTATCTACTGGACTAACCGCGCTCCATACGAATCATCTTCCGAATCAATATAAGAAAGCCGAAGGAATTTATTAAATCAATCAAAAAATTATATTAAAAAACGGACACTACAAATGTCTTTAAAAAATCACTGTGGTCATCACTACAGTCTGGTAACGTAAACCAGACAGAGCAATAATTGTTCTTCAAGCTTTTCTTTAACCAGCTTTTTGTTGCCCATTTCGATTACTTATAACGCATCTGTAGTCGCCGTAGTCTAGTAGGTAGTGTGTTGGCTTATTAGACGTAAAGCCAGGGTTCGAGCCCCAGGCTAGACATCAAAACAAAATACAAAAAGTATTTCTACGGCGATTTCCTCTCAGCAGATTTCTGGCAAAAACTCTGAGAGTAAATAAAATTGCCATGAAAAGTTTCTCAAAAAAAAATCTGTCGTTCGGAGTCGACTTTAAACTGTAGGTCCCGTCACTTATGTATAAAATTAACACGCACAACATAAGTGGTGTGAGAAACTTATTGATCCTGGCTGAAGGGTTGCAATGACCAATTATGTGTATAACGCATCTGTTAATAGGGACTTACAAATTTTGACAGTTGATATTGGACATTTCGTTTAAGCAATATTTTTCCAATCTTTCGCAAGATCACCATGAACTGCAAGTTCATTTTCAGCGACAGATCCAATTTCTGAATGAATGGATACGTGTGCAAACAAAATTATGAAATTTGGAATGATGCGGATTTCAGGATGGTGATCTGAGTTGAGAGCTGTCCTCAAAGCCATTATAAGCCATGCCATTGGTCGAATTCATCCGGTGCATACGGCGGTATACTACTACCGTTTTCCGATGGTCAGCTTTTACTATTTTTACCATTTGACGGTCTTGGCGGGCAATAGATTTACGAAGTCGACCACTTCCTCTTTCTTTCCACGATATTCGTTTGACGATATCGCGATGAAATCGGACAAACCATTGATTTGTTGATATTAAATTGATGAGCAACTTCATTCATTGATTTGCCTCTTTTTGCCAAAGACCATACAATGGCAAATTTGCTATCTGCTGACAGCTGTTTCTATTTTAAAATTCACAATTTGCAAAGTTTTCATTAAACTTTTATTTTAATTCCTCTAGTTGATCTCCTTTTACCTTTACCACATTGCGTTGCATTTTTTTTTCTCGCTAAATTTTTTCACTTTTTTTATAAATCGAAAAAAATTAAGTAGAAAGAGAAGCAAACAACGCTTAATGATACCTTTTATTAAAATTTAGAAATCAATGAATAAAAAAACAAAAGTGGAATGGAATTGGATAACGTTATAAGTTTCGAGCCTCGATTAAATATCATACAACATAGCGTTGCATTTTTTTCTCGCTACTGTAGGTATTCCCATTAGCACGGTTAATTTGAATATTTTTTACTCGTTTTAGGGATAGCCTTAATCTCGTAGGCAATAGGAAGGTACGTGCAATTTTGCCAGACTCTGTTGGACACGTTTGGACAAGGAGAGGACTGGTCATGCAGCCCACAATGGCGATTTTTACTGTCCTTTTTATAGGCATGCCGAAAGACGCGCCATACCGAATAATAATTTTTACAGGAGCTGTGGGTCTGAGCATAGAGGAAGATCCCGTTTTTCACCTCGTGTGTTAGTGCCTTGCTCTTGTCATAAAGAGACAAAGTATAAAGACATCCCATTTTCTGACATCTTTCATCGAGCCTCCTAATAAAAATATTAAATAACCGAGTATATTAAAACTTGTTCACTTATATTATGTATGCATGTATGTGTGTACCGTTAATATCAAAGATAAGCATATAACCTTATATTGATAAATATACGTAAATATAAATACCTTAGAATTAAGAAAACAAAATGAAAAAAAAAATATATTGTTTTCACTTTTGTTTTAGTCTCGGCTCACTTATTTTGATTTCATTTGGGCTTTATTTTTTCCACTTTTCTATTTTAAATCTTCGTAATTTATTACCATTTGTCATGCGACAATAAAATGTGAACCATTATTCGCACATTTACATTTTTGGAACGAAATTACCAGCCAAATATTAGTCTTTAAATACGTATGTATGTATATCTAAATACCAGCATGTATGTATGAATGGAGATGGCTGTATATGAATAAATATACATACGATATTAAACATATCATGTAAATTCTCATGATATGTGTTTGTATCCTAAATTCCGATGGTCGGTTATTTCAATACGTCACTTTACCAGTCACAAAATGCTTCTGAGACCCAATAATTTAACACATGGTTGCTGTATTATTGTTATTTGGTAAGTGGAGGTAAGTGAAATGTGTAAACTCCTTAATGAGGATCATAGAATAAGGGTTAGACCCGTATTGATTTTTTACACCAGGAACATTAGGAGCTTCAGACTCACGAATATTTTTATCATCTGTGCTTACATTTGGCATATTAGCAGCGCACTTAATAGTCAACAAACAATCCATTTAGAAATTGCCTGCAGATTGGACATAATTTTTTAATTCCTTGACTTGTTCTACGATCAATGTAATACAAAAGCTAAATGTTATTGTCCACTGAAAATGCAGATTTAGATGAAGTCTTGTAGTCTAGTAGACAGTATGTTAGCTTATTAGACATGTAGACACGGTTCAAATCCTAGCTTAGACATCTGCAACAAAACGAAATATGAAAGAAAAAAATATTTCTTCAGCTACTTCCTCTCAGTAGATTTCTGGCAAAAACTCCGAAAGTAAATAAAACTGCTATGAAAAGCTTCTTAAAAATCTGTCGTTTGGAGTCGACTTTAAACCCTACAGTTATGAAAAAATTAATACGAACAACATAAGTGGTGCGAGAAGCTAGGTCGTAATCCTGACTGAAGAGTTGTAATGACCAATTAAGTAAGTAAGATTGGAAGGTGAAATTTTAACTCAACTCGTCTGATAGAATTTCACAATTCGATGCAAAAACTCGACACAAAACGGTGTAAATACCGACACTAAAGCAAAAAGTAGCGATAAAAAATGCAACGTGCCATGCTCTATTAAATGTTGTAGAAAAGTGTGGAGCTGCAAATTTAACTTCATCAAGTCTTTGGTCAGTGGTAGAACTGATAATTCGGAAAAAAGTGTCGTTAGTTTCTTCAGCTTGATTTAACGAAGTAATTTAATCATTGCTGTATTCTCTGGATATAAACACCACGAATATAATAATTCCCGGCTTAATAGCACTGTAACTTATGCCATCTTGATTGCAAAATTAAAATGTACTGAAACTATGTATTTCGATATATGCATCCCGCTTTTAAATATTCCCCGCTTACAAAAGCGATAAAGAATACTTCATACTTTAAATTTACTTTAAAAAATATTCGTTTATATTCTTCTGCTTTTTCCAAAACTGGTTCTGTTTGCTAGCTTTTATTGAAAAATGAAAATGTGAATCCAGAAGACGTATCCAATTGAGGCAACCCAATCTCAGATAATTGATTCCTGATAGAAAACCTGCAATCCACCAATGTTGGCTTTTCGTAGTGAGTAAACCATTTCTTCTACTACTCTGGCCTGGTGCAGGTCTCAGGCGAGCCAACGACCTGGCTCTCTGCTTAGTTTATTGCTGTAATTGGACATTTGACTTTATCTACAAAGTCTGCTGTGGATACGTCTACTTCAGCAGTTTGTTTGCAGTGATCCGAAAGTATGACGGGGGCTCAGTAAATTACACTTTCTTGAACACATCGAGTTTGTAGAAGTTGATTAAAGACTTCTCCCGACCAGCCAGCATTCCATCGAATACGAAGTCAGTGCTGTCAATGAAAGAAATAGAATGCTATCAACTTGAATGACATGTAGCTATTTGCTCTCAGGTGCGGGATTTCGATCAGAGATCAGCATACTCATAGGTACTTATCAAATTTTGAGTATGTGTGAGTCAAGAGTATTGAAATTCAATTACTCTGATTTATTCGTACTCGCTACAACATTGGTTTATAAGTATAGGTTGCAATGAGTATGAGTACAACGTTGACATCAAACTCACAACATTCGATACATTGTTTGATTCATACGCCTACTCATTCAGATTCATAAATTTAGTAAAATACTTATAATACTTACGAATGATTCGAGTCACTCGAATCATTCATCAAAATTTACAGTAGTAGTTATTGTTGCATTTACAAAAGAAGAGAAAAGAAAAGACAAAGACAGCAAGCAAAGCACACACACAACCTTCTAGCGAGTATTGTGGTGTTCGTACTCGAATCATACTTATTTTGTGCTTCGTGTATATGTTGAATCATGGAGAGTCGAAATCAACAACATCGTGCGTATTGTTAAGTATGAGTACGATGAGTATTTCTAACTTTGAATATGAGTAGTATGAGTATGATATTAAAATAAGTATGAATGCGTATAAGTAGCTGAAATTATAAGTATGACTCGAATCTACTCATCGTTTTGAATACTCGTTGCTGATCTCTGATTTCGATACAAAAATTCTCCGCTAACAAGTAAAAAGTATTCTCCTGGAGAATATCGTAATTGATATGTAATTAATTTCATCTTATTTTTAGGGTTACGCTACTTGATATAATTACATGAATTCCCTAAATAGGTGATATATAGCACAAGTATTATACGCCGCATTTCTTCTTTTTGTCTGCCTTAACTATGTGTTAATAATTAATCAAACTAGCATGCCTACTGTGATTGCTGACGTTATTAGTACGGCATCAGTCCTGTGAAATAGTGTTATTAGTAGTACACTTTGATATAAAGACGAGTTCAACTTTACTTACTTTACCTTAATTTATTTTGTCAGCCTATTTCTGGAGCATTTCTAAGGTCATCCCGCTTTGGGCGGTATATCAGAGGAAGTAAGTTAAGGATAATTATTACTCTGTCCCTTATTGTAAGTATGTATTTGATACTTCACAGTAGCACTGAATCAATGGTCAACTAAATTTTGTCGCTATTGATTAAAAAAAGAAAAATTCTTTATGGCAGGTTCTTAGCATATTCCATATATTAAAACAGGAACTGTAATGGAAGCCCATTGCCAGGATATATAAAAGTCTTTGGGAATATAACTTAAAACACATTAAATTAGCAATTAAATCCTATTTGTTTAACCTTAAACAGCAATGAGTAGTGTTGGTGATGAAATGAATTCCAACAACACTTTCAATATTCCTTTACTTATTATTGAACTCCCTTGATCATCTACACACGTTTTCATATACATATTCTTTTGTTTTTTTTTTTCAAATACAAATATTCACTTAATATTCCGCCTACTTGTTAGATACACTAAAGACCATGTCTTTAATAAAAAAATCGTTAATAATAATAAAAAAAATTTAAAGAAAATTCTCTTGAAATAAAAAAATTAAATAATATTCAACAATAGCGCCAAATATGTAAGCAAAAGGATGAAAATGATTCCATTTTTTTACAGCACAATTGTACGCATATTGTTCCATACTTTTATTGTTTTCTAACATCCTCTAACCTTATAAAAGTGTAGATTGTGTGTACATTTTTGGAGCACCTCTACAAATTTTTTTATTTACACAGTTCTGGTTATTTAAATTTTATATGCCCTACCAGATATACATATGTATATGACAACAGATATACAGGGTTGCAGCAGCTACGTAAATTCCTTACGTAGTATTGTCAAAAACATTTGAAAAAAAAGATCCGCTTTCGGGATATAACTTCGGTGTTCTGATTTTCGGTTATCATTTTATTTGTGACATGTAACTAGAGCATAAGCTGCTGGCAATGCCAGAACTATGGATTGGCTGTCAAAGCTTTGGTTTTTTGGAGCAGGATGCAAAATAAGTTTATAGAATAGACTAATAAAGTATCAATAGCTCACTATTCCATTAACTTTCCAAAACCCTAGGGTGAAAAATCTATAACAGTTGAAGATAAAGTCAACCAACATGCATTTGGAGATGCCAGACGGAAATGGAAACTACAATACAAGTACAGGAATTAACCCATGATATTACCATTGAATAGATTTCAAATGAAATATTTGTTTCAGACCCTATGATACTAACGGAATCGAAAGGAAGCAGAAATAATACTTACACATGCATACGTACCCTTCAGTCAGGATAACGATCTCACACCACTTATGTTGTGTGTGTTAATTTAATGTACATGAGTAACGAGACCTACAGTTTAAAGGCAACTCCGAAGAAACTTTTCATGGCAATTTTTTTATTTGCTCCCAGAATTTTTTTCAGAAGTCTGCCAAAGAAATATTTTCTTGATATTTCGTTTTGTTCGAGATGTTTGGGGTTAGGGTTTGAACCATGTCCTTACGTCTAATAATAATTCAACATACTAGCCACCAGACTACGGCCACTTCAAATTAGTTTTTGATTATTTCTGCATAATTAGTAGTTGTATGGCTGGCAAATTAAACAAAATTTGTTTTATAGTTTAACTCCTACATCCTATATCCTTGAAGTTTGTGCTTCCATTATGAAATGATGGACAGATGAGGAAAACATAATAGGCTTGGAGCAATATAGTATCCTTTTTTAACTGCAAAATCAGGAACAAATGTTAAGGTTAAGAGAAGTGAGTTCTACTTTTTCGGAAGAGATGACACTGCTTTTTGTTGATGTTACTAATTTTATATGTTCACGGAGCAGTGAGGTTCCTAGTAAGGCTATTTAAAGGTGAATTAAAGCCTTTTAATTTTTAAAATTTTAATGCAATGAAAAAAATTCTTCGATCTTGATTGCTTGGGCTAGTAGTTAATCATCCCATAAACTTGAAGCTCTTAAAACAATTGAAGACAGATGACCTGACTAACAGGGCAGCTACTATATCCCTTGTGAGACTAGAAACTGTCTGTGGATGAGGGAAACAGATTTGGGAGGGTACACTCGGCGCAAGAAATATAGAAAGACTCTCAGAATCAGAGACTCTTCTAAATGGAACCTGGCCCTGCATTAACGCATTTGAAAAGAAGAAAGATACGGAGTTTTATTTTTACCTCATTGTAAAAATCAATCAAATCAATAAGGAATACGACCTAGCTTCTCCCATAACTTGTATTGTGTGTGTTAGTTTTATTTGTAAGTGCCGGGACATGCAGTTTAAAGTCGACTCCGTATGATAGATTTTTTGTGACACTTTTTATGACAATTTGATTTACTCTCAGATTTTTTGTCAAAAATCTGCTGAGAGAAAATCACACTGACCTCGAATTTAAACCGTGGCCTCACGTCTAATGAGCCAACACACTAGACTACGGCGACTAGTAGGTTTACCTAGGAGTACCTCGCAGTACTTACTACATAAAAGCATTTGATTTCGAAAGTTTTATTAGTACATGGCTATAAAATGACTTGTTGCAAGTGATCAATGAATATTATAAGGCTTGAGGAGCTTAATAAAAAAATTTTTGATTAAAAATGTGGTGTAGAGGGTTCTTTATTCGCATTAAAACATTCTTTCCAATTTTATTCAATCAAAGGTTTTATACATACAAACGCAGATAGACTCGTTTACATGAAATACTATGAAAAAAAGAAAAAAAGGTAACCACATTTGAATTTTTTTCTTTGACAGCTGGTTTTACCCACATTGTAATGCGGGCAACAGCCTTCTAGAGGGCCTTATTTAGAAGCAAAATGATGAAGTAGAGGAAGGTAGTGTAATAAAACCGTTATGGTTTAGAGTTGTTAGAGAGAATGTACTTTTTAAATTTATATTCTAGGTTGAGTAAAAATTTGTTTATATGGTCCCATTGTTAACATGCCTAGTCTTTATTCTCTACAATGATTCCATGCATATTTTTCTTTTGTATTACTACGCCCATATGCATATGTATGTAGAATACTTTGTATAGTTTAACTGTCATACTCGATTTTCAACTTCTCATTTAAATACTGTCTGTCCATTCTGCCTTTTTTTCTCTTTTCTTTGTGTTTCTTGTGGGCAAAGGAAATATGTGAAGAACATAAAAAAACAGCAAAAAAAAAATTAATAAAAAAAGAATAAAAGAAAGCGAGTGAAATGAACAACTTTACACATTGTATTTACGTACGCGAAAATGTTTTGTGGTACTTTTTTTTCTATTTTTCTTTTATTTTTTTGTAGCACTTTATTACACACTTTGTTTCTTATTTTCCGCTCTTTATCGCTGCTGGCTGCGCTGTCATTCTCATATTTTTTTTTGTAGCCATTTTGTGTCGTTAGAGAAATTTCGTTTAAAATAGATTTTGTCATTGCTTAGTATTCAATTATGCTGAATTAAGTTTAAAAATACTGGCAGCTTTCATTGAAAACATTCTCTAAATTCCTTGTTTTTTTTTTGTTGTTCACAAAAGTATTGTTATTGTAATGTTGCCCAATAGGCTATTTGCGTTTCAATAGCGGAATAGCGTGTGCTGGTGATTTGCTTCAAACCGAAAATTAAGACTCTGCTTTAAATATCTATGGGCAAATTTCTATTTATTTAAAAAAAAATTATTTTTATAAAGTCAAATATTTTGCGCTTTCAATTGATTATCGTTTATAAAGAATACAATTTAATATTATTTTAATACCGAAATACCTTCACTGTGATGGCCCACTATTTTGATGTTTGATTGAAATTAATATGTTTTCTAACGTTTTTAGTTTGTCTAATAAAGAAACAACATTATTTACATCTAAATGACGTGAATGTTTTTAGCCAGAGGCTTCTTTCTGCTTTAAAATCTCATAATGATGAGATGATGATGGCTGATTGACAAGTATAGTAAGTACTCATGCAAATGAAAAATATGAATATTTTTTAAATCGTTTTTAGTGTAATGCAACGTATCAAAATTCGTTAATCAAGTTAGTAAAACATTTTTATATACATATGTTGTTAAGTCCAAAACCTAATAAAAAATAAATTCCGTTTCCTTCCTTTAAGGAACATAGGGCGTTATAAGGTGTTTTTCCCAAGCAGCTAAATGTTCTACTACATCAGATTCCTGGATGAAAACTAAGCTTTCTGAGATTGTACTCAACCATTTTAACCTTTATACTATGGCCCTTTATTTCACTATATTGTGGCTAGCTTTACAAATACAGGAATATGTTTTCTTATCACAATTAATCTAGGTAAAGGTGGAGGAGTCGCCGTAGTCTAGTAGGTAGTGTGTTGGCTTATTAGACGTAAAGCCAGGGTTTGAGCCCCAGGCCAGATATCAAAACAAAATACAAAAAGTATTTCTTCGGCTATTTCCTCTCAGCAGATTTCTGGCAAAAACTCTGACAGTAAAATAAAATTACCATGAAAAGTTTCTCAAAAAATCTGTCGTTCGGAGTCGACTTTAAACTGTAGGTCCCGCCACTTACATATGTATAAAATTAACACACACAACATAAGTGGTGTGAGAAACTAGGTCAATAATCCTGACTGAAGGGTTGTAATGACCAATAATGTATGTATATAAAGGTTAGTTTAAATTGGCAGACAGTCTAAGGAGCACAGTTTACTTGGATCCAAGATGGTTCCATTGTACCACCAATTATTCTATCTGGCCAGCATCCCTCATTTCCCTCATTTTATCCAAATGATATGTGAAAAGGAACGTTCGGTCACCAAACTCTGAGTGTAAAAGAATTCTTCCTAAGTGAAGAAAAAAGACAAGAAAAGTTCTCCACCAGAGACAGATGCCTCATTACAACTGCTATGAGGTTCATGAAATTGATCCAGGTTAGGTTTAACACAAAATAACTCCACGTCTGTCTAGGCTCTCTGTAAGAAGGTTCATTATCTCATCTTTCCATAACAAATGAGTAGAGTTTGTAGAAAACCATTTGCTTGCCGCACTGCAGAGAAATGTCAATCTCACGTATGAATTCAAATGAATTTTCCGTAGTAGCATCCTTGGAAGTGCACAGGCTTTGTTGTTACTTGTAATGTCCCTGTGTCCAGCAAACCATGTTATGGTAACTTACGAATGTTTCTCCATCTCTAGTCTTAGAGACATCCGACATTATTACATTATCTTAGGTTGGTGGTCTTCACCCTACAGATCTGAAGGTCTCTTTTCTGTCGGAAATTTGCGTACATCACCATTCAATATTTCGCATTGCGGCAATCTTTATAGACATTATTTCAACCTGCAGCAATCGGGTAATGCTGATGACTTTGTCGCGTGGTCTGAATAGATCAGTGATAAGTTGAATGTCGTTCCCTGAGAGGTGCGAACTATTACCATAAAAGGACCTATTCGGTAATTCGTTGTAAACTAATGATCGAAAATAGGCTCAGGTATACCGATGATTATGGTATAACCATACGTTCCATACTTTCAAGCTGTTGCGGGCATGTTTGCATTCAATTCTTTCAACATATCTGCTGTTATTCCAGCGTATCTGCTGCTAGCTAGTAAAGGTTAGTATCCATTGTTCTAGATTACGTCATTCTAACAGCACTTGCGACCATAATAGCTACCCAACTTATAAAATTCTCAAACGGCGTTTAATGATTCTTTTTTCTGTAAAACTAATTACCAAAAAGTGCGCACCTAGAGTAGAACTGGTTTAGTTACAAAGTCTTATAGCCAACATGAAAAGTGGCATCATTGTTAAGTTATCGTAAAGTGGCGATTTTAAAGGTTGCAACCAGTACAGAGGAATTAGAGATAAATCTGCGATATTAACTGGCAAGTCAAAAAGGACTACGTAACTTAGACCATTTCTGCAGGCCCAATAATGGAACAAGTTTAAGAGTGGCATAACAATGTATTCCATCAATTTCGTAATAACCTGCCGTGCCATCCGACAACATAATATTATCTGGAAGGTTACTTAATGGCTAAGGTTTTCCTATTACTTCTATGTTCACCAAGCGACTCCACATTTTCGCTGGCCTGCTTTGGTTTCCTGATGTAGATGATGTGATGATGATGTTATAGAAGAAAAATTTTCGTGAGGAGTAATAAAACAAAAAAATTAATTTATGATTGTATATCAAAAATATCCTTCACACAATAAAATTCCCCATATTAAGGTCATTTGATTAAAATTATTTTTGCTGAATAAAGAGAACGTAGGGTATGAAAAACGAGAAAACTCTTATACTCATAAGCAGGCCATTGGAAAGCCTTAAAGCGCAGGACACACTTTATTGAGAGATTTGTTAAGAACAAAAAAAAAAAAATAAAATAAAAATGTAGAGAGAGAGAGAGAAAAGGAAATTAAAATTGAGAGCCGAAAATACTGAGGGAACAAATTAAAAAAAAATTATGTTTACTAAAGGAATTTTTCCTTGTTATTATTGTTTAACCAAAAAGCAAAATAAACAACATGTTTTGGTTAAAACTAAATAATGCAAAGCACTAAAAACAATAACATGGACATACATATATATGTATGTATTCATTCATATACATACATATGTATACATATATTTATGCAAGTGAATAAATTGTGCAGTACTTTTTTATATGCATGTGTATCAAGCGGAATGGATTTTACAATCAAATTAAAATATTCTATGTTCCTATAGTCTGCCATGCAAATTTATTTTTTATAATATTTGTAAATTATTAAATTTATTTAAAAACGATTTACTGGAAACTTTCTGTATTAAAAAATTTCTTGGAAGTACAACTGATAAATTTATGATTTCTATTTGGTACGCAAAAGTTATTAAGAATGATTACAATTATTCCAAATAAATAAAAAAAAAAAGTTTCTTTTTTGCACTAGGATTACCAGTGAACTTCATACCGTTAGGTTTACTATACCACCCAACCACTGTAGGCATTACTTACTTAAGAAAATCCCACAGTAATAAGGCTATCGGATTCAAATCATACGATCTCAATGACCAATTCACATCACCTCCATGAGCAGTATATCATATGTGTCATGAGCTGTGTAGCACGTTGCCCGTCCTGTTGAAACTAAATACATATTGTAATCATCGACCTGAAGTGCTTGCCGCTGATGCCTGTGATAGCCTGGCCAACATTGTCCTCAAGAAAATGTGGCAAGTTTTTCGTGAATCTCAATTTCACTAATATTGTTCGTTCATCTTTCCATTCATCGAGAAACAAGCCCCATCGCTGAAATTGATTTTACGATGAAAATTTAAATCGGTTGTCAACTGCTCTAGATCCCATTAAGAGAATACGCGGCAGTTGAGTTTTGCACTTGTGCAGATACAAATTACGACGGAAAATTGGTCAAGTTTGTGAAAGACAAAGTTTTTGTATGCCAGTCGAAATCGACTATCTTCGATTTTCCTGCATACTCTCACAGACAACATCCATGTTTTCGGCAGATTTTGAGTTTCTTCAACGTACGTATTTAGATCGATCGTTTATTGCATGAGTCAACTTGAATTTATCCCCTACATTGTGCATTTTTAATGCTATATCCGCGTATGTCCAGCAAATGCTTTATTTTTCTTGTCTGTATAATTTACCTTGAGCAAACAGTCCCATACATACACACATAATTGGTCATTATAACCCTTTAGCCAGCATTACGAGTTACCTTCTCAAACCACTTATGTTGTGTGTGTTAATTTTATATGCACGTGAGGGGGGGGACCTACAGTTTAAAGTCGACTCCGAACGACAGATTTTTTGAGAAACTTTTCATGGCAATTTTATTTACTCTAAGATTTTTTGCTAGAAATCTGCTGAGAGGAAGCCGCTGAAGTAATGCATTCATATATTTTGTGTGTTGGAGATGTCTTACCTGGGGTTTGAACTGTAAGCCTCATGTCTGATAAGACAACGCACTATCTACTCGACTGCGGCAACTTCAATCAGTCCCATACTATTCTTAAAAAAATGTGGTAGAATGTAAAAGCTGAAGTGACGGCTTGAATGTTCGATATTATTGCAAATTTTCGTTTGTTGTGTTTCCTGTCAAATTTGAAATGACCACAGAAACTTTTGCTTAGAAAATATCATCCAGTTTCACCATGATTAATTTTAAAAGCGTTACTTTTTGACCTAACCGTAGGCCAGAGTGCCTCCAAATTTTTTCATTCAATTTTATTACATAGTTTCGTTGCAAATCATTTCGCAAAATCGAAGAATTTACAAGTTTTGTTGAGGAGGACAGTTAAGGAGAGATCTGTCAGCTATTCGAGTGGTTAGGTCACGTTGTCCTTTGATAAATTGCGCGTTAGACCTGTCTTCGCATCATGACTCTCTTTGGTTCTGGCTTTCGCTGCTTTTTGACTTGAACCCAATTCATCTCGCTCCAGTTAGCCTTGACCGTACTTAAAATGATTACGATATGAACCCTGCCAGAGCGGTTTAAAAGTATTTAAAAGAAATATAATAAATTCTGCCTCACACTATGTAGAGTCCAAACCTTTCGCGTATGACTACGGCTGATGTAGAAAATGCTTCACTTCAGACCACTGTGTTCCAAATTAGCTTGAATCGATTTTGGACCTACCAGTTCTTAGGGAAAGGAATTTTGTGATTATGATTAATGACAAACAGAACTTTGTGTAACTTGGAATGTTTGCACAAAAAGTTTATCGTATTAAGCTAATAATTCCAAAAAAAGTCTTATAAACCCTTAAAAACTCGTTAATAATTTATTTTCGCAATCAATAGCTCAACATCAAATTATTTACGCGAAAAATATTAGGATAGGTTTACTTTACATACAATATAAAGTCCTTCAAACAGCAAAAGTGGCATTGTTAGTGTGAGAAGCCAAAAATGGAATACAAATTGTAGGAAAAGAAATTATCCTATTTTACCAGAGGATATTTTTTATTTGTATGTCGAGAATCACAATCATAAGCGGTGTCAAAATGAATTATATGTGAAGGTTTTATTACTATTTATTTTATGCGAAAAATAAAACAACAAAAACAACCACAATAACAAATACTACATAGCCTCGTTATGTTATAGGAAAGGAAAGCTTATATACGATATGGGAAAAAAAGAGAGAGTAAAAACGAGTAGCAGAGGATATTTCTAAAGGAAAATAAATTTCATTCAATATAAGAATCCATTTGGGTTTTTTTGCTTATAACTGAGAGCTCTCTTTTCAAATTGAGAGAGAGAGCGAAAGAGAGAAAAACCTCTCTGTAAAGGGAAAATAAGTTAATGTTGAAAGGGAAATTTTATTAATCTTTTTAGAATTTCTAGTCGTATTTAAATATCCTTTTTGAAGGATTTTATTGTGATTGGGGACACAGACAGAGAGCGAGCAAAAGAGAGAGAGAGAGAGCGAGAAAGTGACGAAGAGTATAAAAATGAGTTTATTTGTGTTGTTTTGTTGTTGTTTTTTTTTGCCGTTATGTTGTAAGAAATTTAGAAAGCAAGAATAAAAAACGAAAATTTATTTTGTGAAGCTTTACGGCTCGTGTGTTTGTTATAGATGTGCGACGATAAAATTTTCGCATTTAACTAGTGCTCAGTTTAATATTCGTATCTGAACGTAACGTTTCGTCCTTAAGCGGGGATACGCACATTTTTTTTTCAAATAACAATAGAAAAAAACAACGGTGTGTCATAAGTAATTCATAAGCAAAAAAATTAAATAAAAAAGAGGAAATGAAAATTTAAATAAATTTATAAGGAAAATATTAAAAAAAAGCAAAAAATCATATGTAATCTGTGAAGAAATTCAAGTTTTTAATAAGAATTTATTGAAATAAAAATTACTTCAACTAATATATTTACTTTAAGCTTAAAACATTCATTGTTGTTGTTGTTAAAGAGAAAAATAGAAATTCCTAACACGTCGTTTATTACGCGTTGCACGCTTTTTACTTTACGGTCTTCTTTTGGGTTGTCATCATCAACAACATCATGCACAACAACAAAGTTTTTATTAAAGCCGTGTAACAACGTTGTTATCATGGTAATACAATATTACGGAGAAATCGGTCACCCTTAATACGCGTTTACAAGTATAATGGAATAGCTGCACAGCACCTATTGGTTGGTATGCCTAGTGAAACAACGTGAAATTTTCAGGCTATTGACGAAAAATCCCTCCAACTGTTGTCATAACCAAAGACAATAATCTTCTGTTAGAATTTTCAAAATATTTATTAATTTATTTCCAAAAAAAAAAAAATAATCCCACAGTAAATGTAACGTAACGTAACGCATATAAAGTGACAGCAAGTCAGCTGCTTATGAAGGCCATACAATGTGCATAAATTTTATATGGCTTAAGGCAACAAGAAATAAAAATTTGCTTAGGCCCATGGCTGTATAAAAAGAAGAGAGAAATCATTAAATTAATTTAATAAATTCGAATACAGCCTAGCTTCAAAGCTAAAGAAATCATATCTAAAGCACAAAAAATATGTATGTATGTATATGTATATAATGTAATGAAAATTTATGCTAAAAACGTGTTAAAAAATCTATAAAACAAAATGTGTCGGTAATAATATAAAAAAGTCACACAAAAAAGAAAAAAATAACAAAGTACGCACACAATCAATATTTCTATAAAGAAAATATAAAACGAAATATGCTGCCATAAAAAAAAAATAGAAGAAAATCAGCAGTAGTGATGAATATAAAAATGTCATAACAAAATGTTGCTTTAAAATCAAAAAATAAATTCTAATCAATTAAAAAAAAGAGAAAAGTCAGTAAAAAAAATTATCGTGTTGTTTGTAAAAAAAGTAATCCATTTCACTATTTTTAGCCAAATTTTAAATTCGAAAAAAAAAAATTAATACGTAATAATAGAATAGAATCATTGCAATAAGTGTAGTGAAGTGTTAAATAAAATAAAATTTAATTAAAATTATTTTTATTAGAATCACAACGAACACCTGTTTCCAGTTAAAAAGTTATGATTAAATTTGCATAAAATTTCTGGAAACTATATATGGTAAGTCATTTATAATGCATGATGTTTGTATTTAAATATACTCGTACTATTTTTATATTATAATTTCATGTCCCAATTGACCCCAAACATTTTTGGTTTAATATTTAAATAGTTTGTAAGACATTGAAATATAAAATTGCTCTGATGTGAGAAATTTTTTTTAATGCAAAGGAAGTTTAATTTGAAATAAAGTGTTTGTTTGAAATGATTTCAAAACTGTGAAGTTAGATTCTGTTACAAAGAAAGGATCATAAGCGTATTTACCAGAAAAAAGTACAATTAAATTAAGTTTAACAAACAACTTAAGACTGCTTACAGACATTGGGCTAAGCACCAGCACCTAATATCAAAGCAAATAAAATACCCCAAAGAAAACATTAGAAATTCAAACATTCACAAAAGGTCACTTGTTAAAACACGAGTTATAAAATATGCAGAAAAAAATTGTAGCAACATTCAATTCTCTTGGCCCATAACAGTTTAAATATAAATGTTCATATTGTTGCATTGAATTTCAATATCCAAAATTCCTTCATCTTTGCTTTTAAATTTTTTGCAGTCGAAATCTGTCTACCATCTGAGTAAACTCTTGCTGCAAGGATTGTCTTGCTGCATAATGCTATAAACACAATAAAAGCAACACAGCAAACATAGCAATTTTGCGACAATAATCTGCTTGTTGTCAGGTTGCCTTTTAAAATAATTACCCATGACCAATTATGTATGTACATAGTATGTATGTATTCTATTTTTAAGAGATTGCTGTCTTTGCTGCGTTGCGTTGATTGTGTTTATAGCATAACATGTACCGTCTCGTTATCTTATTGGGCAATAAAGTAATCTTCAGAGATATCGTCTTGTTTTCTGATTATGATATCTTCTAGTTGGTTTCAGATATATTGCTGACTGTATTTTTGTGGTAAATTTCAATTCTATGCACAAGGCTAATAGCAATTGTAGATGAAACTTTATTCGTAAAAAAAAAAAAAATTTCTTCCATTTATCGTTCCATGATATATAAGTTGGTCCAAAAACAAAATATTTCTTACTGTTGCGATAGTTAATCGAGGCTTTGACTTACGTTTTTTCTATTTAATCGCCATGGCAGCATTTAAAAAATGATGAAACTGGAAGTTACAAACGATTCTTCTGGCCTTTCTGTCAATTTTTTTCTTTTAGCCAAGTTTTAGATAAATTTTCATCACCCTTCCATAATGCCTTATTTCCATTCGTGTTATTCCACAAATTTTTCTATTACAATATGTCTTCTGTTTTAGATTATCAAACAGACCTCCTGAGACCATTTTTAATAAGTTTAATTGGTTTGTGAGTATTTATTAATTATTTTTATTTATTTATTTATTTACAATACAATTACAAATTATATTTAATTATTTTACGATTTAAGTAACTTTGACCTTCTGCTTCAGAGTGGGAATCAAACACACAACACTTACTTTAATAGTTATTTTTTTTATATAAATTTTCAATCGAAGAAGTTAGCACATGTTGAATGCCATGAATTATCGCACTACTGCGGTCAAACAAATATCTTACTAGAGACAACAATGTTTCAATGTTTGCATATGGGCAAATATTTAGGAGGTTTAGGCCCGTTTCCCGATATATTTTATGTTGAGCCTGTAGTCCGCAGTTAACTTCCACTGCTACTAATATTTGTTCTAAAAAATAGTTTTTACAAGTATGTTAAACGTTAAGTTTCTTTCGTAACGTTGTTAAATGTAACGTAAATCCAAAAATCATTTGTTAAGTGTGTATGCTCTAGTTTTCTGGCTATTGAACTGCCAAGAGATTGTATGACAATTCATGTTGTTGCTGGTACTGGACCAAAATATGTTGCATTTGTTTCTGAGGCACATGTTGGTGACGAACTGTAATTTTTGCAACATTGTGTTGATACGTGAATGCTCTTGGACATCAACAATAAAGCCTTGGTTAACTTATGTATATAACTTGAAAATACTCTGAGAGTAAATAAAATTGCGATGAAAAGTTTCTCAAAAATCTGTCGTTCGGAGACAACTTTTAACTGTAGATCTAGTCACTTATGTATAAAATTAACACACACACAACAGAAGTGGTACGAGAAGCTAGGTCGTAATCCTGACTGAAGGGTTGTAATGATCAATTATACATATATGTATGCCTTCCTTAACTTACCGAAAATTTTCTTAATATTTGGAAACTTTATATAAATATTCTTGAAATTTAAAGTGACTTTCTTTCGTTACACTAAGACAAATTTAATGAATAAAGTTCTGGTATCTATGTATGTTTGTATGCATGTTACCAAGAATTTCTTTGAAAGCGTGCTAAAAGTGTATGCATTAATTTTTCTTTTTAATTAAAAATGTGCTGTGTGGTTAGTGGGAAACGTTAGTTAGAAGATTATCAGAGTTGCTGGGAAATTTAATTATTTTAAATGAAATGTAGCACCTGATACCTACAACTTGGCAATGCAATTTGCATTTCTTTTAAAACATTTCTGCATTTCTGCAGATAGAAAGAAAAGTAAAGTGATATGCTTTATAATATTCTTACAATTTTAGCTAAAGTTTTGTAAATAAGCAAAATATTTGCAAATAGCAATGGTTACCAGGAAGCAATTTACAGCTTTTGATGCTAGATTATTATTTTTTTTATTATTTTTTTATTTCATTAGCCTATCGCTTAACAATAGAATAACAAATTAAAATTTCGACAATGTAAGGTTTTAACTAAGATTTTTACTTATCTGTCATCATCTCATACAAATGCTTACGATTGTATGCATAAACGGGGTCTTGTGTTATTAATGCGTGTGGAATAAAACATTGTCGAAATGTCCATTACGGCTTCTCTAGGACTATGACGCATAAATAAGGCTGAATTTGATCGATGTCTTGGAGGATGTCTGTGCTTTGTAGCTTATTTGCATACGCTTAAAGAAGTCCCACGTGAAAAAGTTAAAACAGAATCGCACGATCCCGGTAGCATGACCTTCACATCATTCCCACGTGAGATGCCCATACCTTTAAATCGCTCGTGCAGAATATCCAATATAGCATGAGCTGTGTGGCACGTAGCATCAATCTGCTGAAACCCATATCGTAGGTGTGGTAGATAACCGTGCCTAAAGAAGTTCATACTCATCGACCTATAGTGCTCACCGTGATGACAGTGATGTTGATGACAACGTTGTTCTCAAAGAAGTAAGAACTGTTGACTACGCCAGCCCAAAATCCTCACCAAACAGTAACTTTTTCGTGATGGATTGGGCGCTCTTAGACCTCATGTGAATTGCTATCGTTCCAAATTCGATCACTTTGTTTGTTAGCCTAACTATGCATCCAAAAATAAGTCTCAGTTCGATGAAAAGTAGGGATAATAAATAATGGGCGTCAGATTCAGTGACACACCTCACAGCCTTTGGTCGTTCTTGGGGATTTGGTAAAACAGGTTGAATAAATGACTACAAATTTAACAAATGTAGCTTCCTCATGATGGTTATGAACTGTCATTGTTAGAAAGTTCCTATTGGAGGACTCAATATAAGTCTACCAATAAAATACGGAAGAATCGAATGATGGGTTGCTCCATAAAATAAAACGATTTCCATCATTCTTGATGATACACCGACCAAAGTTGTGTTTCTACCAGAAACTGTACAAAACAGCATTTCATTTATTTCGGTGTTCGGTGGAACAATTATGACGACTATAAAATGAACGCAATTTACGAAACCCATACAAAGCGTTTGATGTTCTTGATGTAATGTTAAATTATACAAAACTGTGCCACATGCCAGGATCTGTTGTTTATTTTTTCTCCACCTTCTTAATTTTTTTTAAATTCGTTTCAGAGAAGAAACTATCTTTCACCTCATGGGTGCTCTGCTTTTCTCATGAAGTGACGGAGGTTTCTGACTTTTCGTTTTAGACATCGTTGACCAAGCTTTCTAATATAAAGATTGCTACAATTGTAAGAATTATTTTGAAATCGATATGGTTTTCTCTAGGGAATGGTTAACCCCCGGAGATAATTAATTGTGGTATCAAAATGGGCCCAAATGTTGGCCTAAGTGGGACCTTTTCCTTCGAGGGGGTTCGCCATCTAACGTAACCTAATCGAAACACGTTTCATATTTACTTAAGAAAAAAAAAAATACATTACAATTCTTGTTATTGTTAAATTTGTTGGACTTTTGAAAAAAATTCTAATTTCATTGATATTGTCTAAGGCTGTATAAATTTAATTATATTTTTGAATATGAAAATTGTTATTGCTTTTAATTAAAACATTTTAAATAATGGTAATTAAACCATAAGAGCAATACTCCTCTTTTCTTTATTTGGCTTTTAAATTAAATTCAAGAAGAAAGCAACAGTTAATGCTTCAACGATACCGGTCCTTACCTCTTTGAATATTAAAATGCTTTTGGATGGCACTTAATAGTGTACAACACTTAAACAATACATACAAAATATTTTTCAATGTCATAGGACACAGTGTTTAATTGCTTTAATATAAATACACTGAATAGAGCCAAGGGGACATAACAAAGGTGTGATAATGTTTCCAAATCAACTGGTTGATGTTAAGGTATCTTCTTCAAGCATTTTATTTTATGGATAGAATCCCAAAACAATTAAAATTTATAGCACAGTGTACACTTATGCAAAGTGGTAGAGAAAATTACATGAAATTTTTTAATTGAAAATTTAATTTAAATTTAAAAAAAAATAATATTTGCATAAAGTAAACCATAATAATTCATTCATAATCTTATCCATTTATGGGCTGGTTTCTTTTGTGTGAATGGTTGCTCAAAATACCTGAAATATATCATCATTATATTTGCGCCCTCAATATGTGTGTACAAACGGAACGAAATGTTCGTGACAATAATTAACTTGTTGTCTACCCGAAATACCTAAAATAGAAAAATGAAAAAACTGTCGTGCATGAAAGCATTTTATATAAAAAATTTAATAATGCTGTAATTAAAAACTCGTATTGTTAACGAAAAAAAAGTAGAAAAAACTAACCTAAAATGGTATATAATTATCAATAACGATGATGAGAAGTAAATGATGATTTAAATGGTATGAAACCAGAGAAAGGAAAAAATATAAAAAAGAATGAAAAATTTAGGCATAAAATGGAAAATTAAATTTATACTGCATGTAGCAACAAAATATTAATTATTATATAAGAATATGTTAAATTCCGTTAACTACATATCATACATACCCCATATACATATGTACATATGCAAAGTTTATTGATGGAGGCGTATGATGCATGTCAAGAATTGTGTTAATTATACGATGTACAGTGATAATTAGATTAATGATTGTAAGCTTTAATGACATACATATGTACATACAAATGAAAGTAAAATTAATAACTATTTCATTAGGATTTTGTATAAATATTACCGTCCGTTTGAAACAGTTGGAGATATTGTTATGAATCCAAAAAAAGACAATATGTGTTGCAAGCATTCAAGCATTTTCAAAAGCAAATTTCAAAAATGTCTCAAATAAAAGTTTCAAAACAAAAGAAGAAGAACTATTTTCATACATGTTTAGAGGATATATAGAAATATGCACTTTTTCAGCTACTTTATATTCAAATATTATTCACTTTCACCTTCTAGGAATGTAGAATAAAAACTATATTTTTTCAAGATTAGTTTCACATGATTCAGTCCTGTAGACTTTTTTCTTTTAGCTCTTGATGACATCTCTTCAAATATCTCTTTGGAAATTAATAATATTTCATTCCACTTACAGATTGTCAACAACAGTTCAATAAATTATTGGAAATATTTTTTCTTGGTAGATATATTGAGCCCAATTCCTTGTTTGCATCTGAAATTTGATAGACATCTTCCCGTTGTTGATTATACAGTATTTTTTTGCATTTTAAATTACTGAATTGGTCGTTACAACCCTTTAGTCAGGATTACGACCTAGCTTCTCACACCACTTATGTTATATTGGTTAATTTTACGCATAAGTGGCAGATGACCTACAGCTTAAAGTCGACTCTGAACGACAGATTTTTATGAAACTTTTCATAGAAATTTTATAAGTAAGTCACCGAAGAAATACTTTTTATATTTCGTTTTGTTCGACATGTCAGACTTGGGGTTAGAACTGTGTCCTCACGTCTAATAAGCCAACACACTACCTACCCGACTACGGTGACTTTGCAATATAACTTGACTAGTTATCTGATGACTGGCTGTATGAGGTAATGGTTCAGCTTTATTTTTGGGTGTTAAGAAAACCTAGTATCTACAACTTCAAACAGACTTGTTTACCGCACTGGTGCTACAATTGCAGCTGAGACGCAGAACATTAAAAAATTTAAAAAGTATTGACTAACGTACTATTCTTATGAAAAAGTTACGAGAAATATTTTGTTAAAATATGAACTGTTCCAAGTATTTCTCGAAATCTCTCTCTACATTTCAGTTCTGACTAAAAGCAGTTGTTACGTTTATATTAAAGACTTTGATAAAACATCGCTTTAATTATGTAAAAAGTCGTTATTTAAGCGCTTCCTATATTTAAAGAAGTCGCCATAGTCTAGTAGGTAGTGTGTTGGCTTATTAGACGTAAAGCCAGGGTTCGAGCCCCAGGCCAGACATTAAAACAAAATACAAAAAGTATTTCTACGGCGATTTCCTCTCAGCAGATTTCTTGGCAAAAACTCTGAGAGTAAATAAAATTTGCAATGAAAAGTTTCTCAAAAAAATCTGTCGTTCGGAGTCGACTTTAAACTGTAGGACCCGCCACTTATGTATAAAATTAAGACACACAACATAAGTGGTGTGAGAAACTAGGTCAATAATCCTGACTGAAGGGTTGCAATGACCAATTATGTATGTATGTATATTTAAATTTAAATACAACAAAGGAAGAGCAGTCGAAACGTTAAATTTTTCATGACTGCCATATAAATCAGACTAAACTGAACCGGTGGCATGGGTTATGAGCATACATAGAGAACGCCACTAGGAAAAGTCTAAAAGTTTCAAATCTCACGATCTCGATTCACCTCTGCATGAGATGATCATGCCTTAAAATTGCTCGCGCATAATATACATTAGGTTTTACGTGAGTATCGCCGCGATGGCTTACCCCACGGTGCTCAAAGCACGGATGGATACAATGCGTCTACCAGCGCCCCCACGCACAATGATGCAAGCATATGACATGCAAAAGCATTCGCATAATATACAATACGGTGTCGTCCAATTGATCTAATTTAGGCTAATAAAAGTTGGTCATCGAGCTGCAGTGCTCGTCGTTGACAGAGATAACCTGACCAACGTCATTCTCTAACTTGTGACTTTTCGTGATACATTCGATGCCTTGGGATCCCATGTGGATTATGGATGTCGCCGCAAAATCGATAATTTTGTTTGTTCACATACCTATTCATTTATTCATGATTTTCTATGAAAATTAGGGCAGTTGCCGACTACCCATTTAGCGAACACACGTTTATTTTTATGGTTGTCCCTAGTAATTTCCAAAATTGAGTGAAATAGCCTTAAAAAGATGACCGTAGACAACTGTCGAATGTAGGAAGTCTCTTGAT
Organism: Sarcophaga caerulescens; assembly: GCA_927399465.1. Classification (NCBI taxonomy): domain Eukaryota; kingdom Metazoa; phylum Arthropoda; class Insecta; order Diptera; family Sarcophagidae; genus Sarcophaga; species Sarcophaga caerulescens. The sequence goes on along the minus strand of OV656872.1, from coordinate 47,810,386 downwards.
AGAACACCCTATGTAGTTATAGAAATTTTCTTCTCTCTTAATATGGTGATTCGGTTTTTAAAAATAGCGTTTGTAGCTTCATAAAATTAACCATTCTAACGTACGTACATAGTTGGTCATTACAATGCTTCAGTCAATATTATGACCTAACTTCTCACACCACTTCTCTTGTGTGAATTTATTGTATACACGAGTGACGGGACCTACAGTTTAAAGTCGACTCTAAACAACAGATTTTTGAGAAATCTTTCATGGCAATTATATTTTCTCTCAAAGTTCTTGCTAGAAAGTCACCGAAGAAATATTCTTTTAAAACTTTGTTTTGTTGGTGACCTGAGGTTTGAGCCGTGTCCTCACATCTAATAAGCCAACACACTACCTACTAGATTACGTCGATTTCTAACCATTATAAACAAAATTTAAATCGATATTACAACTTCGACAGATAATAAATATTATTAGAGTGTCAATAGCAAGAGAATCTTAAGTAACTTAGTAATATTGATTATTTAATTGTTTTCATATGGTGCTTCGATGATTAAGGACTTAAGCAAAACAACAGCTAATAATAACATATAAATCGAAATCAAAAATTTAAAGTAAAATACTTAATCGTGTAATAAAACATAAAGGGGAGTACCCGACTTCTGTATGTGCAAAACGAACATGAAATAGATCATGACTTTATCACATCTCAAGAAAGTGCACACAAACATATCATATTTAAAGTTACTTAGTTGTTAGTCACAAGTTGTAAAAGTTCAAATAAAAACACTTCACGTTTGCAAAGTTTACAAAATGTGGTACACCTTGGTCAAACACAAAATGCAACTGTAAAGCTGGCCAACTAAAAAAGGGAAAAAAAGGAAGATGGAAGGTAAAACGAATTTTAAAATGAAATTCAAGTCTGTATTGTTTTTCCTGTATTACAATTCTTTTTTTTTTTTTTTGTTTTGGCCAAATTAAAACGAATATTTTAACAATTCAAGAGGTTTTGGTTATTTAGGTCACAAGGAAAGACTCATTTTTCAAATGCCTGTATTACGTACACATGTATAAATATAAGAGCCTTTAAAAAAAGAATCTATGACCGTATTGTGTAAATGTGTATGCAATACATATGTAAACTAATGCTAATACTCCAAAACAACAAGAACAATAACAACAAAAATAGTAAAAACTACTGGAAATATCAGGAAAATATAAAAAGGAAAATCTAAATGCATATAAAACATGTCCATACATTTGTATGGTATGTAATACATATTTACAATGGACATTACAAATACATAAACACATACATATACATACATACATATAAATATGTATGTACATACGTACATAAATGCAAATATCCTTCCTGACATAGAAATAAGAATATTTGTATGAATCTATGGTATATGTATGTACATATGTATGAATATATGCAGACCTATTATGTATTTGTTTAAACGTAAACACAATAAAGCCATGTTGAAAAATCTTTATTCAAGCAGATATGGAGAAAGAAACTATCAACTATTTTCTTTAGATTTGTTTATTCTTTACATACATATATTTTCACCATTTTTCTTTTTCCTGTTATATGCCATTCTTTTAGGAAGAGAAAACACACAAAACAACGGGAATTTGCATATGAAATGTAATTCCGGCGGACATACTTAAAATTTTAATATAAATCCATGTGATGAAAAAAAGAAAATGAAGAAATGATAAAGAAAACAAAAAAAAAAAAAACCGAAATATTATAAAAATAAATCAATTTCTTTACATACATACAGAGGAAGATTATAAATTTTTGAAATAAAAGAAAAAATTTCAATTATAAAAAATTGTGATGCTATTAAAATAAATTTCCATATCTGTACTTGAAACATCTATGTACGAGTATACATACTATACATATAAATAAATGCTACTATATTAGCTATTTTATAATTTGAGATCTACTCTACCAATTTACAAAACCATATATGCGTGGGAAAGATCTATTTTCACTGATGTTTATTTTTTATTTGTCGAAATATCGAGAAATTTATGTGGATAAGTGTAATATGCACACTTTTGTGATGATATGTTTTCGTTACATAAATAAATTATGTGAATTCATTTACATCGTCCTTATGAGAAATATATTTTATGCATACGTCTCTGTGTTTAGAAAGCCTAAGTGAAGTGAAGGAATCGGTTGAAATTTAAGATCGAAAAATTATATTAAATTAAAATTTATTTCGTCATGTTTTGTTACTTTTTGTTGGACACACATACATACTCGTATGTACATACGTACTTAATTGGTCATAACAACCCTTCAGTCAGGATTACGAACTAGCTTCTCGAATCACTTATGTTGTGTGTGTTAACTGTATACATGAGTAGCGGTATCTACAGTTTAAAGTCGACTTCGCACGGCGGATTTTTAAGAAACTTTTTATGGCAATTTTTTATTTACTCTCAGAGTTTTAGCCAGAAATCTGCTGAAAGTAAGTCATCGAAAAAATATATTTTTTTCGTATATCGGATCGTTCTGGAAATCTAATCTGGGATTTAAACCATGGCCTTACGTCTAATATATAATAACACTTATAAGAAATATTTAACCACATCTTATAAAACAGGTTCAATATAACTAATTATACATACATATACATACATAATCGGGAATTGCAGCCACCACCACTTATGTTGTGTGTGTTAATTTTATACATGAGTGGCGGGACTTAAGATCGACTCCGAACGACAGATTTTTTTAAGAAACTTTTTATGCCGTTTCTATTTACATTCAGAGTTTATATATTTTGTATATATTTTTTTTAAATATTGTTTTTTTGGAGATGCCTGACATGGGGTTTGAACCTTAGTCTCAAGCCTAATAAGCTAAAAATACACTATCTACTAGTGTGTGCACAAGACATTCTGCTAGCTTACCCTTCACCGAATGCAATACTGTAGTGTACTCTTTTCTGTTGGTCTTGATTTTACGGGTGCACTGAAATGTGTATTTCTCATTTATTCAATGTATACAACAGCGCTCGTTTGTCCGTGAAGTAACGGAACTATGCTTTGTGTTATAAGAGAATATTTCACTACTGAAGCTAAATTTTCAGTATTGTTAAATGAATTTCAGTACTGTATTCGTTGAAAAATATGCGTCATAAGTGTTTCTATACATTCTTTGCTTTCGCCATAACCTCTTTCAACAACAATCTCTCTTCAAAGTGCTATGTTAATATTCGTTGTTTTTGTTTGTTTGTTTGTTTGTTTTGTTTTTTAAAAAACAAAAAACATTTTTTCTTTCGCATTTACTGAAAAAAGAAATACACGTTGTGACACTATGAAGAGTACAATAATTTTGTTGCACTCTTCACACAACTATCTTTTATACTGTTGTACAATGGTTTACGAGTGCAGTTGTTTTTTTGTACTCTATGTTTGCTTCACACTTATTTATATTTGCAGCTACAATCAATATTCGGTCTTGAGAAAAATGCAATAGTGTGCAATTTTATATGTCTTGTGCACACCTCTACTATCTACCACTACTAGACTATGGTGACTTCTTGTTGGACAATTCAGGCAAATTCTACCAGAAGAAAAAAGACTATAAACATTGCTGTTAAAATTAATAAATATTTGAACGTGTCAAAACCATTAAAAATTTAATGAAGCGATTTCGAATGGCAACTGAACTTCATATGAATTGTCGGACGGCAGTCATAAAGTTTGTTGCTGAAAACTTTTCCTTTTACAGGTGAAATGTCATATTATTTGTAGCAACTGGTGACAAATGCCAACTTAACTAGAATTCGTTTGTCCCAAAAAACTCACCCTCAATGTACGCCTTCAATTATAAAGTAATCTATCAGCACCAACATTTTCAAATCGATTGCCTTTTATTATTGATCGTAAAAGGTTAATTGATAATGACGGTGTGATTACAATTACAAAAAAGTTTTCTTGTTCAACTGCATGTTGCGTTTTTACATGTTGCGAAGTCATCGCATACTTTTAATATTATATTTATATTTAATTTAATATATTTAATTAATATATTTAATTTAATATTTATTTAAACTGCTCCAATATTTAATATGTAATGCACTTTCTCTATTAATAAACCATAAAATATGAGTAAACGTACTTTGGCCAGGTCAGGCTATCTCTTGAAAAAGAGATGCAACGGTTCTATATATTTTTTTTGTATTAAACGACAACAGATGGCAATCACGCTATTATCGGAAACTATAATCACATAGTCATGTAGTCGCCGTAGTCAGGAAGGTAGTGTTTTGGCTTATTAGATGGGAGGCCGCGGTTTCAAACTCCAGGCCAGACATCTCGGGCAAAGCAAAATATGAATAAATATTTCTTAGGCTACTTCCTCTCAACAGATGTTCTGTTAAAAATCTACTTATGTATGAAATTAAGACAGACAACATAAGTGTTGTGAGAAGCTAGGACGTAATCCTGGCTGAAGGGTTGTAATGACCAGTTATGGATGTATGATTTCAGCGAGTTTTTAGTATTGAAATAGGTACCTATATTAGTACCAAAAAGAAAGAATCTTTAAAATTTAACATTATTGTTTTGCTTTAATTCGATTTTCCAAAGTTTACATATTTGAAGGCAAAAATTTATAAATTATCGTAAGGAAAGTAGGGTTATACTTAACTTACATACTAAAATATTAAGAAACTGGACACTGAAAAGGAAGAAAATATGTACCCCGGTCCACAAAATCGTACAAACACAAATTTATAGTAAAACATTGAAAACATCATTGCAGTTTTAAAACCAAGTTTTCTTTTTATATTAAAAAAGAAAATGATTTACATGTTCGCATATTTTAAATGTTTGTACAAAAATTTGAATATGAATTATACGTCTGTTTTCCCTACAAGTTTATAGCATTACTAAGATATTTTATTTTATTTATCATATGCTGATTTTGGTTTTTATATTTCAAGCCAAAATAAACAACACTTGAGTTTAACTTATCCAAAAAAAAAAGGAAAATACTTTTATGAATACATACATACTTACGTTCATACAGAATCTTCCCCGAATTCCCCCGAATTTGACGTCTTTCGCTGTGTGTTTATGTAGTTACCTCTTGAAGCCCAAGTATAAATAGCTCTTTCATATAAAGATCTCTGTCTCTATAGCGTATGTACTACTCGTATGTTGTGAAATACTTTTGTATTGTATTCGTATAATAACACAACATTTTTCCATACATTTTCGTATTTACAAACGATAAAGATTTTTGCATATAACCGTGCACGTTTATAGTACTTAAAGAAACACAAAAAAAAAAAAAACAATAAAAATAAAAAACGGAATAAAATAAATAAACTATAGTGGAAATAATACTTCAACAAATATTTCACAACACGTTGTTGTGACTCTCAACAAAAGAATACTTGGAATATAAATACATATATTTATTTAATATTTAAATAACACAGGAAAGCAAAAGATATGTTTAGAGAATACCATTTTTTATTGTTAGTTTTTAAAGGTATCAACAAAAAAAAAAAAAACCATTCTTTAAAATGTTTCTGGCATCTTGTTTAAAAGAAAAATTAACACAAATTTTCAAGTCAATCAGAATTACAATTCATTGTAGGATTTTAGTTTTCAGAGAAAGTTTTTAAATTTGAAATACATGTTTCAGTTTAAGTTAAGTGTTGTAAAAAGATTTAAATTAAATGCCCTGGTAGTCTAGTGGGTCGTGGATTCGATTCCCACCAGAGATTCTAGCCTGTGACACTACACCGAGCACATAGTCGAAGTTACTCAATTATAATATAATTACAAATTTTGTTTTAATAAAAAAAATAAAATAAATAGATTTAAATTCGTAAAAAACAAAACTAGCTCAAATGGTATTATCAAGTGTAATATGTCCATGATTATCCGACTTTCCCATCTCTTGGGTGAAAGGAAAACCATGTTACTATTAACAGGCATGTGGTAGTTGTCCCGTATTTGTAATTTAATCAAGCTGCATTTAGCTCGTATTTGACTGATAATGAAGACATTCAAAAAGAAAAAAAACTTCGTGCTAAATTGGCAAAAATCTATGACTTCGACTTTCTCACTCAACGGTGCTGTTCATCGGATTTACTACCGGCGGAAAGAGAATTGTTGTTTGAAAACAAAAAGCGGCGAACTTATTGATCCATCCTCTTACCAATTTAGCCATCAATTTGAAAATGTTGCAGCTGATAGATTATTTTGTAATTGTAGGCGTATATTGAGGCTGAAACTTATGGATGGCAAATGTAATCTAGTTAAATTTCCAGTTGCCGTCATCACATGACATATGACATGTAAAAGGAAAAGATTTCGAAAACAAAATCTTTGATTGTCCTTTAGTTGCCATTCGTGATCGATCTCTTACATTTTTAATGGATTAGATAGTTTCAAACATTTATTAATTTTAACAGCAATGTTTGTCGCCTTTTTCGTTCTGGTAGTGTTCAATAAACAGTCGCCGTAGTCTAGTGGGTAGTATGGTGGCTTATTAGACATGACGTTCAGGCCCCAGGTGAGACCTCTCCAACAATACGGAATTTCAATATTTATACGCCGACTTTCTTTAAGCAGATTTCTGGCAAAAACTCTGAGAGTAAATAAATTTGCCGACTTTAAACTCTATGCTCCGCCACTCAGGTATGAAACTAACATAAGCAACATAAGTGGTGTCAGGATTACCTGACTGAAGAGTTGTAATGACCAATTATGTATGCATGTATACAAGTATACAAGTAAAAAAATCTTTCATCTCAAGCTCCCAAGTGCCGGACATTGCCAGAGAGACGTTCAACGTTATTAAAACTGCTGTAGATGTCGTGGGGAAATTTATTTCGGTATTTAATGTTGTATGTTTCTGGTGTTTGATCTACAGAATAATGTACGACAGTTGCAACATTCATAAAGAGACGGAAGTGGAACTAAATCAATCATAATATTCTACTCAGACCACAAAGTAACATAATTAGAAATTCTATCAACTATAATCGGCAGGGGACCGCAGTAAACATGATGATCTGTGCAAACACAAAGGTGAAAAATCGATGTCGACGCTACTACTAAATACAGAAGTTTGTGCGAAATAATATGCCTTGTTTAAGATCTATCATGTTGGAATGCGTTTATTAAGACCAACAAATAGTCTTCTGGGCACAACTAGCAGACATAGGTTGGGCCATTTAAATTTAAAGAAGCAATAAAACAAAAACGGTTTGAAATTTTGCCAAATTTATTTTTTTGTTGTGAAGTCAAATTGTTCCGGTTAGAAATGAAATATTATTTCATTTATATGGTTGCCGCGGCTTGTCTCATAGTACCTCATTCGATCTGATTAATTTTCGTGCACTTGATGCACGTATCTTCAAATGCTCAATTGTCTCTGGTTTGTCGGCATAACACTTTTCTTTAAAGGCGCAACACAGAAAATAGTTCAACGGTGTCCAATCACAGCGTTTTGGTGGACAATTGACATCTTCATTTCGGCTAATTAAACGGGCATCAAACGTTTGACGCAATAAATCGAATGTGGTATGAGATGTGTGGCAAGTTGCATCTTCTTGGTGAAATCAAATATCGTTCACATTAATACCATGAACAGCGAGTACAAAAAAATCGGTTATCATGATGCGATGGGTATCCCCATAGACCGTAATTGTTGCTCCGTCCTTATTTTCAAATTATTATTTTTATATTTACTAATTTCTATTATAGACGAAAATCGAAAGAATAAGGTATATAGAATTGAGATATCGGAGATTTTTGTGCTTTCATATGGCATTTACACTCATTATTGTGTTTGCTGTAGTCGTCGTAGTCTAGTAGATAGTGTGTTGGCTTATTAGACGTAAAGCCCGGGTTCGTATCCCAGGTCAGGCATCAAAACGAAATATGAAAAAAAATATTTCTTCGTCGACTGCATCTCAGCAGATTTCTGTCAAAAACTCTGAGAGTAAATAAAATTGCCATGAAAGAGCTTCTCAAAAAAAATTTGTCGTTCGGAGTCGACTTTAAACTGTAGGTCCCGCCACTCATGTATAAAAAGTATGACTGACTGACTGAAGGGTTGTAATGACCAATTATGTATGTATGTATGTTGTTTAACTGCCTAAAGTCAGTTAAGGATGTGATCCTTTAAGTGTGGTTGTTCTATTAACGTGATCAGCACCATTCTATAGGTATTAATGTATATAAATCGCTCTTGATGATTTTCCTTCAGCACAGCCTATCAGCAAACTACAGCACCGTAGTGGCAATATATTTTCTTTACACCATTGCATAACCAATATATAATTTTGGAGGTCCAGAAATCTATACATTATTTGCCTCTTTTCTAAAAATTTTAATATAAATAACATTTTTTTGTATGCATTAGCATAACTTAATAGCGTAGGTATATATTGTAATAATTACAATTAAAAATCCACCTGTATCAAATTTATTGTTGCTGCTGTTTTTTTTTTTTTTTTTTGTTTATGTACTTTCCCTTATAAATATTTTAATTTTAAATATGCAATTAAAATTTTCTGAAAATTAAAGCATATGTTTAATGTATGAAGCAAAATATATTTGTTGTATAAAAAATAAAATATAAGTACAAACAAAAATACACAAACAAAACTAAATATAGTATTTATATGGCATTAATTTTAGAGCGATGAAAATTAAAAAAAGAGAAGAAAAATAGAAATTTTTGTGTTGTTGTAAAACAGCTGCATCAGATCATATGAAGTGATATTATTATATATACGAGTACACACGTCTTATTGCATGTGTTTGCTTGTATATAAATGTTCAAAGCATATATATGTATGTATGTATGTATGTAGAATAATGGAGCTGAACTATGTATGTCATAAAAGCGGTTATGAATTTACATACACACACATATGTGCATTCACAGTCAGTCATGTAAATTGTACAGGCATTTAAACAAACGCACACTTACATATAAAAACGCATAAAGGATATAACCCAGTAAACATTTTCTATTTTCTTTTATTCAACCTCATCTGAAATAAAAATACATTTTAAAATAAGAATTGTTTAGAATTTTTTTTCACATTATTTGCGACCGTTAGTAAGGACTTATCCATTCCTTACGTTAACATATGGATTTCTCTTCCAAAGATGAGCTAATTTTCTGATGTTAAAAATGAATCAAAACCATTTAATTTTCTGAATGAAGCGTTATGTATCGATCTGTTATTATATTTAATCAGTTTACAAAATCTTTAAGTTTTTTTCGTAACATACATAATTGGTCATTACAACTCTTCAGTCAGGATTACAATCTAGCTTCTTACACTACTTATGGTGTGTTTGTTAATTTTATACATGAGTCGCGAGACCTGCAGTTTAAAGTCGACTCCGATCTACACACTTTTTAGAAACTTTTACCGGTAATTTTCTTTTATTCGCCGTCATGTCTGGCCTGGGGTTTAACACACTACTCCTAGACTACGGCGACTTCATCTTTACGTCTTTTGGTCGCACTAAATACAGCACTGTAGTTTATCGTGTTTGGCGTTAATTTAGTTAGTGATTGGCTTTCATATACGATTCTTTGTGCTTTGAAATGTCGTTGTAGATCTCTTTTAAAAATCGTCTTTTAATGTTTGTCCGGTTGAACATGATGAGTAAAGCCCAATTTCGTTGCTTTTGGATGAATTCAGCTCATTGTAAAGGTTTTGAAAACATTTTTTAAATGGCTCAAAATGATTTCGAAAGTTCTTTTAGAATTTCGCAACAATCTTTGTGAAATTATGAATTCAATGCATTATATTTGCGTTGTTTTGTTTTTTCTGTCTTACAAAGACGATCTTTGCCATCATCTGAACATCTCATCTTGATTGAGATCAATGGAAGAAATCAAGGAAAAACTTGTGAGAGTAATTGTTATGATAACTTTCTCACTTAATTCGTCATTACAACCCTTTAGACATGATTACGAATTAGCTTTTCTCTTCACCCAAGTTGTCTGTGTTAATTTTTATCCATGAAGGCGAGACCTACCGTTTAAAGTTCACTCCGAAGGATAGGTGTTTGAGAAGTTCTTCATGAAGTCATATAGCCTCAACACCTACAATGGCTCCCACCTTATTTCAACCAGCACCTTTAAAAACAAATTTAATAAGAGTTTATAGAATATGTTTAAAAACTAAACAAAAAAGTTTTATTCAGTCTCAAAATTATGGGCAATTTGTGATCAAAACGTCCACCAACACCAGATTTTGAACAAGAATGACCTTATAGCAGCTCTGAAAAAGGAATGGGGAAAAATAACTCTCCAAACCACTAGGAAGTGGAATTAATGCAAAAGAGGCTGAAAGCTGTAATTAAGCAAATAGGAGGTCATACTAAATTTTGAAATTAAAATTATTTGTTAATTAATTATTTAATTGTTTGTTTATAGTAAGTGGTTGAAATAAGCTGTGACGAATTGGGTTCCTATATTTTTGGTTTTTAGATTGTAAGTTTACATTTGAGACTGAATAAAACTTTTTTTTCTTAATTTTTAAACATATTCTATACACCCTTATTCAAATTTTTTTAATATCTTATTTCGCTTCGAAATTATACTAGCTTAATTTTTTTTAAAGGTCAAAAATTAATAGATAAACAATTGACATGTCACTATATATTCTATTAGAATTTACAAATAAAATCAAACCAATTACATTAAAGTTTTTTCGATCTTCCGACACAATTTGGTTTGTTTATTTGCTAAGGAAATAAATTTTGTCTGTAAAAGCAAATGTTTTAGCAAAGCCATCACATTAATTGAACCCAGGAAGTCTTCGAAGTCAAAGTTCGATATTAATTGGCGATTAAGTCAATTGATCAATAAATTTTCATCTTATACCATTTCATACATTACAACAGTAATATTTTAAGTTGAGTGTGCCGAGTGGTACACTGTCGCAGTAGTCTAGTAGGTATTGTTTTGGCTTATTTGACGGGAGGCCTTTGTTTAAACCCCAAGTCAGACATCCCCTAGAACAACTAAATAAAAAAATATTACTTCAGTAACTTCCTCTCAGCAGTGTTCTCGCAACAACTCTGAGAGTAAGTAAAATTGCCACGAAAAGTATCTCAAAAATCTCTCGTTTCTAGTCGACTTTAATCTGAAGGTCCCGCCATTCATGTAAAAAATTAACACACAACGCATACGTGGTGTGAGAAACTAGGCCGTAATCGTGATTGAATGATTGTAATGACTAATTATGTATGTTATGTATGTATGTATGGGGTGGTATATTTATATTTTGTTTCACTGACCAGTCAATTTGATTTGGAATTGCACATCCATTTGATTCGTCTCCAATAGCTTTTCATTTTAGTGTAATGAAATGAAATTTAAAATTTTATTATGAAGCTCGTATCTGTTAAAGTAGCTGACTGTTGTCAACTGTGACAGTGTATTGGGTGTAGAGAAACTTTAATAATTTATTCGCATTGTTTCTCAAGCGGTCATCTCTTCTTGGTTGTTGGTGGTTGATGTTCTAGTTTGAAGTCAGGATATTCCGCACCTGGAGTGCTTGTGTTTGCAGTCAACAAGTACAACCACCACATCACTACTACTTTTGATGTTAATGGGTTGTTGCAAATATTTGTAGTTTAAAAATATGTCATTTAATTAACAAAGTTTTGCGTTTTATACTTTATATTCTAATAAAAAATTTTATGAAAATGGCTTATGTAATTCATCAATTGTTAATGAAGTATATGTTTTCGAATCAATTTGATGTACCCTTATTTTTTCTTCTATCTTTTAAATGTACGCTGGGTGCGAAAATACTACAAATAATAATCGGTTTTATACGTACGATTTCATTGTTACTTACGAGGATAGGGCTGTAAGTTCTTACATTGAAATTTGAAGAATAAATTCTATGAACTTAGAAACAATTTTATTTTTTTATTAATTAATAACCATGTAATGATTTAATGGAAATGCATATTTATTTATACACAATCTTGGAGTACATATATGCATAGAAAATAATGTTACCCTACAAACCCTCGTAATTGTTTTACCGCTTTTCGCAGTCTAACCATACGTATGTTATTGTAAAAAGAAGAAATAACATGGCATTAAATAAAACGGATGCGGATGTAACCATTTTTTTTCATATTTCCATTCTGTTTTTTTTTTATTCGATTTCAACGTTACTTCTACTCCAAGAGTGTTACTGTGTTGTGTTGTTGAATTTATTTTATTTTATTTTATTTCATATTAAACAAACAACATCATGCACAAACACAAGCTTACTATTGTATAGTATATGCTGCAATATTACTGCATATGTTTCTCCATAATTTTAGTTTAAACTATACAAACAAATACTATATATGTATATATGTATGTATTCACTATTTGTACATGCATATGTACATAAAATATAAAATTGAATTCTTTTTTTTTTTTGTTAAAATTTAGATGACATAGAAAATGATAATCGTTTGTAGCTGCAATAGTCACAATTTCGTCATGCAGACAGAAGTCACATATCTCACACTCCACATAACACATCAGATGTCGTGCATGTTTTATATTTGACGCCTGTTTAAAGGGTTATCCATTTTACGATTACAATCGTAAAGTTAAATAAAATACATATGTAAACCTATGATTTTCATCAAATTTTTAAGGCATTATAATCCTACGACCTTGGCTTTACGTACAAAATAAAATCCTTTAAATAAGCCTTTCTTGATTATTTGCAACAGTGGCTCATTCTGAGTAAGTTTTCCCACATTTCGGATAGTAACTAGGTGATAACTTGACTTGACGAATGTTGTGTTTCAAACGTTCTAAGGTTAGTTCATTATCTGCGGTAATAGTAAATAAATAAAAAACAAGTCGAACAACATCAAATCGCATGATTTTGGTGATAAATTGTTGCCGACAGATTCTGAAATTACTTCCATGCAATAAAGCCAAAATCAGTAGTGTTGTATAATTCCTGACACCATCTTCTTGGAGTCACCTATCGTCCAGTTCGTGAATATCAATTGCAACTATGGGGTTGTGAATGGTAAATCGGCTGTAATTGTTGCTTAAACAGAACTCAATATGTAGGGAGGGGCAAATACAAATACCAAAATGAACCGTAAAAATGTTTAAATGTTGAGAACACGATATTTTTGGCAGTGTGTACATTGCGAGGGTGAACAGATCAGCACACATCTTAAGCGCTTCCATACACACATATATAATTGGTCATTTCAATCCTTTAGACAGGATTAAGATTTATCTTCTCACACCACTGATGTTGTGTAGGTTGATTTAATACATGAGTGGCGTGACCTGCACTCGATTCTGAACGACAGATTTTTGAGAAATTTTTTCATGGCAATTTTATTTATTCCCGGAATTTTTACCAGAAATCTGTGGAGATGAAATCACCGAAGAACTATTTCTTCATAGTTCGTTTTTCGTTTGTTTGAGCTGGCGTTGAAACCGTGGCCTCGCGTCTTATAAGCCAACACACTACCTACTAGACTACACCGACTTGAAACCGCTTCCAGTCTCTTCAAATTATTCTATAATCTTGCCAATACACAGTAAACTAATTATGAAGGTGTTTGAGTCGCCACATTTGTGGAGTTCTTCGATGGATAAACGATCCATATTCGTAAATGGCAAGCCTTTAAATGATTTTTGGTATGACAATTTTATGACACTGACGCTTTAGAAACTACTATACGTACATATGTATGATGTAATATTTTTCCTCTTTTCTCTTGGAATCTTGTGAATATTTTTTCAATTATCCTTGAATTATCAATAAAACACATTTGCATTTAATATAGAAAACGGCGTTAATGCCATTCATACATCCTTTATATTCCATTATAATTTTCATACAAAATAAAATATCATTTAAATATTAAAGTTAATTCCACATTGCTCTCCATTGTATTTAATAGCATAATTTTTAATATTTGTTTTGCATTCTTGTTTAATTGAAACAAGATTGTTGTATAATATAATCAATAACAATAACAAAAAAAAAAAAAATGAAGAAAAAAGAAAAAAGGATCCTTAAATGTTATTTAATTTTCTTCTTAATGAACTCTCATTTACAGTCATTTTAAGATTTTCTTATAGGGAAGTCACTTTTGACAAATAAATATTATATGTAAATATGTACACGAGTGTTTTTCTTTTTAATAACTTCAATAACAATAATTACGCCAACATTACACAAAAATTTCACATGCGCCAGCACAACAACACATAAAAGGCAACCATGACAATGTATTATTGTTCTTCCTGTTTTCTGGCCTTAATAACAGCAGAGAAGTGAACAACAGCAAAAAAAAGAATAAGAACAATAATTACCAAATAGCTGTTTATATTGTACATATATATTGTATATGTAAGTGTGTTTTTATAAATTTACAGTGGAATATCACAAGTTTGAATCACTTTCTGGCTGGGGTTGTTTGAATTTTTGAATGAACCTAATTTCTAGACGTAATTCTTCAAAGAATATTATAATTTTTTCTTCTGTATTTGTCATTATTTATTGAATTATTATGTGGAATTAATCATACATTTTCAAATCTTGTATCAATAAAGAAATGTTTCTTATGCCTGATCAACATGTGTTAAGATATAGTGTCCCACAATTTTTATGTGAATGTGTTCAGTTCAGTTCAATTAGGAAATTTTCACAAAATATTTTCCATTTTTTGTTCTGCAATCGCCGTTATCCAGTAGTGTGTTGGCTTATTAGGCGTGAGGTCACTGTTCAAACCTTAGATCAGACATCCAGAACGACGAGAAATATGAATAATAAAATTTTTCCTCGATGATTGCCTCTCAGCAGATTTCTGGCAAAAACTCTGGGAGTAAATAAAATTGCAATGAAAAGTTTCTTCAAAATCTGTCGTTTGGAGTAGACTTTAAACTGTAGGTTCCTCCACTCTGGTATAAAATTAAAATGAGGTCGTCATCTTGCCTGAGGGACTGTATTGACCAATTAAGTAAGAGAGTTAGATGGGATTGCGGCAGCCTTATGTACATTAGAATTTCTGAAATACCACGACGCTCATGTAATCGTACGTAGAATTTTGTCTTCGTATTTTCGAATTTAATATGAATACGAGATGTGAAAAAGAAGTTCCCCAAAGACAGATGATTTGTACAGATTTGAACACTGGTGACATAAGTTCCTATCGATTAGCTAATATATTTCAAAAAGCTTCAATTAGAAATTTACATGTATGAATTGTAATAAAATCAATGCCAGGATACCTTATATGCGAAAGTAAGTTGAGGTACTTTTTGGTTATTTGTTCGCCCAGAAGGGCATGTTTTTCTTCACTCGTTATCTTGAAAATTTTATCCCGTAAGCATTACGACACTCTAGGGGCTCTCATGATGAAATTAGAAAAGTTAATAATGTAGAATCGAATGGTTGATGCTACATTAGAGCTTATAAAACGAATATCAAGGTACTACATAGTGCTACTCTGGCTACAATTGGCTGGCAATTACTCTCAAATCATAACCCCGTAATACTGGCGACCTGGCTTTTCACACCACTTATGTTGTGTGTACTAATTTTATAAGTGAGTGATGGGACCTGCAGTTTAAAAGCGATCCCGAACGATAGAATTTTGAGAATCTTATCATGACAATTTTATTTACTCTCAAAGTTTTTGCCAGAAATCTGCTGAGAGGCAGTCGCCGAAGAAATATTTTTTTAAAACTTCGTTTCGTGTTGGAGATATCTGACCTGCCGTTTGTAACCATGGCCTCTCGCCTAGTAAACTAGCACCCTACCTACTTAACTACGGCGATTACAAAATGTACAATTAATTTATGTAATAATTCTTGCCATACTATGTGAAATATTTAAGACCTTCCCGTCAAAAAAGCAGAGAAGTATTACTTCTCTTCAAATATCGTTCTCACTACTCGTATCTGCATCAATCTTGGATTTATTAAATACTGTTGGCATTACCTTTGAATAAAAAAGCAAATATTTCTTTACAAACCTTGCCAAATCTGAAACTCATGAATAAAATTATAACACGCAACATGGATGCTAAGAGAAGCCAGGTCGTAGGGTTTGTAATGCCCAATAATATAGGAATGATAGTCCTACATTAGTGGTTCGGTAACACAATTCCGAAGGTTTTTTAGGTCGAGGACGAAACTAGTGTTCCTTTTACAAACTTAAAATTGTTTGTAGAAAAGCCAAATGAATAATGGGTGGTAAAGCTACCATTTTTAGTTTGTTTCAGGTGATCAGAAAGTAATCTACCTGCCGTATGAAACAGTGACACAAGTTGTAATTTAACAAAAACAACTATTGTCATTGTTATTGTCCTTTTTGGATTTATTTAAATTGGATAGAATGTGTTGCTGTCGTTCAAAAGATTGGATTTGCGTTTACTAGAAAATATATCACAGTTTCTGTCATTTTATGATAGTATAGGTATTGTCAGTTTTAAATATTTCGAAATGCAGATTAACAAGAATTACATAGATAATATAGGTAACGCTCTTGTCTGAGGCCGTTATCCTTTGCGTCAGATCCATCACTAAACATATTTGCATTTCAGTCTACAATTTAATGTGCATCTACAGAATATTTCGAATGAAAATACGATTCGGTTTTTCCCCTATTTGGTTTTAAAATCACTAAAAGAAGCTTTAGCTTGTAGTGAACATCTGTGACATTTTTCATATTTCATATTTCACTGTATAAGCGAAAGATTTTGTATTGATACATATATACATCCGTTGTTCTGAGCGTATTGTAATCGCATAATTATTTAATTACCAGCAAATACTTTTTATTAATAATAATAATCAAAAAAAATTAATTGAATATACCAAACAGTTAAATGTCTCAAAAGAAATATGAAATTGTAAATACGCTTGTAGATATGGCTATAATTACAAATATAGTATAATGTATACTTTTGTTTAAAATTAAAACCAATATTAAACCAGAATACCAATACCACACAACTACTATAATAACACAAGGACACTCATACACTCCGTTTGAAATACACAAACACTTGCGTATGCACGCACTCTGACACTTACACTTATTCATGAATTTAAAGTAAACAATGAATGAAAACATTTATTTACGGTCAATGATCTGTAAACCAAATAATATAATAAAATAAAAAGAATGCTTTTTACACTCTCTTTATATTGTATGCCAAACACACTTAAATATACATATATACATACATTTATATACATACATATGTAACATACAACATAAATTGTTTAACACATTGTGAGTGGCAAACAGTAGAAAAGATAACGTGCCAGAGAAGGGAAAATGAAAAGAGTCAGGGAAAACATTACAAGGAAAAGTTGTTTAACATTTTACAAGGCTAAATACATACATACCTAATAGGCAATGGAATCTTTGTGCCTTATGCCCATGTATTTTATAAAAATACATGCCATGTACTTTTGCTTTGAATTTATATCAATAACTTGGTATACTTAAGTATATTTTATTGCATATTCTTTTCTATATACGTACACATGTATGTACACTGCGTTGCATAAGTCAACGTACGCCAGTTAATATGGTTTTCCAAAAACTTTGGTTACGAATTCATGGTAGAAGGCTGTAAAATGTAATACCTCTGGCTATGGTAATTATATAAAATCTATATTACATCTTGCTTAAAGGGTGATATTTTGAACTTCCCTCATGCTAAAAACTCATTTATAATGTATAAAGTATTCTACGAAGTCGCCGTAGTCTAGTAAGTAGGGTGTTGGACTGACGGCCCGAGTTCAAATCCCAGATCAGACATCAAAACGAAAATATGAAAATATTTCTTCAGCGACTTCCTCTCAGCAGATTTCTGGCAAAAACTCTGAGAGTAAATAAAATTGCCATGAAAAGCTTCTCAAATATCTGTCGTTCGGAGTCGACTTTAAACTGTAGGTCCCGCCACTCATGTATAAAATTAACGCACACAACACAAGTGGTGTGAAAAGCTAGGTCGTAATCCTGACTGAAGGGTTGTAATGACCAATTATGTATCTATTCTACGTGAAATAATGAGTGCAAATTCTAAATGAAATCGCCGTAGTTTAGTAGGTAGTGTTTTGGTTTATTGGACGTGAGGCCACGATTCAAACCCCAGGTCAGACATCGCTAACAAAACAAAATATGAAGAAATATTTCTTCGACGATTTCCTCTCAGCAGATTTCTGACAAAAACTCTGAGAATAAATAAAATTGTCATGAAAAGTTTCTCAAAAATTTGTCGTTCAGAGTCGACTTTAAACTGTAGGAGCATCCGCTCATATATAAAATTACACACACAACATAAGTGGTGTCAGAAGCTAGGTCGTAATTCTGACTGATAGGTTGTAATGACAAATTATGTATGAAAATTCTAAACATTTTCGATGAGAAACCCCACAAATTCCGAGCAGGGTAAAAATCTGATAGATCCTCAGGTTTTTCCTTCTGAAACGCGTTAACGTCGCATGGATTTAAAGTAAGAACTCAGATAGTGCCTTGTACTCGTCACTAGAGATGAGTGATATTTTCAAACCTGTGATTTAATCACGGTGATTGATAATTCACTGGTAACTACAGTGATTGAAATTGCCAAATAACAGGTACTAATAATGTCGTTCTTTCAAAATTGTTACATACTCAAATTTATTTCATTTTGCTTTGATTATTTAATTTTGTCTTTTATACATGAACTTTCTGTGAAACATAATTGTCAAACTTCATATAAGAAAAAATTACATTAAAAATAATAACATTGATGACACCACTTTGATTTTGTTTAGTAGTCTTTTCGTAGTATGTATGTATCTAGTTGTCTCTTTCTTACGACTTAATAAAATACGTTATTGTCATTATTGTATTATTGGAATACTGTGATCACAATCACTGTTTTAAAGAACAGTGATTAACAAATCACGTTCACTGAGAACAACGTTCTTCAAAAATCACTGGATCGCTCATCTCTACTCGTCACAGACTCTGGCGTTTAGCCATAAAGTGATTTTGATAAGCCGTAAAAATTATAATTTATTCTACAATGCTCGGCAGAAGGCTGGTTATTGTTTTCTGCCTATTTCTTCTTCGATTCTAATTGCCCGAAAAAAGTTTAGATTGACGGAAATCCGTCAGGCTTGAGAGAAGTCTTCGCTTCTTACTAATTTCCCTTTCAAACTCCTCTTACCATTCCAGTACCAGAATTTTTGGTACTCTCCAAGATGCATAAGTATGCAAATGATAAGCTCACTTCACACAGCACAGATGAAACAATTAAGCAATAATGACGACGGTACTGTGCTTTGAAAATGAATATCGACTGGATTTTGAATTTCTTAAAGCAACAGCAAATTAAAGGCTTTATTTAGGGCATTTGCTAACAAATCTAAATGGCATGAGGTTCTTCGTTTTACCACTTCTATTTTCAGTGTAAACAGATGTAATGGATGACTGTATTTGAAATGACAGCAATTTGGAATCAGAAGAAGAATATTTTTTAAATGATAGTGAGATAAAAACCGCATGATACAATAGCGAATACAAAAAAGACACGACGAATAACGAGGGCAGGATAACTTTGTTCCCAATATGCAATCTATAAATAACGTGGATGTAAGTGGCGATATCTGAACATATGTGAAAAGAGGTCTTCAAAATTATAGATTATAAAATGAGGCCTGATGATGAGGTAAAAACTCTGAGTGTAAATAAAATTGCCATGAAAATTTTCTCAAAAATATCTGTCAATCGGCGTCAACTCTAAACTGTAGGTCTCGCCACTCATGTATAAAATTAACACACACAACATCAGTGGTTTGAGTTGCTCGTAATCCTGACCAAAGCGTTTTAATGACCTATTATATATGTATGTATAATGAGGTCTGAGGCTCTATATCATTGTCTGATGAGTCTTTATACACTATAGTTTTCATAAGTTGTACTTTGTAAAACATTGTAATAGAAAGTATTACGATTATATTGTTCCCGCCAATCATTAATATATTCATTGTTGACTGCGATTGGGTTATATATTCTTAAAATCTACTTGAATCAAATTGTGTTAACATAAGATACTTGGAATGCTTTTTATTTCCACCCATGTAACACCGCTGTTATGACACTGTTGCTTCTCTACAATACTCCGCAAATGATAAATACTTCTGCACTAAGTTGCGATGTGAACCTGATTAAGTATTTGGGAAATAATTTCACAAAACGAAAGAGTATTTTTATCCAAATCAAACAAACTTAATTGAAAAAGCTTACTGTTTACCATACATATATCAACAAGAGTACCTTTATTAATAGTCTACACTGTGTATACAATACATGATTTTTATTTTCCGTACACTCTGTAAGTATGTACGTATGTATACAATATATAAGTTTATTATATTGTAATAAAAGAAAAGTAGAAATTGTAAAATTTTCTCGCATTTTTTTTTATGCAAAATTCAACACAAACACATACTTAAAAACACCAATACATTGTCTTTGTTAAATGTGTTGCTTTTGTTATTATTTCCTGTTGTTGTTTGTTGTTCCTAAGTATGATGCATACACTTAGAGAAAACTGTAGTGGCAACAGCTCAATCATTATTGGCAAAATACTGGTCATGAAATTGCTATTCAAACTATTGTAATCAATTACAACGCATTTTACACAAATGTTTCTAGAACCCGTTCTACCTTTACCAATATAAAGCCATCTTTGTGTGATCTCAGAATTACTCCAAGCATTACGTGATGGAGTGATCGGAAATGAGGAAGTGAATATTCTATTACATACCACTAGCTTGGATAACATAATGCCTTTGGGGTAATCCCGATAAGAGGAAAAGCGTGGATATTTTTAAAACTTATTAGGCAAGGCATGAGCACTCCCAAAACACTCTTGTATTATATTGGCATAGTGGAAAATGATGAACTCAGAGCATGTAGTAAAGACATCGTTACGATGGAACACTTTTTATGTTATTGCGTAAGCTTGAGAGCCTAACACAAGGTACAATACCAGATATAACTCGTCTCAGAAGAGTGAATTGGAACAAACTAAGGAAGTCTGTACTAAATACAGAGTTCCAATAGAGGGTATGGTGGGATCCTTTAATGGTAAAAGCAGAACATGAGATCATTAGGTGGTCTCCTCTGCTTCGATCTACCAACCTACCTGCCATTTAATACTATTAAGCTGAAAGCCTAATCGATTCAAATAAATATTTTCACATTTGATCTTTCTCTAATGACATCGTTATTACGAAAACTTAAATAAAATTGTTTATTCCACTGTTTATGTATTGAATATTTGTAGCACATTTTGATGTTGTTTTTTTTTTTAGAAACCAACAAAAACCGCCTACATTTATTTTGTAAGTGTAAAAAAGTATAAAAGTGATAGAACTTCCTCTTTACTATGTGACTGACTAGAGCTAAAAATAAAAAAAAAAAAAAAATAAAGAAAATGAATATAAAGGAGGTGTATAGAAAACAATGTAAAACAGGATATGTTTTTACAATCAAACAAAAAAAAAGGCTTGTTTAAAATGTAAACAAAAATCTTCGTGCATACACATGTAAACACATATAAATTACACATACAAATACCCACGCGTACATTGTTGCTTGTTTGTTGTTATAGTGTTTTACTTTGTTTTGTTTTACACTGTTTTTGTTAAGCATAAAAACAAAAAACATTTTAAAAAAAGAAAAAAAAAAATTCTTTAAAGGACATCAGTATTGTGGGTGTCATCATATTATTGATTTTTCTTTGCTAAAGAAATTTGTATGTATTCACTGGTACATTAGAAAAAATGTTAATCAATATTATATTCTATTCTATTAAATGCTACTAATTATTTACACAAGAACAAATCTATACATATACATAAATACAATATCTATGAATTCATTAATGTATGACATATAATAGTAGTAGGCTTGAATGAGAACTGAAAAAAAAAATAAAAATTAATTCAGAAAATTTAATTTAAAAAAAAGAAGAAAAATGCTACAAATTTGAAATAGTTAAAGATACTTAATTATAAATAAAATTCTAATTAAGAAGCATGTTTACTTTAATTAGAATTTTTTTTTTTGTTTAAAAGTACAATTTCAGTATAAATTATAAAAATTTAATTAAAATCGTTAGTTTTTTTTGTGAACTGAATAAAAAAATGTTTATGGTACACATGTGTAATACCAGAAATATAAGAATTAATTAGTGCTTGTTAGTATGATTTTTTGTTTGCATGCAATGGATGTATAACCGATGAAACGATAGAAAATAAATATTCTGGTAGTTCAAATGTCATCCACCATACACTGTTATTATCATTTATACAGCAAATAACTTGGCATTAATCTATAAATTTTACAACGAAATTATACAAGCACAAGTAACAAGCCATTTTAATAAGTTACGGGGAACTGCTTCATCATCAAGCAACTAAAAGCTCAAACACATTAAAACAAGATTTGAAGCAGTAGCACGAATTATAGAAGTTTAAATTCCAATCAAATATCTCGAATTCTAATGTATGAAAATATCGTGGCTACTTTCGTCTACAAAACATTTACAATATTCACTGTCTTGATGAAATAGCTCTTTCTTTCTCTTAAAAAAAGTTGCTGCTCTCATAATGCTTTGTACCACAACACTAATAGTTCAATAGCTTTGACAATTGATCTAAAATCATTTGTATTTAATACTATTACAACCATCTGTATCGTATTCAGATCGAATTCATGGCAATTCAACGAGCAGATGGCGATTCGATTCTTCTTTTCTTATCCAGCCTTATTTAAACTGGCACTGCCTACTTGAGGACTGACTCTCAGTTTTTTCATTATTTATTGGTGTCGGAATCGACTAGACATACTTTTTTCTAGGTTGTAAGTAACTTTTTCGAAAAAAAAAGTTCAAATTATGATGTATTTTCTCTTTAATAGTGTTCATGTCCAAAGTGTCGCAAACAATAATGAGTCTAACAATCAAAAAACGTTCATATAGCTAGTTCTGTTTAAAATCGTATATTTCTAGCGTTATTCAGTCTTTATCCGTCTCGATTCGATTTATAAGTTCATAAATATTTTAAAGATTTTTTGTAAACTTTGTATAGTAGGTATACCTTTTTTTCCCAGCATTTTTGAAAGACTCAAATGAGTGTAATGGCACACAATTAAGGAATGTGAAGACCAACCATTTCACCATAGATGTCAGGACCACCACCAGGGTAAAATATATGTAGGTCGCTGTATGATAAATTTAATTATGAACCAAATATGATCCTATTCCACTCAATCGGTGTATACATAGTAGCTGACAGCTTATTTCGTGTGTCCAATTTTAATACTCAGGTATCCTACAAATTTTTCATATGAAATCCATTTCACATCCAATCCCTTAGAGAGAATAATATCAACAACGAACTTTATAGTAAAGTCAGACCTAGCTTCTCATACCACTTATGTTATATGTGGAAGTCGCCCAAAATATATTTTTCTCATATTTGGTTTTGTCTAGATGTCTGATCTGGAGTTAATACTGTGGTTTCATGTCCAATAAGCCAACACACAACCTACTAGACTATGGCAACTTCGATAAATATTAAGACTAAACGAGCAAAATTCTTTACCACTACATTCAATACAACGACCCAATTTATTTTTATAGAGCTATCTGCCTTATCATTTGGTTTTAAAATATTAAATATTGTTACGAAAATGAAAATGGTGTTATTAAAATAATAAGCAAAAGCTCCAAAAACAAAATAATGTAGTTGTTCACGTGATCAACGAATAAGTAAACATATAGCAACAAAAACAACAGGCTTGTTTACAAGATCGATGAATAAACAAAAATATAGCAACAACGTCCGTGTATAAAAAATATAGCGGAAAGACAAACAAACAAAACAACAACAACTCTGCCTGGACGGATGGAAACAAGTTGTTTACATTTTTGGATTGTTCCCGAAGGCCATCATCATCCTTCAAGCACATATTGTGAAAGTTATCATTGTATACGTGGAATAAGTTCAAACAGTGGCACAAAAGTTGTGCAGATAATAAAGAATTGACTTAAAATTAAACACATATTTATTTTTATTTTATTTGCAATCTACGAACTCATATTTTTAACGTTTTTAAAAGGTAAAAACGTAACAAATATAAAATGCTAAATAGACAAAATGACAACTAATGTCTCTTCTACTCTCAGCGTCATGAAAGAGTTAGGAGAACAGAAATGAATAATAACGAATACAAAAACAAAAAAAGCCCATTTTATGTTGTGGTTTTTAAAGGTTCTTTTTTAAGCGCTTCTTATTCTTCAATTTAAATAAAAGTATGTGTGATACGAATAAAATTTTTTTATTCGTTTTAAAAACCTATTGATGTCATTATGTGCGGAATATAACATCTTTCAAATGTCTGTCACGGCGCATCCGAAATGTTCAAGATTCTATGACTCTGGCTCATATATCAGGCTGGACAATGGCCAGGTCAAAGCCGGTACCAAACAGTGAGTTTTCCGAGGTGCATTAGACGGTCTTTAATCTCAGGTGGATTGGTATCGTCTTAAATTCAAAAATGTTATTTTAGTTTCTGTGATTATTATAGTCAGTTGCCTACTGCTGCTGAGCCCATTTAGCGCACAAACAACCCGTGTATCCATTGGGATTTGGCGAAACAGACTGAACGAATGACAACTAATTTCACAGACTTAACTTCTACAATATGGCTGTTATCAACGGTGTATATTCGAAAGTTTGGAAAGATGGAAGACCCTATACAAACGGGTTAAAAATTAAACTCCTTAACAAGTTCCAGTCCATTGTTGCTGCACATGCACCTAATTACAATTATAAAATAATAACTAATACCTGCATTATGGCTACGTTTTAGCAAATAATTTCTATTTGAGTTTTAAAAAAAAACTGCTTATTTGTCTTTTATATGTTGCAGTCATTTTACTTGACAAACAGAATCTAAAAACTGATGAATAAACATTTTTATTGCACAGTTTATAACATTTTGTCCCATTTTTTTTTTGCGATTTTGGTTGCTTTTTTTTAATTTTTGGTGTATTTTCATACATTTTCTATTTACTTTTAAAGATGCTGTTTTAAAATTTTTTTATATTTCTTTTGAAACACCACCACGTTTGTTCCACAAAAGAATTTTTCAGCTTATTTTTATTTATTTTTTTTGTGTGTGTTTTGGTTCTGTTGTTTTGGTTGCATTTATTTTATATGGTTTTTGCTTAAATTTGACCTGGTTGTGGTATTGTAATAATTGTTTTTATTTTTTTTTGTTTTTCTCCAACATATGAAATTAAAAAATGTATATAATATAAATACAAAACAAAAAAAAAAAAAAAAATTTAACAAAAAAATTGCATTTACACACATACCCGTATAGAGTATATATATATACACATTACCACATATATACATACATATCTAAAAATTCACTGAAGTGTATCTACTGCATGCTGTTGTCCCATATCCTTGCAGCAATATACCCGTATACCCATATTTATTTTTGTATATTTTATCTCCTTTTTTTCGGGTGTTGTGGCTTTTGAGCGAAATATTTGTTTTCGTTTTTTTTCTCTTACAAAAAGAGACACATTTTTGTATTTTTATAAAAAAATATTTTCTGTTCTCATTTTTTGCATTATTAATTGTTCTTGTTGTTGTTTCTTTTGTTACATTCTAACGTCCATGATAGAAATGAATTATATGTATGTACGAGTATGTGTGTGTTTAATTTTTCATTTCCTATATTCATTTTATTTAAAATATTTTTTTAACTTAAGCCGAAATAAATTTATAGAAAATGTTTTTCAATATTGCTTAAAAATTCTGCTCAACTGTGCAAACAGTGTTATGTTTTAAGGAGAAGATAAAAAAGTGTTTCTCTACTTGAATGTTTTACAGTTTTGTCAATCAACACTTGCTTAAATCAAATAAATTCTTCAAGTGAAATTAAATACAATTTTGCTTATATTGAAACTAAAAGAATTATATATGGGAAATCAATTTTAATTAAGTTACAGGAAATGTTTTTGCCATTTTGTTTTTCAGTGTAAATTTTTCGGCAATTCCAAAAATTCTCGAAACGCTTGTGAATAGACTAACAAAGTTGGCAAAGTATTGAATTATATTATCCTAATTGAAGTCGCCGTAGTCTAGTAGGAAGTGTGTTGGCTCATTAGAGACGTGAGGCTACGGTTCAAACCCCAGATCAGACATCTCTAACAAAACGAAATATAAATAAAATTTCTTCGGCAACTATCTCTCAAAAGATTTCTGGCAAAAACTCTGAGAGTAAATCAAATTGCCTTGAAATGTTTTGCAAAAAAGAACTGTTGTTCCCAGTCGACTTTAAACTTTAGGTCCCACACAACATACACAACATTAGTGGTATGAGAAGCTAGGTCGTAATCCTGACTGAAGGGTTATAGTGACAAATTATGTATGTATGATTGAAATTGTGCGAAAAGTGTCTTTCTATCGTAAAAATATTTTCAATGACGCAGTTTACTTACGCTTAATGGCTACTTCAACAAACATAATTGATGAATTTGGTGTAAACATGGAGCCAGAAGCAGTTAAAAAGCTTGAAAAATGTAATGCTTGTTGCGGTTTGTGTGGAGCAGCATGATTGGTGCGATACCATAATTTATTAATTAATTAATAAAATAGAATTACAAGGTACCTTCGACCTTGTTATAGGTGTGATGCAATAGACTAGGTAGGTTTGAGTGACAGCTTTGATAAAAGAGCTCACTTGAGCACGCAGAGGAGGCCGTTGTGATGGCTTACCTGTGGCAGTCCCTATTATGTCTGAATTCCATCAAACTTATCGACGAAGCTGGTCAGCGCAGGAGCTGCACAACGTACCAAAGTCTCTGATGGGAATCGAATACTAATGTTCTAGCACACTACACAACAGATTACTAGGGCGCCTTAAATAATTACGTTACAGTTAATACAACAAAGGTCCGTATTATTATTATGGACTTTTTCCAATGGTTGCACTTAGCTACTTAGCACTTCTTGATTAGCAAAACATGTCAGGTTTTAGAGCCGTCCATTGTCCACTGAGATCATTCGATTCGAGCCCGATATTCATATTTTGCGGTGTGGTGGAAAAATGCTTTTTATAAAAATATAAAAAAAAGGATTTTTGTAACCGGCAGTGTTTGCCGTTGGTTACGCTATAACAATTGCCGATCTTACCTTAGTAAGGGCAAAAGACGATTGGATAATAAAAACTAAGGCAAAGTTGTTGCCGATTTGAGTCTTCATTAGAATCTGTTTTATTTGTGGCCAAAGTGCTCTTTTTATACAAAAATTACATGTATTCTATATTATTCTAACTTACATTAATTTACATTCTATCTCGCTTAATCCTATTCCATACATGTACTTACTCTAATTTCGATAGTCGCAACTTGAAGAATTGACCAATCATATAGTCTTCGAACTGGGGAATTGAGTGACTTTATCAATGTCACTCAATCACCAATATGATACCTTTAAATATTCGTCATAGTTCAGCTTGATCGATTTTTGTTTATGTTTGCATTAAGGGTGGCGCGAGTGTATGTATGTGTGTGTGTTTAGTGTTTTGTGTCAAGTACAGCAGTGTGTAATTAAAGACACACTACAGCGGAGTTACATAAAATCTTTAACACATAGGAAAAATCAACAATTCCAGCCTTTGAAAACGTTTTCTTGCGTTCGCAGTCTGGACAAGAGATTGTAATACTCAGGTCTGGTGTATTGGAAAAATTAAATATCAAAAAAAAAAAATTATTTTCTTTCGATAGTCTTTTGCCAAAAGTAATGAGGCTAACAAATTGTCATGAATAAGCTTCTTAAATCAGCGGCTTAGCATCGAAGTTAAAGTGTAGTTCACAACATGGGTGGTGTGTGTAGGTAGATCTTAACCTTAACTAATGAAATTTAATGGCTACCAAAAGTTTGTTTAACATTCTACTTTTTTTGATCTTCTGGAGATATGGTAAATATTTTAAAATTTACTACTTGGATACATTTTTTAAACAAAGTTCAGAGGAATATAGTGGTTGGTAACGCATATATGTGTCGTATATAAAGGAAAGTACGACAGCCAGTTTATTTTTTATTTAAGCGCTACAGGTAGCGTTTAAACATTATTATTCAATTATAGCAAGGATTTTTAAAATTTTGAGAAAAACCCATTGAGTTGTTATTTTAGAGGTACTAAAGCTTTAAGTGTGTTATTTATCTCATGTATTATTTGTCATTAAATATAAATAAAAAAATAAAAGGACATAATATTTTACCTTTTGTATACTCACAATATTTAAATAAAAACAAAACTTAACCAAATAAAATTGAATTTGACTCAATTATAAAACGATTGTAAAACTGAATAGTGTTGCAAATCTTATACTTATTTTTTTGTCCTTTGAAGTAATTGGTTTACTTTTATTTTAGAATTCGGAATTTAAGAATTGAATTTAATAAAACCAATTAAAGAGTAGAATACACACTCGAAAGGCATTAATGTTTAACAGTTCAAAACTTGATTTATGTTCCTCTTTATATGTATTGCTATGGAACAATTATTATATGTTGAATTTATTAATTTTTTCTTGATTTTTATTATACAACATTAAAATTTAAAGTAATTGTTACTCTTACTCTCTTGTATTCGTTGCCAAGCATCATATATTATTTATCGTACGGATATATTTTATTCAAAAATTACAATTGCAAATACCATCAAAATGCATATTGTCTACGTAAGAATAATAAATAATAAACAAAAATTACAAAAATTCCAAAAAAAAAAAAAAACGAATGGAAATGAAATGAAATAAAGTTTTAAAATAAAATTGTCAATCACATATGTATTGGCATTGTTATAAATTAAGCATGTGTAAACAATTGATAGCATTTTATTATTATTTAACTTCAGTATTTCATTTTTTTATTGCAAAACACAGAGAAAAAAAATAAAATAAAAAGAACAGTAAATAATACAATATTAGTACTTTTCAATGGTTCATTAAATATTTCAGTGAAATTAAAAAAAAAAAAAAAATACGAAATAAAAAATTGACAAAATAATTTTAAAATTTATTGAAACATAAAAACTACGGTCGTTAAAACTACATTTATGATACACTACGGTTTATATGAACATATTCGAATTTAATTGTTATATTCAAAGTTTATAGGGGTTTAACAGCGATATAAATTAAAATAATAAATCTTTTTTTTTTTGAAAAAAAAAAAAAAATCATTTTATAGAAGCTATCTGTTCATGTAATACTATATTGCAAACGAAAATGTTATATTTATAATATAAAAACGAGTTCTGAAGTATCATAAAAGCCTGTTATGATACTTGGCAAAATTATCCAAGTATCCCTTTGCAAAATCACCAAACAGTAGAATATTAACGTTGAGATAATGAGGAGAAAGTACGATATGATAGTAGATATGACTCTACTCTACGAAAATCTTAAGATGATGGTTCTTGAATTGAACTAACTTGAAAATCGTAAAGTGTACAACTTAATGGATGACTGTAAAAACGTGGCTTCGAATACTCTTTGGGAAAATCGGGGCACACAATGGAGGTAACTGAAATTCTTAATCTCCTAGTATGTAGAATTAATTTTCACAATAATCATACTCAGAGATATAACCTGGTGGATCAAGTTGTTGAGTACACATGACAGCATCTCTGAAGTCGCCGTAGTCTAGTAAGTAATGTGTTGAATTATTAGACATGAGGCCGGGTAGACAGCTCGGCAAAACGAAATATGAAAATAAAAATTTTCGGCCATATCCTCTCAGCAATCTTCTGGCAAAACAAATAATAAAATGAAATAAAATAGTTATGATAGGTTTCTCAAAAATCTGTCATTCGGAGTCGACTTTAAACCGTAGGCCTTCATGAAGAAAATTGACATAGACAATATTGGTGGTGTGAGAAACTAGATCGTAATCCTGACTAAAGGATTGTAACGATCAATTAAGTATGTAAGTAAGTAAGTAAAATAATAAAAATAAAGAGCTTCAGTTACTCATTTACTCTTCAAATAATCCATTTAAAAGCACCTGACTTATCAGCAACGAACAACATGGAAATGCGCAGCAGCGCTATTACTGGGAATATAATTTCTGTAGACTGTACTGTTTTAATACAGTAGCAGATGACAACCCCATCATTGTCTACAGTAATCCCAAAATTGTTTGAATAAATAATAATAGACACTGTATCTTCCCAATTGAGATCACTTTTATCACAATATCCTCAACATGGTTTTTGTCGTGGAAGATTGACAAACGCAAACCTAATTGAATTAATTTTTGACATAAATTCAGGCTCCAATCTAATGTTATTATACGGACTTCAGTAAGGCACTTTGACAAGGTGCACCACGAACCTAAATCTAGACCCAATTGAATTGTCCAAAAACATATATCATATTTGATGCATCGTCAGCAAAGCGTTATTTTCAGTAATACGATATCGAAATACAATGACGTTACATCTGGTGTTTCTCAGGGAAGCCATCTCGTTTCTTTGTTGTTTTTAATGTTCATTAACGATCTTCCTAATACTATTCGACATAGCAATAGCCTTTTATATGTTGAACACGTTAAACTTTTTATTCTACTCTATTTATCAAAATGTGTATTTCATCAATGGTGTGACGTTAAAATGTTGAAGAATTGATGGAATCATTCTGGTCCCCTCAAAATACCCAGCATTACCTTGGCGGTATTTGTATACAGTTTATGGGTTCTACGTCTTGCACTTTGCTTGTTTATGAGTTTCAATATTCATATTTTCGTATTGATTGAACAATATGATGCTCAATAAAGATATTAAGAATAATGCTCCATTTCTATTTCCAAAGCTTTCAGACAAAAAAAAAAAAATAATTATTACATCAAGCAACAGTTAGTCCTGTTTATATATTGTGCATACAGATAGATGCTTGCATTCCAGATTCACATAATTAAGGAAGGCTTTTCAAATACCACCACCGAAGAACTTAACCTATTGTGATGTAGTGATAAAAATGCAGCATAAAAATGCGTTTAAAAATAATTTATATACTAATAACTGCTTATATTTTATATTGCAATATTTATAAAAATATTTTTAGGAAATTGCATGCAATGATATTAAATATTATATTTTTAAATGTTATTTTATAGCAGGTCTATTTTTTAGCACATAAATATGGCAATTGATAAATTACAAAAAAAAATGTTTCTTTTTTTAGAATGTTAAGATTTAAATACAATTTGTTATTTCAGGCTTAAAAAAAAAAAATATAATAATATTTTCTCGAGCATTCCTCAATATGAAATGCTGTACATATTACTAGCCGTGGTATCTTCTATTTATTTCTGGAAATATGTATGAAAGTACTCAGATAAATACCAGCCATTAATTTGTGTAAAGTTGCCGTAGTCTAGCAGGTAATGTGTTGGCTTATTAGGCGTAAGGCCCCAGGTCAGACATCAAAACGAAAATATGAAATAAAATATTTCTTCAGTGACTTCCTCTCACCAGACTTCTGGCAAAAACTCTGAGAGCAAATAAAATTGCCATGAAAAGTTTCTCAAAAATCTGTCTTTCGGCGCCGACTTTAAACTGTAGGTCTCGCCATTCATGTATAAAATTAACATATACAACATAAGTGGTGTGAGAAACTAGTTCCATAATCCTGACTGAAGGATTGCAATGACCAATTATGTATGTATGTATGTAATTAATTGGTGTGTGTCAAGAAATAGTTTAAAAGCCATTCTACTTATTTAAACATAAGTAACAAAATTCCGGTATCATTTCAATTGCAAACGATCTAATCGAATATTCAATATTTCATATTATTGACATTTTGGATTATTCATTCAATTATTATTAAAAATATAAAAAGAAAATATATTATGCATTAAAATTAAACAAGTTTAACTTCTTAAGTAAAAATTCATGTTTTTTACGCCTTAAATGACGCTTTTGGACACATTCAATAAAGACGAATTTACTTAAAATTGACAATATTACATCACGACTGACACTTCAAAACAAACAATAACAGCCACTTTAAAATTCTCTTTCTCTACTTTCTTTCACAAAATATTACAGGGCCCGCAAAAATATTAACAAATAAAATTTAAAAATAAAAGAAATAAACTTTCGTTTTAAGGACTACATAAGAAATGTTGAAATATGATTTGATATTAAAAAATTGTTGTGATGTTTTTTGTCTTGAAAAAATAGAAAATGGGATATCAAGCGGATTTTCTTTTCTTTAAGAAAATTTGTCTGATAAACGAGTGTCATTGTCATTTGGGTTCGAGCTTCACTCACTTTATGCGAGGACTTTTGTATTATAAATAGATTACTAGGAAATCCACAGAATAGCATTTTATTCCTCTTCTAAGAGAACATAGACACCAAGCTGTCTTTTTCTTCTCCGACATAGTGCTTATTATGCATATGTACATTAGAGCGACTCACCAAAAAAAGTCCTCGATGTACCCCAATAAAAATTAACCTTGGACTTTTTAAGATGACATTTAAAATATTTCGGCTCCAGCTTTGACCTCTCGTGAGCTGGATCATTTTGAAAAAGGGTCTATTTTTGGATGTTTTGTTAATTTGAGGATCTGTTTCCTTACCAACAAATACAATATGTATATCATAAGAAAGGTTTTTTTAAGGCGCGTCCAACTGTATATAAAATTTTTCCAAAGAAGATCATCCATGTCCTTTTTTAAGGATATTCTGTGAAAAAAAACGGTTTTTGAATTTTTTGTTCGGGGTTGTTTGTAATAATAATGCCAAATTAACATATTTTAATCTTAAGTCGATTTATTAAATACGGGTCTCAGCTTTTTTTGAAATTCGCGCTAGTTCGCGTTTTGTAGTAGTTGTAGTTTGTAGTTTTGTAAATATTAACAATAATATTTTATAACTTTTTTTAATTTGGGAAACAAAAATGCCGCCAAAAAGTCGTGGATCATTTCTTTTTTTCTTTCTTAAGTCCTATTTTCATCCATACATGATCTAGAAACTAAATCCGCTACCATATTAGAGTTACCACAAAATTGAATTTATATATATTCTAGAGCACCGTGTAAAATGCATCTAATTTGCAAAAATCTAAATTATTTACATACAAAGATGATGTACTTGGTAAAAGAAAAAATTTGATACCCATATGGCCTATTTACAAGGAAGGGTTACCACCCTATTGTATTTTTTTCAAAACGCGAATTAGCGTGAATTTCAAAAAAAGCTGAGACCCGTATTTACTTAAATCGACTAAAGATTAAAATATGTCAATTTGGCATTATTATTACAAACAACCCCGAACAAAAAATTCAAAAACCGTTTTTTTTTCACAGAATATCCTTAAAAAAGGACATGGATGATCTTCTTTGGAAAAATTGTATATACAGTTGGACGCGCCTTAAAAAACCTTTCTTATGATATACATATTGTATATGTTGGTAAGGAAACAGAACCTCAAATTAAAAAAACATCCAAAAATAGACCCTTTTTCAAAATGGTCCAGCTCACGAGAGATCAAAGCTGGAGCCGAAATATTTTAAATGTCATCTTAAAAAGTCCAAGCTTCATTTTTATTGGGGTACATCGAGCACGAATTTCGCTTCCATACAACTTGAGTCGCTCTAATGTACATGAGTCATAATAGTTGAAGAACAGTTTTCTCCTCTATTTCATTTTTACAGACTTTACAGAAACCATTTGCCAATAACCATAATTAATGTACTTCTTTGGAGTTTGAGCACAGTTTTTGGCGGAGAGGTTGATGTCTGTATTACACTTTGCTAGTTCATCCGCAATAAAGTATGCCGGAATGTGTTCCTGTCCTTTAGTACTGCGTAGCGCGCCAAATTTATTATTTTCAATGCCACCTTGATGTCGCCGTAGTCTAGTAGGTAGTGTGTTGGCTTATTAGACTGAAGGCCCGAGTTCAAACCCCAGGTCAGACATCAAAACGAAAATATGAAAATATTTCTTCGGCGACTTCCTCTCAGCAGATTTCTGGCAAAAACTCTGAGTAAATAAAATTGCCATGAAAGGCTTCTCAAAAATCTGTCGTTCGGAGTCGACTTTAAACTGTAGGTCCCGCTACTCATGTATAAAATTAACGCACACAACATAAGTGGTGTGAGACGCTAGGTCGTAATCCTGACTGAAGGGTTGTAATAACCAATTATGTTATGTATGCCACCTTGATTGTACAAAGGACAATAATTTTAGTTTTATTAGATGCTTCGGTTCAGTCATCTACCTAGGAATTAAGCATCACCTGAAACAAACGTCATCCCCGTTGAGGAACTTCTCCTCTTTCTTATATTTTTTGTTGTTTATTTTATTTCCAATATTTCGTTCTGCCTTTGTGTTGCATAGCATACTTAAAATTATTTCGTTTGGAAAGTTAATTCTAAGAAATATTTTAATAAGCTTTTTGCATTGTAAATCTCTTCTTTGAAATTAGCTGGTTGTAAATTTGTGTTGGTATTTGTACGAATTACCATTTTATTACAAATATTTATTAATTTCAATTAAATGCGCATTTAATTTAAATTTTATCATTTCAACCTCAACAGCGAAATTCTCAAAATATAGTGCCCATACTCTAGAATAACATAGATTTGTACATAAATACATTTATTTGTACATAAATATAAGTATGTATTTGTACATAAATCTTTATCTAATTAATCCTGTTACTTAAGCTCTTAAATACTGAGAAAATATATTGGGTAAGGTAAAGCATTTACTGTTGGGGTTAAGAAGAATAATGAAGTCACTTTAATAGGAACAAAATTAGGAATTTTAAAGAAAATTCTTTCACTCAGGTGATACGGTACTGCCTAATAACATAATACCAGTCGGTTTGCGAATGGGAATATAAATAACAATTTTCTATAGAGTTTGTGAATTAAACTTGTTGGTTCCTCTAGGCTAGTTATTATCTTCAGTACACGTACCTACATTATGAGTTAAAAATAAAAATATGACAAATGAAATACATATTACAGTTACCAGTGAACGGAATAGATACATAAATCTAACACTACAGCGTCTTAATCTAGCGGTACTATTCAATTTTCTATTTGATGTTCTTGAAATTCGCAAAAGAGTTTAAAATCTTAAACTCAAGTAAGATTATAGAGGGCCTATAAACGAATGCTACATGCTGCAAACAACACAAGATGCCAAAAACAGCCCTATTAATTAAAACGTAAGAGTTTGTCAAGTATGTCCTTTATCGCCTTGACAATATAATA
Organism: Sarcophaga caerulescens; assembly: GCA_927399465.1. Taxonomy (NCBI): domain Eukaryota; kingdom Metazoa; phylum Arthropoda; class Insecta; order Diptera; family Sarcophagidae; genus Sarcophaga; species Sarcophaga caerulescens. The sequence goes on along the minus strand of OV656872.1, from coordinate 47,774,970 downwards.
GGATCATTGACACCTTTGGAGAGAAGTAAATAAATAATTTCACAGAAACCTTACACGTTTGCTTAGAAAACATCTCATAGCAGGCATGTAAAGGTAAAATTAAATATTTTGAATATTTAGAAGCGTTTGATAGTCCTCTGCATATTTTCAAATTGAGTCAAATTAGATTCCTTCTTTTCAACATTACTTTGTACTGCAAGACGCCGTAATCTAGTAGATAGTGTGTTGGCTTATTAGACGTGAGGCCATGCTTCAATTGCCCAGAGAGACATTTCTAACAAAACGAAGTATGATAGAATATTTCTTCGGCGACTTCCTCTCAGCAGATTTCTTTAACCCATTAACAGCCAAAATAAATCCAGAAGCGATAATTAACAAAAAAGGTTATTTTTTAATACATTGTATACAAAAATAAAATAAAAAATTTAAAAAATTTAAAAAAAAAATAAAGGGGTGGAGTAGGGAGGGTGTACTCAACTGAGTACAGCGGCGGGTTATAGGTGAAAAATTTCAAAACATTGTTTTTCAATGCATAATGTTTTTAAACATTTCTTGCATTGCCAGCGAACTCTTGCATGACATAAAGCACATCTTAATTGCTTTTACAACTTTTTGGGGTAGTGGCCTATACCATCTTGGGGTAACCCTACGACCAATGATGATGAAAGTCGAGCTTTAGTTTGGACGTTTTGACGTAAATAGTACCTTGCAATTGAACGTCGGAATAAAAGTTGATCCATGGTATCGCTATGACTCATTACATATAACCGCCAAGCGTTTGCAATACGTACATAATTGGTCATTACAACCCTTCAATCAGGATTACTACCTAGCTTCTCACACCACTTATGTTGTGTGCGTTAATTTTATACATGAGTGGCGGGACCTACAGTTTAAAGTCGACTCTGAACGACAGTTTTTTTGAGAAGCTTTTCACGGCAATTTTATTTACTCTCAGAGTTTTTGCCAGAAATCTGCTGAGAGGAAGTCACCGAAGAAATATTTTAATATTTTCGTTTTGATGTCTGACCTGGGATTCGAACTCGGGCCTTCAGTCTAATAAGCCAACACACTACCTACTAGACTACGACGACTTCAAAAAGCGTTTGCAATGGCCATATCTATTATATAGATAAACAATGCCCACCAACATTTCTTACCACGAATGGCAATTCTGTAGAGTGCAATAGACTGGTCCAGCTCTTCTACTCCTCCCATATGTTTGTTATATGACTGAAACACTTTTGGTATATTGACATCAATTTTCTGTCGTTGTGTAGAATACCAACGTTTTACTGCTCCTAATGTTTCTATTGTGTCATAGTTGGTTGCCATTGTACAGACGCTATTGTCTTTCCATTTCACCAAAAGAATTTCATTTTGCTAGTCAAACCTATAGTCATATGAGGCCCGCTCTTCTTTTTTCATTTCTTTCGAACTTCGTAATGGACACTTTTTTGTTCTATTCTCTCCAATTGTTCCACTCGCACGAAATCCTTTCTCTTTGAGATCCACCAAGAGATTATAGCTAGTAAAAAAGTTATCAAAAAATACTTCATACGATGCTGAGTTAGTCTCCATTTTCTCAAGCAATTTGTTTACTACTCTTGACCCTAGGGGATCAGTAGAAATTTCCTCCGATTTTCCACAATAAAAATCGAAAGTGTAGCAATATCCAGTGGAATCCCCGTCGTACATATTTGTGCATTTATATTTCTGTAAACACAACAGTGTTACCACATTTTGTATATGGACTCCGCCGCTGTACTCAATTGAGTACAGTTGTATTTAAATAAGCATAACTTTGTAAAAGTAAATTACAGACCATTTGTTTTTACATATTTTATAAACAGAAATGCTTGCTTTTAGAAAATTAAAATAAAAAAGAAATTAACAAAACTGAAAAAGCTAAAAAATGGTAAAGTCTGTGCTTATCTGCCCACACCAATTTTGTATAAATTTAAGAGTCCATTTTGTGACAGTCGATATATATATAGCCAGATTTGTTTATTATTTTAACAGGTAATATGTTTCTTTTATGCTAAAAACGCAAAAAAATTACAAAAACTTTCAAATTTTAAAAAATTTCGCCTAATGATTACCTGTACTCAATTGAGTACGGCGGCGCCAAATGGGTTAAACTGTAGGCTCCGGCACTTATGGATAAAACTAATACACACGGCGTATTAGAAGCTATGTCGTAACTCTTACTGAAGGGTTGTAATGACGAACTATGTTATTCTATTACGACATTCAATTTCATTTTATAAAATTTCCATACAATTTAGTGTGTCACTTTATACAACTTCTATAGTAGTTTCAAAGCTGTCAAGGTTGTAGTTTTTTATTTTGATGATTTTTGCAAATGTATAAAAGTTTTTAATTTTAATTTAATTGGCATTTGATATACATACATAACATAGAAACATTTCAAAGCAAATTGTTTAACAAATTTTAAAGGGAAGAAATCATTAAAATTCCAGACTAGTACTTAACAGTTGAGAAAGGCAGACAATATTTCATATACACACATTAGACACGTGCCATAAACCTTTTTTGTAATTTAATACGATTCAAAGAGTAAATTTATATTTAAAGAGAGTTTGAAAGAACTTTTCTACTGAATTTTATTTATACTTCCATAAATCCATCTATATTTGTTAAATACAAAAGAGACATACGCTAACTTTTTTTATTTTTTTTTTTATTAATAATTCAGTCGGGTACCCTTTTGTGTCAAAACTAATGTTACACATCGAACAACAATATTTAAACGCGCAAACACTTTTTGTTTTTTTGACGAAAAGGGTTAAAAAGTCTAATTCATGGAAACATTTTACTCTGACATCGTATTACAAATTGAGTGGGGATATTATCATTAGCGGCAGCAACGATAAAAAAATCGATATTAAACCGTTACTTCAGCCATAAAGTATTATAAAGTTAAGCAGCATAGCAAGCAAGTGCTTTACAGTGCTTGCTGATAACAAAAGTTTCCATGTAATCCCTATGGTGGCCTAAAGAAAAATAAATGCGGCAACAAAAAAAAAAAAAAAAAAAGAAAAAAAAAAACAATGAAATCTTATTTAAATATATATATATATATGAATATACATATATAATATATATATATTAATATATTATTAATATAAATTATGAAACATTAATAAATAGAAAAACGCATAAAATTAAAATACAATCTCGCCTTCGTTTCTTTATTGCTTGCCTATGACCACTTCAGCATACCATTAGAGCAAGTGGCTAATGGCTAGGAGGTGGTGTTTTTTTGATAAATAATTCAATAGAAAATTTGGAGAAAAACAAGGAGAACACAGTGTTTTTAGTGTAAAGGTTTTATAAAGTTTTAATCAGAATTTTCTAAGTAATCAAAGAGGAAAAGTGTTACCATTATTGTAACTTTATAAGATTTTTCTTTTGAAACAATATTTGCTACTGCTGCTGCTACAAATATTACTTGGTTAAGTGTTATATTTCGAAATGATTGCAATACTGATTATAATATTGTTTGCTGCACAATTGTAATGACTCCGTATCACGCAATCTATATTTACGTACAACACAACTGAAAACTATTTACAAGACATGACAATAAATTTCTAATATATTTCTTTCTACACTCTTTGCTAAAAGAATAGAGTTAAAAAAGAAATATAGACCAAAAACTGATTTTATTTATGGACTACTTGTCCATAAAGAATTTCAACCAATTTATTTACTTCTTATCACTTTTATATGGTATACTGGTTGACAATAAAAATTCCAAAAGTTTTAATACTTCCGTGTAATACCTGTTATCCTGCTGGATAATAAATTATAGAAAAAATTGTATTTTGCTTTTATTTAGAACAGAGGTATTACTTAAGTTTTTTATTTTTAAATTAAAAAAAAAACAAAATTTTACCCTGTGTTATTGTAACAATTCAAAAGAGATAGTAAGACGTTTGCTAAATTTAGTATTGATTCTATTTCGGAATCACTGTAGTCTAGTAGGTAGTGCATTGGATGTGAAGCCACGGTTTAATCCCCAGGTCAAACACTTTCAACAAAATGAATTATGAAAAAATATTTCATCATCAAATTCCTCTCAGCAGATTTCCGGCAAAAACTATGAAATTAAATAAAAATGCCATGAAATGATCCTCAATCCTTATGGATACTAACTAAACACATAAGTGGTGTGAGAAGCTAGATCGTATTCCAGACCGAAGTTGTGATTTGAGCAATTAAGTGTGTATGTAAATCTATTTTTCTTTGATTACAATGTCGGACAATACATATTGTACAAAATTTGAGTTCCAGTTAGTACACCCCAAAAAAAAAAGAAACCCTTTAGTAAATCTTCTGTATTATGAAAACAAATTTTTACAAAAATTAACAAAAAATAAATCCTTTAAAAAAAAACTAGAACATTTGCATATCTTCTAGGAATAGAGCTTATTAGATTTAGAATAGATGGCAGTGGAGCAACCATGACTCATAAACTGTTTACTTATTTCTGTACTTCTGTTTACAATTTCCTCCAAATTTTCTACGAAGTTAAATGATTGGGCAGGCCTTTTCTAGACAATAATGCTTTTTTCTTCAAAAGAGCGCTTCACCAAATTGGACGTGTGTTAAAGTAAACGATGTTTTCTTCTAAAAACGTTTCACTAATTGCCATGTTAGAATATCGAATGCTTAGAGATTTTGTTACATGTTAATTCGACATTTTTATATCATACTGACGTACATCTGCTTGTTGATTTTGTGTAAAGTTCTTAAACTCTTATTCCAAACCATAAAATGTCCTTCTTCACGTACAAATGCCGAAATTAAACTTAGATTCGTTGGAAATTAGAACCGTGTTCCATTGTAGTCCAGTTTAAATGCTATCGACCTAATTTAATGTGAACATTCCAATTTTTTCGTTATAAAATGGCTTCGTTGTTAATTCACAATGTTTGAGTGCAGTTTGAACTTCACTTATTTAAACAGTCCTTGTACTTATAGTCAAGTTTATAGAAACTGAAATATATGAATTAAGTACATGAATTTCTTTTAATCCTTAAACAATCCTTGCATCTTCCTTAATTGCTCAAACTCCTCACTGAATTGTTGCTACAATTTTGGATGAAGACTATTGGTGCCTTCTCCCCAATTTCTCAAATTTCGTATTTAAATAAATCGATCAATAATGGAAATATTTAAGATTAAAAAACCTGCGGTCTGACAGGGCTATCAACTGTTAAATATGTTTCATGTGGAGTCTCATTTTTTCATATAAAATTTTTAACTTACGATTATAGATGATTTTTTAAACTGGAGAACACGCAAAATTAATTACAATTTTATACGAAACCGGTAATCAAAATGTGGCAACTTTCAAATATTATGGAATGATTATGGTCGCCATAAACGAGCAATTGTGCAAAAAATTTTTAGAGTTTATAGAAGATTGAAGGAAATGTCAAAAAAACGCTTCTTTTAGAAAAAGTCTAGCAGATAATCCGAATTTCTCTTCCATGAAGTCCACAGGGGTTGGGCTTATTGTGGCGTATTGTGCATTTGAATGTGTACTACCTTGTATACAAAATCCACTCACACAATACAGCTGAATAGACACTCGGCTTTAATACAGTTAGAATATAGGATTCAAATGTTGACAAAAAGTCAAATTGGAGTTTGGGGAACCCAGAAGCGATTCTGGAAAGCCATTGTATTCCAAAAAAAGTAGCATTTTTTCTGCGCATTAATTTTGCGGAAATCATTCTAGATATACCGATATGATAACCTAATTTTCTTTGGCCGGTAATTGAAGATGATAACTTGGACGATATATGGTTTCAACCAGACCGATATGATAATAACCTACTTTTCTTTGGCCTGTAATTGATAACTTTAAACAGGACAATATGTGGTTTAAACCAAATGGTGACATGAGCAACACAACTCGACAAAATTCGGCTTTAATACATGAAAAATTTATAGAAAACATAACTTCACGTTTGGCAGACGTCAATTAACAATCAAGATTTTGCAATATGACGCCGCTGGCCTTGTTTTACTATTATCCCCTAACGTTAGATAATTTTAAAATCAACACTTAAGGAGTTATCGTCAAAGTACCGCCTGAAAAATGCAAAAGAGTTGTCGAAAACTACATCGACTTCTGCAATCAATCCAAGTGAATTCCTATAAATGTATTAGCTTTATATAGTAAGATGAACACTATTATATCTTCCAACATATTATTGAACAATTTCAATGAACTCACAGTATAATAGTGATTTGACAAAAAGTTCACTAATATGCTGTATATTTATTGGTATTCTTTCTATTCTAAATTTTTTATTTTCTTTTTGGAGTACTATTTCATAGACTTCCCTCGAATAGAAATACATTTTTATAAGTAAATTGAATTGATTGTCTGCGTGTGATATTGTTTGGCAACAAAAAAGAAAATCAAGAAAAAAGATTCAATGAAATCATTTTGTTATCACCACAATACGAAATCGTTTATATATGCAGTATGTATGTATGTATGGGTGTTTGTGTTATTAATATATTAATATTGCCTGTCAAATCAACAAATGCCACTATTGTTTACACGTACAAATAAAGTTACGAGCAGGAATTTCGAAAATAGAAAAATTGTGTGAATTTCGACCTCAGTCAGTCACATCAGTTAGTCTGCCAGCCCTCCAAAAGTATTTTGGGCTCATTAATGTTAAATTTTGTTTCAGTGTCGGTATTATTATTTTATTTGTTTATGGGCGTATAATGTCTAATTGAAACATATTCGTTATTTTACAAAATAAACAATGAAAATAAATAAATGTTGGTATGTTATGTCGAAGAAGTGTTTGTAGAGAAGTATTTGTTTGTTATTAAAAAAAAAACACACACACATATACATATACGCACATACGTGTGTAATTCAAACTCATTAAAAATTAATGTCTTCATTTTGATCTTTTCTGAAGCAATTAATTTTTTCTTTTATTTTTAATTTTTTTTTCTCACGGGATACATGTTCTTCTTTGAATTTTATGTCGTCCTATATTGTCTTTTGAATTTTAAGCGCCTGAAAAGTTTTTTGTTTTTGTGGCTTTTTATTTTTATGTTTATTTGATTATAATTAATGTTTATGTCATTTATTTTAATCACAGCTTATATGTCAAATGACGTTATATTATATTATATTATATTATTATTATGTTATATTATGACATGAGTTTTTAATCAAATATTTACGCGTGTATGCGTCTTATAATAACGTCCACAAAACAATAACTTAGTACGCCATGGGAGTGATAATGGAGAACTTTTTAATTAAACCACATTAGTTAAGTACGTAAGTTACGAAAATATAATTTCAATTATTATACATTACTCGCCTTTTGGAATTATTGATACATTTTTATAAACAACTGAAGTGTTTCGTGTCGCTTAGAAAATACTCGTTTTTGTTTTGTGATTTGAAAGCTTACAAATGGTAAAAATAAAAATGAAAAAACAAAAGCATAAGTAGAGTGAGTACGGCAGTCTAGTAGGTAGCCAGTTGGCTTATTGGACGTGAAGCCGCGGTGCAGACATCTCCAACAAAATAAGACAAAAAAAAAAAATTCCTGGACGACTTCCACCCTGTGAACTATGGTCTCATGTCTAATAAGCCAACACACTACCTACTTTACTTTGGCAACTTCTAGAACCAATCCCATTAGTAAAACTGTATTGTACCGTGAGTTCTACTCTTTTGAAAGAGACAAAACTGCGTGACAATGAAATAATTAATCTTCTTTGTTTATGTAATGCCCCCTGAAAGCTGGCTTTAGTTAGTGGCTGATTTTTTAAACGTTTCAGTTTTGAAAATGGAAAAAACGAACTTATTTGAAAAGGGGGATTAGTCCAGGGCTTTATGTGAGTATCGCCATGATGGCACATCCCACGGTGCTCTAAGCACGAGTGGAAACAATGCGTCTACCAACGCTCCTACTCACAATGATGCAATCTCATGGTAAGGATACCATAGGTTGCATCACCATACGTGAAGCTATGCATTTAGACATGACTTCGCTCTTGGTTAGTGGTCGGAGATTACCTTAACACATTTGTGAAAGTAGTTAAGAGTGTAAAGCCACACCGAGCTTACGCTCTTCCAGCGATTTGGGTATAAACCACAGCCACCACGTTGCTCCCACAAGGGGGCCCCATCATTGCCGGGCAGTGACAAGTGTCTGGTAGAAAAAGGGAATGTAGTATTTATGTTGAGCTGTAAAAGAATGCCTTACTGATTTTGCATAAAAATTGCAAAATTACCCGAAGCGATGCTGCAGGTGATCCATATTTGAGCCCCGAATTTTTGTGTTTCGGTGGGTATCTCAACTGTACTTATCCTTTCAAAAATAATCTACTGGACGCAAAAAACTCAAATTATCTTGGTGGCTCATTGACTGACATTAGGTTAATTGCTCGCCAAATTCGCCAATCAAAACGATAAAGCTTTGCAGGGCATGCGACACCATCTTGCTATATTTTCCACATTACTCCGTTTTAATTTTCAACGTTCTTAAGTTTCATTTATTCCACCAGTTTTTGAATGTTCTACTGTATCTGCACACTAAATTAGGTATATGAGTGCTTACTGAAATAAGCTATGAATCAGTCACCGTAGGCTAGTAGGTAGTGTGTTGGCTTATAAGACGTGACCCCATTGGCAAACTCCATGTCAGACCTCTTTAACAAAACGAAATATGTCAAAATATTTCTTCGGTACTTTCAGCAGATTTCTGGCAAAAACTCTGGGAGTAAATAAAATTTTCATGGAAAAATTGCTCCATAAAAATCTGTCGTTCGGAGTCGGCTTTAAATTGTAGGGTTCCCGACACATGTATAAAATTGGCACACACAACATAAGTGGATTGCTTGCATGTATGAATCAGAATTCGCTATCATGGCTTTGCTAATTTCTAGTATTTATATTCGCAGAGAAAGGGCAAACCTTTCTGAGTATTTTTAATATTACCATGTCACGCATTAGTTTTTATACCGGAAAAATTAACACTTAAACTACAAATAGCTAAAACGTCACCCGTTATGTTTATTTATTCGTGTTTATTCCCTTAATATATAGAAAGCTATCACAAAGCGTTTCGCGTTTTCAATTTCACAGTTTTTTCCAGTTACTCCTAATTGATACAGTAGCAGTTTGTTTAATAATAGTAGCTCCATTTGTTGCTAACTAGGTTCTGCTTTTTGGTTGCTGAATGAGCACTAAAGTACCATACACAATACTTTTCATATGACGCAATCCTTATATGTAGTATTAAAGATTATATTTTACCAAACGTAATTCGTACAATATATTGGAGTATTTTCATATGTTGTGTTAAAATCTTTTATATATGTACATATGGAATGTGTCAAATATCATAATTATTTTCATATTCATTCAGTTTTTTTCGAAGAATTAACCTTTTTAAAACTTAATTCTCCTCCCTGACGAAGTACGTGAACTACATTTTCATTTGAACATTAAGCCTCTTGACTTCGATTCACAGAAAACCTTTAAAAAAAGGACACCCAAAAAAGGCTTTAAATCGTAAAAGTAGTTCATCCGACGTTGACAGAAATCAAAATTTCCATAAATAACCACATACAACGCTTAACGTTTCATGCTACTTTTTGACTTTCTTCTGTTAACCTACACTTATACTGTCATTGGTGATGGAAAGAGATAAAACCGCACAGAAAGAGGTTGAAGAGCAAGTGTACGTGTCTTAAAAATTAACAGCAACTTATGTAAATAAAATTAATCCTTTAAGTCTCCATTAAATTCTAGGCCACCATAAAATGGTGATGGTTGTGATGGCAACGAAAGTCTCAAGTAGAATTTTCTTCTCAATGGCTTGCCTATGCAAACAGTGGCAACAATGAAAACCAAACCAAATGTTGTTCGCAAAAATTTGAATATTTTTCAAATCATAAGTTGTTTGGCGATGAGCAGCTATTCAATGTTGGATGGCCTATAATAAATACAAAATATAAGAAAAGGCCACATGGGTTTGAGGAGCTTTCGATTTCAGGCACTTTTAACACGATTAAATCTTGCATAATCAAACATCTATTCGAACTCATTAACATATTAACATACATTTGTACTTGTATTGAATATGCTTGCCTTAGTAACTCATGTGTGCGAGTATATGACGGCGTTTTGAGCAAATATTTAAGACGAACTATTCAACATAAGCCAACCACTTAAAGCATTTAACAGTCGAAACCATAAGTTAAGTAACATTATAATGGATGGGGTATACTTGAAGGGAAAGACTTAAAAGGTTAAAATTAAATTCTATATTTAGTGTAATGCAATATTATTAAGGAAATATGCCAGTGATAATCTATTTAAAATCCCCATACTATAAGATTCTATTAAATCGAGAAATTTTCTTGTCTTTTCAGAATGCAACGCTTCCAAAGATCTTGAAACAAATGGTATGTATTAAAATAGTTATTATAAAATTAAAGTCATATTGAAAGAAGAAAGTCAGTGTTAAAAGTTTCAGTGTTTCAATGCAAATTACGCATTCCAGTGTCAGATAGGAATTATATTTACATCTTTCAATAAAAGTTGAGGCATATTAACGCCGTGAATCGGTAAAATTTGTCTCACATATATTAATATACATATAAGAGAACGGAAGGATATGTCATTGGCGAATTAAATACGAATGTTAAAGGTTGAAGTCACCATAGTCTAGTAGGTAGTGTGTTGGCTTAATAGACGTAAGGCTTAGAAGCCCCTGGTCAGACATTTCCAACAAAATGAAATATAGAAAAATATTTCTCCAACAACACGAAACTTAATGTCCATGAATTACATATAAAGTGCGAATTACTTTATTTATATTGTTAGGTACAAAGACCATGTCATTCTTTTTAGTTACCTATACAAGAGAGGATCAAGTATTTTACAATAGCTTTTCGTACGTACCGATTTAGAATTTAGATTCCTGACTAAATTATAGTTGTAATATCTCCTCTACGAGCTTAAGGTAGAGATATTTTAGTCCTTGTGCAAAGTAAATTAACTTTGAACGCTTTTAATATAGTCGATGACAGACTAGCTACGTCAGGTAGTAATATATCCACTATGATTACTTGGCACATGATCCCTGGGTTTGTTAGCTTGATTATTATGTGACAAGATAGGCCATAAGACCTGCCTGGGCTATAACTAGGCAAATTTGGCCTCTAGTGAGAACAAAAGGTCAGTGTTTATTGTACCGAACAACGTATTCACTTAAGAAAGATTAAATTTTCCTCTTTATGAATTTTGCAGGCGACGTAATATAGTAGACTCTTTGAACAAATAGCGAAGTATGCTGACAAAATAATTTTCTCAATAAATAGCTTTCAATTGTTATTGAAGTCGCTGTAGTCTAGTAGGTAATGTGTTGGCATATTAGATGTCAAGCCACAATTTAAACTCCAACAAAACGAAATATAAAACAATATTCCTTCGACGACTTCCTCTCAGCAGATTTCTGGCAAAAACTCTCAGAGTGAATAAAATTTCTATGAAAAAATTTCTCAAAATTCTTCCGTTCGTAGTCGACTTCAGGCTGTAGGTCCCTACACTCATACACCCACAACATAAGTTGTGTGAGAAGCTAGGTCGTAATCCAACCTGGAGGATTGTAATGACTAATTATGTATGTATGTATTGCGTTTATGGTCAATAGAAGGCTCTATGGTTTCTTCAAAACCATTAATAGTTCACGCGTTATTGAAGTCATTAATACACAATTTGATCTCCATCGATACAATACCTGGAGAGTATCTCTGTAGAAAGCCGAAATTTAAAATAATTCTCATTGGCCAGTACATTGCTACATGAGAAGAATTATTTTGTTTCTACAAATTGCAACATTGGAATATGTAAAGTTTGTAAATTTTATATTTTTTTTTATCGATTTGTGAGTATACATGTGATTCAATCGATTCAAATTCATTTATATTTGTTAACCTGCAAAGACATTGGTTCTCCACATTAAAATTTTCCCATTTCACTTAAACGATATTTTTATAAAAAACTTTAATAGTTTCCTACAACTTAAAATATTTTAAAATTTTACTTTTCGTTTTAAACTAAATAAAATGGGTAATACATCCATTGCAGTATACATTTGCTACAGCATATATTTTGACATACTAAACTGCATTTGATTCGTTTGATGCTGTATGTCCTCCCGTTTTGTTTGTATGTATACTTGACTTGGCTCGTTTTACACAAAACGTATTTACAGCTCTTTTTCTTCTAGGTCAACTGGCATTTTACCATAAAATCCTTGACAACAAGTATCCTTTAAGATTATCAACGTCAACAAATAATGAAGTACTCTTAAGGGGTTTCTGCTCTTAAAGGCAAAAAAATAGAAAACATCTACAGACAGCCAGAATCACATATACACACAAAACAAACAAACAACCCACTATTACACGCTACCGTAATAGTTTAAACAGTATAAACAATACTCAATAGACCATTAAAAATTCCATTGAAAATAGTTACGCATTTCAAAGAACAAGATAATAAAAATAGTAGAAAAAAAAGAAGAAAAAATAAAGAAATATCACAGAAATTAATTTCATCTTCATTAAATTGTGCTCCAAAGCATTTTACCTTGAGGCAACAACTTTGATTGAATATTAAATATTTCAAGTTAAAGATGAACAGAAGGAGATTGATTTCAATCTAAGATTTAAACAGAGTCGTAACAATATTTACGGAGTTGTTTTTACATGCTTTTTAAGATTGAGAATTTGTTTTTTTTTTTCAGTAATTTTAAAGACAATTCTTGAAGGTGGTAATGTATGGTTCTTACACTCTAAGACAAGCTACAGAGAAATGTTAAAAACAAGTTAGATTCTATTTAACTGACAAGTTTTTAGTAAAAAATTTGTTTAAATATTGATTGTGTAAAATGAAAATTTACTTTAAAAAAGTTAGGCTAACTAAAATTGTTCGTTGTGATGTAAGGTTTCTAGTTCACATTGTAATTATTCGATTAAAGCTTGAATTATATAGATTGAATTTATAGTTTGAGCAAAAGTGGTTGATTTTTTAGCTATTATCTTTTTGGCAACACTGTTTTAAACAGCATAAGCACGTTTCGTGTTTTGTTTCACTGTCAAACATCTTCAGTTTGGTCTATAATTTAACCATGAATCGTCTTACAAACGAACAACGCTTGCAAATCATTGAATTTTATTATCAAAATGGGCTCTTGGAAAGTTGGCCGAAGATCCACTTCTTTATCGAAAAATTGTGTTCAGTGACGAAGCTCATTTTTGGCTCAATGGATACGTAAGCCGAAAGCATTGCAAAAGCTACCAATGCATCCAGAAAAACTCACAGTTTGGTGAGGTTTATGGGCTGGTGGCATCATTGGACCGTACTTCTCCAAAGATGCTGCGAATCGTAACGCCTTTAGACTATTTTTTGTGGGGCTATGTTAAAGCTCATGTCTATACAGACAAGCCAGCTTCAATTGACGCATTGGAAGACAACATTGAAGCATTTATTCGTGAGATACCGGCCGAAATGTTGGAAAGAGTATGCCAAAATTGGACTAAGCGGATGGACCATTTGAGGCGCAATCGCGGTCAACATTTGCATGAAATAATCTTCAAACATTAAATTATATGGACCGTACTATCGATTCAAATAAAGATTTCATGCATTTTTCTGAATTTTATGTTTTTTTTCTTTGAAAAATTTTCCTATAGCTCTTAAAAAATCACCCTATACGACTTAGTTTCTCACACCACTTATGTTGTGTGTGTTAATTTTATACATGAGTGGCGGGATACAGTTAAAAGTCAATTCCGAACCACAGATTTTTGAGAAACTTTTCATGGCAATTTTATTTACTCTAAGAGTTTTTGCCAGAAGTCTGCTGAGAGGAAATCGACAAGGAAATATTTTTTATCATATTTCGTTCGAGATATCTGGAATTTGAACTGTGGCCTTATGTATAATATGCCAACACATTACCTACTAGACTATGGCGACTTGAAGTTTGTGATAATTGGAATTAATCCCCTTATAATTATTTTTCCAGAGCAATCTCCATTGTTGTAGTGTTAGAACAGTTAAATAGAAACCACATTGTGATAGTGCTCTTATGAATCGATAAAGTTGTATACTCTACCGTCATTAATGAGGCTCTGATTTTCTGCCGGATATAAGTTGTGTAAGGAGATCAGATGGTGTGAAGTATTTTCAGGACTTGCAAAAAAATTCTAGTTCCAGTAACATCTCATTGAATTTTTACTTTCCAAACATCAAGAGCTTCTGACTGCCCAATATTATTTACATCATCCACAGTTGCAGTTGCCTAAATTATTATCGCTCTTATGATATGCTTTTGGTTTGAGGTAGATTAGAACGCTATTTAATTTTCTAAAGAAATTTTTGGAAATTTTAATTATTTCATGTCGGCCACTTCCTTGTATGATTTACATTTTACTTTATATACATCGTTATAAAGACCATCTTCCCCGTGGTTAGTATTAATTCAAAAAGTATTATGAAGCCTTATGGGAAGATTCATCTGCTGTTTATGATCTACATTCCAGGAAAATGATTGGTTGGAAATGATTGGTTTATTGATATTATTGCTATCGTTTGTTTTCATAGCTCGAATTAAAATGAAGTTGAAAGTGTAAATCTTCGTTTGATTTTCAAGTTGACATCATTGTTGTTAACCGAGGCTCCTAAATAGTTATTATTTCGGAGTATCAAAATTATACTTTTTCAGGATTAGTTAGGTAGGTAGGTTGAAGTGGTAGCTTTGATTACCAAAGCTTACTTGAGGACAAACAGCCACAGGTAAGCGCAGTCGCTGTACTTATCGAATGCCCCGAAACTAATCGAAGAAATTATTAAGCATTATTAAGCTTCACATTAAAAGCACAACTATCCTAGGTTGGAAAACAGCTTGAAAGTATAATAAACGAAGGTATAACCTTGATATCAACGGATGATAACTCCATTAAGCTGATAAAGAGTGGAGAGCCAAATAACCTAAATCTACACCTCGCAAGAGCTGGGCATTGACAATGGAAGTGGTTAGCTTTCTATGGTTATGCGCTGGCAAAAATCTTATGATGCATTGTCATTCTCAATAAAATTCTTCAAGATTTTCAGAGACTTCATTTCATTTTCGTATATGTATGCAAGTAATATGAATCTGTTGTTAAACTCTCTGTTACGTACGAAGTCTTTTTCATCAACATTCGAAAAAAGAATTATACTATAAGGCGTTGAAGTCGCCGTAGTCTAGTAGGTAGTGTGTTGACTTATTAGACGTAAAGCCCGGGTTCGTATCCCAGGTCAGGCATCAAAACGAAATACGAAAAAAAAATATTTCTTCGGCGATTTCCTCTCAGCAAAAATTTCCTTTCTGGCAAAAACTCTGAAAGTAAATAAAATTTGCCTTGAAAGAGTTTCACAAAAATCTGTCGTTCGGAGTCAACTTTAAATTGTAGGTCCCGTCACTCACATATAAAATTAACTCACACAACATGAGTCATGTGAGAAGCTAGGTCGTTGTACAATAAGTCAATTCGACCTCCGGATACTGTACTTGTCACAGTTGACAAGTAGACGTCCTCTAACCTAACCTATAAGGCGTTACATACATAATTTGACATTGCACTCCTTTAGTCAGAGCCGAAGCGTACGCAAATCAGAACTTTTCATCTTACTCGACTACTGCGACCACCATTGTCTCATCTAACATCTCGCTCAGTGTTTAAGACTTAAGAGAATTCTATACTATCGATAGGTAAAATGACAAGATTAAATGTCAAGATTAAATAAATCAGAAACGCAAGATAAAATGTTAAGTTTCTTCAACAATTTTTTTTGGAAATTTGATGATACACAAGTGAGCATGTGATCACGTTAATTATTTATCATTTACAAAACTTATACAAGGTCTTGATAACATATTCAAGCATTGGGACACATGATTATATAACTGACCAGTAAGGCTCAACAAAATTAAAGAACAAAGGTGCTTAACTGATTGCTTTTGTGTTTAGCGGTCGTCATCTCTCAAACGCAAGCATTCTTAATATTCACATGTAACTTGGTTGGAGGTTATATATAGAGGCCTTAGTTGCAAAGCTATCCTTTTTAAACCTTCATTATTTTGGAACTGTATTGAAGTCAATTGTAATAAGGTGCACAATTTTTTGCTTGAGTTCGAGGATGTTTGCGCCACGCTATTGTATGGAAAGCATGAAATTGTCAAAAACGTTGAAAAAGTTTAAAGTGTTTGCGTATAAAAAATGGATTTAGTATGCGTTTTACTATAAATATAGATATTGTGTGCGTTAGTAGTCTAGTGGTTATTATGTCCAGTAACAGCAGAGACTCTGGTCTATAACACTACACATATGTGTCCTAGTAATGTAATAGATAGTATGTCTAGTAGCACTAGAGACTCTATTACAACACACCCACTATAACGTCTTGGTCTTACGCACTCTGTGCATATTGTTAACAGAGTTAGAGTTATTGTGCCTCTCCTTGTAATGCGTATAACAATAATCAGTTTCACCGAAACAAAAAATCAATATAACATGACAGTTATAAATTACCATTTAAATTTTGTACTTTATGATATTCTCTGCTTGCTTTTCATAAATCCCTTTCCCAAAAGGAATTTATTACTTCGTATATACGTCTCCCCTGTCGTTCCAATTAAAATCGCTAATGTTATTCAATTTTGAAAGGATACTGCTGCTGTTGAAACTTACTTCAGTTACAATTCGGTAATTAATTGAATATTTTCTGTAAATAATTAGAAAACTTTTCTTTTAAAACATAATTACATCATGTTTTATTTTCTTTCATCTTATTTTCTCCCCTTCATGCTGACATGGTAGTTGATATTGAAACACTGAGCGACTAACTGACGACTGCTTTACTGGCTGGCTTTTAGAATATCTTTCAATTATTAAGTTTTTGTTGTGCGAATTAACAACTGCAGAATAATAAAAGAAGAAAAGAAATTAGAAATAAAAGTAAAAATCCAAATAGAATAGAAAGCAAAAAACTGAAAATGAAAAGCTTTAATTCAATAAAAATCTGTTGTTGTCCAAAGTAAAAAGCAAATGGTTGGAGACTAGAATGTCACTACTCATCAACCTTAAATAAAATCATCGTTATAATAATGACCATCATAATCACATTCAATGCACTCTTGACAATTTTGTGTCTTTTGCAATTTCATTCAATTTGTTGCTACAATGCTTTGCTGTTCAACTGAGTCACTATCATTTAAGTTGCTGCTGCTTTAACTGCTTTTAACAGTTGTTTTTAGCCATTGTATGTATGTATGTATGTATAAGGGTAAGTATCGGATGGTAGTTGGTTGTGCTGGTTGTTTGTTTTTTTTTCTCGTCTGTCGGTCTGAAGCTTAAGATGGATACTGTGTACACATTTGCAAACATTTACACCCAGCCAAACAAATAAGATTTAAGGAACCAAAAAAAAAAAAAAAAAACCAAGCAAAGTTGTGGCAAAGCGTTTTAAAATTTTTGTAGGTCTGTCTGTGCTTTGCGTGGACACACTGGCGCTGCTAGTGATAGTACAGTGCTACTGCAGCTTTTTCATTGCATACAATGGGGCGAAGTGACATGAAATCTTCTTTTCAAACATTCAACAAAATAAACACAAGTCTTGCAGATACTTTAAAGATGAATTAATTGTTCTGCTTAAAACGAATAGATAATAAAGGATTCTCTATGTAATACAATGAATTATTTCGCATTTCATAATATATGTTTGAACCATTTCAGGTTACATTGTATTACATATACATACATACATAATTGCTCATTACAACCTTTTAGCCAGGATTACGACCTAGTTTCTCACACCACTTATGTTGTGTGCGTTAATTTTTATACATGAGTGGAGGGACCTTCAGAACCGAACGACAGAATTTTGAGAAACTTTTCATTTTAAATTTATTCACTCTGAATTTTTGCCAGAAATCTGCTGAGAGGAATTCGTCGAAGAAATATTCAAATTTTCGTTTTGTTGGAGACGTCTACCTTGAGCTAGTACATCGTCTCCTATTCTATAAATAATTTAAAATTTTAATACATTCAAGTTTTTATACAATATTCCATTATATCGTTTACTAATAATCAAATAGGTTTTCGTTCACGATTGTCATCACTACGTGTACAATAAAGAGGTTAATGTACTCGAATACAAACAGAGTAGTTCAGTGATTTTCGAATTAAAAAATAATTAAGAAGCTTCAGTCCGATTCAAAACAATCCACTTCACTTTAATGTATTCTTGATTATTTTTACAAATTATTTTTGTATATCAAGAATTAAATATATGCTGCTTGCCGTCTTGTTTGTCTACAATTAAAAATGAATAAATACTGTGATATCGATGAGCGATATATTTTTTTTTTTTAATTGAAAACATTTATTAATTTCCCTTAGTTAGGGACAACCACTTCTGATCCTCTATGGCCCTATGGTTAGAGTCCTCTACAAGACTAGTAGTAGTGACAAGCCAACGGCTTAGCGGGTTATATTAACTTTTTTCATGTATTATATTAATGATAAATAAAAATTAAATAAATAAATTGTAGTGATTCAGAACCGTTATTAAGAGCAATGTCCCTTTTAACAAACTTATCCGTATAATGATTTTCCATTTGACTAAGTACAATAGAGAGCGAAAGAGAGAGAGAGAAAGAGAACTGTATTGCATCAAGACATTTCCGGCATACCCTTATGAGCATTGTAATTTCCTAAAAGAAGTAATTGTTTTAATGGACTGCTTTTGGAAGCAAGTATCCATACCCAAGAGCTTATATGTATGTATATACGTTTCCAGAAATTGTTGACAGTGTGATGAAAGGATATCAGAACGAAAGAGATAAAAAATTCTACAACGAAGAACTTTCGCAGGCAAACGAGTCAGCAACAGCAACAACAACAACACAACAAAAGCTTAAATATAAAAATTAACAAAAAGAGAGATTGTAAAAGAAACAAAAATGATACACAAGTGAGAAAAGGCAGAAAAAAAGACGAAAAGAGAGACAAAAAAAAAAGGAAAACTGTTAGAGTACAAACAAAAAAGTTATTAACGTTAATGGGTTGTGACGGTATTAGTGAGAAGATTTTTAGAATATGGTCTGCTGTAACTGTTACTGACAACAACAGCGTGGGTGATGATGACGATGATGTTGTTGGCTGCCACTCTGCCACACACACAACCTCTTCTCTGGCAGCCACTGAATATTGTAGTCAGCTCTGTCTGGAATTGCTTTTAATAAAGAGTGACATTTCTTGTCTTATTTCTTTTAATTCTTCCTTCTGATATTTTTACTTGATTTCAATCTTAAATTCAAACAATTCTGCTTCTGTTACGCTTCAAATTTAAACATGTGTACTTAAAATACATTTGTGGTTTTCATTGTATTTCTCTTTCAGCTTCTGTTGTATGTTTTTTGTCACTCGTTTCTTAATTAATTTAACAAATATTTGTATTTAATTATTTATTTAAAACAACTTTTCTTCATTTTGATCCTTTTTTCTCGATTCCCTTTTAAAGTATTTAAATTTCAAAAGCATTTGACATTCAAAAATATTCCAATAAAACGACAGTTTTTTTTAATACGTTTTCATTTTTTTTATATATTTTAATTTTAAAGGCAAAACCATTGGAAAAACTTTTTAAAGTTTTCTTTGATTATTTATTTGACATTCGATATTAAAATGTTGTGTTGGCAAATAAGAGTTTCTTTTTTGTTTGTGTATACAAAAGTATTTGTTTTTGAAAATATAATTAAAATTAGTTTTCACAAAAAAATGCTCAAATGATTTCAAATATTCAATTAAATAAACTTCGGCTTCATTTAAAAATAAAAAAATAAAAACAAAAAAATTTGTGTTTGTAATGTTTAAGTCAAACAAAACTTTGAAAATACAGCAAAATCTAGGTTATTTTGGAGTGCTACCTAGAAGAACTTTGAATAAATTTAAAATTCAAAGGGCCGACATACTAAAATGTTATTTAGTAGTCAAATAATCCCATTAAACACGTTTGGCATTGAATGTACCAGTTTTGTTTGGTTTTTCCTGTTAATATTTACTGCCATGCACTCAAGAGCTTGTTTTTCCATGAAAAAGTTTCTCAATAATCTTTCGTTTGGAGTCGACTTTAAACTGTAGGTCCCACTACTCGTGTATAAATTAAACCCAAACAACATAAGTGATGTGAGAAGCAGACTGAAGGGTTGTAATGACTAATTACGTACATATGTATGTATGTATTTGCCGACCTCATGAGCAAGTTTTTCCGTGGAATTTTTTTAAGACTTAACGGCTACGTAACCGTTTTTCTAAATAATCTTCAAAATACTCTCCTCGGTACATATCCAGGCTTTGGGCAAGGGTATTAAGAGCGAACTTTGGTAGTAATTTCATATGCATTGACTTGTTGAAACGAATTTTTAATTCTTCCGAAATTTTGGTGAATTTGTTCTTTAGAATGTTTAAATACTCTCCCTTATTGATTATTTCCTCAATAAATTCCAAGTGCCGACACACTTGACAAAAATATTGTACTATCGAGGGCATGATTAACTATTTCACACAAGTGGAGTTCTTTACTTTTCTTCATCCATACTTTAAGCATGTCAAATCAGTTTTAGAAGAATGTGTTTTCTTCAGACGACTCAAAATATATGTTTTTTACTCCAACTAATATACTTTAATATGGAGGAAGTAGGAATGTAGAGCTCGATTTGAAGAAACGGCTAAGAATTGTGGTGGTACTATAAAGCTGTGGAGATATATGTCGGCACCAGGTGTGGGCAGTTTGGAATATATTGAGGAAATAATGATTGATAGTAGTCGCCGTTGTTTAGTAGATAATGTGTTGGCCACGGTTCAAAGCGCAGATTAGACATCAGAACGAAAATATGTAAATCAATATTTCTTCGCCGACTTCCTCTTAACAGATTTCTGGCAAAAACTCTGAGAGTAAATAAAATTGCCAAGAAGAGTTTCTCAAAAAAAAAAACTGTCGCTTGGAGTTGAGGAATAAACAAATTTCCAAATTTTTTATCCTTCTAGTCTTTTGGTGAATTTGTTCTTTAGAATGTTTAAATAATCTCTCTCTCTCTTATTCATTATTTTCTCAAGATATTCCAAACTGCACACATCTGATGCCGAAACAAATGCCAGCAATATTGTATTACCAAGGGCATTGATTTTCAACACCACAATCTCTGGACAGTCGACACCACTACTTCCGCCACTACTTCCTTAAGGCCTTTCTTAAAAATAATATTCGCTAGGTTCCATGTTGGAATTAAATATGTGGAGTTTTTCTGGTACTGTGCCTGTATCATACATAATTGTGTGACTTAAGGTTTAAACCCCCAGATCAAACATCTTCAACAAAATGGAATATGAAAAATATTTCTTTTTCAAAAACTTTCTCAACAAACAGTCGTCCGAACGCGACTTTACACTGTAGGCCTCGCCACTCATGTATAAAACTAACACACACAACATAAGTGGTGTGAAAAGCTGTATGTATGTATAATTAAAACGCCTTCTATTTGCTGTACTGTTCTCGCAACAGCTGACAACATATACGATTCCATAGAAAATCTGAAACATCTATAGAAGAAAAATCCTTTAATGAATCGCGATTACAATCATGAGATCTACAAGCTGGCAGCGTTAGAGGTTAATTGCGACCGCTAGCGATTACAAAATTTTTGTTTTCCAACGTCAACTAAATGTGGTTCCATATACTTGACAATTATATTACATTATGTAACAAAAGTTTACAAACGATTAACCAATTCCAGAATTGTGTGAACTAAAAGAAGAAACCGTTAATCCTCTAAATTAAATTCGTAATGATTCAATTAAATTATTAACAAAAATGGATTGGAAATTTCTGTAATTCGTTAATCGGCTGTAAATTTTTGTTACGCTCTGCATTGTAAAATTAATTTGGTAACAACTTTCTTTCCAGAACCAGTCCTATTTACTAGTCCTTTTGTTCGTGTGATTTAATGCGTCTGTATTACTTTTTATGGGTCAATGTGAAGTTACTGGATTATGTCGCCATGAAGGCCACCATTCATGACTTATGGCGAGGTTTATTGTAAAAAGATGTAAAAAATTAAGCTGATCGAATGCCTTACACTTTGGGTATGCAAAAAAGTAAATGGGAATTATTCGATTAGCAATGTTAATTAGAGCAGTGAAATAAAATATATCATTAATAGCGTCACGTTATTGCCCAATTTGCCATGCAAGAAACTAATTATGCAAACAGTTAAAAAAGTATCATTTTATCGTATTTAAACTTGCTTCACTGGTTTTATTCTTGATTGTTGATTTTATATTGTTAATTACGTATAAAAATTTAAAAAATCATATATTTTATGTTAATTAAATGCTGTGCTCTGGTTTTTAACTGAAACTACAAAAAGTTGATGTAATTAAATTCCAATATAATGTTTCTATTTTTCTCTTATGCTTTCATTTTCATTATTACGTTTCTTACGTTTACTACAGTAATTACGTATTTCTGTAACAGAAAAGTTTTGAAAAAACATTGACATGTCAAAGTTATATTTTCATTTAACATTTCTTATTTTCACCCGGTTTATTTTTATACCAATTTTTTTAATTAACATTACCAACAATTTGATTTGACCCAAAAATAAAAAAGTGGTTGAATTGTCAGTATAATTGTACAAATAGACGTGGCCAACTGTAATGTTTACAGTGTACTGCAGGCAATATGGTAATTACCAATATTTTGCCACAAATAAACCGATAGGTGGCCACAAGTTACATGCGCCAGCAAGAGTTACTGTTTGTTTTCTAATCATGGAGTCATTCAACTGTTACGACAGTTGGTTCGTTAGTTAATTTAGGCTCGAAGCAAATATAATGTTTGTGCAGAATCATTTTATTCACTGTGTTCTTGATGCACTAAGAGAAGGTTTTACCTTCAAGTTTTGTACATGAATTTTTATAAAATCGTTATTAAGTGTTCAGGATTTATTAAGACACGTTAATGATAGTAATTCGTTTGATGTCACTAAAAGTTAAAAAATTACAAATAAAATAAAAAAGAAAATTTATGAAAATTAATTTTAATCACTTCCTGTATGTGTATTCCATTATCATAATCATGTTATTGTGTACATTAATAATGTAATTTTAATATAATTATGAGACTTATTCAGCTAATTATGTAAATATATTGGTAATAAGCTGATTAAATGGAATTGTTTATGGCATGTTTTAGATAAAATTCATGCAATTATTAACCGTACAAAAAAAAAAAAAAAAAATTATGAAAAACTTTCATTTCATTTCAATTAATTACAATGTTTAGTACAAACGCCTTTCAATATATGTTAATTACACTTGTTCAGTCCTTAGCAATAATTTTGCCTTTTTAATAGCCACCAAAATGTATTTAATTTTCTTAATATCGAGCAAAGAGCAAAAGTTGTTGGTTGTGTTCAAGTGCACTTAATTTATAAAATTATATGAAAAATGCTTAATAATACAATTATTCGTTTATAATATACCAAGATGTCAATTAGCCAAACTAACCCTTTGGTAAAATTGATAAAATAAATACATATAATTATTGTGTCTTTTTCTAATCAAATAACTAATAACACTTAAAAGAAATATTTTATCAACCACATCTTATAAAACAGATACAATATAACTAATTATACATACATACATACAGTGGACAGCAAAAGTCTTAATACTCCAATATATTTTGACAAAAAAGTCCCCACAGACTTAATACTTTTGCACAAAGTCTCGATATTACTTCAAGAGCGTATATAGGTGATAATTTGAAAGAACGGTTACGTAATCGCTAAACCTCAAACAAAAGTCAACCGAAAAACTTGCTCATGGTGCCACCAGAAAACACTAAACAAAACTTGTACATTCAATTCCAAATGGGTTAAATGGAGTGCTTGACCTTAAGGGATATTCTACTAAATACAAGGGATAACATTTTCATATATTAGGCCTTTGAATTTTAAATTTACTCAGGGTTCTCCTTGGGGGTATCTATGGAGTCATCTGAAACTTTTCCTTATTTTTCTCTTGTTTTATGAAAAACATTAAAAATTTTGTTGTTTTATAATAAAACAGAAATAAATTAATAAAATAAATATAAAAACCTTAATTTTTTATACAAACTGTTAGTTAAAATTCATGAAATTGCTAAAATATATTGCCGTACAAAGGCTGTCCACTGTACATACATAATTGATCATTACAACCATTCAGTTAAGATTATGAGCTAACTTCTCACATTACTTGTGTTGCGTGTGCTAATTTTATACATGAGTTTAAAGTCGACTCCGAAGGATAGATTTTTGAGAAACTTTTTCATGGCAGTTACTCTCACAGTTTTGTGCCAGATATCTGCTGAAAGGAAGTCACCGAAGAAATATTTTCTTCATTTTTCGTTTTATTGGAGATGTCTGATCTGGGGTTTGTACCGTGATCAAGAATTAAAAATTTACTTCTTCGTTATATAATATCTTTTACTTATTGTGATGGAATACAGAAAATTCTATTTAAATAAAATTGACTGGCTTTAAACTAAATTGTCACTCAATTTCCAACATTCAGTAAATATCGTGTATTAGGAACGTAACATAACTAATCATTTGACTTCCAGCTGTTAGTGAATGTATGCATGTATCGTTAATATGATTGTGTATGTATTTATTTTTTTATTCCTTCAGAATATTTTAATCATATAAATACATGCATGTATAGACAGATACTAACATACGTAGACATTTCCTTAACAATCTTATGTTTTTCACATGTTCATGTTGTCTAACAAGAAAATCCTTTAGAATTTAATATGTACATGTGCACGAAAAAAAATTGGGCATGTATGTATGTATCATCAAGTTTGTACATTTTATGTATATACATATATGTGTGTGTGAGTGTGTGTGTATTGATAAGTGCTTTTATAACTTACATTAACTGTCAATGACGATATTAAGTTTCCTTTTGGGAAAACTTAAAACAAAAATGCTGCTTTTACGCACTTCCTTCAACACAGCGTACTAAAAATACTAAAATTTTATTGCAGTCTAAAGCTCTTTTAAATTGCTTTCAATTTTACTCTTTTCTTGTTTTTGTCAGTTGTATGTTGAGTTGGCCAAAATGGAGAAAACAAAAAAACTTAATTTTGTATTGCCTTTTATCATGTGCACGAGTATTAGTCGTAGACAGTGTTTATTACATGGAAGCACGCAAATTGCATTAAGGGATTCCATATGGCATATGTTTTATAAGAACAGAACAAAAAATTAATTTTTATGTATTTTAAAAGTGTATTACTTGTTAATCTAAATGTAAATAATCATGTACAATACACAAGTAATAACATTTATTACTTATTTCGAAAAGAAAAACATTTATTTTAAGTATTAAATGAAATTAGAAGCTATTTATTCGATAATACCCGGTTAATAATGATTTGCAATAATAATAATAATATAATAAAATGCATTTGTTTTCTTTATAATAAATAAAAATATAGGTTCTTTTATTTTGCGTATTTTATAGAGTGACCCTTATTTATAAATTTCTGCATTCAGTACACTCATGCTTTATCGCCCTTAACGGTCCATCATTTGATTGTGGCAATCAAACATCGAGCTTCTTTTAGTAGCTAGCTTTTTAAAGACTGAATACAGTCAAGTGTTTTACTATCTATTAACGATTTGTGTCTAGATGTCGGTTCACCAGTTGCATCTTTCTTTGTGGAACACAGTACCATTAAAAATTTATGTCATTTAGATTAATCGCTTTGTTTTATTCTAGTCTTGTCTCAGCATTGCCACTTTCTCCATGTATAGTTTGGCCTTCTTTTTCTGGTACGTTGCGTGTACAATGACTGTCCATGCTAGATCATTTGGTAGCTAACTCTAAGTGTATTTCACAAAAATTCAGTTCACAGCAGTGCTTTGTTTGTAAAGCTATCCATAGAAACTGGTATTGACTATTATGTTCGACTAAAGAAGTTTACAAAATTAAATTCTGTAAACACCGGTTGACAAACACTTGAAAATTTCGAAAAACATTAAAATTCAATATGTTACATTCGTAAAATCGGGAGGAATTTACGACATAATAGATTCCGTATCTGACCAAAAGACCATTAACCTTTACTGATGAATTTTACGGTGTACGTACTTGATCCACCATGTTCTCGATAATAACAAAAGACAGAGTAGATAATGCAAGGCATTACTGTTGTCTCAAGTCATTTTATATCGCCACGTTTATTTTTAATGTGTAAGACACAAAGCGTAAATCGGCGGATCTGCCAAGATCTCCTAGCTGCTGGTATAGTCCGAATTCGCATTGTCAAGCTGATGTCCTCGATTTCTCCGAAAAACAAACACTGAAATTAAACATATCCAACAACCAACAACTACGAAACAGACGTTACACAAGTCTTATGATATGCCCAGTTTTTGAGTAGTAGTGCACAGATAATCAGCTTAAATTTAAAACCATTTTCGTGTAAACTAGTAAAACTGGCTTGCTGACGCGCTCAAAAAGCCGTGCAATGGATTAAGACAGACATCCAAAGACGAGGGTGACTAAGAACTAAACATTTCAAATTAAACAGACATATCTTTAAATGAACTTAGATTTGTATCTTCAAGCATATAAAGAACGATTAAAATTCAAATTAGTTTCTTCAAAAATTTCTGATATTTCTAAATACTTGAATAAGACCAGTTTAACTATGTACGTTAAAAGTTTTCCTACGTATTTTAATAAATAAATATTTACCTTCATATATGAAATATACAATATACACACATCAACAGACATTCTTTCGTCAGGCTTATAAAAAGTTATTTTCAACTCTTTTCATTACTAATAATTCTAAGAACTTACCAATACAGCTTAGCAATCAAACTTTTCAATGTACAAAAATATTCTATTTTTCTTTCAAGTAAGAGCATTTATCTGAGTTAATATTGTTGTTAGTGTTCCATGCATGACTATGAACATACATATCCATGGACAAATGCTTGTGCAGTTTCTACAGTCCTGTTTGCCTGTAAGGAATTGTTTTAATACCAGATATTTTCTTTTTAATTGAAAACTTTTAATAGGAAATTTTGTGAATATTATACGATACTTACATGGAAACTAGGAAGTCGTTTTAATTTATTAATAATAATCGAACAAAACAATGATGAAATATTTTCTGAAAGAAGAAAATTTGGAATTTTAGTTTACAGAAGTTGATGAAACTTGACGATTTAAGTGTATAAGAAGCTTAACAAAACAATTTTCATGTTTCGCAATACTAATCGCAAAAGGATGTTTTGGAAGAATTTCTAAACAAGGTGCATGTATATGGAAGGGATTAAATGTATTAATACAGAATACTCGTACATATGTATATACATGTATATTGCGTACATATACATATATAAAGAGTCTTTTATTAAGCGCTTCCTAGCTGTAAATTTAAATAAATCAAAGCGCGTTTCATATTACATTTTTAAATAGCAATTAGTGTGTGGATCATACGTTGTTGATCATTAAAAACCTTTAGTCAGGATTACGACCTAGCTTCTCTCACCACTTATGTTGTGTGTGTTAATTTTACAACTGATTGGCGGGATCTACAGTTCAAACTTGACTCTGAACGTCAAATTTTTGGGAAGACTTTTTCATAACAATTTTATTAACACTCAGTGTTACTTAGAGTTTTTGCGAGAAATTTGCTGAGAGTAAGACACCGAAGAAATATTCTTTCATATTTCGTTTGATTGGAGATGTCCGTGGCCTCACACTTCTTGATCACT
The DNA here is from genome assembly GCA_927399465.1 of Sarcophaga caerulescens. Taxonomy (NCBI): domain Eukaryota; kingdom Metazoa; phylum Arthropoda; class Insecta; order Diptera; family Sarcophagidae; genus Sarcophaga; species Sarcophaga caerulescens. Next base: position 47,746,978 of record OV656872.1, on the reverse strand, counting down.
GTCCTTTAAAAGTAAAACTTCGTTGTTTTCTACATTCGCAAGCCATCACAATACCTACTAGACTATGGCGACTTTATAAGATCGTTCAAATGTGCGCCACAGCACATCCGAGACATCCATATTTCCATGATTCTGTAGCACAAATAAGGTAAAATTTGAGTGATGGCATGACTTATGTTTCACATATGACTGTGATTTAAGTAAACCTCACAGGAAAAAGTTAAATTGTCTGGGACAAATTGAACGATATCGGCGATATCACCTCTTCAAGACACTCCCACGTGAGATAACCTCAAATTGCTCATGCAGAATATTCAACGTAGCATGAGTTGAGGCAATCAGTATACCTATGCCCTGTAACATGTCCAAGATTATGAACTCCGTACTGGTTCCGGCCAATTAATCAGGAATGCAATTTCCAATGATATTCCTATGTCACCGAAACCTATACAAGAGTTATTTTCAAATGATCCGAAATTTCTAATGGACTAGTATGGACTGGCTGTTCGAGTAAATCAAAAACTTTTAAGGAAAATCATGCCTCTCAACAACCATTGCTCCACTTTCCAAATGGCCATCAGCTGCACTTCGAAAACACTGCAAGAGCCAGGCAGCCTATACGAAAGTTTAGTATCAGATTAGTATCAGAAACTTTAAATTGTTAAATTTATATTCTTTACGTATGGATTTATTCTTATATTGCTTGAATGTTTTCGGTTTCTAACCATTTTTTAAAATTTCTTTTAAGTTTTTAGTAAAAACGCTTGCAAATAGCCCAATTAAAAGTGCAAAATCTTTGATGCAAACTACATAAAACCTAAAAACTGTAAGAACAAAAAAGAAAATTGTTTTTTTTTAATTATTTTTCTTAGAAGCTTGTGTCATTTTTCTTTCCTCTAACGGAAATAACTAAAATGTTTAATTGTCAGTAAAATTTTGTATAATTTTCGTTCTAAGAAAATATTTCAGTTTTACATCATATTTTTTCATTCGTTTCTGTTAAGGACATTTACCTCTGCTCCGATTTTGCTGGCATTATAAAAAACTTAACCGATATTTGCAATTAAATTTTAGACAAGTTGTTGTTGTTGTCGTTTTCTTTTTTAACAACCAAGTTTCTGGTTTTTCCAATACCTTGTTGGTATTGGTTTTTCTGGTTGTCCTTTTCAAAGTTGGTTAAAATTAATTAAAAAATGATATCCATACACAAGGAAACATATTTTAGCTATTTGAGCATAATTTGGTTTGTCAGGAAAGATGAAAAAGTTTTTAAAAAGATAACTTGCACACAGCATGGGATATTTGAGAAACGAAGCAAATTATTTAATTTACTGCAAAGGTTTCTGGTTATACAACAAAACATAAAGCAAAGAAAAGGAAATGAAATATATCGGATCTTTTATTAAGCGCTTTTTACGTTTAATTTAACACAAACAAAGTGTGTGAGATATCATGTAAAATTTTTAACGACCTATTGATCTCTATTGATGCCATCAATCAAATGTCCACCATGGCTTCTGTAGGTGTGCATCCGAAATGTCCAATTTTCCATCATTCTGTCACATAACTTGGACTGAATTTGATTGGTGTTATGTTGCACTTCGTTGCTGTCCATATCACCCAGAACATTCCCAAAATAAGTTGGTAATGATCGGATATTTCGCGATACAGTCTTGAATCTTAAGTGGATTCGCACCGTCTACAATTCCACATTATTTTTTATTCCCGTACAGATTCAACCAAAACGTGAGTCTCAGAGCCAATTTAGTGAATTCATTGACTATGGCCATTCACGGTGTTAAATGAATAAATGACAATTAATTTCACACATTAAGCTTCAACAAGATGATCGTTATCAACTGTTAAAATCTGAAGATCCTCTTAGAAGACCCAATATTAAGTGGTCTTCCAAGGCAAGACAAAGTTTGTGTTTCAATTTGCTCTGTATGCCATACAGATTTTACCGGTAGCATTTTAAGAAAGGCTTTTAAGAAATTATTTATTTTTTATATTTTAATTCCTTTAAATGCTTTTATTTATTTTGCATTTTTTTCTCTATTGCTAATGAAAATTTAAAGTCAATCATTTAGATTGCTTTAAAAAGCATTTCATATGTTCAACTTATAGAACCTAGAAGCACTTTAAGAAGTTTGATATGAAGAAGTAGTTTTATTTATTCATGAAAGTGATAAATATTATTTAAACTAATGTTTCTTGCATTCCCCTTTGCCCCTTTTGAGAGCATTCGGCTACAAAAAAGCATCGTTATCTTACAGGGATTGCTGTTGCAATTTTTACGCCTATGTATGGTTTCATTCTCTTAGTTTTTAAAAGAAAGTTTGTCTCCAAACTTAGAGATTTCTGCCTAGCACCATCCTTATCGTAACAACGTATGTCCTAGTAATATTTCGATCGATTCAGTACCATTTTCTGAGTTTATTTTGTTTCAGTAGGGCTTCTTCGTTGATTATGATTTAAAGACCCAGATAATGGTCTAAATATTCTGCAAATAACTCAGTGGCCATTTTTAGCGACAGACCCCAGTGTCAGGTACCAGGTCGGCTATCTCCAACGAAACGAAATATAAAAAATATTTCTCTGGCGTCTTCCTTTCAGCAGATTTTTGGCGAAATCTCTGAGACTAAATAAAATTGCTATGAAAAAGTTCTTCAAAAGTCTGTTGTCCGGAGTCGAGTTTAAACTGTAGGTACAGACACTCATGTATAAAATAAACACGTACACACCATAAGTCGTGTGAGAAGCTTGGTTGTAATCCCGACTAAAGGTTTGTAATGACCAAGACTCTTTGACAGATTTTGCTCCAATATAAGCAAACATTTACCCGAAAGACTGTATGTACATATGTACTTTTCATTTAAATATTTAATAAATATTTGCACACTTTAAAAATATCAGCGCTGCTATAAAATAAACAAAACATTTGGCTTTAATATTTCCCGTACAATGTTTGCGTTGTTTGTCTCTTAAAAGCCTTGAAAAATAATTGTAAATAAATGCATGAAAAATATAAGAACACTGGTGTATACAAACAATGCATCAACATTAAGGTATTCAAAGATACGAACAAAAACGAAAAACATTATATACGCTTGGTAGCTAATTACTGTAACAACCCTAATATTTACTCATCTACTTAAGCAAGACATGCACTCGAGAACTTTTAAAATTATCAACATCAACATCATTGCAGATATGGCTATGAGCATACATATGTATGTTTATGTATATGTCTGTAGGTATGAAAGTGCATATACAAATATGGTACATACTTGTCTTTAAACAATATGTTCCGTAGAAAAATAAGCGCGAATAAAAGCTCATATTTCTGAAAGTCCAAACTTTGTTTTTCCGTCACTTTAGCATCTTGAGCACTCAAAAATTATTGAGAATCGCTTGCATTAGCGAGGATTTTAGCCTCGGTAATATTTGTACTCAGATATATGGCTGAAAATTGTAGCTAGGAATTACAATTGTGCTGATATATGTATACATTAAGCTAAGCGGTATCACACTGAGATATTTCATGGGACTCATATGAATCTTGCTTAAGGCTTAACCGTCCTCAAATAATCAGAAATACTCAAAAAGGATCATGAGAGTGCAGAAAAGGTATCAAGATAAGAAATCTATATAATGTACCTGATTTAAGATAATTAAAACAAATCAAAATCAATAAATTTTTAGTTAAACTTATAATTTAATTATTATAAATTATTTAATTCCTTTGAATTAATTTTAATTAATTGTGTAATTATTAACTCACCATATACGAGTATAAATTGCCCAAACAAAATTCATATTGCGATTTATGAAACGTATGAGCGATATTGAATTCCATTATACGACAAAATTCAATTATATTTTATTGCATACTTTTGAGAGAATTTATGGAAGTACAGGCAGTATGGCTGCGTATAAAATTCCACATAAAGTATACGTTTGAAATTCCCTACTAGTTCCAGTGATGCCAACTCTTAGGACACCAAACGCGTGAAAAAAAATTAAAAACGGGCTAAAACGGGCTAAATTGAAAAAATTACGTTTTTAGTACAATACAATTTCATTTTTTCAAAAAGGCGCAAAAGGGGGCTAAAATTAAAATAGTTTTTTCAGATGAAAACACCACCAGGCCACAGTGTTTAGCGGCGATTTGCGTGTTGCAGTAAATAGATACTGCTTTGAATTCATCTTTACAAGTCTTTATCCATTTCTTAAAAAAGGGATCTGTCTCCCAAATTTTACGATATCTTTGCGTGTAGCGCTCCATCTAAACATAGCATTACATAAAGTTATACAATGCGTAATTATTAGGTAAATACAATTTTAAACTTTCAGATAAGCTTGTGTTTCTCGGTACTTTTGTTAATTCTATGTAAATGACAAAGAAGAAAACAAGAAAAAGGTGAAAAAGGAGATGCCACATTGGCTTACAATTCGACATTGCCTGAGAAACAAAAGATAATATTGTCATACAGAGTTAAAGGAAAAACGGGCTAAAAGGGCTAAACAAAAATACTGAAAAGAGCTAAAATTGCGCGTTTTTTAGTTTAGGGCTAAAAAATTTTTTTGGCGTTATAAGTACTTCAAAAAGTGCTAAATCTAGCCCGAAAAGGGCTAAGTTGGCATCACTGACTAGTTCGTATACAACAAAATTAAACTCGAATTTTACTGCATACTTTTCAGAGTAATAATGGCAGTATAGACAGTATGGGTACGTATGAGTAATATATTTCAAATAGAATTCAATATAAAGTTAGTGTCAATATGAAGTTAGTCAAGACCAACTGTAGTGAATTTTTTAATTTTTTTTATGTTTAATATGTTATATTATAATTGTTAGAATTGTTGTTTTAATATCCTGATGATTTGCCATACCTTTCTTTACAGAAATGTCTCAGTTATAAAAATTTATTTACCGATAAAGATAGCTCTCATGCAGCTAAAAAAACACCCGGTGTAATCTCCAGATAATTTCTCAATATTAATAGGAAAACTTAATTTCCATAAAACTTTGTCGAATGTTTGAAATATATCTCTAAAAATAACAGAACAATTGCTGTCTTTATGACATACATCAATCTGTGCCTAATATCCAGTTAATAATATAACATTAGAAAAAAATGTAAACTCTCTTAGCTCTCTTAGATTTACAAACACATTGTTACTCACTTCACTGTATCTACACCGACCGCTCTTTAACGTATTGGGGAGGGTGATACTACACTGAAACATTAAAATAAAATTAATTTCTTTCCAATATAAGTGTGCGTTAATAATATTATAATGCAATGAGTAATAAGTAATAAATTCCTTAAGGAAAGCTTATTTTAATGCCACATGCAATTACAATCTTCCTCAAAAATTAAAAATATAGTCTCATGAGTGTGATGCATTAAATTGTTGACAAATTCATTAGAGAGAACTTTGTTCGTAGGAAATAAGCCCGTTCAGTTATCAAACTTAAACATTTCCAAAATTTCTAACAATCTAAAGTAGCCTTCTCTAGTAGTAGTATAGTAAAATTGTACTTGTCATATTCCCAGCAGCTCATTTTTGTGTTCATATATTATTTGTTGCCTTTTATATACAAATTGTCTATGGGTGCTGTACACACACACGCACACGCACATGTGTTTCAGTATTTAAATGTTTGTATTTTAAATACAAACATACACAAATATACCCAGTTTTCGGCACACGTCCAATACATGTACGTATTTTATTATTGGGTTAGAGAAAAAGTATTCTCGAGTGTTTCTTTTTCGTATATTTTTTAAGTAAAACTATTTCGGTAACTTTCGCTTCCATCACTGTGATTACTTCAAGAAAAGTGTGAATTGTCCTAGCTTGCACTTAGCGGTCTAGTCCAGTAGTGTTTTGTCGGTTCACTGAAAATCAATAATGAAATACAAAATCTATTCTGTTGTTCACATCTCGGTTAATTAATTCAAATTGATGCTAATAACATGTAAATTTGCCATAGTCTACAAGGCACTTTGTTGACTTATTAAACGCGAGTCACGAACAAAATGAAGTATAAAAAAGTATTTCCTTGTGAATTCCTTTCAACAGTTTTCTGCCAATAACTCTAGGAGTAATTAAAGTAACTATGAAAAGATTCTTAAAAAATGTGTCTTTCGTAGTCGACTTTGAACTAAAAGTCCCGCTAATCTTATAAAAAAGTAACAAACACAACGTTGGGGATGCTATGAGAAGCTATGTCGTGATCCTCACTGAAGTGTTTGGCAGTAAGTAAGATATGGATGATGAAGAGCAGTTCCATAATCCTGATTAAAAGCATAAAAAGGCCAGTAACATTTCGCTCCCTTATTGCAACATAGTCATATCTCAAAAAATTAAAAATTTGTAGTAAGCAAATCTGCTCTTTTAGACCTTCTGTACATGTTGAAAAAAAAAAATCAGTTTTATATCCCAAGCTGAACCGAAGTTATAGCAAAAAGTGTTTGCGGCAATTAGATCATAGGACTTATGTCTTGAAAAATTAAATCGCATTTTGCCAAATTCAAGTTTTTTTGAGATATGACTATGTTGCAATAAAGGAGCGATATGTTTTAAAGTTTAATAACTTAATTTGAAAGTGCGGAAACCATGATGAATAGTTTTCGGTTTCTCCTAGATTGCTCGAGTTTTTATTCCAACGCATCAATACCATCTACTTCTTAAATAACCCAATACAGGATATTATAAAAGAAAATGTATGGTTGTAGATGTTATAGCACATGATGCTGCCTTTTGAATCAGATTCCGTTATTTGTACTTGTTTGCTAAGAAGCATATATGAACGTGCATACATATATATGTATGTATGCCTGTTCATATTTGTTTTTGATGTATGTAATTTGTTATGATCTTGTTGTCTGTTTACCTTTTTAAGAGGATTTATAACATAACAGACACAAACAGGAACAAAAACATACACATACAAACCCATGCAGGCAATACTGTTATCTGGCTGCCAAGCAAAATTGCTTGCTGTAGCTGTATATGCCCCGTTTCGTAAATATTATTTCGTTAGTGTCAATAACAGTATAAGAACAAGTATATTCTGCCTTTCGTACTGTACCTGTGTCTGTACTTGTGTGTATGTGTTTTATTGCGTGTATTTTTTGTACCATTTTCCGTATTTTACATTGACACATTAATTGTAACCTTAATTTCAATGTGGCTTAATTAAAATATACATTTACGTAACGAAAGTGTTTTTGGCTCATTCCTTCTTTCTCTTCTTTTTTATTTTCCTGATATTTATTTGTTAAAGACATTATTATGTATACAACATACATATATGTATATACACATACACCTACACATACACATTAACACTTTTCTTTATATTTTGTAGGCCGTAATTGTTTTTAAGCTCTCATTTTTAACAAGACGTCATTATGTACGTAGCGTATCGTATCGTATCGTTTTTGTGCAATTAAAAACATGCGATTTAAGTACAAAGAGAAGGTCACATTTCAAGGTGTATAAACATTTTCACTATACGTTACACGGCGCCCATTAATTTTATTTTCCTGTTCTCTGTTCTGTCACACATTTCGCTCGACGTAATTTCCACTCGACATTATTTTCTTGTGCCAGGATTAAAAATGTTGCTCTTTTCTGTTAGGCTTTAAGAAGCGGTAATTGGCAAGCGGTTTAAACAAATTGCAAATGATTTTATCTTTAAGTCCTTGAAACCATTCAAAATTGAGTTGTAAATTATTTTAAAATTTTAAAAATTTTCATTCCCAAAATTAAAATTTTTCTTTCTGAAAGCATTTCTATTAATTTATTAATTTAGTGAATCCAAGTAATTAATATACGTAGACAAATAAATGACCAAAATTTAAAACTAAGGAAATCTAGTTATGTCAGATCATCTCTAGGAGTTAATTAATTCATCTGCAGCGGCTGTTTATCTTGTGCAGAAATTAGAGCTGCGGTGGCTTCTTGGAAGATGAAAATTTCCCAAGAATTTTTTCAAATATTTACCAATCTGTACTACAGTGACGTACCAAAGTGCTGCTCTTATCATAAATAATATTTAGTTTTGCTGTATGACAAGCACAGGCATAATTCATTAGCGTAACACCACATCCGTGTTCGGAAGAAAATAACAAGTAACTAATATGTATACCATATTTCAAAAGAGTCTCATTCTGATTTGAAACAATTATGCTTTTAAATGAAATTTCCAAGCCAGTCGTTTACCTGTGCTAATGACAAATGTAAGTGTTCATGTTCAATTTGGTAATTTGTTCAAGCGGGAGTACGTTCGCCATCGTAACGTGTAAGTTACGCGAATACTTTTTTATTCATTCACTTTAATCTTGTAGAGTTTTAATAAATTTTCTAGATGGGAAAGTGTTTTACTGAAGATAACAAGAGACTTTATGAGGTTTCACATGCGAGCAACGAAATCAAGCGTTATCAGCAAAGGTAGAAGAAGTATGATGTATATATTATATTGGGATGTACTAACACAGTCTCTAGCGACAAACTTGAGGCTGATGGTCTGTTCAGTAGGGCTATGTTTCTTTCTGAAAACAAATTGATGGTCTGGAATACATCTATTCGCACCAGGGTTTGTATTGCTTGCTTGAAATTACCAAAAGCACCTAAATTTCTGCTATGCTTAAAGTTTTTCATCAATTGTACCCAAAGCAAAAGCAAAGAGCAAAGCAGAAGAAACAAAAATAAACTCATTAGCTGTAGTGGTACAGTGAAAAGTTTTCTGCTAACGCAGTCAAGCACAGCGATTAATTTCACAGCGATCCCTACTGCTTACAGTATTTCAGCATTTGTGGTTTCTCTTGTGCTTTTGCTGTGCTTTTTGCTGCGCTCTTTTACTTTGCAAGCACTGCTTAAGATATTTTTTATGTTTGAAATTAACTGTGTGTTTGCACCATTCTCTTTGAAATGATGAGGTTTATGAAAAATAGAGTAACTTAGAAGCTGCAAAAGCATGGAAACTGGAACCATATTCTGGTCTATAAATGGGTTAATTCCGAATTTAAGTTACGCAGAATGATATAGTCCGAGCTCATGGGGAAACTTGCGTATATTTTTCAAGCGAAAGATGTAAAGAACGGGACATTGTAATACTACCCAGCAGTCTGGCCTTGATCTGAGATCTGAGCGGTCTGGGGAAGCTGACTCAGCTGGTTGGACTAATAACGTTACCCAGGTTAGGTCTCCCAGGTTATGTGGGAGACTTAATGATCCCAGAAGGAAGCGGCCGTGTGCATATGAGGTGCGGAGTAGGTAATTACCACCGAGCGGAAATAAGCTTGGAGTAAAAGTTTTATGGATTTACTCCTCTAAATATTATATTATTATAAAATTACAATATTAATAATACTTTATAAATACGTTTACATCAGGGATTACCATTTCATAGCACAATTGTGCAGAGAGAATTCACACACATTGCTTATTCTCTTTTATTTAGTCGTCGATCAGACTGCGACAAGCACACATGTCAGCGGATAATATAATATTTTTTTTTTTGGGTTTACACTCAAAAAATATTTTATGTTGACAAATCCCTTTTTTAAAATTTAAAGTCTTATATGTTCTTAATCGTCAAGTAAATAATTTAGATGATATGGAAAGAGAACAACTTTTTTATAGACATAAAGCAATATTTTAGAAAAATTAAAAGATTGGTTATTAGCAGAAGAGGAAATTTGTGAACCAAAATTAGTATCTATCAAATATCTAAAAAACATTACCTAATTATTAAGTCAAAGATGTATAACTTTATGTATATTGATTAAATGAAAATCAAAATAGGGTATATTACTAACATATTTCTATGACTGTAAGCTCTCAACTTATTTTGTCTCTCTTACTCACTAATACGCAATCAAAAAATTTTTGGTAACCCCTGGTTTACATTTAAATAGAATATGTAGAGGTTATTTTGCTCTCTTTGGTACTATTACAGTGATGGATTGTGTGATCAAATTAATTGCCTTCTACCAAGAAAATATAAAATGTTGGCAATATAAACAAATGTCAACCAAGCAATTCATGCAACGAATACATGAATCTTAAAACAAAATCTGTAGGAAAAGGATTAATTAAAAAAGCCAAAAAAAAGGAACAACATGCATTAAGGAAAAGTTTCATTTGCTAAAAAGTAATAAAAAACAAAAACAAAAATGAACAACAAAGTCATCAATCCGCACAAAGTACTTTTCCAAGTCGATGACAGTTATGATTTAATTTTGTTTGTCAAAAATTTGGAAAGAAAGTATGGTAAAGTAAAGTACATTTCTATATTTGTTAATCAAATGTACATTTCGTACACACATGTTTAAATCTTATAAGACGGGCTTCACTTAACATTAAATTTTGTGTTTTATTTTTTTAGTTATTTTGTTTTTTTTTTTAATTTCATTTGTTTTTTCTTCACATGAACACAGAATTATTAACATATATAGGCTGTGTGTATTATTTTCCTGCAAAAATATTGTGGATGGCATTGGAAATCTGATATCTCTTTCTATTATGACCGTACTATTCGGAAGGATAAAAATCAATCTCAGCTAATAGATCAGACTCTATGTTGATGAAAAAGTACAAAAGGGAGGTGTGTCTCATCTGTGTAACAGTTCCTAAAAGCAACAATATGTGGACCAAAACCTGAAGAAAATCAAGAAATATAAAGTCCTTACATGCCAAAGGACAATAGAGCGTTGACCTCTGTGTACGTCATTCTTTGTGTGTACTACAGTGTCCGCCAAATAACTTTTTTTTTTTGAAAATGCTTTAAAAAAACTACTGAATATTTTCTCTAATTTCTTTTTTTATTTGAAATTACAATCCTTCCGGTTAATAATGGAAAATAATTTCATTAAAATGGCTGCCTCGGCAGGCCATGCAGTAGCCTACACGATCGGCCCAATTTTGAAGCACATTATCGATTGTGTGCAGCTGTATTTCACCAATGGCTTCACGAATATTGTCATTTAAAGCGTCAATTGTCTCTGGCTTGTCGGCGTAACACTTATCTTTGACGGCACCCCACAAATAGTAGTCCAACGGTATCAAATCGCAGCTCCGAGGTGGCCAAACGACATCAGCTCTGCGGCTGATAATGCGATCTTCAAAAACAGGGCGCAAAACATCGAGTGTAGCTTCGGCTGTGTTGCACGTAGTGCCGTCCTGTTGAAACCAAATGTTGCCAATATCCTCCTCTTCAATTTTTGTGAACAAAAATTCGTTCAACATGGCCCGATAACGATCGCCATTGACTGTAACGGTCACTTCTTGCTCATTTTCGAAGAAAAATGGCCCAATTATGCCTCTGGACCAAAATCCGCACCAAACAGTGACTCGTTTTGGGTGCGTCGGCTTTTCAATGTATGCGTGCGGGTTTTCTGTGCCCCAAATGCGACAATTTTGCTTGTTTACATACCCGCCAAGATCAAAATGAGCTTCATCTGAAAAGATGATTTTTTTGCCAAAATCGGCATCTTCTATAAGTCGATCGCTGGCCCATTTAGCGAAGCGAAAGCGCATTGGATGGTCAATTGGCTTCAACTCCTGAACCAATTGAACTTTGTATGGCATCATAGCAAGGTCTTTATGCAAAATTCGTCTCAATGATATCTCCGAAATGTTCAATTGTTGAGAAGGACGGTGAATTGATGTTGATGGCGCTTCACGCACTGTTTTTGGCTTTTCACGCTTTGGTTTATCGATGAGGATGCCAGTTTCTTTCACTTTTTTCACAAGATAACGAACATACGGAGCTGACGGTGCTTCTCTTCTTCCAAAATCCGTACGCAATTTTCGAACACATTCTACAACATTACCATGATTTTCAAAGTAATGTCGCAATATTTCCCAGTGTTGTTCAAGCGTATACACAACCATATTCGTTGAGCGGAAGGATAAAACTAATTATCTGTCAAATCAGACATGAGCTAAGTGTTACCATTCACGAAATAAGCACTAGTTGAAAAAAAAACGTTAGCTGGCGGACCCAATATATTAATTTACTTTTCATATATATGTACATATATACATGTACATTAATTCGGAAATAAATGTATATATAAACAGTAAAACATGTATTTTATAATAGTAATAATAGATTTAAGCTTGTTTAGAATACCAGGCTATTGTAAAAATTTGTACATACATATGTCATGTAAATGAAACAATTTACACACCGTAAATTCATTTATCTACATTATACATATGAAAACATTTCTTTGTAAATTAAGTATGATGTCTGCAATGTCAATATGTGTTTTCATTAAATCTATTTAGAGACGTATGTTTATACAAAGAAATCAACAAATAGAAATTCTAACATAATTTTCAGAAATATTTCCAAATTTATTATACTTCTGCCAGAAGTATGATAATATTTTTGCATATGCAAGTAAGTTAATGAACAATGAGTGGTGAGTCAGTGTGCGGTGTCTTGATTCGCCCGACTCGTGATAATAACGATATAATTTTCAATGAAGACATAATTGAATGTCATTTAATGGATGCCCAGTGAGTTAGAATGTAAGCGAGTGAATCGTGGATTTGATACCCAATAAATAAATAACTAAATTTCATTTAATAATTGATTAATGTATTATTCAATGATTGGGAATTATATTCGAATGAATTTGAAAGACCGTTGGAGTGAACAAACTGCTTGCTGGCTCACCAACAAATGGAGGATTTTTTATTTTGAAGATCTTACAAGGATCAGAGGCTTTAGAAAGACTCGATTCAAGTTAGTGATTGACTGGATTGACTTATGATCTCAAACATTCATAATATGGTAACACTCACCACAAAAGTAAATGTATGACTTGACTTTAATTTAAAAAATATATCATCGCTCCTTGCATGGAGGGTCTGAGGTTGTCTTGCGATCAGGTTTCATCCCGATTCGCAGGTTGGATTTAATACAGTTTACTCTGTAGGAGTTTTTTAAAACATAAAATCAGAATCGAACAATGCACAAAACAGCTCAGAGAGCATTCCTAGTATCTCAAATAAAGTCATGTTTATAAAATATTTCAACGGTCTATACTTGAGTCGAATTATGTTTTTAATCCAAGAAAAGATTGTGGTAGTGGTTGGTTGTGATGAAAAACATAGCATAATTGTTTTTTACCTGAGAATTGTCTTCACATTAAATTTTTCAATAATGCTACTGATCTGACGCCTGTAATTGCGGCGCCAGGTTACACTAAGAATTGAGAGATTCAGAAAAGCATACCATACAACTCAATCTAAAGACAGCTCCTAGTGGTAATAAAGGAATGTCGTCTACTTGACTTTAGTGAGAAACTATTGAACTGCACCAGAGATAAGTGCAAGCTATATGAACAACATTCGACAACATTTTAATCGACGTACTAGGATTAGCATAAAGGCCTAATTCCAACAGCGTTATAATGGTCTGATTTATAACACTCGCATACAATAATCTGATGGTACATAGTCTGGGCTATATGCGTTACACATCATTCAAAGATTTGTGTGATCTAGGATCAATTTGATCTGAGAACACAAGATATTTTTTTATTGAATACAATTCTTGTCGTGGAATAGCATGGCGCAATATTGTTGGTAATAGCGATCAGAATCCATCGTTATACTAGGTTGTAAAAGTTAAGAATGAATATTTTTTTCCTTTCAGACGTCATCGCTTTTTGGGTGACCGAAAGCTTAAAGATCTGAACATGATGGCGATGTTTCAAACCCATCACTAACAAATCATGACAAGAGGGCTTTCTGCACACTGGGTAACACATTGGGCCATATGGGCCACAAAGTGAACTTGCCTGTGAACAGCAAGCTACCAGCTAATTTAACGTTCCTTTCATTTACTTCAGACACAAAGCATTAACTTTTATGGTGTTAATCGTATCTTTGTCACATCTTGAGAAGCTTAACTCTGCTTCGTCCATGATATTTTTTGCACACTTTAGTCATAGTGGTCCACTTTTCAACGTCCATAGTGATAAGCTTTAGTTTCTACTCTATTTCGTTTTCTAAATGGAAATTATGGCACTTAACCATTGAAATTCTTTACGTTGTTTACTATTTTCAGGTCTGGAGCTAATTAAGGTCATAGTCGCCGGAGTCTAGTATGTAGTGTATTGGCTTAATAGATATGAGGTTACGATTCAAATTCCAGGTCAGACATCTCTAACAGAACGAAATATGAAAAAATATTTCTTCGTCGATTTCCTCTTAGCAGATTTTCGGCAAAAACTCTGAGAGTCACTACAAATGCCATTAAAAATGTTTACAAAAATTTGTAGTACGGAGTCGACTTTATACTGTAGGTCTTCTTAACACCCGCAACATAAGTTGCAAGAGAAACTAGGTCTGAAGAGTCATAATGACCAATTATTTATGTATGCATCCTGATCCAATATTTAATAACAACTCGTACAATTGAAAATAATTTTTAATACTCAAGTGAACGAATTTATTTCGGAACTTCGATTACAAGTCCCGTAAAAACCAGATTCATAGAATATTATCGTCTGTATCAAGTTTCAATTACAAATTGAATTCCTATTATTGTTTGGTGGAAATCGTTTGCGTATTCTGTTAATACAGTATAGTAAACTCTGTTAAGCATATGCTCATTAAATTGACGATCCTTTCTTGTAGACGTATTCTAATTGACGGTGTAAAAGTCAGTTTTTCATGCCATACAGAATACAATTTTAATACCTACATATAGAATGTATGTTACATGGTAACTTTTCCTGTAATAAACCAAACATAATAACAAACAGATGGTAGAAGTACTTAGAAACGAAAGTACACACACACCCTTTCTATCTACCCTCATAAAATTATAATTACTTCTAATAAATGAATACATTAAGGTAATATTTAAATTGTTTAAAATTGTGGCATTAAAATTTATTAAGGAAAACACACAAACAATCTTAAAATTAAAAAAAAAAGAAAGAATGAAAGAAAAAGGAATTGAAATATTTTATTAAATTTTTATTTAATAAAATGTTACGATTCAACATTTTTTGTTCCTTTTTTGCTTTTTTTTTTTGTGGGTGTTTAACACGCACAAATTCACAAATACCTTCCAATCTATGTGAGTTCTCATTTAAATATAAAGACATAAGAGACACCTTAATGAATATTTAAATAAAAAGGAGGTGAGAGTAAGAGCACAAAGGCAAAAGTAAGTCTAACTTCAATGAATGTGTTTGCAAGTATCTGTATGTGGGTTGAATTTTTTCTTTTTTTCCGTTTTTTTACTTAAAGAGTTTGTTAACAAGCACACAAGTGTTTGAGAGTGTTGGTGTTATTATGTATGTAAGTAGATGTGTTTTCATATGTATTTGTTTTAGTACCATCACCTCAGTTGAAGTATGAATATGTTTTTGTATGTATTGTTGTTACAGGTTTTATGACAAAATAATTAGAAAAGTTTTTATGTAGATTTCACACACATTAACTTATTTACATATGGGTGGGTTGGTATGTTAATATACAGTTGAGATCAAAATAATAGTACTCATATTTCTAATGAAATTTACGATTTCACTGTTTTTTTTCAGTTTATTTTTGTGGGTCGATTTCTAAGCAAATGTTGTTAGATTATAAAAAGCAACTTAACCAACCATCTAATCAGAGAGTGGAAATATAGGACGTTTTGTTTTCCTTAAACTAGAGAACTTAGAACGATAAAATAAGACAGATAGCATATGTGGCCGCCACTGAATGGACCATTCGATCAGTGCGATTTTTGACTACTTTCCCAAATAAATATCGTTTGGAAACTGACTTCAGTCAGCAGCTGTTTGTTTGTTTCGAATATAATACATATATACATACATAATTGGTCTTTACAACCCTCCAATCAGGAATACGACCTAACTTCTCACATCACTTATGTCGATCAATGCAATTCTTGTATGTTCCAAATAAATGTTGTTTGGAAACTGAATTAAGTCTATAGGTCTCAGTAGCCTCGGTAGCTGTTTACTTGTTTCGAATATAATACATACATACATACATAATTGGTCGTTACAACCCTCCAATCAGGAATACGACCTAGCTTCTCGCATCACTTATGTTGTGGTGGCAATTTTATAAATGAGTGGCGGGACCTACAGTTTAATATCGAGTCCGAACGACAGATATTTTGAATTTTTCATTGCAATTTTATTTACTCTCAGAGTTTTCCACCGAAATCTGCTGAGAAGCAGTCGCCAAAGAAATATTTGTTCATATTTCGTTTTGTTGGAGATGTCTGACCCAGGGTTTGAACCGTGGCTTCACGTCTAATAAGCTAATATTTTACCCACCAGACTACGCCGACTTCGAGTGAAATAAGAGTGGACAATGGTGTGTAACCTTAAATAAAAAGTCAAATAAACAGATTTGTTAGCAGCGCGAGTTTGTCTATCATTGATGTAAACATCTAATTAGAAGAGAGTTGTATTTTATAGGCACGTAGGCACATTATATTAAATTTTCCAGCTGGTCAATGTACAGAGACGGCAAATAAGTTGAGAACGACAAGGGATGGACATATCGGCGTGTTTGTTTTTCAAGATTTTGTCCTACAGCAGTACTTTGATCTTCGGTACAAATATTTCTTTGATTTGTTGATAGCTTTTAATCGAGAAGAAGTAAATTTGTGCGAAAATGATCAATGTCTTGTTCACTAGGCCGATTATGGTGATCGTATGGAGAACTACGAAAGGATTTGTGATTTTTCCACAATTAAGGTGCCTTTCGCTGGCATTCTGTGGTTAATGGTGACTTGCCAATGTCAGAAATATCAACTTAATTTGACATTGTCAGCTGTGATATCACAGTTAACGATATCGTTGGATCTCATGCAGCTGAAAAAAACACTCGACAAATCAGTTATGCTATGACTATGATACTTGAAAAAAGACTGTTACCAATGGAATGCTTCTATATAACTTCAGAATTTCGCATATAAATTTTGCTTTCAAAATTTTAAGGAAATGGATAAAGAGTACTAGTCGTTCTTACCAACACTTTATAGCACGGAACATTTCTGTTTACAAGACATCAACTCTATCATATTTGAGTAGATTTGTTTTTTTTTTGCTTACAAAATATATATGTTTTGTATTCATATTTCTCTTTATAGAGAAAGCAAGGAGTGCGCATGAAAAAAATTTGAAAAAATTTCTATTCCATTTGATCATAATTGTGTTAACCAATATTGTTTTGCGGACAGTTCCCATCTACTATAAAGGTCTTTTGCAACAATAACACAGGGAAACTTTTAAATATTTTCAATGACAGTTAAAGAAATATGCCTAAATTTGTAGCCAAAATTTTTTCGTTCGTTCTCACCATTTTCTTCTTTGCAATAATGTTCACATACGAAAGAAAAATCTGAAAATAATTTTCAGTGAAACATGTAAAAACAAAATATAAAACATATACGGTATGTATTTTTGTATAACGCTTGTTACTTTTTACCTTTACACAGCAGTCGTCATACTTTACTTTACTTAGTGTTTACAGTTGGCTTCTAATGGGAAGGTGTGGTGTAAACGTTTTCTGTATCCATACACAGTTTCTTTACGACTTACAAGTAATGTCAGAAAAACGTTCATACCTTCTTCATTAACGTTAAATACCTATTTCACGTGTGCTTGCTTGTATCCTGGAGCTGTATTTCGTTTACTTTTACTATTAAACAGTTTTTCAACCCTCTTTTCCCTCTTTTTCTGAACACATAGAATTTGTTGCTTCTGCAACTGAAACTTGTGTTGTTAATGAAAATACTGTGAAAAGAGGAATCCTTTTTTCCAAGATTTTTCTTAAAAGTAAGAGAAAAAAAATAAAAACAGGTATAAACATATTTTGTGGTGAATTTTATGTGTTTGTTTTTGAAATTTCTAATTGTTGCAATTAAAAAAAATTTTAAGTATACTTTTACTGTCAGTGGCAAGCAATTGCGTTGTTTATGTGTTCAGTGTATACTTTGCAGGTAAACTTCGGTTAATTTTTATAATTTATTTAAGTAAGATTAAATTCAATTGTTTTTAAAATGGCAACAAAAAGTTTGGATATTTTATGGTATCAGAATGAACGCTCGAATGGCCATATCGTAGGTATTAAGATCTCATACTGTTGTGGTGTAAGGCACAAGTGCAAAAACTTTAGGCTATTTTACTAAGTGTCATCAGATTCATTAGCAAACTCTGCATAATTCGGGCATCACATGATTATATATTAAAAATACACATCCATTATATTAAAAGGTAATTAAATTACAAGAAACCCCGTAGTACAGTACGTATTACGGACGAGAGTCTGTGATTCAACCCCTTGCTCAGACATCTTGTGCAAAACGTTATTAAAAAAAATATTTCTTTACGAGACTTCTTCTCAGCAGTCTTCTCGCAAAAGTAAAAAATTGCCATGAAAAGTTTTTCAAATCTGTCGTTCGGAGTCGACGACATTAAACAGCAGGTTCCACCACTCATGAAAAAAATTAATACACACAACATGAAAGGTGTGAAAAGCTAGGATGAAATGGTTGTAAACGTTTTTGCCTAAATTCATTGAATATGAAAAAGACTTGAACAATATACGGACCAATAATTTTAACCAACAGGGATTACAGTCTTGGATTAAGCAGGCATTGAGAGAATGAGTTAATCTATGCTAAGGAATAGATGGAAAATTTGTAGTTAATTTGGTATATTGCTCAAACATAATTATAATATCTAGCGGGATACACTACAAGAGTTCATAGATTACCAAAATACATAGTCTTCCTCATTAAGTTAGTCAATGAAATATTTATGTCAACCATTCGGCTACATAGATGACAAAGTAATACTTCTGAGGGGAAAAAAATCTGAAACAGATATGTAAGAAAGCGAAAGATACTCTAAACATAGCACCGAACTATTCACGGCCGGGGAAACTTAATGTAGACTCGGTTACAACTGCTTCTTTGCAACACAAACGAAGGAGATCAATAGAGCTACCAAAATAAAATGCTTAAGATTTGTTCAGAGATGGAAACTACTTGTAATAAAATGGGCAATTAAAGCACATAAATATTGGCCTATTTGAGGAGCAGATAAATTCTAAATTGTGCCTTAATTCGAGGATAATACACTGGTCCCATGGTATAATTGTAGCATTGTGATTAAACGCCTTAGTGGTAGTGTGGTCATTTTTGTATATGAAGAATATCTTATAACTGCGTAAGCGTCAAATGTCCTGGCAAATCTTCAGGTTTCTTAGAAATATTCAGCGGATTAGTTAATCCCGTACAGCATGCCATCAATAATAAACATGAGACTGAGTGCCCTGGTAGTCTAGTGGGTAGTGTGCTAAACTATTAGCGTGAGGGTCGTGGGTTCGATTCCCACCAGAGACTCTGGTCTGTGACACTACACTGAGCACATGGTCGAAGTTACTCAGCTTGTATATAATTAAATATAATTTGTAATTGTATTGTAATTAATAAATAAATAAATAAACAAAATTAAATAAACATGAGACTGTCCCTTTCGATGATAGTTTACTCTTGTTATTTTTTTACTGAAAAGTTTGAAACATCATGAACGCAGTGATTATGGTTTTCGAAGATATTGTACTTCTTTTTTAGAACTTTTCAAACATTTGGAATGGAAGGCATACCACCCGCTTAGACGTAGTAATTTGAACAAAAATAAGTTTTTATTTGCCACACACTGAATGAAAAATAATCGCCACCTAGTGTTCCTTAGATACGAAGAAATATACTCTTTTGTAAATAAAGAACTATTAAATACATAAAGAGTGCCTTTTTATGTCTGTAAGGGTTTTAAAAACTGAGCAAAAAATGCAGAAAACTAACAAAAGTGAACGAAGTACATATTTGAGGCGATTTACTTCACTTTTAATGATTATGTTATATAAACATAATATGTATGAGGCTACGTCCATTTGCGGACATTCCGTTTTCAGCTGGCATCTCATAAGTAATATATGCAGTATAGGACTGAAGTTGTGACTGTGTCTTGTATCAGTACAAGAGAACGTCACATATCTCTACAGAAAATAGTTAAGTGGGGTAAAATTGCATGACTTTTGCTGTTAATGAACTTCTCCAGAACGTGGGACTAAACTCATGCATAAAAACCTCAAAATGAGTTCATGGTATAGCTTTCCGTGCAACATGTGGTACCAAATCGTTGGATCTGCATACCAATTAGGTTTGGGTAACAATCTCAATAGTTCTTCTAGTTCAATAGTTCTTGCTGTACAACTTGTGTCAATGGAGCTTCATTCTGGGCGCCAGTAGCACCCAAACGGTATTGCATTGGCGTTTCTTAAACGGCTTCGGACTACAGTTTACATAGTAGATCATATTTTTCACACAAATTCTTTCATTTATTGTTCGGTTGTAAAATGCTAAACCTAACCGGGCATATGTAATATTATCAAATGCCACGAATTTAGTTTCTATATCTATCCATCAGCTTAAACGAAATGAAATTGAAATACTTTAATATTCTATACTGTATACCAACTTTTAATAATTGCTTTATTAACCACGAACTTAAATATTGTAAAATTGTATTCTATTGTTTGCTTTACAAAGGGAAAGTTCTTCAGTCTACAATATTGTTACAGCCGTCGACTGAAATATATGGTTGTTTAGAGAATTCCTTAGGTTAAGATCCTTGTTAAAGTTTTTTAATTTATAAAAAGAAGAAATAAACAAGCATTCCAAATTGAGAAAACTTTTTATTATGTTATGTTCATTTTATGAGAGTCTAGGACTTATGTATTCTAATGGTAGTTGAAATATGTTTAAATTCTATTTTAAATAAATTATTCATTTCCTGCCTCGCATTAAAATTGAATGTCTCTGCGTGTCCGATGCTAGTCGTTGGCTCATACAAGCGAAATGAATGAGAAAAATTGTAAACTACATCCCCATTAAAAAGATGAAACAACTACAAATATGACAGCTGCAATACTCGTAATAAAAGAGCATCACTCTCCTAAAGAAGGCATTTTCTTTTATGCCATTGTTACAACATTAAACATTTGGTTTTTTGCTTTTTCTGTGAGTAATGGAATAAAAGATAAATTTTAACGTCATATACCATACATATCAGCGTTGTATATGGTACATTGGGCAAAAGTACTTTAGTACTTTTTCGAATATGGTAAATGAAAAATGGGCAAAAAATTGATATTGTTTATATCGATATCATTGTCTTTATAGGACATACTGTGATAAAAGTTGAAATGTATAACCTACATAAGATTTAAATAAATCGGATTCCGGTAAACAAAAATTTTTACAACTTGGAGGTTATTTACCAAAGAATTAATAAATTTTAGATCTGTCAGGGTTATGTTCTAGCTTTCCACTCACTTGATGTTGTGTTTGTTAATTTTATACGTCATTGATGGTAAACACAGTTAAACGCTGGTTCCGAATAACACAATACTAGCCTATGCAGATAATTATATTGGAATTGTAAACATTTTTGAAATATATGTACATACATACATAATTGGTCATTACAGCCTTTCAGTCAGGACTACTACTGGTTTCTCACACCACTTACATATGTTGCGTGTATCAATTTTATACGTGAGTTGCGGGACCTACAGTTTAAAGTCGATTCCCAAGGACTGATTTTTGTCAGAAATATACTGGGGGGAAGTCGCCGGAGAATTATTTTCCCATATTTTGTTTTGTTGGCAATCTCCAACTTGGAATTTAAATCATAGTCTCGCGTCTAATAAGCCAACTATATACTAAAATACGGTGGTGGTAAGTCATTACCACTAAATATTTTGAAGTTCACATGAAGAATCGTATAGTATTTTATTTTAAAAATTATTATTTATTTAGCTTACAGAGTTTTTTAAGATTGAATTTCTTTTCAAATAATGTCTTATTTCTTTAAACTGTCTAATGAGTTTCTTTCGTCACGTAGAAATTGTACAATTAACCATAACCGTACCATAAAACGGCTATCAACATCTTATCATTATCTTTGGAGTTACAGCTTGGTTTGAACTCTAACCTTTTCTGTCATTCATATAAATTTTTTTTCCTATTTTCGATATTTTATTGGTGGTTGGATCTTTTTTAAGACAATACTTACACATGGTTCTTGGCCATCCGTTTTGTCTAGAGGATATTTTTTATTCCATATTTTAACAGAATTTTCTGCGATTTGCTAACATCCATATGCGCGACATGCTTTGTCCACCTTAATTTGTAAGATTTGGAGACAAATTTTCATGTAAAGGTTTTATTCTTCTGAAAACATGTTCTATTTGCTGTGAATTCCTATGAAAAGCTCCATTTTGACGGCCGCTGTCATTGTTCACATGAATATAGCTATTTTCCGAAGTGGATATTCTGTATATATTGTACGTTTGTAGTGGGACAACAACAATAAAAACAGACATTTTCAAATATTTATGTTTTAAAACAATAGAGTGCAAAGAACAGCAGCGATCATGACAATTATGTAAATTTTGCCAAATGACAACCCGATGGTTTCCTTTAAAGTATAATTTTTTTGTGTAAATTTTTTTCCATTTAACGAATAGACAAACATGTGAAATTTCCATATTGGGTACTAGAAAATCAATGTCAATATGTAGGTGAAATTCTTGTAAATACAGTTCAAAAACCATTTAAGGACAATGGATTAATATATCGTAATTTTTTGATAACTAAATATTTCTCGATGGATAGTCACCTTGTTGCAATGAGATCCTAAAACTTACTGGTATGTTCTCTTCCACCCTTCACATCAAAAAAAGTAACAAGGAATTTGTAGGAGGTAATTAGGTAGGAACGAATAAACTCTGTAATAATAAGACGTAAGAGAAAATCTCCGGAGAATATTTATCAGAACCCACCATAGGCAGAATTCTACATATGTTCCATATATATCCGGTACTCAATAAATAAAATAGAAGGGTTCAGCAAGCGACTTTCCCCATACCTCACAACGATCTTATGTTTCTTTAGAAAGCAAATTTGTGATATGAAATATGAGATAAAATTTCAAAATAATTTGGACAAATTGTGGTAGGTTGTCAAGTCTTTTCGATCCATTACAACATATTAACTGGGACTAAATGATTCACTATTCTGATCTAAGGTTTTTTGTAGACTATTCTCTGTAGGACTATATAAGAATTCAGTTTTAAAGATAAACTGAAGAATACATTTGTCATTTAAATGAAAAAATCTGTTTGAGTTAAAAATTTACTACACTAAGGTGTCGAAGTTTTTAGGTATCTTGATATTTCATACTCCTACAAATTCGTGAAATCGATTTCTTTTAAAAGATTACAATTATTTTCAGAAACTATATAAGGAATCTTGTATACATATACATCAGAAAGAAAAAATTTTGAAAAAAATACTTTTTCCTTTCAGTTTGAATAATAAAATGTAAAAGAGGCATTCAAGTAATTAATATTCTGCTTAACAATTTAGGAAAGTTAATATCTCTGTGTATAATGCGAAACGGAATTTAGAATATTTTCGCTACAGATCAAACCCACAATGCATATGAATTATTAAAACCAAAGCATTTCATTCAAATTAGTTTAGTTATTCTCATGTAATTTTTCTAAAACCTGATTAAATCACTCGCTTAATAAATAGTTTTTAAATTCAGCTTCATTAACCTAAACTATGCAATCTCAACCCCAGAGTTGAAATTTAAATAAAAAAAAAAAAAAAATGAAAAATAAAAACATGCAGTACCGCTTTCACATTGTGTTTGTGGCTTCAAAATTTAAAACTTAATTTACCATCATAGTTTACTTTAAAACCACACGAATACATACATACAACTACGATTTACTTATACGCACACATACAAAACTGCCAGTGGTTGGAATCCAACTGCTTTTATAGTCGTGTCTATGTCACTAAAGTTGCAACGCTTATTACTATTATTGTTGTTGTCGTCGTCGCTGTTATTGTTGCACTTGGTGTTGCCATAGTTGATGCTGCTAGTTGAAGTAGTTTTTGTTTTTACTTTACCAAATAAAAAAACAAATATAGTAGCAAGTACCCTAGTGTTTGTGCCATTTCAACTGTCATAAATTGAAGACTTTTGTTTCAGTTCAAAACCAACCAAACCGGAACAATTGTAAACAATAACAAAAAATAAAAATAACAACTCCAGCAGTAGACAATTGTTCTACGCCATAGTCGTCGTCGTCGTCGTCCTTGTTGACTGGGACAATATCGTCAGCATAGAAATAAACCATGTACACACATTTACTTTAACTCTGGCAAAATATCCAGCGTTCCAAACAAAGGAAAAATAAAAAAATCTTAAAAAAAACAAATACTGTACTCAGCATCTCCCCCTGAAATAAAAGGAGAAAATAAATGAAAGCAAGGCTTACAACTGTATAGAACTTTACGTGAAACAATTTAATATAAAGCACCAAAGTGAAGCAATTATACGTGAGACATTTGGTGCAGTAACTACCACAAACAGTGGGAAGGGAGACTAAAAAAAACGATATGATTTAAAAAAAACAAGAAAATTTTTGTGATTAATTTCTTTAACAAAATAATTCTTCTAAGTAAGCTTCAGAAAATGTAACTAAAATATTTCAAATTGCCCCTAACTAATCTGGGTAGAAAAAAAGAAAATATATTTCAATTAACTTTTAAAATAATGAAAGCGCCATACATCCCAGTTATGTTCACCTTATCATTCTTCCGTCGACGGTTTTTTAATGATCCTGTATTACAAATCTTCTTATAAAATTTAACAAATTTGCAATGTTTGTTTTCGTTATATAACAACATTCCTATTGTATTCTTGGCAAGTATTTTGGTATCATTTATATAAAGTCAGAACTTAGTTATAGTTTCTCACAACAAATGATAAAATTGAGAAGCCTTTGCAGCAAAAAATTTTCTGTCACAATTTTTGCTAGAAGACTGCTGAGAAATACAGAAGTTTTCTACAAAAAACGAGGAGGATCAACAAAATTTCACTGTAATACATACATACATAATTGGTCATTACAACCCTTCAGTCAGGATTACGACCTAGCTTCTCACACCACTTATGTCGTGTGCGTTAATTTTATACATAAGTGGCGGGACCTACAGTTTAAAGTCGACTCCGAACGACAGTTTTTTGAGAAGCTTTTCATGGCAATTTTATTTACTCTCAGAGTTTTTGCCAGAAATCTGCTGAGACGAAGTCGCCGAAGAAATATTTTTATATTTTCGTTTTGATGTCTGACCTGGGATTCGAACTCGGGCCTTCAGTCTAATAAGCCAACACACTACCTACTAGACTACGGCGACTTATGTATTTCACTGTAATATGCTCCATGAAATAATATGAATTAGACGTGAGACTGCGGCCTAAATCACATGTGTGACATCTTCTGTTTCTGGCAAAAACACTGAAAGTAAATAAAATTGCCATGAAAAGGTTTTGTAGGTCCTGCAACACATGTATAAAATTAACACACACAACATAAGTGGTGTGAGAAGCTAGGTCGTAATACTGACTGAAGGGTTGTAATGACCAATTATGTAAGTAAGTTTAGAGAATGCAGTTTACAGGTCAACAGGAGAACGGCTTCTACAGTCATTAAGTAAATTTTGTGATAATTTTGTGACTATAAATATGACAGTAAATTAGTTGTGCTTTCTACAAACATTTGCATAACGCCTCCTTTCTCGTTCAGCCTAAAAGTTTGTACATTCAACACAATGAAGTTTAATAAATATTGTCTAACACTAACTGACTAAATTATCAGTTTATGTTACAATACTCGTTGACATTTCAAAAATCAAGATTTAAGGTTAGGCGCGGTTAAGTAGAAATGCTTTGCCTTTCGGCATTCCTACAAAAAGTGGCCTGTAATAATCGCAATTGTGCGATTATAATCACGATAATCACTGGATTTAAGATACAGCAGAGTCGGACAATGTTGCATGTACCCTCCTGTGGCCATCGATATTGAGACTAGTGAACAATAAATATTCAAATTAACCATAGCAATGGGAACTCGGAGATTGACAGCTCCGTACCGGCCTTGGCCAGTTTGTCAGCAATGCAATTTCCAACGATATCCCTATGTACGGAAACCATAAAAGAGTCACCTTTGAATGATTCAAAATTTGTCTTAGATAGCCTCGGCAATTAAAGGACAAGGATATTCGTTAAGGACTAAATTGAAGCCCCGGCTATCTGAGGAAATTAGGAGAGCTTCAGAGAAAATCCCGTCATTCAACAAGCATTGTTCCGCCTTCAAAATTACCATGACCTCTGCTTGGAAAAATCCAGTGGCAATCAGGCAGCCTATAAGAATGTTTAATATTAGCACCCTTAATAAAGATTCCGCAGCCCATTCAGTCACAATCACGACTTTATAGTTGTTGCAAAAATGTTTGACAACGACATTTCGACGATATCTAGGTTATCACCATGAGAGTGATTTATGTAAGTTGGTGCGTATACGTAATATTTAATTCCAAGTGGAACTACTATATTACTCATACTCTGTATGGCTAAGATATTATTTTACAAATACTACACCTAACTTCTTAATGTTTTCTTTTTATAATTCCAGCCGTATTACAGCCGTGTTTTTCCTTTTTTTCAAATGAAAATAATTTTAAAAATTTATCCTCTTGTTATTGAAGAACTAACCTCAGAATTACATTTCTCTGTGAGTACTCGCAAATTTTACCAACAAAATGTAGAGCTTTTATTAAAGAAAAAGCATGGAATTATTCTAGGAAGTTAAAAATGAAAAAAAAAAAGAATAACACAAATAAAATACACTCTTAATACACTTTGGGTGCCATAGAAATAGAGATATTGCTCACCTGGTTACCAGCCATTCAAAACAGCAGTTACAATATACTTGAGTGATGAAAATAAACTTTCTTCTGCTGCTACTTTTGTTCCTCATATTTTCTTTAAAGGTTTTTTTTTGTCTGTAACAAAATAAAATTGTAAAACTTAAATACACTAAAGTGTTTACAGAACACAAGTATGTAACTTAACTTGTGAAAGTATTTACTGTGTTGGTATACACTTCATAGAGCACATGTACCATATGCACTTCTTTAGGGGATACAGAAAAATGTACGTATGTTAAGTAAACTTCAAACTACTTTTGGTTAAAGTGTACCTGCTTATAAAAATGCTTAAAATGTTCGATTTTACCACCATTTAAACTTTTACTTCAACCTTAAACAGATAAATTCAACACAGAGAACTTAAACTTAATGTGTGTTTGAGAGAAAATTGTTGGTATTCCATTGAAAGTGGCTTAAAAGTGTAGGTCAAACATGGGTCACAGTTATGTCATCTTAAAGTAATTTAAATTGTAGACTTTTTAAATCAAATATTTTGATAGTTGAAACAATAATCAATAATCATTGAGGAAATTTAAATACCAGGAGTCAATAATCCGATATATTATCGAACATAGAAAGATAACATTCTCTAGCTAAAGTGTATATCACAAGAGCTATGAAATTTATCGAGATAAAGGTGTAAAAAGAATAACTAAGCCACGGCTTGTTGAAGCTAGCTCCTCTTTAATCCATCACTAAGTTTATTGGTTTTGCAGCAGAAATATGGTATTCAAAAGAAAAAACTGTAACATAATTCCTTGAATATTATGAACTCAGTTTAGAAAAAATACACACTGTTACGAAAATGGAAATGGTGTTATTAAAATAATAAACAAAAGCTCCAAAAACAACACAATGGACTTGAACATGTATAAAATCATAAATAAATGCTTCAAAAACAAAATAATGGACTTGTTCACGTGATCAACGAGTAAGTAAGCATATAACAACAAAAACAACGGACTTGTTTACAAGATCGACGGATAAAAAAAAAATATAGCAACAACGTCAGTGTATAAAAAATATAGCTTTATATTTATATATATATAATATAGATAGACAAATCAACAAAAGAAGAACAACTCTGCTTGGACGAATATAAACAGGATACACAAACAACAAGTTGTTTACATTTTTGATATTTCTCGAAGACATTTTCCTTCAATCGCATACATCAGACTGCTGACCCTTGGGATATAAAAGGCAAGACAGAGCAAGCAACGATGATTCAGGGATTGAGTTAGAATTCGTGTGTGAAGACGACACGTGAGGATTCAGTTGGAATTCAATCAGTCGTGTGTGAAGACGACACGTTGCGTTGCGTTGTGAAGAATAATTGTGGTCTGAAGATCTCCGTATGGTGCTTACAAAGAGGTTGTAAGCAGAGAGAGAGAGAGAGAATAACGAACAATTGTTATTACGTACGCGGAAGAGAATCGTGGTTTGAAGTTCTAACGAACGAGTGTGTAAAGGAGAATAACAAAACTAAAGTAAATTGTAATTGTGTAAATCAATTTCAAAAGGTGGCACACGGAATTATGCGAATAATAAAGAATTGATTTAAAATTAAACACATATTTATTTTTATTTTATTTGCAATCTACGAACTCATATTTCTAACGATTTTAAAAAGGTAAAAACGTAACAATACATTTCTAAAGACATGGGATAATCTTCAGTAGTTTGTTTGTTCGAGTAAGTTCTTCAAAATTCCAAACAGTGAGGCTTTTCCGCGTATTTTCTTTGTCGTAATTACATCCCGAACCATTGCGCATAAAAATCTAAATCGATTTTCAAAAATCGAAGTATTCTATGATAAATCGATATTTCTTTACGATGCATTGCAATATATCCATCACTACTTCCTTTGTTTACACAACGAAAATATTTTCAATAGCTGGTGCGTATACGTAATATTTAATTCCCAGTGGAGCTGCAATATTACTCATACTCTCAATGCCTCAGATATTTTATGCAAAAGCTACATACATATCGTCAACTAAAAGACCAAACAACCTATCAGCAGTTTTCTAGATTTTACAGGAGAGGGAAAAAACGTTATAAAATTGGTACTATTTGCAACATTGAAACGAAAATTATATATTACGATTAAAATGAAACCAGAAGTATATATCGGTTGAGAAATCTTTGTGCTTATGATATGGCGCTTAGGGTATTTTGAATTGTAAAAATCTGAAACCAAACAACCTATCAGCAATACTAATTAGTATGAATAATTATGCATTCCTTTCAACACATAATTATTATTTACATTAAATAATAACAATTATAGATTTTTTTACTTGTTTAGACAAAAAAGTGAATAGTGTTTGCTTAAATTACACTATGCAACAAAATTAAACTTTTATCATGATTTTTAATGATTTATTTTCCTCTTGTTTAGTACGTCATGGTCTTCTAATTTGGAAATAGCTTGGTTATTTGTAATACTAGACGTTCAAAATTTTGCATACATATGCTTTATGATATAGTGAATTATATTAAACAAAAAACTCAATTTTGAAAATTTTGCTGATAGGTTGTTTGGTCGTTTAGTTGACGATATACTTCTGCTGTTTCACAGAGACAAATTATAAAACAAGAATCAAATTGAGTTTAAATAGCAATTAAAGAATTAAATTTTACTTAATAAAAGAACAACTCTCAGGAGTATACAATTTTAGTATTCACTGTATATAAGATGGCACTTCAAAGAAAAAACCTGCAGTATACAATATAGAATCAATTATATTTTTTCTTTTTTTTTATGTTTATACTGGTCAAAATTTAAAAAAGTGGTATGATCAACAGTTTCATGAGGACAAATTTATTTTCCAATATTTCCAATGTTGCAAAAGACAACAGTTAGTGAAAAGAATTCATCGAAATTGAAAACACTCTTCTTTAAAGCAGAAAACAATTGTATATCTTTTTAAAATCAATAAAACGTACTTTAAATGTATTGATGGACCCAGAGAACGTGTTGAGTATCTAAAAAGCAGACTTTTCTAGACTGTTAAATATCAAATGTTAACAGCCATGAACATTCTTATAATAACATTGAAGTTTACGGCGGTGAATACAAGATTCAAATATCTATATCCTGATTTAAGAATAACAAAACAGTCAGTATCGACAGTTTGACGGCTTAACTGTTTAAGGAGGGAGTGGATGAGTTGATAATAGATATGAATCAACTAGTAGTAGAGTTTGGTTGGAAAAATGTGTGTCCAATGATTGTGGCCTTAGTGTGCTAAGCACTTTACAAATAATTTAGAAGTAGAAGTCCCCCCTCTCTTTTGCATACAAAATTTTTCGAGCGTTCCGTGTGGTAGATTGTAAACTACATGACATAACTGATATATACCCATGTGTCTTTAGACTGCAATTCCTAGAAAATATTTAAAAAACACAAAGCGATTCATAACACCTATTAGTAGTTTAGAATGCCACTTTTTATAACCTGATTCGTCTAAAGTTGTTGGATATCTGTGTAGCTGCTAATTCTTTGAAGAACGACCTTGACTCAATGTCGTCATTTAAAAAAGAAAAAAACATTCCGAATCATTTAATATACTAAACAAAGTTGCGAACAGAGAGATCTAAAAGAGTGTGTCTTCCAATATTTTATTGGCAGAAGCTCTTGCGTAATGCAGCAGTTAATAAGGCATGGCTAATAAGGCATAATTCAAACTGTCAGAAATATCCAATGAATTGATACAAAATATGGAAAAACATTCCTTCGGTGACTCAGATTTCCGGCAAACACTCTGAGAGTAAATAAAACTGCCATGAAAAAGTTTCTCACAAATCTGTCGGTCTCAATCGACTTTAAACTGTAGGTGCCGCCACATACATACATACATAATTGGTCATTGCAACCCTTCAGTCAGGATTATTGACCTAGTTTCTCACACCACTTATGTTGTGTGTGTTAATTTTATACACAAGTGGCGGGACCTACAGTTTAAAGTCGACTCCGAACGACAGATTTTTGAGAAACTTTTCATGACAATTTTATTTACTCTCAGAGTTTTTGCCAGAAATCTGCTGAGAGGAAATCGCCGAAGAAATACTTTTTGTATTTTTTTGATGTCTGGCCTGGGGCTCGAACCCTGGCTTTACGTCTAATAAGCCAACACACTACCTACTAGACTACGGCGACTACGGTGCCGCCACTCATGTATTAAATTAACACACACAACCAGCGTTGCTAGATTTTTTTTTAAACTTTATTTCTGAGAAAAAAAAAACTTATTTTCCAAAAAACGAACTTGTTTTCTACGAATGTAACAACATTTTTAAAGGAAATTCCGGAGCCCTGTACCCTCCGTTGGTGTTTTTTTTTTGCGATTTTTGTCCGGGACTAATAAAATACACAATATTTTATTTAAAAATGTAAATATTTCCTGTTTTAATACTGAATTTATTGAAAAAAAATTTTAAATTTAATTTTGTCGAAAAAACTTGTTTTGTTAGAAAACAAATTTAATGAAACCTTTTTCGCATCTCCAAAAACTTGAAAAAAGGGAAAACTTGGCAAATGGCAACGCTGCACACAACATATGTGGTGTAAGAAGCTCTCTCGTAGTCCTGACTGAACGGTTGTAATGGCCAATTACAAAAAGTAGTTGTTTTAAATTCAAATCAAACAAACTGTGAGATTAACTAATATAACCTCTTTTATTTAAAAATAATATATGTATGTATATACATATGTATATGTATGTACGTATATACAAACACATATACATAAAAAAGAAAAAAGTAGAATTCAACTTTCAAAAACAAAATTTTGCCCTAAAGTGGTAACTGGAACATTTTTAGCACTCATGTTGGTCATTTTTTTTTCCTTCTCATTCCAACTTCAAATTGTTGATATGATAGAAGTTTATCTGATTTTTTTTCTTTTATCGAAATCAAAAGTAAAAATATATGTTCGTGTATCATACCCAAACATAAATAATATATCGTGAATTGAATTTATTGGAAATTCTAAAAAAAATAAAATTTTTTGTTGTTGTTGTTGCTAAAAAAAAAGCAATCAGGTCAATTGACAATTATTGTATATGAAATATTTTGCGAAAAGGGAAAGGGTTCTGCAACATAATTTGAAAATTGAAATTGATTTGAAATTTAGTTTTGACGAGGGTGAAATATTATTTTTTTCTCCTTAAGTCACTTAAAAAATATATTCAATTTAAAATATTGAATTTCAATTCAATACACTACATCACCACGCATGGTAAGTAATAATTCAAGGTTCATTACAATGTTCAACTTGAATAATAATTCTCAAATGTTGAGTACCCACTAGGGATGCCAATCGGGAAATCCCGAATCTCGAAATCCCGGGATTTTCGGGATTCACAAATCCCGAATCCCGGGATTTTTTAAAACTAGTCCCGGTGTTTTTCGGGATTATCGGGATTGTGAATTCATATGTACTTTGACCTTGTAAAAGGTACTGAAAAAAAGTCTATATCACTCGACTTCGATAATAGCATCTCAGATGAGAAGAACCCTACGTCCATTGCTAAAAAGTTATTTGATGCCATCGAAGAATGCAAAAGCCATATAAAATCAATTAATAGATTTACTGATTTAGATACTCAACTGTCCAGAGAAATAGATTTATTTACATCAGGAGGTGGTAGAGGTGAATATTTACAAGCTGCATATAGCTTTCTTGGAACTATTTTACCAACAAGTGTTGATTGCGAGAAGCGTATTTCAATGGCAGTGTATGTTGATAACAAAATTCGTTCAAGGCTTTCAGATCACATGTTATATGCTTTAATCTTTTTAAAAAAAATATTTTGGAATCTAAATAATTTTCCTAAAACTAATGCGTTTGCATATGTATGAATAATTTTTATTTTTGTTAATTTACCCTTTTTTGTTACTTTTTTGTTTTGTTTTTTTATATACAATTTTATTTTTATAGATACATATATAATTCTGATATAATTGAAATATAAATGAAATTGTTAACAAAAATATGTTACTTTCATTTTTATTATTAAGAGAAAATCGCGAAATCCTTGGATTTTTCGGGAT